>CM061751.1:134149849-134749849 GCA_030979885.1 Lolium multiflorum | reverse complement strand
CAACTGGGGCTATAATCCGAAGGAATCTCACAATGAGACCAACCGGATTATACGCTTCATGAAGCAGCGGATGAAGGACACCAACATCTGCTCCGACGATATTGTCCGCACTTTTATCTCGCGCCGGGTGCTTCCTCTTCAGCGCCGCGCTCATAAGATGAGCGAGATGTATGGTCCGTGATCCTACCAAGATCATGGACTTCCTCTCGACAAAAAGACGTTGTCCGGAAGGCTAGGCAGATCCTTGCCATGCCGGAGGGACTGGGAATGGGGCCTCCGGCCCTTTAGTTCCACTAACCCTCCGACCCAAGAAGTAAGAAATTACGCAACTCGGGTCGGTTTACCGGTAACCTTTATACTGTGACTAGCCCTTTTTTCTCTTTTCGCTTTTCAGGCCAAAGACCGCTTTCCCGGCATTCTCTCTGACCGGCGGGGTCCTTGCCGGAAACGTGGTTTGGACAAATTTGACCCGGACCCCGTCATCCGTTGGCAAGATTTAAAAATGGGCCGGACTCCTGCCTCACGCCTCGGCAAAGCTCCACCGGAACCATCCGGTTCGTCTCATGAATTGACCCTGCTAGAGGTAGCTCTTCTTTTATACCTCTCATATTCCTCTGTTATTGTTCCTCTGTAGATGTTCCCTCAGCCAACATCAACCCACAGGTCCACGAGCACGTTGCCCCCTGCAGGCCGAGGCAGGCAAAGAGTTTGTGGATAAACTCATGGCCCAGGGCAAGAAGAACAAAGCTCCTGCCTCCGACGCCGGCTCGAGCCAGCCCCCAGCATCCAAGCGCTTCCGGACCGAACCCTTCGCGGGGAAGGTCGCGGCTGTGAGGCGCTACAATAGAAGGGCAGATGCCGACCTCTTCTGGGTAAGACCCCGTTACTCTGCTCGTTTCGTTTTTACTAAGCCCCTTTCCGGTTGCTTTTTTCCAACCTTTTCTTTTTCTCTCTTTTTCAGCCCCGCACTTAAGCTCGGCCCCAGGCCTGAGGGCTCCGCCGGATCCGCAAGGACCTCAACTCCTCCTCCTCACGCAAGCCCGGCACCTTCTGGTGCCGGCACTACTGCCTCCCCTCGGGAGGCACCACAAGTTCGGGGTGCGCGGCCCCTACACCACCAGATCACCGCGCAGAGGAGGACCCTGCTTCCCCTCTCGAGAACCAAGAAACCGACGCCAGCAACATCGGTGCCGGAAAAGAAACTGCCGGGCGGGCGGAACCTTTGGTTCCTCCCGTCCTAGAAAAGAAGAAAAATAAGAAGACCAAGATGTCTTCCCCCTCCAAAGCCACGCCGGAAGCTTCCGCGCCGGCAAACTCTAACCCGGGTGACGCGCCTGACGCTCCCCCTTCTCCGAGGACCACGCCAACTCCACCACCGGAAGCTCCTCACACCGAACCAGCTAGTGCCACTCCCACGGCGTCGCCGCCTAAGACCTTGACGCTTGTCAAGGGGAAGGAAACGGCCCCTAGCGCCTCCTCCGGCGGCCAGCAACCCTTGGCGCTGCACGTCTCCCGCGCCGCTAGCGCAGCCGGCGAAAAGGCCACCGGCCTGCTTGGCCGGATCACCAAGTTCCAGCGCGAAGGCCGGGAGCTGGGGCATCTGCTGCCCTACGCGGAGAAGTGGAACGCCGCGGACCTGTCCAAGGCGACCGCGGCCGGGCAAGGACCGGCTACCGGTGCCTGACCCTGCTGGCGAGCGGAGCTCAGAAGAGCACTTCATGCGGCTGCGCCGGGCCGTCAAGGAGTTGGACAACGCGTGGTTCGATGCCACGAACAATCTGATGGTAAGCCTCACAAAGCCTCTTATATTTTTCGATTTATCTTGGTTTCTCTTCTTCCGGCTCTTTTCTATCTTTCCTTGAACCTTCAACTTTATGCTGGTTTCTCTTTTTGCTGAATCTTGTCTATCCTCTCAGTCCCCGAGTTTCGTGTTGAGAGCGTAGTTGTTAGCGCGAAACTTAACTAGAAACACGCGAAACCGACATAGCCAGTCCCCGAGTTTCGGGTTAAGATCTTGATCTTAGCGAAACTTAACTAGAAATGCACGAAACCCATAGTCCCCGAGTTTCGGATTAAGATCTTTGCTCTTAGCGCGAAACTTAACTAGAAACGCGCGAAACCGCCAGTCCCCGAGTTTGGTTAAGATCTTTGCTTCTAGCTAACATCATTTCCTTGAACAGAGCACGACTACGCTCGGAAGGTCCTTTTGAGGAGCTTCTCTGCAGCACCGGGACCTCGCTGAGGCACACAGCAAGTGCCAAGGTAAATCTTGCACCTCCGGCATCTTTTACCGGAATGCTTTCTTTCTCTCAATTCTTAACACTTGTGATTTTCTGGTTCAACAGCCATCCCGGAAGCTTCTCTTGCGGCCCTCAGGACGCAGCTTGCCGCCGCCAAAGGTACAGCTGTCTGTTTGCCAGTTAACTTGCTTTCTCTAGATTGTATTAGTACAACTTTGCTAACATTTTCTTTCCGGTTCTCAGAGGAGAAGGACAAACTTGCCCGGAAGCACCAGGAAGAGTTGGACGCCCAGGAGGCCAGCTACAAGGAGCTCAAGGACCAGCTTATCAAGCTTGGCCTTGACCATGCCCAGGCGCTGAAGGCTGTTGAATCCGCTGCAGAGGCCAGGCTGAACGAGGCGCTGGAGGATGCCGGCAATGCCAACGTGGTGTTGCAGGCTGAGCTGGAAGAGGCCGCCAAGGCGCGGAAAGCAGCCGAGGACAAGGCCGCGCGGCTGGAGGCGGAACAGAAGGAGTACGATCTTCTGGTTACGCAAACTGACGCGCTTGCCCTCCGTAAGTTTCTCTTTTTTCTTTTTCGATTCTTGCTTATAAGCTTATCTGTTCCGGTATCATGTGCTTAGCTTCTTTTCTTTGTCTTGTAGGACTCTTTCCGATTCCAGACTTATGCTGAAAGAAGGTTGGAGAGCGCCGGGTGCTGGCATACAAGAACTGGGTGCGCCCGGGATCCTATGACCACCTGGTTGCGGCGAACGCGCGTGTGTCCCATGCACTGCGTGGACCGGAACCTTTCGATATCCGGATGTGGCCAGCCAGCTCGGGACTCTTTGGCCTGAGAACAAGTGCCAGACACCTTCTCCTCATCGACCGCCTCAAGGGTGCCGGTCGAAGAATCGGGAGTGGCGGTGCTCTCTGCCCGTGCGGGAGCAGACTCAGCCCGCGTTGCTCCTGGTACCGGAGGCTGGACCTGGACGCTCTTGGCGTCGTGAAGAGGCTGAAACCGATCTGGACCCGGTCCTCATCGCTAAGCGCAGGATCGCGCGTACCACATCGCGAGTATGCTGACATGCGCACCTTCATCCCTCCTCGAAGACGTCAAAGACTATCGAGCGACGGAGGAAGGTGAAGGAGCTGCGCGCCTCCGAAGGTCCCGATGCCCAAGACGCTCCTCCCGAAGCCCTGTTGCTTGAACTTTGCCTGATGGCCTGTGATATGCATGTCCTGTTGAACTTGGAAACATTGCCCGTTAAATTCTACCCCGGTATGCCGGGGTCTATGATGTAAGATAATACTTTAACCGCTATTTTGGTTGTGGTACAACAGTTTATGCCGGTATGCTATACTGGTAGTTAATTAACTTATGTTTGCCTTAGCATATTTGCTTGTTGATTTGCTTTTTCTTGCACTGCAATGATTCCGAAATTGTTTCCGCATCCAATTGATGCATACTTGGTTCTTTTGCCTTGGCTCTGCCTACCTTCTCTGGGCATTTTTGGCGTATGAGCACAAAGTTCTTTTACCAAGCAAACACTTTCTTGAACTTAGAAATAACTCGATTTTTTTTGCAAAAAACCGGTGTAACCGGGGTTAGTTAGATTTTCCGGATTGTTCTTTCCCGCTCTCCCTCTTCGCAGTTCATGTGCTTATCCTCTACCGGTTTATCTTGCCTGCCATGAAGCCAAGTTATGGATAACAGCAAAGTCGAAGACTCCGGTAGGGTCTAGCACACTACTAAACCGGAAAGAAAAAATGTTCAATAAGCAACCGGTAAACTGAAAAAATAAACATGTTTCATACAACTTTAGCAAGAATAGTCCCTGAGATTCATTCGAGGTTCCGACATATTTTATTCATAGCAAATAAGGTACAAAAAGGAACTTCTTACAGCACAACTTTAAGAGTAGAGAGGACGCAACAGAGCTACATTCCATGGACGTTTGGTCTCCTCTCCTGACTTGTCCGCCTTTCCTTTCTTCCATTCCTGTGCATCAATCAGGTAATAGGCATCATTGTGGAGAGCCTTGCTCACAATGAAAGGTCCTTCCCATGGGGGGGAAGTTTGTGCCGGTGTTATCACCAGAATTTGACCAAGCCAGAAGTGGGCCGCGATCAAGACGGATTTGAAGATATATGCGTGGAGAGATATGTAAATCGGCCTTGTGTATCAAGTTTGGGCTAGTTAGCCCGTGTATCTTTACTTAGTAGGTTACGTAGAAGTTAGAGTTTTACCCGTGCACGGTGTATGCCGCCACATTAGAAAGTCCCCTGGACTATAAATATGTATCTAGGGTTTATGGAATAAACAACAACCAACGTTCAACACAAACCAATCTCGGCGCATCGCCAACTCCTTCGTCTCGAGGGTTCCTCCGTAAGCACCATGCGCCTAGATCGCATCTCGCGATCTAGGCAGCACGAGCCTGCCTAGTTGTTCATGCGTTGCTCGTACGAAGCCTTTTGATGGCGAGCAACGTAGTTATCGTAGACGCGTTAGGGTTAGCATCGTTCTTAGCATCATATGCTCGCGTAGTGCAACCCTTGCGCGTCTAGCCGTCCTTGTGCCTCATCATGGGTGCGGGCGGCACCCGCTTGGTCTTTATTTAGTAGATCTGATCCGTTATGGTCGCTCCTTGATTCATCAAGGATTAGTTTAATATCTGCAATAGTTAGGCCTTACAAAGGGTTGGAGGATCCAGGCATGCGGTGTAGTTTGCTGCCCCCTAGACAGGACGTTCCGAGGATCAACCTAGTGTTGGTTTTTAGGCCTTGTCTAGGGCTGGCTTACGTTTACCGTGCGTGAGCGCGAGGCCCAATCGTGAGTAGGATGATCCGATTATGCGGTGAAAACCCTAGATCGTCGTGGATCTCATATGCTTTATCTTGATCAAGCAGGACCACCATATATTCGGCCACCTTGGACGAATCATGGGTGGATCGGCTCCATGAGCCGATTCACAGGACAACCTGAGAGCCGGCACGAGGCTCGTATTTAACGTGTACGTGTGTGCAGAAACTAAGCGAGGCATCATCCACACCTGACCGGGTATAGGTCAGGTGGCACGCCCTTGCGACCCGCATCGGCGCGCGACAGGAGGCTTTGCGGGCCGTCGCGAGGACCTGAGGGCCAGCCGCAGCCCTAGTCATTCCCGGCTCTACGGTGCGGGCGCGGTCGCCGGCGGGTTTCGACGTCAACACATTGGCGCCCCGGGGGACACATCTTCAACGACAATCTTCAACGACAACCATCTCGCCATCCACATCAGAGATGGCGAAAGACACCATACCATCTTCATCGTGGCGGGAAGAAACTCCGGTCGCGTACGGGGATCTCTTTGGCGAGCTCAAGAAGAAGTACGACGAGATCAAGTCTGCCCTCGAAGCCGACCTAATCGGCTCTTTCCACAGGACCCGCTCCCATGGCATCGGATGGAAGGGGTTCACACCTGCTTGATGGAGTGGACCTGTCCACCCCGTCCGAAGAACGCACCAGGTCGCTGCGTCAGGAGATCAACTTCATGGTGGCTCATTCGCTGCACCGCCATGCTGAGAGCCTGGTGAATACGTTGGAGCGCGTCGCGCTGCGCGTGATCCAGGAGATCATGAGCCATCGCACTCTCCGTCAAGGACCAGCCCTAGGGACTCACCAAGGGGAAAGCGCTGCTCCATTCCGTCCCCGCGCCATTCGCGTTGGCGCGCCGAGCGCCGAACTCATCGGCTTTGTCGTCTACAAGATTGGTGGTGACCCCAGTGACTACAGTTCCTACAGGACGCGCCCAAGGAGATCCCGCACGGATACGCATGTGCACGTGCCGCAGCACACACTGGGCACCCTCGAACCAGGTTGCTATAGCGGGAGACTTCGGGCAACAGGAGGACGTCGGAGGCAGACCGAGAAGCAAACATGGCTAGCTAAATACGCCCCCGACGAAACTCCCGAGCCCGGCTCCTGCAGTTGGCTCGGAACCAGAGAAACAGGCATGGCTGGTTAAGTACGCCCTCCAGACGAATCTTCAGGGTTCGGCACCTGCAGCCATCACCGCGGATCAAATTTGTACGATCCTGAAAGATCAGTTCGGCATGATGCCGAGAAAGGCGATCGGCTATACCAAGCCGTACCCCAATGAGTACGAATTGATCCCGCTACCACCCAAATATCGGCTCCGGACTTCACAAAGTTCAGCGGATCGGATGGCTCCAGCTCCATCGAGCATGTGAGCCGATATTTGCACAGTTGGGCATGATCTCAGCGTCGGGCCTGCGCGTGAGGTACTTCTCAGTCCCTCACGGGATCGGCTTTCGGATGGTACACGTCGCTGCCACCGAACTCAATCCAGACTGGAAGCAGCTGGAAGAACGGTTCCATGAGCAATATCACTCGAGAGGCTTCCGAGGCGGCATTGCCGATCTAGCCAAGTACGACGCGGAGAAACGGTGTCGAATACATTCAGCGCTTCAGGACCGTTAGGAACCGATGCTATTCGGTTCATGTAAGCGAAAAAGAAGCGGTCAATTGGCGGTGGTGGGTCTATCATCATCGATCAAGGAAGTGGCCTCCCAGGCGGACTATCCTTCATTAGCACACATGGTGCGAAGTTGTCAGCATATGAGCAACGCCACTGGGATCTCCAAGATAAATTCCGCGTGGTTACCATGGTTGACGCAGGCGAAGATGAAGGTCCTACGGGAGAGCGAGAGGTCGCAGTAGCTGAGTGGACTCGAGCTGAGCCCCGTAACACCTGCAAATGGGTAAAGCCACCAGGGCCTCAAGAGGGTTCGACTTCGACGTGAAAACCGAGCAGATTTTCGACCTCTTACTCGCGGAGAAGCACATAAAGGTACCCGAAGGCCACAAGTTTCCTACGGTGCAAGAGCTGAACGGAAAGCCATCGCAAGTGGCATAACACGTTCACCCACACCACCAACGGGGGTGTGGCGTCGCGATCCAAGTGGCGATAGAAAATGGGCGATTAATTTTTAACCAGTATGCCATGAAGGTCGACACACACCCCTTCCCCGCCGTCAACATGGTGGAGTTTACCCACCTTGGAGGGTGCCAGATTCTCAGCCAACATCGGCATGGTAGAGCTTGGGACCGCTCCGAGAAGGACGGGGATGAGGAGCTGCTCTCGAGCAAGGACACCGAGGGGGCGCTCCATGCGATCGCTCCGTCAAGATGGCAAGCGCTACGTCACGGAGGAAGTGAAGAAACATAAGATACCAACGACCCCTCTCTGATCACCTCCTCAACAAGTATGTTAGTCGATATGACCAACGCCGGCGATACGATAACAATGATGAAAGAGGTCGGATGACCATAAACGACGGAAGACATCGCCGGCATAATCATGATGAGGAGCGGCGGAAGCGCCACGTAGGGAGGAGCAGGACGATACGGACAGGCGTGCTTCTGCCCCTTTCGATTTGCTGGGATTCAGGAATGAGCCGATTACCAACAATCGGCCTGCCCAGTGCAACCGGAAAAGAAGGAGCATTAACGTGTACCGTGTTCGAGCGCCTAGGGCCTCTCCCACCGCAAAACGAGACGTGCTGAGACCCCTCCGTTGGAAGATCTCGAGGATTCGAAGACGAAGGGGAATACGAAGAAGGCAGTGCCACCGTCCAAGGTGGTGCCACTGACGGTCCCAGCCATACACAAAAACGCGGGGTTCAGCGATTGCGCGGTCTGGAGGAAGCCGAAAGGATGTACTTGCATACGGCGAGGAAGGCACGACCTGATCTGGCTGCAAAGTCCAGAGGACCCTGGATGAGGAGGGACTGCCGCAAAGAAAAGAGTGGCGCCCCAAGCAAAGAGAGCCGATGATGACACATCGGCTGGCACAAACATGGTGTTCATTCGTCCGGCGGAGTGTAGTGCTCCACGATTACAGTGCACCCGACATGGATAACAGCAAGCACACCAACGTGCTAAGGTCAGAGATTGGGCTGGTTTTATCCGCCGACATGGACGAGTAGCAAGACTACGTCAATAAGCAACATGGCGAGGCCGATCCTTGCGATCGGCCCTCCGAAACTGATGAAGGGATATTACAAAACCTTCACCGAGCAAGCAACATGGGGCCGATTCAGCAATCGGCCCAATTTATCCTCACCATCCATTCGCCGGGATCAACGTTTGACCCAACGGGGACTACCGAGAGCCGATACCATCAATTCTCTTGACAGAATCGGCTCGGGGGGCACCTAGAGGGATAAAACACGAGGATAATATGAAATAATACTAAGTGGGCCTACACAAATCGGCCTAAAATTTAAAAGATTTTACAGCTGATGCAAGGGCATCAACTTCAGAATTGAAGCGGCCGATGCACGGCCATCGACTCAAGAAGATCAATGTTACGATCAGAGGACCAATGAAGCACGAGGGGATCCTCAATGGAGTAATTCCTCTCTTCAAGAGCAGCTCGACGTGAAGGGGCTGAGATTCGACCCAGGCGCTAAGAGGCGGAAACTGGGGGCAGCTCGCCTTCTCTCATTGCTGGGAAGCCTTATGTAAATCGGCTGGCTCTGCATGATCAAGCCCAGGCTAATTCGGCTAAGTTTTTGCCTTGGCCAAGACTCGAGGGGCAGGCTTGGTGGATACGATCGGCTGTTCCTTCATTGCAAACCTTCGTCACAGATGATGAGTGCTGAAAAGGATTATTGGGTTTGGTTGGGAAAGTTCAAAGGTTTTCCTGAAGATCCTGCATTTTCCGCCGGTTAGAAAATCATCGCTTGAAGAAGGAAGAGCGAATTTCGAAGGACCGATGCGGTGCTTCGCTCATTACGCATTGGTAAAGGGGGCGAATCGGCAAGGACAGTAGAAGAGGGAATCGGCTTAATTAAGCTCGAAGAAATCGGCAAAATCAAATTGGGGAAAAGAAAAAGTTCTTCATTGATAGGCAAGATTTTTTACATAAAGAGCTAATTGCTCTCAAAAGGAAATATGAGGGGTACATTGCCCCGTGCACTTTGCTGATCCTATTCTAGAGGTCTAATCTACGGCCGTCGCCCTCATCGTCGCCTTCGTCCAGTCGTCCCTCCGCTGCTGCCGCTCCAATGGCCGCCGTGGGCCCTCGTCGTCTTCATCTTCTCCGTCGGCGTTGTCCTCGTGAGTCGAAGTCACTAAAGTTGCCCGGCCAAGGGCAGAACGGCCGGCTCGTCGGAGGAGCTCTCATCGTCGTCTTCCTCCTCCTCTCCTCCCCTTCCTCCCCGGAAGAGGTGAAGTCACGGGAGAAGTTGTCATCGTCGCTCTCCTCCTCCGGTTCCCCAACGGCGAAGAAGCGGAGGTCACTCTCCCCGTCGGTCAAGGATTTGTCATCCTCGGACCAGACGAAGGAGTCATGGTCCTCTTTGTCCCACTTCGTTGGGGCGAGGATATCGTACGCCGCCTGCGTGCCCCACGAAGGCGTCTCCTCTCGGATAGGAGAGGACACGTAGGAAAGACCCGATGAGGAGGAAGAAGAGGAGGACGAAGACATGGTGGCGAGGAGGGTTTTTTGGAGGCTAGTGCGAAAGGGGATGAGGAAGGTGACTGTTTGCTGCGGTTAAATAAAAGAGAGCATAGAAAAAATTCAATGCCACGTAGTTCCCGAGGAGGTGGTGCCAGAACCGTCTAAACGCGCAGAGAAGTTGAGAAGGCAAGTTGTCATGATGAAGGACTCTGCGACGTTTCTGCTCTGCCACGACATGACCCGACGAAAGGAGAGCGTAATGATTTTGGAAATGTCATTTCCAAAACCAGGGGGCATGTGTTATCCAGAATTTGACCAAGCCGTGCCGCGATCAAGACGGATTTGAAGATATATGCGTGGAGAGATATGTAAATCGGCCTTGTGTATCAAGTTTGGGCTAGTTAGCCCGTGTATCTTTACTTAGTAGGTTACGTAGAAGTTAGAGTTTTACCCGTGCACGGTATGGTGCACGCCCACATTAGAAAGTCCCCCGGACTATAAATATGTATCTAGGGTTTATGGAATAAACAACAACCAACGTTCAACACAAACCAATCTCGGCGCATCGCCAACTCCTTCGTCTCGAGGGTTCCTCAGGTAAGCACCATGCCTAGATCGCATCTCGATCTGGGCAGCGAGCCTGCCTAGTTGTTCATGCGTTGCTCGTCCGAAGCCTTTTTGATGGCGAGCAACGTAGTTATCGTAGACGCGTTAGGGTTAGCATCGTTCTTAGCATCATATGCTCGCGTAGTGCAACCCTTGCGCGTCTAGCCGTCCTTGTGCCTCATCATGGGTGCGGGCGGCACCCCGCTTGATCTTTATTTAGTAGATCTGATCCGTTATGGTCGCTCCTTGATTCATCAAGGATTAGTTTAATATCTGCAATAGTTAGGCCTTACAAAGGGTTGGAGGATCCAGCGGCATGCAGGGTGTAGTTTGCGCCCCTAGACAGGACGTTCCGAGGATCAACCTAGTGTTGGTTTTTAGGCCTTGTCTAGGGCTGGCTTACGTTTACCGTGCGTGAGCGCGAGGCCCAATCGTGAGTAGGATGATCCGATTATGCGGTGAAAACCCTAGATCGTCGTGGATCTCATATGCTTTATCTTGATCAAGCAGACCACCATATATTCGGCCACCTTGGACGAATCATGGGTGGATCGGCCCATGAGCCGATTCACAGGACAACCGAGAGCCGATCGAGGCTCGTATTTAACGTGTACGTGTGTGCCCTGCAGGAAACTAAGCGAGGCATCATCCACCTTTCGACCTGTATAGGTCAGGTGGCATTGCGACCGCATCGGCGCGCGACCAGAGGCTTTGCGGGCCGTCGCTCGAGGACTGGGGCCAGCCGCAGCCCTAGTCATTCCCGGCTCTACGGTGTTGGCCAGTCGCTGCCCGCCGGTGGGTTTCTGACGTCAACAGCCGGCCTTCAGTGCGCTGCACCAGGCGTAGCACTAGGTCTCCTTCCCGGAATACCCTCGGGTTAACCTTCCGGCTATGATAGCGTCGAGGTTTTTTGGTAAATGGCTGTTCTCGCCAAAGCTAATTCTCTTGCTTCTTCTAGCAAGTCCACATCGTTTTCTCGGGCCTCTTTTACCTCTTCTTCGGTATAGAGTTGCACCCTTGGTGAATCGTGGAGAATGTCGGTTGGTATGACCGCTTCGCCCATAAACCATAAAGAATGGCGTGTATCCGGTAGACCGGTTCGGAGTTGTTCTTATACTCCACAGCACGGATGGTAGCTCATCGATCCAACACCCCGGCGATTTTTCCATCGCATCGATGATTCTTGGTTTGATACCGGAAAGTACCAAAGCGTTCGTTCTTTCAACTTGGACATTGCCTTGTGGATGTGCCACTGAGCATAAATCCAGCCGGATGTTTTTGTCTTCACAGAATCGCTTGAACTCTCCTTGAGCGAAGTTTGAGCCATTGTCAGTTATGATACTGTGTGGGTATCCATACCGCAGGATTACATCTTTTAGGAACTTCACCGCCATCACACTTTGCGATAGGCTTCACTTCCAGCCACTTGGTGAATTTATCCACCATTACCAAGATGTGGGTCATGTTTCCCTTTGCGGTTTTGAATGGTCCAACCATGTCCAGGCACCAGACGGCGAATGGCCAAGTTAGTGGTATGGTCTTTAAACCGGATGCTGAGGTATGGTTTTGCTTAGCGTACCTCTGGCACCCATTGCATTTTCTTACCAGATCCTCCGCATTTTCCAAAGCCATTGGCCAATAGAACCCATGCCGGAACAACTTTGCCACCAGCGCCCTTGATGAAGCGTGATGTCCGCATTCTCCTCGGTGAATTTCTTCGAGCATTTCTTTTCCTTCTTCCGGTTCCACACACCTTTGGAGAACACCGGTAACACTTCTCTTGTACACCTCGCCATTGATGATGGTGTAAGCTTTGGACCTCCTTTGTATCCTTCTGGATTCATTTTCGTCAACCGGCAAGGTGCCGTTGATCAGGAATTCCTTAATAGGTTTAACCCAAGATGGCGCCTCTCTAACCACGAACACCGGTATCTCTATATCCATGCTATCCACAAGCGTTACCTCTTCCGGTATGGGCGTCGCAGTCCCCGAGCTTACCGGTGGAGTCCCCGAGTTCGCTGGAGCAGTCCCCGAGTGTGCCGGAACAGTCCTCGGGTTTCCTTCGTCGATGTCCATTGGCACCACATGTGATTCCGGTACGAAAATTGATTCCGACTCCGGACTTGGCTTGATTGATGGAATTCTTAAGTGTGCCAAAGCTATTCTGGGAGGAATTTCCTGCCTTGATGAGCCTAGCTTAGATAAAGCATCCGCGGCTTCATTTTCAGCACGCGGCACATGGTGAAACTCACATCCTTCGAAAAAGCCGGCAATCTTTTGCACAAACCAGTATAGAGGCCATGTTGGCATCTTTTGCATCCGAATCTCCGGAAGACTGCTGTACCACAAGATCTGAATCGCCGTAGCAAATGATTCGGAGCGCACCGATTTCTTTTGCGACCTTAAGCCCATGTATTAGAGCTTCGTACTCAGCGACATTGTTTGATGCCCTGAAGTGCATTTGCAAAACATACCGGAGATGATCTCCCTTTGGTGAGGTGAGTACCACACCGGCACCGGACCCTCCTTGAGCTTGGATCCGTCAAAGTGCATCTTCCAGTATTCTATCTTGTGTTCGGCTTGTATTGTATTTCCGCCCAATCGACCAGGAAATCAGCTAAAGCTTGCGATTTTATGGCATCTCTCCTTTCATACACGGTACATATGGTGATAACTGAATTGCCCATTTGCAATCCGCCGCTGGCGTCCTTGTTGCCCATGATATCGGAGATGGGTGCCTCACTCACCACCTTCATAGGGTGCTCCTCAAAGTAGTGCTTGAGTTTCGTGGCGGCCATGAACACGCCATAAGTCATCTTTTGGAAGTGCGGGTAGTTTTGCTTTGAAGAAGAGAGCACCTCGCTCAAGTAGTATACCGGTCTCTGCACGGTTTTTCCTTCCTCTTCTCGTTCTACCACAACCACAACACTAACCACCCAGTTTGTTGCCGCTATATAAAGCAACATGGGCTCTCTCTCCAAGGGTGAGGCCAAGATTGGGGCCGTAGCTAGCATTGTTTTTAGCTCTTTAAACGCTGCATCTGCCTGCGGGGTCCAGACAAAAGTATCGGATTTTTTCATTAGTGCATAAAGCAGCAAGGCCTTTTCTCCTAGCCTGCCTATGAACCGGCTTAGCGATGCCAAGCTTCCGGTAAACTTTTGCACATCCTTGAGTTCTCGCGGTATTGTCATTCTTTCTATTGCCCGGATTTTTACCAGATTCACCTCAATGCCCCGGCTTGATACAAGGAAACCAAGTAGTTTACCGGCAGGGACACCGAAAGTGCATTTTGCCGGGTTAAGTTTCATCCGGAACCGTCTTAGGTTCTCAAATGTTTGCCGGATGTCATCGATTAAGGTGTCTTTTACCTTAGTTTTTATCACAATGTCATCCACGTAGACTTGCACATTCTTTCCGATTTGATCAAACAAGCATTTTTGCATACAGCGCTGGTACGTTGCACCAGCGTTGCGCAAACCAAACGGCATAGTAACATAGCAATAAGCCCCGTGCGGGGTAATGAACGCAGTTTTTTTTGATCTTCCTTTTTCAGGGGGATTTGGTGGAAACCGGAATACGCATCCAGAAAAGACAACAACTCACACCCAGCAGTAGAATCAATCACTTGATCGATCCGGGCAAAGGGAAAGGATCTCTTGGGCAAGCCTTGTTGAGGTTGGTGTAGTCGATGCACATGCGCCACACCTTTGGAGCTTTGCCTCCAGGTTCTCATCTTTTTCTTTTCGACCATCACCGGATTAGCCCCACTGTGTGCGTGACCTCCATGATGAAACCGGCAACCAACAGCTTCGTCACCTCCTCTCCAATGATTTTCCTCCTGTCCTCAGCGAACCGGCGCAAGGGCTGTCGCACCGGCTTGGCATCCTTCCGGACGTTTAGAGAGTGCTCACCAGCTCCTCGGAACACCCACCAAGTCGTCAGAGACCGCGAAGATATTCTGATTCTCACGGAGGAAGCTGACGAGCGCGCTTTATGCTTGATGAGGCCGGCACCGATACGAACGGTGCGCTGGGTAAGCCGGATCCAGCACAATGTCTTTTGTTTCATTTGTCGGCTTGAATGCCGGTGAGGCCAAGTTTCCACTCATTGCCGCTAAGCTCAACTTTGAGGACTGAGCCAGCGCAACAGCAGTTTGCATTCTTTTCTTTTCCTCCGCTATCACCAGTGATTCAGCTAGGTTCGATCCAGCGAACGCGTTTTCCGTTGAGACTTTATAGTTTCCCACCACAGTTAAGGGTCCGCGAGGTGCCGGCATCTTCATCTTGAGGTAAGCTGTATGGGTTGAGGCCATGAAAGCTGCCAATGCCGGCCTTCCCAACAACGCATGGTAGGGACTGTCTAGGTCCACCACCTCAAACTCAATGTTTTCAACACGACAATTGTCACGTCCTCCAAACGATACGTCCACCCGAACTTTCCTATCGGGCGCAAGACAAACCGGAACGATTCCGTGGAAAGTTGTACGAGTTGGCTGCAGCATATTCTGTTATGCCCGGTGTACGATGGTATGCTTGTACATGATGTTTATGCTGCTGCCGTTGTCTATCAGCACCTTGCTGAATTTTACTCGAGTTTTCGGCCCCTTCATGATTGGGTACACAACAAGAGCGTATCCACCAGGATTCGGCATGATTTTGGGGTGATCCTTGAACGACCAGGTGATTTCCTTATCTGACCATAGCATGTATTTTGCCGGCATCACCGCGTTCACTTCCATGGAACGGCGATGCACACTTTGCCTGTCGGTTGGTTCAGTGACAAAGACAACCATGCACAGATGTGGGTTCTCGTAAACATTCCGGCCCAAAGGTGCCGGTGGAGGTGGTTGATCACGATTTTCTTCCACCCGGTTAACTTTGCTGGTGTTGCTGTTTGGCTGAGGCTGTACCGGTAAAGCATTTGCTCCGAAGCGGTGGTGGTGGTGGTAGTTGTTCCTGGCGCAGCATGTCTTCGGCGGTGGCAACATTGTGGAGCACCCTTGTGCTTGCGCATCCTTCTCCCTTTTGCATCAAGTACTTGGTCCAAGAACAATCCTTCGTCAGATGGTTTGACGGGTGATCTGGGTTCGGCGTGTGCCACCGGAAGGTTGATCCATGGCGGCTTCCATGGTGTATTTTACAAGTTCTTGCCAATTCTTTTTCTGGCCCCTGGTTTCTTTTCGACCCCGCTTCTTAGGACCCGCCCATGGCTGCGATCCGGTTTTCGTCTCGCGCCGGCATCATAATTTTCTTTGCACAAAGAACTTGTGGAGCATACCTTCGATCCGGAAATCTTCCCTTCTTGTTGTTCCGGTTGTCCCGGTATTGTTCTGTCGTGCTGAGGCGGGTTCGATTCCGCTCAGCTTGTGCGGTTGCATTGGGTCTCCCAACGTAGTTTTCCGCCACTCGCATCATCTCCAATGTGCTTGGCATATTCCTCTGCAGCCTTTGCCACAGTGGTGATCCTCGGCATCCTTGACTGAACCAAGCAATCGCTTGTGCTTCAATCACTCCTTCACATGTGTTTCTCATTGAATTCCCGGGTGAGATAATCCCGGTCTGTTTCACCCGCACGCTGTTGGCACAAAGCGAGCTGGGCCGGTTTGGCCTCTTGTAAGTGCTACTGAAGTTGCTCACAAAGGCTTCCTCAAATTCCAACCATCCATTAATGCTTCCTGCCGACAAGTTGTTAAGCCAGATCCGCGCAAGTCCTACCAGGTAGGACGGTATGATTCTTACCGCCCAACGCCGGTTTACTCCACCTCCTGCTACGTAAACAGCTGTGACATAGTCGCCACCAATCTTCCGGCTTGGTCGTGCCGTCATATGTTTTTGTATCCCGGGCAACTGGAAATTGCGTCCGGTGGCTCTTCTCTCATGATTCGTGGGCCAAAGCACTTTGGGCCGGGAGGACCCCAGTTCGATTATCTCAGATACACTCGTCCGACTGTGCCTCGCATCCTGGCTGGCAAGCATCTTTCCCCACCGTTCCAAAGGGTTGCGGTGGGCTCTGTTCGTTCCATCTCGGAATCGACTCATCATATCTTTCCGGTTCGGCTCTCGCTCGCACCCGTGGTGGCATTTCTTCCAACATACGTTGCCCTTGCAGCTCGATAATATGCCCGGTTTCATATCTACCGGCATGATTGTTTCCGGCATATCCTCCTTTGGCGTAGCCCCGATCTGCCCCTTGGCATTTTCTACGCATCCCGTTGCCGACCTTTTGTTTTCCGGCAAGAACCGGATCATACATCATCTGCCGTGCGTTCCTTTCTTTTCTCTTCTTGTCCGAATGGGGACGCCTGCCCATGGGACTTGCTTCCGGCATTCTTCGTTGAACGCGCGGATTTTGAGGCCGCTGCCTCGTTTAGTTTAGCCAGCTCCTTAGCGTTCTGCTGCTCGATAGTTTCCAGCAGCTCTCTAACACGCTCTTGCTATTTTGCTAAAGCGTCTCCAGAAAGCGATTCACATAGCTCTACTGCGGCTTTAGCAGCTTTTATAGTTTTATCCGGGCTCGTACTTAGGCTTCTCACAACTCGAGATACGATGCACTCTTGCCGGCAAGAACTTCCTTGCGCAAATCTTGATCTAGGTTACGAGCCTTAAGCCGGTTTTCGGCACCCTAGCGGCATGTGCGCTAACAGAAGCAAAGCCATGGGCTGCGTTGTACTCACGTAGGGTTAGGTTCTCGCTGAGCCCGGATGTCGGCGCCACCGGTAAGCAGCGCCTTGCGTGTGGCCTCCAGCTCCTCCCGAGCCTTTGCCGGGTCGATGTTTTACGCGATGGCGTTGCCGCGTGTGCATCGCCGCTGAAGAGGTTGCGGTGGCGAAGATGCTCCCGCGGCGCCTGCGTCACGCTCCGCGGTGGCTTTTTGGGACGGGTCGATGCCGCACGTTGTCCTTCCTCTACGGGCCGGTGTTGACCGCGCGCCATCATGACCTCCACGCTGCCGGCCAGCACATAGCCACCTTGGCGGATCCGCGCCACAGGCAGCGGGCGGCGCACGAGCGGTGCGGTAGACGCGGTGGTGCCGAACTCGATGGTGCGGCCGTTCTGCGGAACTTGCCGCCATTGGCGCAGCCTGCGTTATCGTTGATGAAGTCCATGTTGTAGATGCGTTGCACGACGCGGACACCGTGCGCTCGCCGTTGACGTCGAGGATGCCCGCCCGAATATGAACTCCAGCAGCGCCACTTCATGCCCCACGGTGGCGCCAATCGTCGTGGTGAACAAAAGATGCCATAGGATGGCTTATGTTGGGGCCGAATGGACGCTAGAGGATTCGGGGAGGGTTTATTAGACGGGATGAACTTCCGGATGGTTTCCTCAAGAACTTGGCCAAGGCCAGAGGTTGAAGAAGAAAGACACAAGGAAGAACTCGCTCTAGATCATCTTCTCTATTGATCTCCACAGGTTACAAGTTTTTGCTTACAGGATCTCTCTCTCTCTCTCTATTTTCCGCTCAACCCCCTTTGAAGGAGGCTTCCCCCTCTCCTTATATAGGGGAGAGGGTGGCTTACAGGGAAGAAACCCTAATGGCATCTTTGACTAGACAAACTACTTTACAAAGATACTTTATAAAGCTACTTTAATCATAGGTGGCCGGGGTCTTCTTTAAAGGGAGGTGACGTCTTCCGGCTTCTTTGATCGTCATCCTCCTCTTTATCGTCAGGACTTCGTTTAAAGCCACTTTGCTTAGCTCATCGTTGCCCTCTAGCTCTGGAGAGAATCTTTGACCAGTCCTGCTGACATGCTCTCGCTTCCGGTGTACCGATATCTTTTCTATCCGGTTCCGATATACCCCTCTTGGGGATACCGGCTTAGCTTTACTTAGCCAAACTCTTATGTTTGCGTCCCGGTATGAACATTAAACCGGTATCTTGATGGATAAGACCATCCGGTTTGGCATGCCTTTGGCATACCGGGGGTCATCCCCCCAACACTTGTAACTCCAAGAGGGAGTATTTATGCTCGATAGTGGGTTCATGCCTCCATTTAATCTGGGACAGTGACATAAAGTTCTAAGGTTGTGGATGTGCTGTTGCTACTAGGGATAAAACATCAATGCTTTGTCTAAAGATATTTGTGTTGATTACATTACGCACCATACTTAATGTAATTATCTGTTGTTTACAACTTAATACTGGAGGGGTGCGGATGCTAACCCGAAGGTGGATTATTTAGGCATAGATGCATGCTGGATAGCGGTCTATGTACTTTGTCGTAATGCCCTGATTAAATCTCATAGTAATCATCGTTGATATGTATTGAATCTTTATTTGTCAATTGCCCACCTGTAATTTGTTCACCCAGCATGTTAGTTATCTTATTGGAGAGACACCACTAGTGAACTGTGGACCCCGGTCCATTCTTTTACATCTGAATACAATCTGTAATCATTGTTCTTTACTGTTATTTGCAAATAAACACCATCTTCCACAACGTTTAATCCTTTGTTTTCAACAAGCCGGTGAGATTGACAACCCACGTTGGGGCAAAGTATCTTGATTTGTTGTGCGGGTTCCACGTTGGTGCTTTCACTGGTGTTGCGCCGCTACACTCCTCCACCAACAACCTTCACGTGCTTCTTGGCTCCTACTGGTTCGATAACCTTGGTTTTTATACTGAGGGAAACTTGCTGCTGTGCGCATCACACCTTCCTCTTGGGGTTCCCAACGGACGTGTACATCACGCGCATCAGCGTTATCAACGACATGGATGGTTCTAGGAGGGAAAAGCTTGTGGCGTCTAGGATTTCCCCCTGTTGCCCTAGGGAGGGATGAGAGGGGGTCGGTCATAGGTTACATATCGCTTACATATAAAAGAACTGCTTTGTCTCTTGGATATGTGGGCTTTGTCCCTGTCACGTGCTAGAAATTATCCTACTCCCTCTATCTATAATTATTACACAGATTTATCTAGATACAATGCATTTAGATGTGTTTAATGTATAGATATATGTTAATGTAGATAAATATGTGATATCTAATTTAGAATAGAGGGAGCACTAGACACATGTTGCATGTTGCTTAGCACTACACACATGTTACACGGAACACTAGATAAATATGTGATGTCTAATTCATCCTCATGCAATTGTTGTTCAGCGCCGATGATTTTTTTTTATCTCGAACATGCACCAAAATGTGTGTCTTTGTATATTGAAAGAAAATCATAAAGAAAATATGTGATTAGTGTAGCATAGCTACAAAAAGAAAAGTAAGATGAAGATTGAAGACAAAAGAAGAAGAAGAAGAAGAAGAAGAAGAAGAAGAAGAAAAAGAAGAAGAAGAAGAAGAAGAAGAAGAAGAAGAAGAAGAAACAAAGAAAGGAAACGTCAAAAAACTGTACAATGCTAACATTTGTTAGCCTGCTAGGACTAGTTCTGGTCATCATCTGGAGCTTTAGCATGGAGGGGTTAGGGACGAAGGGATTTGGCCTTAACAAGCATCCATAGCCTAGCTTCTTCGAAGGTAGATAGCACTAGGTCTTGCATGTTGGGTGTGATGTTCTTTAAGATAACATCATTGTGTGCTTTTCATAGTCTCCTGACGGTGTCCAAGATGATTGAATTAACTCCTTTCTTTTACGTTCAAAAAAGAACCTTTCTTTTGTACGGAATGGTTGGAAGGCGGCAAAGGCAAACCGGGAATCGAACTTGTCATTAGCTCGTGGTATGCATATCATGAGATTGAGCTATGAAAGAATGACATGCCATCTATGCTAAGCAAAGAGCATTGGATTAGCAGGTGTGAAATTGATTCACATTCCTAATCGAAGAGTGTACATGTGTCATCGTCAGGTAGGCTATGCTACATTCATTTTTCGGTCGTCCAACAATGATTTAAGGATGCCAACCAAGCGTGGACCTTGCATTTGGGAGGAGCCTAGCACTCCCAAATAGAGTTGTGATGGGGGAAAATTATATATCCTTCAAAGAGAGTGTTATATGATTCTTTTTCACAGATTCACAAGAGGTACCAAGGGAGCACATCCTCGTTGCCAGGGATGATCTCTTGGTCTGCAATAATACCAGCGAGGTGCAAAAATTAAACAATACCTTCAATAGACAGGGTGCTAGTGATGTCTCGAATCTAGCATTATCAGTAGAGAACTCTTCTCAGGAATAGCATTAGCGACCATCTAACGCTTGAAGGCTTGAGGGTTGTTGCGACTACATAAGTTGCAAATTCAGTAAAACTGTGCCGCAATCCACATATTGACCATTATAGCAGTTTGGTACCGTCCTCAAGGGTGGCTCTGGTGACAATTACGAGAGATTCCTTCCGTTCTAAAATAAGAGTCGCAACTTTGTTTAAATACAATGTATCTATACTTTAAAAAGTGTCTAAATACATCCATGTCCAAATAAAGTTACGATTTTTAGGAGTTCAATTCTTATGTATAGGAATATAGGTTATGCTATTCAGTTCTAGTTACATCTATAATTAGATAAAGTTAGATCAATTAATTTAAATCAGAGGGAGTATCTGTGTTCATAAATATATATGCTACTTAAATCTGGATACATCTAGACACTCATACAATATCAATTTATGGACGGAGGCGTACCTTTTAAGAAGGGGAATAGCCCGTTTAGAAAGGAAAACAATGTATCTATCCCAATTTAGTTGATTCATATTTATGTGGATGTAGATACACATGTATCTAAATACATACGAATCAAGATTAGCAAATAATTTCCTTAGGTTAGGTAGCAAACACAAACCAATCTATAGTTCCTCATGTGAGATTAATAATGTTGCAAGCAACGTGTGGCAACATCACCAATAGTATACGGCAACAAGCAAATAAGCAATGCGAGATGCGATGAGATGCACACGTGCCGACAGGCTGTCCAGATACATCGCCGTCGCGACTCGCGAGAAAAGGCAATGCACGCGCCCCGGTATCCCGTCCAGTTACATCAACGGCGGTCAACCGCGGGAGAACAATGATTGGCCCAGTAGGGCCGTCCGATCGTCACCCCACGATCCGCGAGAGACGTATAGCCACTCCCCGCCTTGGCCCACTCGCTCGCCTCCACATCCTCCTCGAGTCGAATGGACCGGTCGTCGTTCGCGTCGGCGAGCTCCGGCGAGCTCGCCGCCGCCGCCGCCGTTTCCGGGCTCGGGAGGCCGGTGAGGGTGATACCGCTGCGCCACCCTACGGACACGGCCGCGCGGGGGCCGGCCTCCTCCTCCGCCGCCGCGCCGTCGTCGTTGCTGTCGGCGGCGATGGAGAGGGCGCGGGGGATGGGGCCGTGGGAGTGGGCGGAGGCGGCCCTCCCGTGCTTGGCGTGGATGCGGAGGTACAGGTGGAAGGACGACCTCCAGGCCGACCTCACCGCCGGCATCACCGTCGGAGTCATGCTTGTGCCCCAGGTACGCTTCTACTCCCATAGTACAGTAGTAGTTTCTAGCAGATCTTATATTGCTTTGACCCGATGTACTATTGCTATACAATGTTGTAATGACCAAGTTCCTTGAGATTTCTGCTCAAAGAATACATATCTCTGAATGTTAGCTGAATCTTTTGGCTCCTGCTCCTGCTCAAGCTTATTGACTTATTGGTTGCTCGAGTCAAGAAAATAAAACTATTGTTTGCTCTATTGCTTGTCTTATACTACAGAGTAATACTGTTGGTGTCCGTTTATGAGAAAACTTCTAAGATGCTATTCTATTGGAGTCAGTTAAACACAAATTCTGAGATGTAAAGTCGTGAATACAGCTTATATTCTTAGATCTTATATTGCTTTCACAGGATCCACTACTGCTATGCAATGTTATAATGACCGAGTTCGTTTAGATTTTTTGCTCATGTAAAATACATAACTATGGGGATTAGCTGAATCTTCTGGCTCCTGCTTGAGCTTATTGACTTATTGGTCGGCCGAGTCAAGAAAATAAACTACTCTTTGCTCTATTGCTTGTATTAAAGTACTGTTGGTGTCCGTTTATGAGAAAACTTCTAAAATGCTATTCTATTGGAGTCGGTCAAACACAAATTCCGTGATCTAAAGTTGTGAATACAGCTTAAATTCTTAGATCTTATATTGCTTTGACAAGATACACTATTGCTATGCAATGTTATAATGACCAAGTTCATTTAGACTTTTACTCCAAAAATATATATCTCTGGAAATTAGCTGAATCTTTTGGCTCCTGCTCGAGCTTATTGATTTATTGGTCGCTCGAGTCAAGAAAATAAACTACTGTTTGCTCTATTGCTCGTCTTAAAGTATTGCTGGTGTCCGTTTATGAGAAAATTTCTAAAATGCTATTCTATTGGAGCCGGTTAAACACGAATTCTGTGATCTAAAGTCGTGAATACAGCTTAATTGAGTAGTTAACTGCACAAGGGACTGTTACTACGAGCAACTTTGTCCATCCCGTATATGGTTTGTTCGCAAACAGTGGCATTGAATTGATTTTTCATGCAAGGTTTTGAAGTATTATTATTTCAAATCTGGAGTTGAGCTCTGTAATTCATTCAAGTTTGATGGGAAGGTTGGTGTATAGTAGTCGCCTGCGCCCACTATTAGCACATTCCAGAATTAAAATTTCTGCTATTAGGTTGATTTGTGCATTGGCAAATGCAGCATTTTCATATCCTATTTTCCATGTGATGGGCTTCTGGTTATTGATAGTTACAAGTAACACATCCTTCAGTTAAGCGTAACTTGTTTAATCAGAATGAATGAGATCGCCGCAGCCTATATTGGGGGAAAATTGTATGAAGTCGTAGGTGGTAATTGGGTTCCTCAGCAACCATTGATTACCAAGTGTACCAGGGTAAAGGTGCCATATTTTATTTATTATGTTTTTTACTAATTTCGTTTGAATTTGGTATGTTTCTTTATGTATATTTTTTTAATTCGGCACCAATTTGCCGATTTTTCTGGATTAACTGAACTTATAGGGTCTTCCGGCTAAGTTGTATTGAAAGTTGTGCACAATATCTCAGCTTGGTTACATAACTTGTTCATTGTCCTAATCTCCTAAAAGTTAGTAACGAACATTCCTGTTCACGTGCGTGCTGGTTTGGTGTTAGTTTTTTGGACCCTCCATTCGCTCTACATTTTATTTGTCAGAAATTCATTTTGGTATTGTGTTGTAGGCAATGTCATATGCAAAGCTGGCTGGGCTTCACCCAATTTATGGGCTGTGTAAGTGCTTACGTCTGACTCTCCTTACTTTTTCTTTTCTTTATATACTCAAATGAGCATACTAGTTGATGCAAATCATCTGTTTTCATTTCCATTGTGCTGAACAGACACAGGCTTTGTCCCACTGATTGTCTACGCAATTTTTGGGTCCTCACGACAATTAGCAGTAGGGCCAGTGGCACTTGTTTCTCTGCTAGTGTCCAATGTTCTTGGGGGTATAGTTAATTCATCTAGTGATTTGTATACAGAATTAGCCATATTGTTGGCGTTCATGGTTGGGATATTGGAATGCTTGATGGGATTGCTAAGGTAATTCTGTTCACCGAGGAAAGTTGGTGTTCCTGCTTATCCATTTTGGAAAAATTAAAATTTGAAAGCATTGAACTTGCTCTTGTAACATGTATGCAGATTCATTGTTATTCTATGCTTTCGTATTAGTAATATAACAATGTGTATAGCTCAGATGATTAACTCCCTAGCTGCATATCTTCATCTTCGGATGCTTTATCTTCTGCTAGTGTTTACCTAAAGGACCAAGCTGCTTTCCATTGTATTTTGTCTTGTTGGCAAAACTGTCCTGAAATCATTTGACTTTGGGAAAAAGGGGCATATTACAAAAGCAACACTCGGTGCTTGTATAGTATATATAGAAAGGGAGCATCAGTGTACCCCCACCCCCACGTACACCCCAAAATATCCCACCTCCATACATGGAAATAAAATAAAAAGCAAGCACTGCATCATGAACTGTTTACATGTATAGCTTGTCTTTATGGTTTGTATGGAAGACCTTTATATTTTGCATTGAACATGCACTATATCCATGAACTTTTTTTTTTTTGAATATTTTTGGAATAGTTCATGTGGGTCATGCATTTTCCTTTTTTGGCAGACTTGGTTGGCTTATTCGTTTCATCAGCCATTCGGTAATATCTGGATTCACTACAGCTTCAGCCATTGTAATTGGTTTGTCCCAAATCAAGTATTTCTTAGGTTACAGTGTTACAAGAAGCAGCAAAATTATACCACTTATTGAGAGTATAATTGCAGGAATAGATCAGGTGTGTTTGCTTCTGCCCTTGTATCTCGGTCCATGTCTTATTTTAGATCCACACTGCTGCCTAAGCATATGGCTTGAAAATATTTTGATAGCCATTGGCTCACTATTGTCACTGCCATTGCAAAGCTTAGCATATGTCTGTGAGCATCACTTAGTTGGACACTGTCGACGGTGAAGTGTCCGAGATAAGCATACACTTTTATTTCCTTGTGTTTTGTACTATTTTTACATGATAATTTATTTCTTACTTTATTGTGTAAAGTGTGTAAATCCGTAACTGTTCCCTGACTGGCCACATAAAAAACTTGGATCTGCTTCTGTGTGGGTGTCTGCTGCTATCTTGACAGTAAGCATGGTCACTGGGATAAAACCATGTGTAACTAGAGTTCAGAACTTCCTACAAGCACACCTTCATTCAGTGACTCGTGACTTGCGTCTCATTTTCTTGTCTTTTAGTATTCTTGCGTCTCAGTGGGATGACCCAGTACTTTTTTAACAATAAAAATGCAAATGCATTCTTCTGATTACAGTGAACAGTTCTCAAGTTTTATGCTCTGCCATTTATACATATTACAAAACATTAATCAACCTTCCTTAGGCACACTGCATACATTAAAACTGCTAATATTACTGTTTCAGATCATGATTTATGTGGTATTTTAACCTAATATAGCAGCACTGTTTTGCAGTTCTCCTGGCCTCCATTTTTAATGGGATCAGTGTTTCTTGCTATTCTTCTAATAATGAAAAAACTAGTAAGTTGGCATGGCTTTATCTCTCATTTACTTTTCAGTTTACTGTTTGATTCGAAATAGCACACTTTGGCATATCGTTTTTATGACCCCTAAATTTTTTGCAGGGAAAAACAAATAAAAAATTACGTTTTCTGAGAGCCTCTGGTCCACTAACAGCTGTTGTTCTTGGAACATTGTTTGTGAAAGTTTTCCGTCCATCTGCCATATCAGTGGTGAGTAAGCTCCTTATATTCATCTATCCTGAATCATGCGATGTTATTCAATATATGCACTAAAATAGACATGAAACATGTACCTTGGCATGCTCCTTTTTTTCATTTGACATCTATTCTGTTTGATGGTGCATATGCATTCTTTGTTTTTTTTTTCTTCACGTGTGTATTATCAAATGTTATGATTACAGATGGCTATCCAGACATTTTATTTTGATAAGATGTTCTGCGGCAGTCAAGAAATACCACTGGCGTGATGTCTGATGTGTGGTGTTATGATAATTTTCCAATTTTTAACTCAAATTGTGCATATGGTAAATGCTCGTCTTTCATGCGTGCAAGTTCTCAGTTAGTCACTGCTAACAGACTGCCACACTCAACACTCATGTTGATTTCCGCTTTGGCTAACCACATGTTTGGTGATATTTTTGTTTTGTCAAGTTAAATTTACCTCATGTCATACATTATCATGGATAACTACATCACAAGTTATCCTCCATTTCTTGAGTGCCTAGGTAGGTGAAATACCGCAAGGCCTTCCCAAGTTTTCCATTCCCCGAGGATTTGAACATTTGATGTCCCTAATGCCAACTGCAGTTCTTATCACTGGTGTTGCCATTTTGGTAAAAACATATTGCTATCTTTCTATTTGTCTTGTGTTCCGTACTTTATTTAGTGGATATTAAACGTTTGTGGTATATATTCTTAGGAATCTGTTGGGATTGCTAAAGCTTTAGCTGCTAAGAATGGCTATGAATTGGACTCGAACAAAGAGGTATGATGACAGAAACATTGAGTAATTAGTTTTGTTGGTACAAGCTGATTGCATTTGTTCTTCAAACACAATTGTACTGTATTAATTTTTTCATAATGTTATGTAGTTAACTATAGTAACATGTTCCATGCACTCTTCACTCCTATGAGGAAACTAGTTGGTGATGATGGTCTGTTCACCTTGGGGTCATACCAACTATCTATATGTTCTCTAAGACTAAGGAAACAATTTACTAGACGGCCTACTTAACTGTGCTCTGCAAAAATATCCAACTCTGACATGAACTTTTCAGATGCACAGAGTAGCACCTCAATTAAGTCAAGTAAATAGTCTTT
The DNA here is from genome assembly GCA_030979885.1 of Lolium multiflorum. Lineage (NCBI taxonomy): Eukaryota > Viridiplantae > Streptophyta > Magnoliopsida > Poales > Poaceae > Lolium > Lolium multiflorum. The sequence goes on along the minus strand of CM061751.1, from coordinate 134,723,248 downwards.
TTCTTGCTAGTAGTAGATTGAAGTTCTTTTAAATGCTTGGCTCAAGCTTATAATTCTCTAGCCTTAAACTCTAGGATGCATCGTGCTACGAATGGCAACAACTAACTAATCTTTTATCTGCTATCAACCTTGCCTTGTGTGCGGCGTCCTATGCACCTTATTCACACTCATAACATTACACCCCTTCCCGTCAGTTCTTTTAGTTCTCATCCCAGGATTCTGGTCTGGGTGTGCGCTAGCCAGAGGTCTATCAGAAGAAGCCTATACCTAAATGAATCAAGCATAGCGAAGAGGTTGCTTACGCCTTCAGGAAAGAGCAGTCCCATGCCGGCGTGCCGCTGCCTTGGATGATTGTATCACCTCCACCTATGGAGTACAACTTCCTTTGCTTGATGATACATAGTGCTGGGTACCGCAAGCATGAGTAGCCCACACAACCCAAGCATGCACCTTGCTTGTACCGGGACCGCTGCAGATGTGGCCACCTCCTTCCTGTAAGTAGCACCGTAGCAGAATGCCTGCAGACGCGGAGCAATGCGCCACGTCGAGCATCATGGCTGCGTAGGAATGACCCTTCAGTTCCTAGTTCTCAGGAAGGGGTGATCTGTCCATCGTGCTTGTGTGTGCATGCTTCCTGGATGTCCTACCTAGGATTGATGTGGCACATCCTCATGCACTCAGACCTCCTGGACATGGTAGATATGGTTCATATCGTTGCTTTGCTAGGCATTGCTGCTGCTGTCAAGGAATCAAACAGTGGTGTCGCTGTCCGCCCCTGTAGGTTAGGTCACGCTAGCCACAGCAGGTTGCCGTGCTGCCTGTTGGTATAGTGTCACCATCCTTGCTGCTGGATGCAGTGCCTCTGCTGCGCAAGGTCGAGGTTATCCTTGTCTCTGGATACAACTTGGTAACAAAGGAAACAGCTAATAATCTTTATCTGCTGCCTTGCATTGTTTCCTGCCCCCATATCCACGCCCACAATATGCATAAATCATGATATCGTATGTGGGTTAATAACTACTAGCATAGATAACTTCTACAGGCTTAGTCAACTTAATTATCATAAGATTCCAGGCAATCATGTCATTTGTGATGAAATGAACACGATAAATTTAGCTCCCATTTCTGTTGTTTCATTTTTCTCTTTTTCTACATCACCTTGCACTTCAGATTTGGGAATGGTAATGTTCCATCAAAGCATGTGGTCTTAAACTTAGGTGATTAAGATGCCTGTCGTAGGAGGTAATACTCTAGGAAGTTCTACTTAGTGACTATTCTTTCCAGAGGCATGAATGTCCCAGTCAACTTAGGCAATACTGAATTGATGTGTGAATGGTCCTGATTTAGATGTAGCATTTTATCAATGTTGCATTTTTTTTTGTTATTTACAAGAATATTTAAAACTATGCATGCATTTGCATATAGCAGTGTTTCTTGTTTCTAGCTAATATTCTCTTTATTCAAAATCAACCCTTCTGATCAAGTTCTCCTTGTTACAGTTATTTGGGCTTGGCATAGCAAATATATGTGGTTCATTCTTCTCTTCATACCCTGCTACAGGTAAAATATTAAACATATTTAATGAGTGCGCGCTACTTCATTCATCTGTATTTCTTCTCTGTTCTTTAGCTAAAATAATTGAGATGTTTTAGTTACTCGCGAGTCTTGTGGTTTTTGAAAGCTGATTATTGATGGATGTCCATTCAGGCTCCTTTTCTAGGTCTGCTGTGAATCATGAAAGTGGGGCAAAGACTGGATTATCAGGAATTATAATGGGCATAATAATTTGCGGTGCTCTCTTGTTTATGACACCATTATTTACTGATATACCTCAGGTAAGATTAGCCATGTGCTTTGTTTTGATAACTCTCTTTAAGTAAGCATTGGATTGCTCAATGAAGTTTCCCGTTTAAAACCTTGTGCTCACTTTTTTCTTTGTGTATTAATGCTACCAACAGTGTGGATTAAATATGAACAATGGTATCGCTATATCTTAAGGCCTTGCTAAGTACTCCCTCCGTTTCAATCTATAATGCCTATAAATTTTCTGCATTTGTTTCATAATATAAGAGTAGATCTGCGTTTATTTGCAAAGAACCCCTTCCACCGATCAGCTGAATAGCAGAAAGTAAGGAAACTGATCTGATCCCGTGCATAAAATCTGGGAACTGATTTACAGTACAACCTCATATAGGCATTATAGACTTAAATTAAGGGGGTTTTGTGTTAAAAAATGACTTGCGCTAATTACCGTGCAGAAAATCTATAGGCATTATAGATTGAAACGTAGGGAGTATATATGTAGGAACAAATTTGGAATTTCCACCTGGAATCAAACTGTTCTTATACCATTTTGGCAATATTAAGGGTACCCAACAAGCCTTGTATTATTGGTGTATATTTTTTTGCAGATTTAAGTTTCCTCACAAGAAAATAGGGATCAAGTTTGAGTTTTACGTTGGCAGATTTATTATGACAAATTTGTTTACTATAGTGTATAAAAGGTAGCAAAAACATGTAAACTTATCACATAAGTTAATTTTACTCCTAATAGTCACATGAACTGTACAATCTTGTTTCTTAAAAGGTAAACTTTATTGTGCTCTATGTGGAACTGAATTTTCGTAAGATTCAACCTTGTAAGGTAATTTCATGAGCTGTTTTGCCAAATGTAAACCATAAAATATTTCAAATCAATTTTTTGGCAGCATGTTTTACTTTTGCTTGATAGGATATTAACTTTTCCATGTATACTTATCATTTCATATCATTTTTCCTTCAGTGTGCATTGGCTGCCATTGTGATTTCTGCTGTCACTGGCCTGGTAAGGGCATCTGAACTCATTTATACATACTATGATTAAGAGTTTGTAACAAATACTCAAGCTAACCATGATGCCTGATGGCAATTTATTACTTTCTCCGCAAGAAATAAAGTTATGTCTATTTACTTCTGTTTCAACTTGCAATTTTTGCTCTAACATGTTTTATCAGTTCTTTATTAAGCTGTCTTCTTCTAACGGATTATTTTTTTCATAACTTAAATTATTCGACACTGATTTCTCATGGATATTGGGAATGTATCTAGGTAGATTATGACGAAGCCATTTTCCTCTGGGGTATTGATAAGAAGGATTTCTTTCTGTGGGCAATGACGTTTATTACAACATTAGTTTTTGGCATTGAGATTGGTGTCCTTGTTGGGGTAAGTATGAATTTGTATCTACTATCTAGTCATTTGAGTTACTATTATATCGATCTTTAACTGAAGTGTAGATAAGACTGGCATGCAAATTTTCAGATTTTGTATGAAGATGAACCATTCCTTTGATGGTAACATTTTCCTTTGTAGGTTGGATTCTCGCTGGCATTTGTAATTCATGAATCAGCAAATCCACATATAGGTGAGTAAATGTACTACTCTAGAGTCTAAGCATGATGACCACTTGCAATCTGCTTGATACCACACCATCATTATGCCTCGGAATGAGCAACCAGAGTTGTATCTCAGGGTGCCCTTCTGTTGTATCTCAGAGTTATTTTAATATGTTTTTATGGCCCGTCTGCAGCTGTTTTGGGCCGTTTGCCTGGAACCACCGTGTACAGGAATACATTGCAGTACCCTGAGGCTTATACATACAATGGAATTGTTGTTGTCCGAATTGATTCACCAATCTACTTTGCTAACATAAGTTACATAAAGGACAGGTAAATCTCTTCATCTGTTTCAGTAATTTGTCTTATTATTAGTAAGGTTCCTTGTTATCTTGATGGAAGTTCTTTATCAGGTTGCGCGAATATGAGCTCAAACTCCCAGTTTCAAACCGGGGACCTGATGTTGGAAGGGTGTACTTTGTGATCCTGGAGATGTCACGTAAGCCCTTTCATTTCTGTTGCGATGTCTGTCAAGGACACATGCTAAATACTGTTGTTTGCACATAACTGTTTCTCTTTCGTTTGAAAACCATATCTTATGATTAATTGGACTACCTAGATGAATAGTTTAGATGATGGTAAAATTTGGGCATGCAGCTGTTACATACATTGACTCGAGTGCTGTTCAAGCTCTCAAGGACCTGAACCAAGAATACAAAGCACGCGACATCCAGGTTCTTATCCTGAGCACTTCTATTCTACAGTATGAAAACTAGTACGAGTAATGTATCTGCGTGTTAAAACCCTGGGAGGCCTTTTATATTACTTGCAGATCGCTATAGCGAACCCTAACCGGCAGGTGCACCTACTGCTGTCAACAGCGGGCATCATAGACATGATTGGTGCAGGGTGGTGTTTCGTGCGGGTGCATGACGCCGTGCAAGTATGCCTCCAGCATGTGCAGAGTTCATCGTCAAATTCCATTAAGCTATCCCCACAGGCATCTGGGAACTTGACGGACTCTCCCAAGGCACAGCAGCGGCATGGCTTCCTCAAGAACCTCTGGAAAGCACAGGATGGGAATGGGAGCACCGATGAGGCTCAGTCTTTGCTGCGCCAAAACCTTGTGTAATGCTCTTACACCAGTTTCCCCCTTCAGTGCCAATCGGGATGCATGCCTTTGTATCTTTGTTGTTGTATGCTTATAGAGTACAAGGATGTAATTAGTCAATTACTGGTTGTTTTGTTGTTCATACAGTAGGAATGTAGGATCGTGTTGTATCAGGACAGTGTAGATACGTCAGTTGTCTGTAATTAATATCTGTTGTCGAGTGGCTGGTTCTCTGTATCATAACAATGTAATTTACTACAGCACCACGGAGTAGCGATTTGGCTACCGTGAAGAATTGAGATTGTTGCAAAAAAAAGGAAGTTACTCCGTACATGAATCCACGAGAGAGTGATAAGCTGTCAATGTCAATGTGAGTCTTGGTTGAGCTATTGTCAATGCTCCCAATACATAATGCTTAAGTTGTTGCTTGGTTATTTATTGAGTGTCAAGCAGCAGCGATTGTATAGGAAAACTGTAATGATCTTGTTCTTGCAATGTAACTAAATTATTAGACATGAAGAAACAGTTTGTACTTCTATTGATGTTATTATTATGAATTCCCATGTTTTATGTTGTTTCGTGGAGCACTGTATACTTGATTCGTCCGTGTATTCTTCTTGGCAAACAGTTCAGTATGCAAGTAGGGGAATTCGGCTGGGTAACTACCTATGTTGGAGCCTGCGAGACAAGTTTGACCTTGTTTTCTGGCGAGGAGAGACAGAATTGGGGGCAGGTGATGACCGGAGGTCCGGAGCGTATGTACAACTTTCTTTTCTTGAGAGTATGTACAACTTTCTGATGGTTCGAAAAGAAGCAACACAGCGTTGGGCATCTCCTGGACTAGTTGGTCAGTTCTCACACTCACGAGAGCGCGCAAGATGGGAGGAGGCTGACTGGTGCAATATTTTCAGGGTGTTTTCGATTTAGTATGCTGCATTTTGCCCATAGCTCCCTGAATCATCGCCTTTTGAAAGATGTGACTAGTTGTCAGTCGACTCAAAATTAACCTAGTTCTCACTATGACTAGCACGAATCATGAAACAAACCTAATGGTATGGAATATTTTTCTCGATTGCATTCCTACTTGCAAGTTGCAACCTCACTTAAAACTAAAAAATTCAGTTATAATTCAACTTGCAACTCATATATGCTCAAATCACGATGCAATTAGACGGTGTAGGACCAACTAGCAAAACCCTCTTTTGAATGGTCATCTCTGCATTTTGTTGTTGTTGGAGAAAAGGCACTTGGCCCGGCTTTATAGGAAAAACAAAAGTTCAACAATCTTTTACAGTTCTCAACCACGAACTTGATTGAGTTCAAATTAAATAAAGGCTGAGCAAGGCCAGCTATGCAAGTGTGAGCGCACCCGGCCGCCACAGGGGGGTTGCATGTGGAGGATCGGCCGCTATCTTGTGTATCTCCTTCTCCTAGCTACGGTCTGCTTCGCTCAGTTCCAACAAGGGAGCATGTCGATAGGGAAAAAAAACTAAGTGCGACAGACAAAATGGTCCATGTCGAGCATCAGGCACCACACAAAGAACGTTATCTTCTGGAAGAATTCGGGCACCCAGCTCTCGTTAACGCTGCCCGTGAAGGGAGAGTCACGCATGGTGACAAAGCCACACACGGGAGACGAGTACTCTGAGACGACGGTACATGCATGGATGTCTCTTCCCTGACAACGAAGCGGCAGAGCCTTCCAAGAGGGCGTATCGGTTCTGTTCTTCTACTCCTCTCCTCCGCGTGCATAAATACCGGAGCTAAGCACAAGCAGACGACGTTCATATCAATGGCGCCTCTGTTTCTCAAGAAGATGGACCGTTCTGGCGCCACCAGAATGCGCAGTTCGCACCTGCTCCTGCTACTGGTTGCGCTGCTCTCTTGTTTCCAGTGTCACCTCGCCGCCCGGCATGACCCGAAGCGCACGCCTGCCGTCGTCCACCCCGGCGGCGCGGCCACGGATGCTGCTTCCTCAGGTGCGCCACTAGCTTCAGATTGAAGTTGTTATTACCTTACGTTCGGGCAAAAGTCCTAGCTAACATTCGGGCGCGATTCTTGTGCCATGTCGATCGATCGCAGGCGCCCCGGACGCCGTTCGGTGCCACGACAGGGCCGTCTGCAGCGAGAAGGGCCTATTCTTCCCGCCGATCCCGCTCGTGCCGGAGCCGCCCAACATCGGCGGCGTGCCCATCCCTCCGAACCCGATCACGCCGGCGCCGCCGTCCCTCGTCCCGCCGGTGTTCCCCACCCCGTCTCCGCCGTCCATTCTGCCGCCGCTCGCCCCGCAGCCGCCGCCGGCGTCGTTGATACCGCCGATACTGCCGCTGCCGTTGCTTAACCCGCCGCCTCCGCCGCCACCGCCCCCGTCCATCCTGCCGCCGGTGCCATTCCTACCGCCGACGCCGTTGATCCCTGGCTTCCCTGGCGTGCCTCCAGCTTCTTCCTCGAAGAACGGCCGACCGGCGAAACCATGAGGAGATGCTAGTCTTCTTGCGCCGAAATATCTTCGTGGACATCCTATACCCAACATACTCCATTGTGTGCCCGTGCACTCCACTGTGTCTGTGACTCTGGCGTGGTTTTTGTTTGTTTTCGATGGCACTCCTCACATTAATCGAGCATATTTTGAGTTGCAATGTACTTCCTCCCTTCTATATTACTTATTGTAGATTTAGATGCGGAAATTCAATTCGGCTCCCGGGTGCATATGCTCCCTCTATTAAAAAATATGTTTCAAAATGTCGGAAAATTTTGACAAAAAATTCTACATGTACATCTCAACAATATATGTACGTTCGTCAAGTTTCGCAAGGAACCAATATGTTTTGTGATCTGTATAAAAAAGAGAAAATTTATCTCCTGAAAAGCCTTATTTTCAGCATTGAATTTTGCCTTTTTTACACACGTCACATGACAAGTCGGATTTTTATGAAACGACTTTGTGAGCGTGTAGCACGTGAACATGTACGTGCAAATTTTTCGTTTCAGTTTTTTGAAATTTCAAAATGTATGTAACATGTATTTCAAAATAAAGGGAGCATATGCTCCCATGTGCCAAAACAACATTCCCAGATAGATGTATCTACACACAAAATATATCTAGACATATCTAAATAAGCCAAGTGTTGGCTCTCATGCATTATTTTAGGTTTATTGGAAACCCTGGACTCGCACTTCTGAGTTGTTCTAATAGCAATGAAGAAACACGAGGTTTTTCCATATAGTTCATTCTCAGTTAAGGTTGGCTAGGAAATAAGATTTTAGGAGGATAAGTGGCTAGATAATATTACACTCAGAGAATAATATGTAGCTCTGTGTAACATTGTGTGTCACGAATATACCTGTGCATTTCTCAGGCCGGGCCGGGCCTCGGGCCAGGCCGACCAAAGCCCGACGCAAAAAATCCTGACCCAGGCCCGGCCCGGCCTGACCGTCGGGCCGAAAAAAGTGGCCCAAGCCCGGCCCATCAAGGAGAAAGCCCGTCGGGCCTCGGGCCGGGCCGCTTCAGTAAAACGCGTAAAATCGCCGCCCATGCCCGGCCCGGCCCAAGCATCGGACCACAAAATCAGGCCTAGGCCCGGCCCAGAGGCATGGTCGGGTCGGGCTTAGCCCGGGAATTTTGAGCCGGGCCGGGCTGCCCATGGCTAGGTATAGTCACGAAAGCGAAACGACCGCTAAGAGCATCTCTAGCAGAGCCCGAACTCGCGGCCAAAACCGTAAAATTCCAGCGAGAATAGGGTTCGGGCCAAAATTGGGCCAAAACGGAGCCCGAACTCGCGGCCTGGCCCGTATAACGAGTTCGGGCCCCCGAGAAATTTATCGATCGCCCCGTATTAAAAGGGTTCATGGAGGGGAGTTCGGTTCGCAAACCCTACTCCCCTCCGCCTTTCCACTCCCTTCGTCGCCAAGCCCCTTTTCCGGTGAGCAATCCAGCAAAGCCCAAGCACCGATCCACCCCCCGCGTCGGCGCGATGGTGTCCCGTGGCGGCTCCCAAGGCCATGGCGCCGTATTGGGCGGTGGCGACTAACCGCCGCGTCCGCCCGTGTTCCGCACCGAGGCGGAGCGGCGCAAATGGAACCGATCGGAGTGCGCGCGCAAGCGCAGCGCCCGGCGGTGGACGAACTGGGGGCTCACACCCCCAGGGAAGCTCGCCAGGTACGGCAACGCCGGCGAGGGATCCTCGTCCGGCCAGTCAAGCCGCGCACCGCGGCTCCCCGTCGCGGACATCAACGAGGACGAGGACCTCGTCCCCGCGTGGTCGCCCACGATCTCCGCCGGCGACTACGTCCACGACATCGACGAGGAGGAGGCCGTACTCGCGCAGACCAAGGCCGTCAGCGAGGCGGAGGCCCGCGCTCGCTTCCGCCGGGAGGAGGCGGACGCCGTTCGCCAGGTCCGAGAATACGAGGTGGCCCGCCGGGAGGCCCGCGTCCGCCGCGTGAAGCTCGAAATAGTCGAGCTTGACGCCGACGACGCGTGAAGCTCCTCCACGATAGCGTCGCGCTGCGCCACCACCGGGATCGCCGCGTGCATAGGCCACTATGTTAGGCCGCATTTTTCTTATCTAACTAGCGCTAGCCGGTGTATAACTACTTTAGCTTTAATTTGTCAAACTATCTAAGTTTTGATGCTCAATCGGAGCATCAAATTTATCTCGAACTATGATCATCGCCTAATTTACCGCCCATTTCGAATTCCGTTTTCAGTTCCACTTTTACGGTTTCTAATATGTGACAACGTTTTTCCGGTCCGTAAACACGAGTTCGGTAAACTGAACTCGCTTTTTTTAGTTCACGTGTTTACGGGTTCTGCTAGAGATGCTCTAAGGTGTTTAAAACTTCACCACCGAATGTGACGTTTAGAAGAGATCTTGTTGGTCGCTGACTAGCATCATGAAATGCTTTGCTACAATGTCTCGCTTTGGTCCAATTAATGCAGGGCTGACGAGTTTCTTTTTGAATCTACACGAGAGTGGTAAATTCTCCATAGATTCTATGTACACGACATTGATCTAGCTATTGTTCCTTATCCCGCTGGTATTCCCCACCCCATCTCCATCGTCCATTCTGCAACCGCTCGCCCCACAGCCGTTGTTGGCGTCGTTTATACCGTTTGTGTTGCCGCTACCGCTCCTTAACCCACCGCCTCCGCCACCACCACCACCGCCGCCGACTATCCTGCCGCCGTTGATCCATGGTGTGCTGCCAGTTTCCTCCTTGAAGAACCGTCATCCAAAAAACCGTAAGGAATAAGATGCTAGTATTCTTGCAGCGACTGAGAGATCAATCGTTGACAAAATATTGGGAGGACTTTTACGGTAGGGATAAACAAATACCAACCACCCAACCAACCAGATCGATAACCCAGAATTATCAATACTTGTTGATCAATGGGGTAGACGGCAGGCGAGATCATGTTGGGCATGCTCCTTCTATTGGGTATCCTTCTCATGTGGGTTGTGAGGAGATGACATATTGAAGCCTTTCAAGCGGTCCAAACTGGTGCAACAACCTAGTACCCATTAGGGTAATGACCGAGGGTTATTTTGGATATTGCACATGAGAGAGAAGATAAGACTCCCATCCAGCCACCACTAGGTGGAGTGACTAAAATCCAAGACAACCTCCGTTGGATAAGAAAACTAAGAGAGAAGGGAAAGAGAGAAAGTTGAAGAAAGCAGCAAAATCAAGTGCCATGCCTAGCCGACAAGGTTCTGAAGACCAGATCTGCATCATTGTCTCCTTCAAGTTGTTATTCCACCATATTTGGCCATATTGCTCCAATCCCTAGCTCTTGTTGCCCCCAATCTTACTGTTGGCATCCAAGATCTACTTGTATCTTGATGTCCCTTTTTCCCAAATAGTCTACGGTCTTACGCCCCTAGCTAGCTGGTTCTCCCTGAAATGCGCGGAGGCACTTTTGGGGGTAGGCATTGTTAGAGAGATATTTGTATACTAGATGAACATGCGCGCTTCGCCGCGCCGCCTGCATGATGTTTTGACGTGGTCGATGAAGAGCTTCTTTGTGCTTGCCATGCATCTAGTTCTAAGAGTAATATTGGCGTGTATTCGTGGAGCTCCGTTTGTTGAGTGCTGCTTTAGCCCACTCCTACTACAACCCAGGCCGGCCACAAGGCAGCGACAAAGCGGCAGCCAGGAGGAGCACCGCTAGCAAGACATGCAGTTCAAACAACTATAGCCGGTGGACTACTCCTCGTGAACGCTCTTTTTCTCTGTCTGGTGGATACCGTCTCTTTCCTTTCCCCCAACGACCAACCCTCTCCTCAGATCCTGTCGCCGGCTCATCTCCCCCACATCGCTGGGGGCCACGGTGGCCGGAAGTGAGTGGGAGGGGGGCCCGGTGCTGTATAGCTAGTGGTTTAGGTCGATTTTCCCTTTTCTGGAGTGAAGCACCGCTCTTTTGTGGTCAGATCTGGTCCAACCTGAGGTGGTTCTGCTCCGGCGTGGAGCTCCGACGGTCGGAGCCAGAGACGGCGAGGTGGCTCACCTACAGAATCTCCGTCAATAAGGTCACGGTCTCACTGGATCTGTGCAAAGTTGCCCTGGTCCTCTCTCCTCCAAGTCACCGTGGTGGTGGGCTAGAAGAGAGGTTGCAGGGAGCTGCTGTTCTTCATCGCGCGAATCACATGGTGACCAAGTGACAAGGGATTAACTTGTCAATGCCTACGGGTTATAGGCTAGGGTTTAGTTAGAAGTAGAGGGTAAGTAGATCCCGAAGGTTTCAGCCGAAAAGTACTCGACGATTATGAAAACTAGGGTTTGTGAACAATGATTCGATGATCTCTTCCCTCGACTCCCCCTTTATATAGGAGGTGGAGTCGAGGGTTTCGTTTCATACAAGTTACATATTCGGGATGGTTTCTAACTCATCCCGCCGGATTACAAACAACACTTCTTATTACAATTCTAACTTTCCTTAATATATCTTGGACTCCCGAATCTTCTTATTCTTCGGATAATGGGCCTTCAGTAAACCCGGGTACTATCTATGGCAGGCCCATTTGGGGTGCCTATGTCGGTAGCCCCAGATTTTGCTTGAATCGTAGAGTCGTGGAAAATCTCCACTGTTTATTTTTATTCGAAAGCTTTAACTCTTTTATACTTCTTCATATAAAATTCTATATTGTACAGGATAATGGTAGTTGGGGCTAGTTCATCGGATCAGGTACTAGTTAACGCTCTAGTGGCAATCCGCAAAAACCACTTCAAGATCACGTCCCCGGACATGATCTCGGGATACTGGTGTAAACTTCGACGGTGCCGCTTAAGGTCTTACCATTCGTCAAGTCCCGTCAAATTTATCGGGTACCTAACGTCCGTTAGGATTTTTCTTCGTATCGTTGATACGGATAAAAGTAGCAGAGCGCAGTATTCGGCGATGCCACGCCCAGCAGAACGGATCTGGGGTCTTACCTTCGCAAATTTGCGGCATTCAGAAATTGATCGCAACTTTGGCGTTCTGAGAATATATTGTCGAGTGCTTTTCCGGCTGCTGGAATAGCACATTTTATCGAGTCAAATATGATTTATATTGTTCTCCCGATGGGAGTATATGTAGAGTTTGTTATAACTCGAAATATACTCTCTTGCTTTTCTATCTCTTCTCTCTTTTTTTTATTTCATTGCATCGGGCACGCGAACAGCGTTCCCGATGGGAGTAGCCCCCGAGGCTACAGCCAAGAACTTGTGCTTGGTTGTAGGCTCAACATTTTAGTTCACCTTGTCGCTATATTGCCATTATTTCCTGATATGATCCTCTTTTCATTTCTCGGGTGCGCGAACAGCGCTCCCGATGGGAGTAGCCCCCGAGGCTACAGCCAAGAATTTGTGCTTGGTTGTAGGCTCCCACAATTTCTATATTTCCATACTCGAAATTTTAACTTTTACCGAAGTAGCCCCCGAGCATTTGGGCAAAAACTTGTATTTGACTAAAGGCTCTCGAAGTATTCAGATAACTTCTTCTGTCGCCAATCTTCTTTTATTTTTCTTGTCGACATGCTTTCCTTAGTCAAATTCACTTCATCTCCAGTAATAACCGAGATTTTTCTGCTTTGTGGGTCCATTATTTCCACCTTGTTGACACGTCGTGCAAGTGGGGGACACACGTCTCCGCTTTTCCTGGCGCACGTACGGTAACGCCTGTTCTATTCCATTTTAGTAAAAATACCTTTTTAACCTTTGCTATTTCACCACACGATTTCTTCATCCAACGGATTGCATCCTCTATATAAACCTTTCCTTCCTTCGGTCCTCCCCTCGCTTCGCTCCGCACATCTGTTCTTCTTTGCAAAAACTTCTCCTGCGCCCAATTCTCTTTGAGCTTCCGCACGCACGAGCATAGCTTTTCCAGCGCCATTGATGCCACCGCGCACGCGACTCACTCGCCACAATACTCCGGAGTCCAAGATGGCTGTCGAAGACCTTGAGTGGGAGAGATCTAAGATCTCCAATCAAGATGTCAACCTGCTGAAGAGGCTTGGCCGATGAAGAAGGAGGACGCCATCCGCTTTCCCAGGAAGAAAGCTACCCACCCTCCAATGGAGTACCGGGTTAGTTTCGTTGATCACCTCATCCGCGGCCTTTCTACCCCAATTCATGATTTCCTCCGCGGCCTTCTTTTTGTGTACGGGATTCAGCTGCACCAGTTGACCCCTAATTCCATCCTCCATATTTCTATCTTCATCACGCTGTGCGAATGCTTTCTTGGAACCCCTCCTAATTGGATTTTGTGGAAACGCATTTTCTGCCTCCACCGTAATGGCTCCCACAACTCCACCTACAACATAGGTGGCGATCAACGAATCACATGGTGACCAAGCGTGTCGCCATGATCTGTGGTAAAAAAGGTGACCCTTCTTCAACCTCCGGTCAGGAGGCTCTCTAGTTCTTCTACTGGGCCTCGATGCCGATTGAGGGCCAAGTGGTGCATCCCCGAACTTCTTCCGGTTGCCAGCAGTTGGATCATTACACCGGAGTAGAGCTTTCGAGCATCCTGCTCTCTGGGCTCGGCGGAGACGCCTCGAGCTCACCGGCGTCGGATGGCAGAGGCACTGAAGGACTTGATTGCTTTTTCACCTTTTCTTTCAGGGTGCTTTCTGTAAAGCGTGAGGGCTCATCTTCAAACATTTGGTTCATTAGGGCAAGTGATGAAAAGGGACCTCACTGTAATTTGTACCTGCCATATGTGATTTAATGTAAATGCTCCACTGGGGTCGTCGACCCCATCCTATGTTCAAAAAAAAAAAAAAACAGGACCGCTACTTCTATTCAATCTAAGAACAATCTGAATCGCTTCTACAATTTATATACCAAAGATGTGCATTCAGTCATACCGAATGTAAGATCATAATTGCCATCCAAAAAAAAAACATGTAAACTCAAGTACGTCGTATAAAAGTCAATTTCCTTTCTCAAAGCACATGATTAAGTGCTTTTAGCCTCAGATTAGTGGACACTTTACTAAGAAATCTGGATGACACACTCATGAATTCTTTGTATACACCACACACAAAAAATCCGTAAATCATCTCATAATAGTGATAGCTAGCAAGTGTAATCCACAACAGGTGGACATTCTTAAGTACTATCTCAGATCACAGAGAAACGTAAAATAGTCATATGTGGAGGAAGAGCTAGAAACAGTAAATATAGTTTGCTTAAATGTTTACCAAAATTGGAAAGTAACATAGAATATGAGGAAATAGTCCATCAGAAAAACACTTTATAATTAATTTTATGGTGACAGTTTCTACACATATATGCTAATGCGAGAATAAGTACGACAGATAAGACATAAGATGTTCCTCTCACAAATCAAATGCGTGCTTGAACACACATATAACCAATTTAAAGATATCCAAAATTAATTTCCATGATTTTTTTTAACATTAACAAATATAAAGGGAAATACATGCCAAATTTAGACGTCCAGTCTAGCAGCTTTAACACCGTCCAGTAGCTTTCTACACCTTCTATTATCTCCTGATTCTTCGACTGTAATTGATTTTATAACAAATAGAAACGCAATGCTATATGTTAGAACGGGGTTATCATGAAAGATAGCCACCTGCCTTAAATAAGAAATAGATATAATTTTGGAATCTTGATACAATATTCGATTTTTGCACATCATATCAAGAGTTTCTCCACAAGATGCAAATGCATACAAATCAGTTCGGAAGGATCCCATTATTACTTATTTGCGGCTTACTCGGAAGCCCATGTTCCTGAGAGAAACAATATATATGAATACCCTTACCAGCAGGAAAGGAAAGCTGCTCATGTTAGACCTTTCAATCTTCATCAGTCGAGTTCAGCCTGGCCGGTAACATTTTGGACATCTGTTCAAATTGTGAAATGAGATATCAGTACTTCACTCCCATGAGAGTTCCTTGAAGCCTTTTATTGCACACGATCTAATCAACCAACCAGTTCCTCCTAAAGCAAATCAACAGTCTGCTAAGTGCAGGAGCGCTACCGAATTTCCCAGGTCCACAGATAAATGTCAGAGTTTAGCAAGCTCGGAATTATGCCACTCAGGGGGTTCATGCTAATTATGGATCTCATAATGCAACTATAAATACAAAGAGGGGTGAAGATGGTAACATAGCTAGTGCTCCTAGTGGGCCAAAAGAGAACACAAATTTTGCTCGAACATCGAAAGGTTCGTCAACTTTAGGATTGAAAAGTGGCAGTAGATCCGTAGTTGAATCTAGTGGTTTGGAGAGCACCACTGATAGTGAAGAAGAGCAGATCACCGTAGGTCTGGACCCAAACTTTGATGCTTCAGGAAACGACAAACTTAATTGTGTGGATTCTGAATTTTTTTAACTTTGAACAACTTCGAGATGAAAGTCAGTTCAGAGACAACCAGATCTAGACTATCTATGATACTCAAGGCTGTATACCAAGATTTATGCTCGAAATATAAAGGAAAAAATGGCCCGGAAGTTTATAGTACACTTTGGATTGTCTAGTGGGGAACCTCCTATTTTGCCTGTGGACATTTTAAGTATAGAGACCCAGAAACAACTGAAGACACTAATATGTTCTCCAATAATATATACTGCATGAAAAGCAAGACAATAAACACATTTGAAATGTATCCTAGGAAAGGAGAAGTTGGGCGCTTTTCAAGGGATGGGGCATTGGTTGGAGTTCAGATGCTGATAACCACACAGTCTTTGAGTATGAAGTTGTTCAAGTTGTCTCTGATTTCATGACAGGCAGGAGAAGTAATGAGGAGTCTTGAATCTGAGCATCAAAGTATCAGATAATAACACCCACCAAATTTCACATTATGTTTACCGTGAATTTCGTAACTTCCCTCCCTCCCTATTGATCTCACGTAAGCTCTCTCATCGGTCTCTCAGAATATGATACCATCATAGGACAGAAACGATGCTACCTAATAAAGAAAAAAACTGAATGGCAGCACACCTTTCTTTGGATTAGGCACATTTGGAGAAGAAAGAACACCTCGTTGCTTCCCTTGCATGCAGTAGGAGTTATGTAGGACGCACTCGGTTGGCCGAATCAACCAAACAATTACAGCTGCCGCCACGCTCACTGGCTTCCACTGTAACAGTAGTGAACTTCTTGAATCTTAAAAAATCAAGGAACCAAACGATCAAAGTAAAATATTTCAGTTTCCACTATATTTGCCACAAATTTCATTAGTTCCACATAACGCACATTCACTTATGTATTAGTTGATACATCAGAAACAGTACTATATAATAAAGGAAAGAACTGATAAATCGCAGTGCACATTTCTTTAGATTAGGGAGCATGTGAGGAACACCTCGGCTACACCCTGAAGTATCTTTAGATTAGGGGCCATGTGAGGAACGAATTGGGTACACTCTAAAGTATACATGTTTGTTCTTCAGTAAAATAAATAAGCAGAGTTGAAATTTGGAGCAAGGCAGTAAAAGCCAGCTGCTCTAGCTCATGTTCTAGTATCACCAACGATGGAAAATGCTCACGACATTGCAAGATACGGTCGTTGCTGCCCCAACACACAATTTCATCTATAAGGGGAAACTGTAAATACGGAGATGAACCTCGAGAGAAGAAACGTGACCACTCTAGATCGAGCGGGTGGGCGCACCCACTCCATGGCGGAGCTGGCCGCCATACTTCCTTGCTAGAACACAGATCGATGCGGGAGGAATCGGCGAAGCCTTGGGTAGATTCTTGGGTTGCTGGGGAGGACGCGAAGGGAGGGAAGGTCCGCCAGGTATGGCGCCCAGCCGACTCGACGGCATCGACGACGGCGGCCGCCAGGAACCCTAGTCTGCAGAGCCATCTCAGGAAAGAGCACAGGGACGTGGGGAGGGAGCGTCCGCGTGGGGTGGCGTCCAGCCGACCCGACGGCATCTACGGAGGCGTAGTAGTCGTGGCGGCCGCCGGGAACCGTCGTCGCCCTGCTCACCATGGGGAGCAGACCCACCACGTACCTCCCCTTTGGAGGCGGTAACGGAAGGGCGAGTTTGGGCGCCGTTGCAAGGGAGAATTGGTACAGGAGTGGGTACCGGCGGCGGGTGAGGAGGCGCTGAAGGGAGCGGCGGCGGGTACGAAGGCGATGAGGGGAGCGGCGGCGGGCGTGGAGCTCTGGAGAAAGTGAAGAGGAAAAAGAGGGCTGGGAGCCAGGGCTCATCTGCGGGGTCGGGGGTGGGGCGCAAAGCGGTGTCTTTTTTGTTTAGTTTTTGGGCGTGGCTACGCAGTGCCCGGTTACCGGTTAGTCTTACGGAGTGCTCCCCTTGTCTTAAGAGGATATTTACTAAAGAGAGAAAGTGATCCCAGTAATTGAAAGCGACACTTACTAAAAATAGAAATCGGGACCATGTGCCAGGTAGCGTGCGCCCGCGCCTCTGATCAATGTCAATACCTGGAAAAAAAAAGGACCCATCGCGTTTTCTTCTCCAGTTCATAACAAATATTAGCATGTAAGAAATTGAAGTTTAATTATGCAAAAATACATCCCGGTAAATAAACTAGTGTTTGTGATTCAAAATAAGATGTAAAAAAGTAGTTGCGGGATGTAGAAAAAAGATAAAAAATACATCCAGATCTACCTACTATTATTACATCCAAAATCGGGAAAGAACCTACGAATGAAGATCTTGCGGTGGATGTAGAAAAAAAGAGGTTCAAAAATATTACATCCCAAAATATGGAGAAGCATCTATTGTTACATCCAAAAATCGGGACAGTACCTACAAATCAGATTCTAGATGTAGAAAATGTCAAAAATATACATTCGCTGGCTCGCTGCTGCGGTGAGGAAGACGCCGGCCGGGTGGCGTCGGGCTCGGCCTTGTCGCACGCGCAGACGGGACAGCCGCTGGCGATGCCGACGGGCGGGCGGAGGTAGCCCCTCCTCATCCTCCCCCATGCTCGTTCGCCGCCGTCGGAGCCGCGCCGCTTGGTGGCGTCGGCAGTAGCAGCTTCGGTTTCGGGCTCGGGTGGCTAGTCGTCCTCGTCGGCACCACCACGACACCACCATGGCCGCCACCCCTTCTCATCTGGAGCGCGGGCACCACCACCGCCTCTCCGCCGGGATCTGGATCCTGATGGGGTCTGGAGAAGGTGTAAGGCAGGGCAAGGAAAAGGCGAGCCAGAGCACGGCGGCCGGAGATGGCCTTGCTGTTGGGATCGAGTCCATGGGTGGTGAGGGCGGAGTGCTGGTGGGTTGGGGATTGAAGATGAGTGGGTGCCGTGCTTTAATCGCCAAGCCTCACGTTTTCTGGCTGGATGCCGTAAATACACTGGAACAAAACGTGGTCCCTACCATGTGGCAAGCTGATCGGACGGAGCGGAACAGCGCGCACTCCGTAAGACACCACAGAGCTCAGGCAAGAAATAGATTTTGCGTTAGTTTTTACACTAACCAGTTATACCTATCACTGTGAAGTGTGGCCTCGTAATAGATGGGACCTAATGTCAGCCAGAGAATAGATATAGAGCAAAGTGGCAAAAGAACTCACCGATCAGACCAAATGGAGGGCGCAGATCATCTAAGTTGAAAATCTAGCGGCTCTAAAAGCACCCGCGCTGGTGATAGCCTCAGAAGGTTGGGTCACCAACAGGATTACTTGTTGTAGTAATTGTATTTTCCCTACTAGTTAGGGGGTTCCTGCATATTTCACAATTGTACATATACTATATATTATTGTCGTGGATGTGACCACGGCGGGTTCTACAGGGTGCAGCACTTCGTTGATCCGGGAGCAAGGAGACATAGCCATCTGCGGAGCGAGGTGCACAGGACGCAAGGTTACCCAGGTTCAGCCCCTCCGGAGAGTAAAAGGCCTACGTCCTGCTGGATCTTATTACTCAGTGGAGAATTACAATGGGGGGCTCAGTCGGCGGCTATGCCAAGAGGAATGTGGGAGAGATTGGATCTCAGATGGTGTGTCTTCTAGGGTTTAGCTCGGGGGTTTATATGGACACCCCCGATCTAGGGTTACATGGAGGTAAGTCTGAATCATATCAGTTGCTACTAATCCGGGATTCATTGCTCCGCGTCCAAGTAATCTTCGCCTTCAGCCGCCTGGGCCTCCAGCCCAGTCGCCTCTCCTGAGGGTTTTAGCCCAGTCGCACCAGGGTCTTGGGGCCCAGTCGCCTTCATCGATTGGAACTCTCTTTTGGCCTCCTTTTCTGTGGCGAGTGAGACTGGTGATACACCCCCTAGGGCATATCCCCATTAGTAGTCCCCGAGCGCATCGATGATGAAGCAAGGGCTCGAGGCAGGGCTTGAAGAGGTCTGGCGATGGATCGAAGCGAGTCGTTGACGAGCTCCTGAAACAAAGGTTAGAATAGAATCCCAGCCCTCAGTCGTAAGGAGCCAGTCGGAATGTTCCAGTTGGTGTCTACCAGTCGACGTATGACAGTCGACGTATGACAATCGGCGTTTGCCAGTCGTCGTATGTCAGTCGGCGCATGTCGTCCAGAAGGAACACGTGGCGGGTCCAACGGCTAGTTTCACGTTGACCGAGGCGCGAGCTGCTGCTCCGCGTTTGGCCATTAGGTGCGACAAGACAGTTAACGGCTAGCTAACCGGCCGCACAAATAACTCCGGCGCGAATCCCGGCCATTGATCTCCGGCGCCGATTTTGGAACGATATCAGACGGCGGATCTCGTTCCTTATCTCGGGCGAGCGGGGAGGTATAAAGGTTGAATAGCGGGTTAGGACCGCACACTCCGCCACACTTCTTTCTCCTCCATTCCTTTGTTTCTTACTGCTCTCATCCTCAATCCATCTTGCGACCAAGCTCTGATTGCGTCGATGGCAACCAAAGGATGGACAAAGTCCAAGGTGACTAAGGAGGCCCTCATCCCATACATCCCCGCTGGCATCATCCCCGAGATGAGCCGCGGGAGGTGGAGGGTTCCGGCGGCGAACGAGACGGAGCTGCTGCCGAGGTCGGGGGAGTTCGTGATCATCATGAGCTTCCTCGACCGCGGCTTCGCGCTCCCCACCTCCGATTTCCTGCGGCAACTCCTGGCCTTCTACAGCATCAAGATCTCCGATCTTGGTCCGCACAGCGCCCAACAGATTGCACTGTTCATGGCGCTGTGCGAGTGCTACCTGGGCTGCCCGCCCTATTTCCCGTTGTGGGTTTCAATCTTCCACGGGCGGGCGGCTCGGGTGAGCAAGAGCAACCAGACGGTCATCCCCAACAGCGGGATCACCTTCCAAGTGAAGTCCGGGGAGGCCTTCATCGATATGGCGCTCCCAAAAGAGGCGCAAGCGTAGTGGCGAAAGTACTGGTTCTATGCCACGAAGCATACCCGGGCAGGCGAAGTCTCCATCCCCCAGTACTCGCTCGAGTTGAGCGTACCTCGGTGTCTGAATGTGCGGTCGCTGCCACGCGACCAGGAAGAGGTGGTGAAGGCGACGCGGTTGGCAATCCAGGCATTGAAGGACGCAGGGTTGACCGCCGCCAACATGTACAACTGCTGGCTTGCCCGGCGCTTGATTCCCTTACGGTGCCGGGGCCACTATATGTGGGAGTATCGGGGGCAGAACGACTGCACACTCGCTCTACGGCGGCCGAGTGGACCGAGGTCGAGTACCGGAAGGCACTCGCCAAGATCACCACGGCCACATTCACCACATTCGACGCCGAGCTGAGGCCCTTCTCTGAGGACAAGCCAACGCCTATGGTATGTGATGTGTCAACACCCGATTTTTAAGTCCAGATGCCTATTATGCCATACATCGCAATCCCAGAAAGATTGTTTTTGCGAGACATAACAGTTGATATTACAGAACCATCATTCATTACAAACCATAGTCGTCTTACAACAATAGATCACATGATCCAAGATTACAATAATAGTTGATCTAATGATCAACACAACACATAGCGGAAGCGAAGTAGTAGTAGTCCATCTATTCCACAGGCAACGCTTGACGTTAGAAGACGATCCTAGTTATCGTACACGTCCTGTTGTCCGTCCTCTCTTCATAGTCCGGCCATTTGAATAGCCAGGGACATAGCCATGAGTACTTTAAAGTACTCGCAAACTAATACTAGTGTAAGTACTTTTAATTATAGCAACGGGGTTCTAAGCTCTAGGTTTATTTGCATAAAGCCAATTTTATTTCATAAGCACTTATTAATGAAAGACTCCTCATTTGCCTAACTTAACTCAAGTGGGAACATTAGTGTCATTCCCACAACTTTGTTGTGATCAAGTCAAATTCACCTTTTGATTCACCATTCATTATTAGAAAACATTTGACAACGGAACAATATGGCCATCCAACCGTCCATAACCGCGGACACAGCTATTCGAATAGGTTTACACTCTGCAGAGGTTGTACACTTGTGCCACAACTTTTGATTACATCCGTCAGGGATAACCCTGAATAATCATACTCAGTATGCGGATCATCAACCATAACCTTTCACTTACATATCCTAGTATAGGCACCTCCCCATGAGCTTGGCCTCCTAGTGAAGAAAAACCGTCAATCCTGGGAACGGCACAGGGCTTGGGTAGGGCATTCACCTCATTTTCACGTCATTTCACTTTCAACGGAGTCAGCCTCGGCATAACCCCTATGACGCTTGTTTAGAGGGAACCCATACTAAAATACATAAACTTCTAGTTAAGACCTACCCATAATCAGGTATTGTGGGGGTACTTGTAAAATTGGAATGGTATCACATCCGAACCCAATCATCAGTTTTTATAAAATTCATCATGTCATTCAAGTCACATTCACCTTCAAAATCTTTCAATGGAATGACTCATCATTCCAAGGTTTTCAAAGTCATTTGATTCACATGTTCCCATCTAGAGTAGTCAATTTTAGTTTTTAGCACTAGCCACTAATCATGAGGGGTGCTAACTAGCTTATAGCTTTCTAGGCTAAGTGTGATACTCTTGTACTAATCCTGATTTACACTAAAAGTGAATCATGAATCAAAAATAAACTTTGATAAACCAAAGTTAAAAACTTGTAAGGTAAAAACTTGGGTTGGGATCATTAAACACAAAGTAACATGTAATGGTGCCTTGCTCTATTAGAACTTTGCACAAGGTATCTTGCAAGAGTATAGCTTGCCTTGAGTGGTACAATGATCAAAGTTATGTTCTTCTTCCACGAAGTAGACCTCCTCCTCCTGGTATTCCTCGGTACTAGCGTCTATAAACGGATACGAGGTATACAATCACCAAACAATCCCAAGGGCTAGACTAAGCACACAAATGGTTCACACAAGCTATTCTAGCATCACATCCTTATTAACATGGTGGGTGGCTTTGTTTTCTTTTTGACAAAAATAATTTCCTCTCATTAAAAATATTTATTAGTGTTTCTATTTAGTTCTTTGGAGAAATAATTTCCTCTCATTGAATCTTGATAAGATTTAATCTCCTCAAATAATAAGGTATGAACACATGTTGACCAAGGTCAACACTTCATATTTATCATTTGGGGAAAATGATTTAAATGAGGTATTACACCTCATGCAATTTTAACCCTAACATAGTAATAATTTAATATCACCAAGTAATACAATATGAGCTTATATAGACCAAGCTCATTACTTCATGTTGAATTACTTGAGACAAAGATTTAAATGAGATAATACCTCTCATACTATTTAATTAGTTAATTTGGGGCAATTTAAATGGACTTGAAATATCCACATAGCCATTATTTATTCTAGCCCATGATCATATGAAACAACCATGTCATATTTTTACATATTCAGATAGACAATATGACATGTGATTTTTGAGAGTTGGAATCAACTCAAAATCATTTATGGTTGATTTTTAATAAATGTTTGAAGTTAGAAAAGGCCATGCCTTGTTATTTTTACTACATGAGTTCTACATTAAATCTAGGGTTGAGACTAGTGTAGTTGAATAGAAAATTTCCTAAGCTTTCCAACAATAATAAATTCATGAAATTTGGCTGAGTAGATTTGATTCTATTCAATTTTGAACATAGCACCAGTATTGAATTTGAATTAATTTGATTTATTCGAATTTGAATCGCTGGGCTTGCGCGGGAAACGAAGCTGGGCCAAAGGGAGAAAAAGAAATGGGCCGGCCCACTGCGCGTCTCGCACGAGTAGGCCTCCTGACAGCGGGGTCCACGCGTCAGCGACACTTAAAACCCGAATCGGTATGTTCGAATCTGGGACGCAGGATTAGAACTTGATCGGACAGTCCACGTGCATCATCGTCGATGACGAGCACGGGCTCACTGACGGCGAGCACTAGGGGGTCGGAGGCTCACCTGAGCTCCGGTGATCGTCGGCGAGGGTGCGCCGCGACGTTGTCGAGGGTGGCGAAGCTCCTGGTACAGGTGGCGTCTCCTGAGGTGGCTTCTAGCTCCGGCTCCTTCTGCGGCGGCGCCACGGCACTCCGGCGAGCAATTGGCTAGCTACGGTGTAAATTAGGGAGAGGGAGAGCTCGAGGAGGGTCAGAGACGAGAGGAGAAGCGAGTGATGTGAAGAATTGAGGCGAGGGAGGCCTCTATTTATAGCGGCGTCGAGGTCCGAGGCGCGCGGGTTAGGTCGAGCGTGGCGTCAAAGATACAGTGGCGGGGTGAGCTGGGTGACGATGCTGCAGTGTAGGCGACGTCATGGCGAGCACGGCGCACTTGACGGAGTTGAAAACGAGGCAGTGACGCGAGCGGGAGGGTGACGTGAACGCTCAGTACCGCGGCGGAAGTCTCCGACGATGACGACGGCGAGCGTCCTCTCCGGCGTAGGTGAGCATGTCTAGCGTGTAGAGGGTGACGTGGTGGTGCTACGGGCGAGAGGAGAAGTCAAGGGGAGGACGAGGGTGACGAGGGCAAGCCGTGCTCTGGCGCGCTCCGGTGACGCGGGCGTGCACGCTCTGGCGCGTCTGTGCGTCACGGGCACATTGCGTTCCCGATGTTGCAGCGTGTCTACTGGCCAGGGGTTTGCACGAGCGTGACGACGGGAGTGTGTAGCGTCTCCGGGACATGGTGGTGCACGGCCAGAGTGAGTGGAGAGAGGAGTGGCATGGTGGAGGGGCATGACATGCTCGGCATGGTCATGTCCTTGAAGAAATCATGCAGAGACTTTGTCTCTGGCACTTGGCATCGTGCAATGAGTGGAAGAGAGGACTAATGGTGACCTAAGCTTGATGGTTGGGGCAAAAATCCGCTGGATATAAGGATGTAGTGAGTTGGAAGATTTGTGCCTGCCATGTGTTCGACACAATGGCCGCAAGAGATGAATTTTTGAATTTTGCAAAGATTTTTGGTGGAGTTGCTTCTAATATTATTTGGCACACAATGGTGGTGGTGGGGTGCAAAATGGAATTGATTTGTGAAAAACCAAAAATGGCATAATCTAGAATTTGTTTTGATGTTGCTACTTTGCTTGATGATATTAAAGAAATTAGGAAGAATTTGCAGGGGTGGTCTTTACCAAAGTTGTTCATCTTGATGAGGTCTTGGATGAGGTGCAAATAGTTGGGAGAGTTTGATTTAAGAATCTCTTAATACAGGGGCTCAAAGTGGGTATCATGAGATAATTATCAATTTTGACCATTATCACATGTTGCATAGTTTTGCATTTTCTTTTGATTTGATTTGGGTTTCTTTGATTCAAATGTGGTTCTTAAGTGTTTATTAACCTTTCCCAACCATTGACACAAGGCAAATTGGCCTAAATCTTGATTTGGCAAATATGGCCATAATTGCATATGTGGTGCTATTTTCATTTTCCCTTTTTATTCTTGGTTCCTTTGTGATTCCATTAGATAGGGCTTAGGGTTTTAGCACATTGTCAAAGAATTCAAAAAAACACATCATGGCATAAACACAGAGATCAAGCATGAGCATTATGCATAGCACATTATTCACTAATTTTGAAAAATTTAATTCCTTTTCTTTATTGATTTGAAAACTTGGGATGTTACAAACCCTTCCCGCTTACAAAAGATCTCGTCCCGAAATCTTAAAGAAAAACTAGGTACTAAAGAGATCTGGGAATTCAGTCCTCATGTAATCTTCTCGCTCCCAAGTGGCTTCTTCTTCGGTATGGTTGCTCCATTGAATCTTCAGGAACTTGATACTCTGGTGCGGGTGGTTCTGAATGCTTCTTCCAGGATGCGAATAGGTACTTCGCGATAGGTCAAGTCCTTGTTGATATCCACAGATCCGTGATCGATTTTTTTGAAAACCTCGGTCTTCTCTGGTACTTCTAAACATTTCCGGAGTAATGAGATGTGAAACACATCATGCACCGCTGACATTTCCTCCGGTAGTTCCAATTGATAAGATACTTCTCCTCAGCGACTCAGAACTTTGAAGGGTCCAACATATCTAGGGGCAAGCTTTCCTCTGAGTTGGAATCTCTGCATTCCCTTAAGTGGTGATACTTTGAGATACACAAAATCTCCGGTATCGAAGGTCAGCTCTCGGCGTGTCTTGTCAGCATAACTCTTCTGTGTCGATTGGGCCGTCTTGAGGTATTCACGGATCTTGTGAACCTTTTCTTCAGCTTCTCGGAGAATATCTGGTCCAAAAACTTGGCTATCTCCGACTTCTGACCAATTCCAGGGTACGCACTTCCTTCCGTACAATGCTTCAAAGGGGGCCATTTGCAAAGGCTTGATAACTGTTGTTGTATGAGAATGCGTAAGGCGCAGTCTTCCCACTTAGATCCATATTCTAGCACACAAGCTCTCAACATATCTTCCAGATTTGGTTGACTCTTTCTGTCTGTCCATCGTCTGCGGGTGATACGTTGTGCTGAAATTTAGCGGGTTCCTAGTCCTTTATGTACCTTCTGGAATCTTGAGGTAAATTGGGATCCTCTATCTGACACAATTGACTTGGGGGTTCCGTGCAGGCTGACGATTCTTGAGATATACAACTCTCTGCTAGATTGGGGCCTTGATAGGTGGTCTTGACGGGATGAAATGGGCTACCTTGGTTAATCAATCGACCACTACCCAAATAGAATCATTTCCTTTACTTGATTTGGGTAATCCAATTATGAAATCCATTCCTACAGAATCCCACTTCCATTCGGGAATCTGTAATGGCTACAGTAATCCTACGGGTCGCTGATGTTCTGCTTTGACTTTCTGACATATATCACATTTGGCGATGTAGCTTCCAATCTCTCTCTTCATTCGATGCCACCAAAATTGTTCCTACAAATCTTGGTACATCTTGGTTCCACCGGGATGAATGTAATACAGGGTATCATGGGCTTCCTTCAAAATGACTTGTTTCAACTCTGAATCTGATGGCACACATAGGCATCCGTTATTCCAAAGAACTCCTTCTTCATCTTTGGCAAATCCCGGTGCCTTTCCTGCAGCTATTTGGCTCTTGATTCCATCAATACTAGCATTTCTTTTATGTGCTTCTTTGATCTGACTCATCAAGGTAGGCTCGAGCTCAATGCTTGCTAGGAATCCTTCACTAACTAGCTCCAGTCCAAACTGCTCAAATTCCTGATACAAACTAGGTTGCTCTTCTGCGATCATGGAGTTTAGTTGACACAGCTGTCTACTCAGGGCATCCGCTACCACATTGGCCTTGCCGGGGTGGTAGTGAATTTCTATGTCATAATCCTTGATTAACTCTATCCATCTTCTCTGCCTCATATTCAACTCCTTCTGGGTGAAAATGTACTTCAGGCTCTTGTGATAATAGATCTCGCATCGATTACCCATGAGGTAATGACGCCATACTTTCTAAGGCCACTGCTGCTAATTCTAATTCATGGGTTGGATAATTCTGCTCATGTTGCTTCAATTGCCTAGACAAATATGATATCACCTTGCCTTCTTGCATCAACACACATCCAAGACCAATCTTGGAGGCGTCACAATAGACGTCAAATGGCTTGGTGATGTCCAGCATGAACAATATTGGGGTTGTGGTCAATCTGCTCTTGAGTTTCGAAACTCTCTTCACATTTATCATCCATTCAAACTTCTTGTCCTTCTTCAACAGTTGAGTCATTGGTCTTGCTATGCTTGAAAATCCTTCAACAAACCTGCGGTAATATCCCGCTAATCCAAGAAATGCTCGGACTTCATCTGGTGGTTGGGGCTTTCCATTCTTCAACGGTCTTGATCTTTGCGGGATCTACGACAATTCCTCCTGCAGACAAGATATATGTCCCAAGAATCCTACTTCCTTCAACCAAAACTCACATTTGCTGAACTTGGCATACAACTTATGCTCCCTAAGGGTTTCCAAGATTATCTCCAGGTGTTACTCATGTTCTTCTTCTGACTTGGAGTAGATTAGGATGTCATCGATGAAAACAACGACAAACTTATCCAGGAAGTTCATAAAGATCTTATTCATGAGATTCATGAAATAAGCGGGGCATTGGTTAATCCAAATGATATGAAAATGTACTCATACAATCCATATCTGGTGGTGAAGGCAGTTTTGGGATATCCGTTGCACGAATCTTCAGCTTGATGGTAACCAGAGATCAATCTTAGAGAACACTTTGGCACCGGTCAGCTGGTCAAACAGGTCTTCTATCTTGGCAAGGGGTATTTGTTCTTGATGGTGACATCGTTAAGCTTACGTAATCCGTACATAAACGAGTGGCACCGTCCTTTTTATCCACAAACAAAATGGGGATCTCCAAGGCGACGCACTTGGTCGAATCAGACCTATGCGGCATGTCATCCAGTTGCTTCTTTAGTTCCACTAACTCTGTTGGGTTCATGCTATAGGCTCTCTAGTCTATGAGTCCTGTTCCGGGGATTAACTCGATGATAAACTCGATATCCCGATCCGGGGGCATACCGGTAGATCATCATGAAACACATCGGGGTATCTAGTATGACCCGATCTGATCCAATGTTGGCTTGGCTAAACTCGTTGGTGAACTTTCCAGACTTTCAGACATGTGTTCTACTAACACTCCGGTGCTACTAGTCATGGTGATGGCCTTCTTGGCACAATCAATCAACCCATGATGTTTCGACATCCCCCAGTATTACTTCCAAACCTTTTGTTCCCATAACAATCAAATTTGCATAAAAATCTATTTCATGTATTCTGAGGCACATCTTTGCAAAATTTTCTAGCTTTTGTAGTTGATCGAACCAGGTATTTGAACTATCATGACATGCTTCAAACTGATTGGTTGGATCTTACTAGTGCATGCAAAATCTTCAGTAACAACGAATCATGATGCTCCGTAATCAAACAACACTCTTGCAGTACCGATTAACAGAAAACATACCAAGACATATCCGGTGCTTCCTGGGCTTCTTCGGCACTCATCTGAAAGAGGCGGCGCGGTTGTTCGGGTTGTTGGGGTAAACTTCCTTCCGAGAGACACGTTGCTGCTGCAGGTGCAGCGGTGTGGGGGTGGTTTTGGCAAGCTTCTTGGGGCACTCATTGGAGTAGTGACCCACAATTCCACATTCATAACAAGTCACTATTGACTTGTCCTTGGGGGTGACGGGGACAAAGTTGCTCCCAGTCCTTGGAGCAGTGTTGGTGTTGTTGTGGTTGCCGGGGGCTCTCATTGGGGCACGGTTGAAGCTGTTGTTGTTGGTATGGTGGTTGTTGTTGTTGTTGTTGTGGCCTCTGGCCTTGGTTGTCCTCCACTCCGATTCTGGAAACTCGGAAGTGACATCTGCATCGGGGGCTTGTTGTTTCTCGGAGCAAATCCTCCGTTTGAGTTGGGACGATACCTTGGGGTATTGCTGGGCCCACTCTGGTGCATCATGCGGCGTTTGCGGTTCTCATTGGCTTGGTGGAGTCTTCCCTCCATCTGGATAGCTGAGTCCACCAGGGCTTCTAGATCAGCAAAGGGAGTGTTTACCAGCACAGTCTGCATCTCATCGTGCAGTCCGTTCAGGAATCTTTCCTTCCTTTTCTCAGTGGTGACGGTCTCATCCGGGGCGTACCTTGACAGAGTGAGGAATCTGTCGCGGTATTCTACCACGGACATCCTGCCTTGTTTGAGTTCCCTAAACTCATCCCTCATCTTCTTTATCAAACCCGGAGGCACATGGTACTTGCTAAACTTGAGCTTGAAATCTTCCCAAGTCATTATCTGTCCCGCATTCATTGCACGGGTACTTGTCCACCAGGCTCTGGTAGGTCCTGCCAAATAGTGGGTGGCAAACAGTACTTTTTCTGTTGCTTCAACTCCGGCTACTTCCAAGTTGTTCTCCATTGTCTGGAGCCAATCATCAGCATCTAGGGGCTCTTCGGTCTTGCTGAACATGAGAGGGTTAGTGTTCTGAAAGTTCTTCAGTTTGGAGCCAGGATGATCATGGTTTCCATGGCCTTGGTTGTTCTGAGCTATTTGCTGCAGTGCTGCAATATTGGCTTGTCTTTCAGCTCTTTCAGCCTCTCTATCTTCCATCATCATTTGTAACATCTGCATCATGGCATCTTGGTTGGCGCTACGGGTTGGAGGGGCCACCTGAACATTGAGATAGATCATGAGATAAGAGGGAATTTTCTTTGGCTTGTTTTGGGTAAGTTGAGAAATTTAAAACATGAGTACTTGACATGTTGACATCAAACAACACTTTCATTCATTTCAAACAACACACATTACAAGCTAACACATCCATGGTTTTAAGAACCATTTCTCCAATCTACAATACAAGGGACCCTGATACAAACTCACACCTACGCAAGTTCTCAAGTGAAACTACTCATCATCAATCATCTATCTCGATGAAGTCATCTTCTCCGGCCTCCAGGAACTCATAGTCTTCCACATCAGTGTTCTCATCTTCCTCAAAGTCATCATCATCACTCAGGTAGGCTGCTCCTCCCTGAATGTCTTCACCTTCTTCTTCCAGAGCCCTCAACTGAGTCTCATGTGCCTGGACAGTCTCCTCCAAGGATGCTATCTTTGCGCGGAGGCGCGCAATGGTAGAGTCCTTCTTGGCACGCTGCAGGCAGAGTGACTTGCAGTCCTTCGCAAGCATCTTGATGGCATCAGTCTGCTGGGACAGGTGGAGGTGGGTCTGGTTGGCGTAGACACGAGAGTTGTCCAGCTCCTTCTGGGTCTCGTGCAACATATAGTCCAGGTGCTCCACGTGATGCTTCAGCTTGGGGTGTGATGGCAGGTCCATGGGTCCTCCAATGGAGTCATGCCTTGCAAAGTGAGAAAAGCGAGTCCCCTAGATCTGAGTCACATTCTGCCCACACAGACGGGCAAGTGCTTCCTGCAGGGCTCTAGCTAGTCCATCTAGCCAGTTGTTCTCCCTGATGGAAAAATGGATCCTCTCTGACATAGGAGATTCCATCTTGCCTCTCAGATCTACAACTACAATCCACTGTAGTTCTCCCCCCGGGCTGGTCGTTGACTTGAATTCCAAAGAACTCCGGGTGCGGGCGCCCGAGATGCTCAGACAAAGCATCCAAGTCCCTCTCGAAAATCAGGCCATCATTGTTCAGCTGGCAAAACTTGGTCTGGTTGAGTTGCTCGATCTGTAAGTGAATTAGATGAGTAAGTTAGAGAAGTGAGCAAGTGTGTCAAAATTTTATGTAGAATTACAAGAAAAAGTAGAGCATTACTTTCTTATTTTGAAAAGATCAAAGATAAGAAGGTGAATAAGTTTTCATAGATATTCACTTCATTTGTTTTTGGAAACTAAGTTTTTCAAACGTCCATTCTAACTAGGGCCTCCTAAGGTCAAACAATGGCTCTGATACCAACTTGTCAACACCCGGATTTTTAAGTCCAGATGCCTATTATGCCATACATCGTAATCCCAGGAAGATTGTTTTTGGGAGACATAACAGTTGATACTACAGAACCATCATTCATTATAAACC
Organism: Lolium multiflorum; assembly: GCA_030979885.1. Taxonomy (NCBI): domain Eukaryota; kingdom Viridiplantae; phylum Streptophyta; class Magnoliopsida; order Poales; family Poaceae; genus Lolium; species Lolium multiflorum. Next base: position 134,692,433 of record CM061751.1, on the reverse strand, counting down.
ATAGTCATCTTACAACAATAGATCACATGATCCAAGATTACAATAATAGTTGATCTAATGATCAACACAACACATAGCGGAAGCGAAGTAGTAGTAGTCCATCTATTCCACAGGCAACGCTTGACGTTAGAAGACGATCCTAGTTATCGTAGACGTCCTGCTGTCCGTCCTCCTGATACCGTCGCTCTTCATAGTCTGGCCATTTGAATAGCCAGGGACACAACCATGAGTACTTTAAAGTACTCGCAAACTAATACTAGTGTAAGTACTTTTAATTATAGCAACGGGGTTCTAAGCTCTAGGTTTATTTTTATAAAGCCAATTTTATTACATAAGCACTTATTAATGAAAGACTCCTCATTTGCCTAACTTAACTCAAGTGGGAACATTAGTGTCATTCGCACAACTTTGTTGTGATCAAGTCAAATTCACCTTTCGATTCACCATTCATTATTAGAAAACATCTGACAACGGAATAGTATGGCCATCCAACCGTCCATAACCGCGGACACGGCTATTCGAATAGGTTTACACTGCAGAGGTTGTACACTTGTGCCACAACTTTTGATTGCATCCGTCGGGATAACCCTGAATAATCATACTCAGATGCGATCATCAACCATAACCTTTCACTTACATATCCTAGTATAGGCACCTCTCCCCATGAGCTTGGCCTCCCAGTGAAGACAAACCGTCAATCCTGGGAACTGCACAGGGCTTGGGTAGGGCATTCACCTCATTTTCACGTCATTTCACTTTCAACGGAGGCAGCCACGGCATAACCCCTATGACGCTTGTTTAGAGGGAACCCATACTAAAATACACAAACTTCTAGTTAAGCCCTACCCATAAGCAGGTATTGTGGGGGTACTTGTAAAATGGGAATGGTATCGCATCCGAACCCAATCATCAGTTTTTATCAAATTCATCATGTCATTCAAGTCACATTCACCTTCAAAATCTTTCAATGGAATGACTCATCATTCCAAGGTTTTCAAAGTCATTTGATTCACATGTTCCCATCTAGAGTAGTCAATTTTAGTTTTTAGCACTAGCCACTAATCATGAGGGGTGCTAACTAGCTTATAGCTTTCTAGGATAAGTGTGATACTCTTGTACTAATCCTGATTTAGACTAAAAGTGAATCATGAATCAAAAATAAACTTTGATAAACCAAAGTCAAAAACTTGTAATGTAAAAACTTGGGTTGGGATCATTAAACACAAAGTAACATGTAATGGTGCCTTGCTCTATTAGAGCTTTGCACAAGGTAGCTTGCAAGAGTATAGCTTGCCTAGAGTGGTACAATGATCAAAGTTCTCTTCTTCTTCCTCGAAGTAGACCTCCTCCTCCTGGTATTCCTTGGTACTAGCGTCTATAAACGGATACGAGGTATACAATCACCAAAAAAATCTCAAGGGCTAGACTAAGCACAAAAATGGTTCACACAAGCTATTGCATCACATCCTTATTAACATGGTGGGTGGCTTTGTTTTCTTTTTTAAAAAAATAATTTCCTCTCATTAAAAATATTTATTAGTGTTTCTATTTAGTTCTTTGGAGAAATAATTTCCTCTCATTGAATCTTGTTAAGATTTAATCTCCTCAAATAATAAGGTATGAACGCATGTTGACCAAGGTCAACACTTCATATTTATCATTTGGGGAAAATGATTTAAATGAGGTATTACACCTCATGCAATTTTAACCCTAACATAGTAATAATTTAATATCACCAAGTAATACAATATGAGCTTATATAGACCAAGGTCATTACTTCATGTTGAATTACTTGAGACAAAGATTTAAATGAGAGAATACCTCTCATACCATTTAATTAGTTAATTTGGGGCAATTTAAATGGACTAGAAATAGCCACATAGCCATTATTTATTCTAGCCCATGATCATATGAAACAACCATGTCATATTTTTACATATTCAGATAGACAATATGACATGTGATTTTTGAGAGTTGGAATCAACTCAAAATCATTTATGGTTGATTTTTAATAAATGTTTGAAGTTAGAAAAGGCCCTACCTTGTTATTTTTACTACATGAGTTCTACATTAAATCTAGGGTTGAGACCAGTGTAGTTGGATAGAGAATTTACTAAGCTTTCCAACAATAATAAATTCATGAAATTTGGCTTAGTAGATTTGATTCTATTCAATTTTGAACATAGCACTAGTATTGAATTTGAATTAATTTGATTTATTCGAATTTGAATCGCTGGGCTTGCGCGGGAAACGAAGCCGGGCCAAATGGAGAAAAAGAAATGGGCCGGCCCACTGCGCGTCTCGCACGAGCAGGCCGCCTGACAGCGGGGTCCATGCGTCAGCGACACTTATAACCCGAATCGGTATGTTTGAATCTGGGACGCAGGATTAGAACTTGATCGGACGGTCCACGTGCGTCGTCATCGACGACGAGCACGGGCTCACTGGCGGCGAGCACCAGGGGGTCGGAGGCTCACCTGAGCTCCGACGATCATCGGCGAGGGTGCGCGGCGACGTTGTCGAGGGTGGCGAAGCTCCTGGTACAGGTGGCGTCTCCTGAGGTGGCTTCTAGCTCCGGATCCTTCTGGGGCGGCGCCACGGCACTCCGGCGAGCAATTGGCTAGCTACGGTGTAAATTGGGAGAGGGAGAGCTCGAGGAGGGTCAAAGACGAGAGGAGAAGCGAGTGGTGTGAAGAATTGAGGCGAGGGAGGCCTCTATTTATAGCGGCGTCGAGGTCCGAGGCGCGTGGGTCAGGTCGAGCGTGGCGACGGCGATACAGTGGCGGGGTGAGCTGGGCGACGATGCTGCAGTGTAGGCGATGTCACGGCGAGCACGACACGCTTGACGGCGTTGAAAACGAGGCAGTGACGCGAGCGGGAGGGTGACGTGAACGCTCAGTACCGTGGCGGAAGTCTCCGATGATGACGACGGCGAGCATCCTGTCCGGCGTAGGTGAGCATGTCTAGCATGTAGAGGGTGACGTGGTGGTGCTACGGCGAGAGGAGAAGTCAAGGGGAGGACGAGGGTGACGAGGGCAAGCCGTGCTCTGGCGCGCTCCGGTGAAGCGAGCGTGCACGCTCTGGCGCATCTGTGCGTCACGGGCACGTTGCGTTCCCGATGTTGCAGCGCGTCTACTGGCCAGGGGTTTGCACGAGCGTGACGACGGGAGTGTGTAGCGTCTCCAGGACATGGTGGTGCATGGCCAGAGTGAGTGGAGAGAGGAGTGGCATGGTGGAGGGGCATGACATGCTCGGCATGGTCATGTCCTTGAAGAAATCATGCAGGGACTTTGTCTCTGGCACTTGGCATCGTGCAATGAGTGGAAGAGAGGACTAATGGTGACCTAAGCTTGATGGTTGGGGCAAAAATCCGCTGGATATAAGGATGTAGTGAGTTGGCAGATTTGTGCCTGCCATGTGTTCGACACAATGACCGCAAGAGATGAATTTTTGAATTTTGCAAAGATTTTTGGTGGAGTTGCTTCTAATATTATTTGGCACACAATGGTGGTGGTGGGGTGCAAAATGGAATTGATTTGTGAAAAACCAAAAATTGCATAATCTAGAATCTGTTTTGATGTTGCTACTTTGCTTGATGATATTAAAGAATTTAGGAAGAACTTGCAGGGGTGGTCTTTACCAAAGTTGTTCATCTTGATGAGGTCTTGGATGAGGTGCAAAGAGTTGGGAGAGTTTAGTTTAAGAATCTCTTAATACATGGGCTCAAAGTGGGTATCATGAGATCATTGTCAATTTTGACCATTATCACATGTTGCATAGTTTTGCATTTTCTTTTGATTTGATTTGGGTTTCTTTGATTCAAATGTGGTTCTTAAGTGTTTATTAACCTTTCCCAACCATTGGCACAAGTCAAATTGTCCTAAATCTTGATTTGGCAAATATGGCCATAAGTGCATATGTGGTGCTATTTTCATTTTTCCTTTTTATTCTTGGTTCCTTTGTGATTCCATTAGATAGGGCTTAGGGTTTTAGCAAATTGTCAAAGAATTCAAAAAAACACATCATGGCATAAACACAGAGATCAAGCATGAGCATTATGCATAACACATTATTCAATAAAAGTTTTTGTTGGTTCCTAATTTTGAACAATTGAATTCCTTTTCTTTATTGATTTGAAAACTTGGGATGTTACATGATGGTTCCATTTCTCTTCGTGACGAGTAGATGAATCCGTTGGTGTTGCTAATTTACTCTCTTGGTTTTAATGCAGCGGTGGTAAAAGATATCTAATCACCCCCCACTCGCCGGGAAGGAGCCCCCGGAGATGATCGAGGGCGAGGAGATTGACGAGGGCGAGGAGGAGAACGACGGAGAACGTACGGGGTCAGACTCCGAAACCGTCAACCTGGACTTCGCGCACCGCGCCCGTGGTTCGAAGAGGGGGGTGACTTCCTCGTCGCAGAGCCCTCCGGAGGAAGGCGCGGCGGAGGAAGAGGAAGAGACGACTTTCCCGCCAAAAGTTTTACTCGCTTTATTATTACATGTGTTTTATTTACTTACATGAAACCTTGTGCTTGACAATCACACGGTGGAGTTGGGGACACAAGGCTTTATTTTACTTTGCAGGATTGCTATAAGAAGAGAGAAGAGAACACTCTTTGCTCAATTCCCCTAGAGTTCATATAAACCCTTGAGTTACCCTTGTGGGAAAAATACTCTGGTGACACAACACTCTGCACTTGGAGTCCCAACGTCATCAGACACATGTGTAGGCACAAGGATACTCAACCTAAGCTTGAAGCTTGAAAGCTTTCTTCATCAAGTCGCTTCGTGAAAATGTCCGCGAGTTGATCCTTGGTTCCAACATATGCAAGCTCAATATCCCCGCATGTGACATGTTCCCTAGTGAAGTGGTGGCGGATCTCAATATGATTCGTCTTCGCATGTTGCACCAGATTGTAAATGATATTGATTGTACTCCCATTGTCACACAAAAGAGGTACTTTATCTATAAAAACAAAGTAATCACTTAAAGTTTGCCCTCATCCATAGCAATTGAGTGCAACATCTTGTGGAATGAACATACTTGGCTTCGGCGGTATAAATGGAGACACAATTCTCCTGCTATGATGACCAACACAGCAATGACCTACCATGAAAATGTACAGCCCCGGAGGTTGATTTCCTATCATTCTTTGTCTCCTGCTCAATCGGAATCCATATAACTAAATGAGAGAGACTTTCGAGTACCAAACACCATAATTTGGGGTATCCATCAAATATCGAAACATCCTTTTCACAGCCAGACGATGAATCTCTTTTGGGGAAGCTTGGTATCTTGCGCAAGCATCTACACTCAGCATAATATCAGGTCAAGATGTATAAAGGTAATGTAGACAAACCGATCATGGAACGGTATACCTATTGGTTCACAGGTTTACCAAGAGGATCAAGTGCAAGATCACAATTAGTGATCATGTCTTGAATACACTTTGCTTGGTTGATGAAATTCTCTGTATTCAATTGCTTGATCTGAAAATCTAGAAATAACTTCAACTCACCCATCATAGACATCTCAAACTTATCGGTTATTAGCTTCACAAATTGTTCATTAAAATCTTTCTTAGTGGATCCAAATATTATATATTTCACATACAGTTGGCATATGAAAAGATCCTTGTTAACCTCTTCTTAGTAAAACGGGAGGGGTCGATTTGCCCAACCTTGAAGCCACGATCTACTAGTTTCTACCTAAGGTGCTCATACCATGCACGTGGGGATTGTTTAAGGTCACTGATCGCCTTATTGAGTTTGTAGACATGGTTCGAATGGTCGGAGTCTTCGAACCCCAGGGGTTGGTTCGCATATACAATATCATTTAATGGACCACACAAGAAAGCACTTTAAACTTCCACTTGTTGAAGTTTGAAATTATGGTGAATAGCATATGCAAGAAGGATGCCGATCGACTCAAGACGAGCCACAAGAGCAAAGGTCTCCCCATAATCAATGCCTTCAACTTGCAGGAATCATGGAACAACCAAGAAAGCCCTGTTCCTTAGACCAATCCCTTGAGAATATTTAGCATACTTGAAACAAGGGACCACAAAGGACTTTGTTAGGGCCCGTGCATAGATTCACTCATTAACGGGGAAACGATCTTCAAAAGCAAAATTCTCGTGGAAGAGCATGATAAGTTGATATGCTCTTAACTATAAATTTTCGATACATATTTCTTATCGACGGTTCATATGTAAATTCTTTATTTCTTCAGTTCATTTGAATGAATGGTGTTTTTCCTACTGTGCTCCATGTTGGAAATATGCCCTAGCAGCAAGAGCAATATAGTTATTATCATATTTCCTTGTTCATGATAAATGTCTGTCCTCAATGCTAGAATTGTATTAAGCAAAAACATTAATACTTGTGTTGTTTGTAGACAACATTGTGTCCCTAGTAAGCTTCTACTAGACTTGTAACATCCCACATTTTAAAATTTCCAAACATCATGCATTGCATTCATAATGCATCACGACATGATTGCATATTAGGGAAAAAATCAAACTTTATTTTTAAACCCCAAACCCTAAAAATGACACTAATAGCCAAATAGGCAAATATGCCACTTTTGGATTTTCCAAAAATGTTATTTTGTTTTAGAAGTGGTTCCATATTGAAGTCCTTTTCACAAGGAATCCGCAGATATTTTATTTGTATTTTTCTGAATTGTTTTGGTGCCAAAAGGCTTTGCAAATAAAAATAAAACAGAAAAAAGAGAAAAGAAACAAAAAATGGGGCAGCAGCCCAACTGGGTCAAGCGAGCCCAGCAGAACCAGCCTAGCCCCACGCCCCCTCTCCTCTCTCCTCCCGTGACAACGGGCCCCACCCGTCAGTCATTCCCAACCTCCGCCCCACTCCCTCCCGCACCACGCGCCCACCCTGGCCATGTTCCCCCCACCTTTCCCCCCTCCACACTCCCCTAAAAAGCCCGCACGCCCCCTCTCATTCCCCCTCCCTCCCGTCTGCCAACACGCTGCCAAGCCACGCAGATTCCTCGCCGGAGCCGCCGCCTCCATTCGCCTCTCGCTGTCGTCAGAGCTCCCCTGAGGCGATGCCTGGCCACCCGCTGAACCGCCGTCAGGCGCCTCACGTCGTCCGCTCATCGGCCGAGCCAGAGGACGCCGAAAACGCCACCGCCGATCACCACATGAGCCGCCACCGTCGACCACACCATCATCCCAACCACGTCATCGCCACGTCCGTGCCTCGTCAGCGCCATCTCAGCGCCACGTAGGCCCCCCTATTTCTTTTATTTTTCTTTCCATCTTTCTATCAACAGATCTGAGCCATAGAATTTAACTAGATCCAATGGTGCAAAGTGCCGATCCGCGTGATAGAGGTACTGACTAATAGAATAGCGCCACATGTCGTGGACAAACCCTAGCTTTTGTTTTAACATGATTTCTATAGTCAGCGCTTTTTAAAAATCATAACATGAACTCTGTTCGTCCAAAAACTACAAATCATATATCGTTGGAATCCTTGCAACATAAGGAACATTGTGGAACTATAAAATGTGAGCTTACATAAGTTTAAAAATCATTCAAATTTAAATGCCCAACTTGAGTACCCTGGCTATAAAATAAAATATATAATCCCAAATTGAGTAAATCCTTTTGCATTAGTTTTATGAAATAATCTAGCATGCATAGATGTCTTTGGAACAATATTTTATTGTTTATAAATATTAATTGTGCCTATTTACCAAATGTATTTATTTTAAACTTATAGAATACTATGCATACCTTATTTAAATCTCATAGACATCAAATATTTTACAAAATGGATCTTGAATAGAGACATGTTTGAGTATATGATAATAACAGAATACAAAACCTTTTGCATCCATGGCATCATGCATGTAGTAGACAACTAGAGAACAACTAAGTGGTGTGACCATGTTTAACATACATATTGCATTCATGTCTTCTAGTTGTGCATGTCAATGTATGACACCATGTTTATGGTGCATTGTTGTTTGATTGTAGATTGTGATTGTGTCGACTGCAACGTGTGTGCTTGTGAAGATTGTATCAACGCTCCACTTTATCCAGGCAAGTGACACACCAATCACAAATGTCTCAGCTTTTGTCTATGCACTGTAGTACTTTTTGTAGTATACATGTATAGGGTTTTTATGCTTGCTCTTCACTCCCAGTAGTCTAGCCAACCCCACTTGACTACTTTGTCGCCATTAAATTTAGTTGTTGCAAGCAATGCTATGATAATATTGTGTTAGTGGTTAAGGAAAAACAACTAAGTTTAATGAACTACCTAGGTGAATGCTGGAGCTTTGGGCCGGGTGGATGCTCAGGGGGCTGTTAATGGCGATACCCTGGTGCCAGTACACATTTGCGGAAAGTCACCCAGGGTTAAAGAGAACGTAGACAATCTTACTCATTAGATTAATATGTGATATGTCTCAAACGTATATAATTTCTTATGTTCCATGCTACTTTATTGATGATACTCACATTTTTATACACATTATATGTCATTATTATGCATTTTAGAACTAACCTATTGACGAGATGCCGAAGACTTGTTGTTTTCTGCTATTTTTGGTTTCGAAATCCTAGTAAGGAAATATTCTTTAATTGGACGAAATCAACGCCTGTGGTCCTATTTTTCCATGAAGCTTCCAAGACCGAAGAGGATACGGGTGGGCCACGAGGTGGCAGACAACAGGGCGGCGCGGCCTGGGCCTTGGCCGCGCCGGCCTGTCGTGTGGGGACCCGTGACGCCCCTAAACCTACCCTTCCGCCTACTTAAAGCCTTCGTCGCGAAAACCCCAGTACCGAGAGCCACGATACGGAAAACCTTCCAGAGACGCTGCCGCCGCCAATCCCATCTCTGGGATTCAGGAGATCGCCTCCGCACCCTGAGAGGGGAATCATCTCCCGAGGTCTCTTCATCGCCATGATCGCCTCCGGATCGATGTGTGAGTAGTCCACCCTGGACTATGGGTCCATAGCAGTAGCTAGATGGTTGTCTTCTCCTCATTGTGCTATCATGTTAGATCTTGTCAGCTGCCTATCATGATCAAGATCATCTATTTGTAATGCTACATGTTGTGTTTGTTGGGATCCGATGAATATTGAATACTATGTCAAGTTGATTATCAATCTATCTTATATGTTATTTATGTTGCATGCTCTCCGTTGCTAGTAGAGGCTCCGGCCAAGTTGATACTTGTGACTCCAAGAGGGAGTATTTATGCTCGATAGTGGGTTCATGCCTCCATTAAATCTGGGACAGTGATAGAAAGTTCTAAGGTTGTGGATGTGTCGTTGCTACTAGGGATAAAACATCGATGCTTTGTCTAAGGATATTTGTGTTGATTACATTACACACCATACTTAATGCAATTGTCTGTTATTTACAACTTAATACGGAAGGTTCGGATGATAACCCGAAGGTGGACTTTTTAGGCATAGATGCATCGGATAGCGGTCTATGTACTTTTCGTAATGCCCTCATTAAATCTCATAGTACTCATCATGATATATGTATGTGCATTGTTATGCCTTCTTTCTCATCAATTGCCCACTGTAATTTGTTCACCCAACATCTGCTTATCTTATGGGAGAGACACCACAAGTGATCTGTGGACCCCGATCCTATTCTTTACATCTGAAATACAATCCAATTGTTCTTTCTTTGTTCTTCAAACAATCATCATCATCCACACTATACATCTAATCCTTTGTTTACAGAAGTCGATGAGATTGACAACCTCACCGTTACGTTGGGGCAAAGTCTGATTGTGTTGTGTAGGTTCCACGTTGGCGCCGAATCCCGTGTTGCGCCGCACTACACTCGCCGCCATCAACCTTCAACGTGCTTCTTGGTCCTACTGGTTCGATAACCTTGGTTTCTTTGAGGAAAACTTGTGCGTGCGCATCACACCTTCCTCTTGGGGTTCGGACGTGTCAACTACACGCCATCAAGCATTTTTTCTGGCGCCGTTGCCGGGAGATCAAGACACGCACAAGGGAGTCTCCACTTGCAATCTCTTTACTTTGTTTTTTTCTTGCTTTGTTTTACTTTATTTTATTTACTACTTTGTTTGCTGCACTTAATCAAAAACACAAAAAAATTAGTTGGTAGTTTTACTTTATTTACTCGTCTTGTTCTCTATATCAAAAACACACAAAAAATTAGTTACTTGCATTTACTTTATTTAGTTTGCTTTATTTACTACGCTAAAATGGGTACTCCTGAAAATACTAAGTTGTGTGACTTCACTAGCACAAATAATAATGATTTCTTATGCACACCTATTGCTCCACCTGCTACTACAGCAGAATTCTTTGAAATTAAACCTGCTTTACTAAATCTTGTTATGAGAGAGCAATTTTCTGGTGTTAGTTCTGATGATGCTGCTGCCCATCTTAATAATTTTGTTGAACTATGTGAAATGCAAAAGTATAAGGATGTAGATGGTGACATTATAAAATTAAAATTGTTTCCTTTCTCTTTAAGAGGAAGAGCTAAAGATTGGTTGCTATCTTTGCCTAGAAATAGTATTGATCCATGGACTAAATGTAAGGATGCTTTTATTGGTAGATATTATCCTCCTAAAGAATTGCCCAACCCATGGACTAACTACTTGGATGATCATCCAAACCTTTTATGCAGGATTGAATTTTTCTTCATGGAACCTATTGGATTCAGCTGCTGGAGGTACCTTTATGTCCATCACTTTGGGGCAACAAAGCTTCTTGATAATATGATGATAAATTACTCTGAATGGCACACTAAAGAGCTCCAAAGGTAGGTAAATTCTGTTGAAGAAACCTCTTCCTTGAATGATAAGATTGATGCTATTATGTCTATGCTTGTGAATGGTAGATCTAATGTTGATCCTAATAATGTTCCTTTAGCATTATTGGTTTCCCAAGAAGAACATGTTTATGTGAATTTCAGTAAAAGTAATAATTTCAACAACAATGCTTATAGGAATAATTCGGTAACATCTATAGGCCATATCCTTCTAATGGTAATGGTTATGGTAATTCTTATGGGAATTCTTACAACAATAATAGGAGTGTACCCCTGGTCTTGAAGCCATGCTTAAAGAATTCATTAGTACACACTGCTTTTAACAAATCTGTTGAAGAAAAGCTTGATAAAATTGATATTCTCGCTTCTAAGGTTGATAGACTTGCTCTGATGTTGATCTTTTAAAATTTAAAGTTATGCCTAATAAGGATATTGATAATAAGATTGTTACTACAACAAATGTCATCCAAGTTCGAATTAATGAAAATATTAGATTGATGGCTGAATTGCATGCTTGGTGGGAAAGAGAAGAAAATGAAAACTAGCTAAAGAGAATAATGTAGCTAAAGTTTGGACTATTACCACCACTAGTAATGATAATGACATGTTGCTACACCTCCTACTATCAATGGTAAAATAATTGGTGTTGGCAATGTTTCTACTCCTAGTGCAAAGCGCAAAATTACTGAAATTGCTAAAACTAAACTGTTTGTGATAAAACTGCTGAAATTTTTCAAAATGTTGGGAACAATGGTTCCATTGCTGTAGGTCATAATGATTTAGACTTTGATGATTGTCACATCTCTGAAGTTATAAAGTTCTTACAAAAACTTGCTAAAAGTCCCAATGCTAGTGCTATTAATTTGGCCTTTACAAAACATATTACAAATGCTCTCATAAAAGCTAGAGAAGAGAAACTAAAACTTGAAACCTCTATTCCTAGGAAGTTGGAAGATGGTTGGGAGCCCATCATTAAGATGAGGGTCAATGATTTTGATTGTAATGCTTTATGTGATCTTGGTGCAAGTATTTGTTATGCCTAAGAAAATCTATGATATGCTTGACTTGCAACCATTGAGAAATTGTTATTTGGATGTTAATCTTGTTGATAATGCTATGAAGAAACCTTTGGGGACGATTGATAATGTTCGTATTATGGTTAACAATAACCTTTGTTGATTTTGTTGTCTTGGATATTGAATGCAATGCATCTTGTCCCATCATATTGGGAAGACCTTTTCTTCGAACTGTTAGTGCTATCATTGATATGAAGGAAGGTAATATTAAATATCAATTTCCTCTCAAGAAAGGTATGGAACACTTCCTAGAAAGAGAATGAAGTTACCTTATGATTCTATTATTAGAACAAATTATGATGTTGATGCTTTCGTCTCTTGACAATACTTGATTCACACTTTCTGCCTAGCTGAAAGGCGTTAAAGAAAAGCGCTTATGGGAGACAACCCATTATTTTACTTCTGCACTTTGTTTTATATTTGAGTCTTGGAAGTTGTTTACTACTGTAGCAACCTCTCCTTATCTTTATTTTATTGCATTGTTGTGCCAAGTAAAGTCTTTGATAGTAAAGTCAATACTAGATTTGGATTATTGCTGAAACATATTTCTTGCGTCACGAATTTCGACCTGCCCTCTGTAGGTAGCTCAGAAAAATCTGCCAATTTACGAGCGTGATCCTCATATATGTACGCAAATTTCATTCAATTTGCGCATTTTCATTTGAGCAAGTCTGTGCCTCAATAAATTCATCTTTACGGACTGTTTTTGACAGATTCTGCCTTTTATTTCGCATTGCCTGTTTTGCTATGTTGGATGGATTTCTTTGTTCCATTAATGTCCAGTAGCTTTGTGCAATGTCCAGAAGTGTTAAGAATGATCATGTCACCTCTGAACATGTGAATTTTTGATTATGCACTAACCCTCTAATGAGTTGTTTCGAGTTTGGTGTGGAGGAAGTTTTCAAGGGTCAAGAGAGGAGGATGATACAATATGATCAAGAAGAGTGAAAGGTCAAAGCTTGGGGATGCCCCGTGGTTCATCCCTGCATATTTTAAGAAGACCCAGCGTCTAAGCTTGGGGATGCCCAAGGCATCCCTTCTTCATCGACAACTTATCAGGTCACCTCTAGTGAAACTATATTTTTATTCCGTCACATCTTATGCACTTTACTTGGAGCGTCTGTTTTATTTTGTTTTTGTTTTTGTTTTTTGTTTGAATAAGATCGGATCCCAATTTTTTGTGTGGGAGAGAGACACGCTCGCTGTTTCGTATGAACACATATGTTCTTAGCTTTATCTTTAATGTTCATTGCGAAAGTTGGACTATTTCATTCATTGTTATATGGTTGGAAACGGAAAATGTCGCATGTGGTAAATGGTTTAATGTCTTGAATAATGTGATACTTGGCAATTGTTGTCCTCATATAGATCATGTTTAAGCTCTTGCATCATGTACCTTGTACCCATTAAAGAATAACTACATAGAGCTTGTTAAAATTTGGTTTGCATGATTGATCTCTAGAGTCTAGATATTTTCTGGTTAAGGTGTTTGAACAACAAGGAGACAATGTAAAGTCTTATAATAGCTACAATATGTTCATATGTGAGCTTTGCTGCACCTTTTATACTTGAGTTTGCTTCAAACAACCTTGCTAGCCTAGCCTTGTATCGAGAGGAATTCCTCTCATGCATCCAAATCCTTGAGCCAACCACTATGCCATTTGTGTCCACCATACCTACCTACTACATGGTATTTCTCCGCCATTCCAAAGTAAATTACTTGAGTGCTACCTTTAAAATTATATTCCTTGTCTTTACAATATATATCTCATGGGACAAAATAGCCTTAAAAACTAGTGTGGTGAAGAATTTGTACTTATGTGTCTTATTTCTTAATAAGTTGCTTGTTGAGCGGTAACCATGTTTCTGGGGACGCCATCAACTTTACCTTTGTTGAATATCATGTGAGTTGCTATGCATGTTCGTCTTGTCTGAAGTAAGGGAGATTTTCATGATCAAATGGTTTGAGTATGCATAATGTTAGAGAAGAACATTGGGCCGCTAACTAAAGCCATGATTCATGGTGGAAGTTTTAGTTTGGACAACTAATCCTCAATCTCTTATGAGAAAATTAACTTTGTTGAATGCTTATGCATTAAAGAGGAGTCCATTATCTGTTGTCTATGGTGTCCGGTATGGATGTCTAAGTTGAGAATAATCAAAGCGAGAAATCCAATGCGAGCTTTCTCCTTAGACCTTTGTACAGGCGGCATAGAGGTACCCCTTTGTGACACTTGGTTGAAACATATGCTATGCAATGATAATCCGTGTTAATCCAAGCTAATTAGGACAAGGTGCGAGCACTATTAGTATACTATGCATGAGGCTTGCAATTTATAAGATATCTTATACATAACATATGCTTTATTACTACCGTTGACAAAATTGTTTCTTGTTTTCAAAAAAAAGCTCTAGCACAAATATAGTAATCAATGCTTCCCTCTGCGAAGGGCCTATCTTTTACTTTATTGTTGAATCAGTTTGCCTATTCTTTCTATCAGAAGCAAACACTTGTATCAACTGTGTGCATTGATTCTTACATGTTTACTTATTGCACTTGTTATATTACTTTGTGTTGACAATTATCCATGAGATATATATGTTGAAGTTGAAAGCAACGCTGAAACTTACATCTTCCTTTGTGTTGTTTCAATGCCTTTACTTTGAATTTATTGCTTTATGAGTAACTCTTATGCAAGTCTTGATGCTTGTCTTGAAAGTATTATTGATGAAAAGTCTTTGCTATATGATTCATTTGTTTACTCATTATCTTCATCATTGCTTTGAATCGCTGCATTCATCTCATATGCTTTACAATAGTATGATCAAGATTATGATAGCATGTCACTTGAAATTATCTTTATTATCGTTTACCTACTCGAGGGCGAGGAACTAAGCTTGGGGATGCTTGATACGTCTCAAACGTATCTATAATTTCTTATGTTCCATGCTACTTTATTGATGATACTCACATGTTTTATACATTATATGTCATTATTATGGGCACTAACCTATTGACGAGATGCCGAAGAGCCAGTTGCTTTTTTTTGCTGTTTTGGTTTCAGAAATCCTAGTAAGGAAATATTCGGAATTGGACGAAATCAACACCGGTCCTATTTTTCCACGAAGCTTTCAAGACCGAAGAGGATACGAAGGGCCACGAGTGGCGGACAACGGGCAGGCTGGGCCGGGCTTGGCGCGCGTTGTGTGGGGCCCCCGTGACGCTCCTAAACCTACCTTCCGCCTACTTAAAGCCTTCGTCAAAAACCCCAGAGAGGCCACGATACGGAAAACCTTCGAGACGCCTCCGCCGCCAATCCCATCTCGGAGGATTTAGGAGATCGCCCGCCCTGCCGGAGAGGGAATCATCTCCCGGAGGTCTCTTCATCGCCATGATCGCCTCCGGATCGATGTGTGAGTAGTCCACCCCCGGACTATGGGTCCATAGCAGTAGCTAGATGGTTGTCTTCTCCTCATTGTGCTATCATGTTAGATCTTGTGAGCTGCCTATCATGATCAAGATCATCTATTTGTAATGCTACATGTTGTGTTTGTTGGGATCCGATGAATATTGAATACTATGTCAAGTTGATTATCAATCTATCATATATGTTATTTATGTTCTTGCATGCTCTCCGTTGCTAGTAGAGGCTCGGCCAAGTTGATACTTGTGACTCCAAGAGGGAGTATTTATGCTCGATAGTGGGTTCATGCCTCCATTAAATCTGGGACAGTGACAGAAAGTTCTAAGGTTGTGGATGTGCTGTTGCTACTAGGGATAAAACAACGATGCTTTGTCTAAGGATATTTGTGTTGATTACATTACACACCATACTTAATGCAATTGTCTGTTGTTTACAACTTAATAGAGGTTCGGATGATAACTGAAGGTGGACTTTTTAGGCATAGATGCCTGGATAGCGGTCTATGTACTTTGTCGTAATGCCCTCATTAAATCTCATAGTACTCATCATGATATATGTATGTGCATTGTTATGCCTTCTTTATTTGTCAATTCCCAATAATTTGTTCACCCAACATCTGTTTATCTTATGGGAGAGACACCACTAGTGATCTGTGGACCCCGGTCCCTATTCTTTACATCTGGTACTGCAATTGTTCTTTCTTGTTCGCAAAACAAAGGATTAGATGTATAGTGTGGATGATGATGATTGTTTGCAGAACAGAAAGAACAATTGCAGTAGATTGTTTTTCAATGTAAAGAATAGGACCGGGTCCACATTTACTAGTGGTGTCTCTCCCATAAGATAAACAGATGTTGGGTGAACAAATTACAATTGGGCAATTGACAAATAAAGAAGGCATAACAATGCACATACATATATCATGATGAGTACTATGAGATTTAATGAGGGCATTACGACAAGTACATAGAACCGCTATCCATGCATCTATGCCTAAAAAGTCCACCTTCAGTTATCATCGAACCCCTCCAATATTAAGTTGTAAACAACAGACAATTGCATTAAGTATGGTGCGAATGTAATCAACACAAAATATCCTTAGACAAAGCATCGATGTTTTATCCCTAGTAGCAACAGCACATCCACAACCTTAGAACTTTCTGTCACTGTCCGATTTAATGGAGGCATGAACCCACTATCGAGCATAAATACTCCCTCTTGGAGTCACAAGTATCAACTTGGCCGAGCCTCTACTAGCAACGGAGAGCATGCAAGAACATAAATAACATATATGATAGATTGATAATCAACTTGACATAGTATTCAATATTCATCGGATCCCAACAAACACAACATGTAGCATTACAAATAGATGATCTTGATCATGATAGGCAGCTCACAAGATCTAACATGATAGCACAATGAGGAGAAGACAACTATCTAGCTATGAGACCCATAGTCCAGTGGACTACTCACACATCGATCCGAGGCGATCATGGCGATGAAGAGACCTCCGGAGATGATTCCCCTCTCGGCAGGTGTGTAGGCGATCTCTGAATCCCCGAGATGGATTGGCGGCGCGGCTGGAAGGTTTCCGTATCGTGGCTCTCCTATTGGAAATATCACGAAGGCTTAAAGGCGGAAGGGTAGGTTTAGGGGCGACGGGCCCCTGGGCCGCGCAGCCAAGGGGTGGGCCGCGCCCTCGGCGTGTGGCCACCTCGTGGCCACTTCGTATCCTCTTCGGTCTAGGAAGCTTCGTGGAAAATAGGACCCTGGGCGAATTCGTCAATTCCGAGAATATTTCCTTACTAGGATTTCAACCAAAAACAGCGAAGAAAAATAATTGGCTCTTGGCATCTCGTCAATAGGTTAGTGTCGGAAAATGCATAATAATGACATATAATGTGTATAAAACATGTGAGTATCATCATAAAAGTAGCATGGAACATAAGAAATTAGAGATACGTTTGGACGTATCAAGCATCCCCAAGCTTAGTTCTGCTCACCCTCAAGTAGGTAAACGATAACAAAGATAATTTATGAAGTGACATGCTATCATAATCTTGATCATACTATTGTAAAGCATATGAGATGAATGCAGCGATTAGCAATGATGAAGATAATGAGTAAACAAAAGAATCATATAGCAAAGACTTTTCATGAATAATACTTTCAATACAAGCATCAATAAGACTTGCATAAGAGTTACTCATAAAGCAATAAATTCAAAGTAAAGGCATTGAAGCAACACAAAGGAAGATGTAAGTTTCAGCGGTTGCTTTCAACTTCAACATATATATCTTATGGATAATTGTCAACACAAAGTAATATAACAAGCGCAATAGGTAAACATGTAAGAATCAATGCACACGTTGACACAAGTGTTTGCCTGATAGAAAGAATAGGTAAACTGACTCAACAATAAAGTAGAAGAATGGCCCTTCGCAGAGGGAAGCATTGATTACTATATTTGTGCTAGAGCTTTTCATTTTGAAAACAAGAAACAATTTTGTCAACTGGTAGTAATAAAGCATATGTGTTATGTATAAGATATCTTATAAGTTGCAAGCCTCATGCATAGTATACTAATAGTGCTCGCACCTTGTCCTAATTAGCTTGGATTAACACGGATTATCATTGCATAGCATATGTTTCAACCAAGTGTCACAAAGTACCTCTATGCCGCCTGTACAAAGGTCTAAGGAGAAAGTTCGCATTGGATTTCTCGCTTTGATTATTCTCAACTTAGAACATCCATACGGGACACCATAGACAACAGATAATGGACTCCTCTTTAATGCATAAGCATTCAACAACAATTAATTTTCTCATAAGAGATTGATGATTAGTTGTCCAAACTGAAACTTCCACCATGAATCATGGCTTTAGTTAGCGGCCCAATGTTCTTCTCTAACATTATGCATACTCAAACCATTTGATAATGAAAATCTCTCTTACTTCAGACAAGACGAACATGCATAGCAACTCACATGATATTCAACAAAGGTAAAAGTTGATGGAGTCCCTGATGGCGTGTAGTTGACACGTCCGTTGGGAATCCCAAGAGGAAGGTGTGATGCGCACTGGCGCAAGTTTTCCTCGCAAGAAACCAAGGTTATCGAACCAGTAGGAGCCAAGAAGCACGTTGCAGGTTGTTGGTGGCGGAGTGTAGTGCGGCGCAATGATGACCCACAAGTATAGGGGTGTATCGCAGTATCTTCGATAAGTAAGAATGTCGATCCCAACGAGGAGCAGAAGGTGTTGACAAGCAGTTTCGATGAAGGATTCACTGTAAATGCTCACAAACAAGTATTCAGAGGGGTTTTGATGTAACAGATGAATAAAGTACGAGTAAATAAAGTGCGAGAGTAATAATTGCAGCGAGTGGCCCAATCCTTTTTAGCACAAAGGACAAGCCGGTTTGTTTACTTATAATGACCAAACGTTCTCGAGGACACAGGGATTTTAGTCTAGTGCTTTCGCTACATACGCTAATTAATCTTCATTGTTTTGATAAGTGTTGTGTGGGTGAACCTATGCTAATGTACCGCCCTTCCTAGGACTAATACATACTTGTGATTATACCCTTGCAAGCATCCGCAACTACAAGAAAGTAATTAAGATAAATCTAACCACGACCTTAAACTTTGAGATCCTGCGATCCCTGCATCGATATACCAACGGGGGCTCAGGTTTCTGTCCTCCGGCAACCCCGCAATTGGCAAACGAGTACAAGATGCATTCCCCTAGGCCCATAAAGGTGAAGTGTCGTGTAGTCGACGTCCACACGACACCACTAGAAGAATAACACCACAACTTAAATATCATAACATTGAATATTACTCAACCATACTTCACTACTAACATTTAGACTTCACCCATGTCCTCAAGAACTAAACGAACTACTCACGAGACATCATATGGAAAATGATCAGAGGTGATATGATAATGAATAACAATGAACATAAACCTTGGTTCAACGGTTTCACTCAATAGCATCAATAACAAGTAGAAATCAACACCGGGAGAGTTTCCCCTATCAAACAATCAAATTGCTACAGCGGTGACGAGGTGCAGCGGTGG
Organism: Lolium multiflorum; assembly: GCA_030979885.1. Classification (NCBI taxonomy): domain Eukaryota; kingdom Viridiplantae; phylum Streptophyta; class Magnoliopsida; order Poales; family Poaceae; genus Lolium; species Lolium multiflorum. The sequence continues at coordinate 134,673,043 of CM061751.1, read as the reverse complement.
AGACGGCGGTGATGATGATGAAGATGATGGTGATGATGATGGAGATGATGTCCAGCTCGATGACGGTGACGATGGCGCGATTTCCTCCCGGAGGGAATTTCCCAGATTCCTGCCCGCCGGAGAGCTCTTTTCTCTCAGTGTTCTCCGCCCGCGCGGGTGTGGCTCTTTTCGACGCCCCTCGCGGTTTCGGGACGAAGGCATACGCGAAGAAAAGGAGGCGAGAGGTTGTGGGCCCCCCTCCTCACGGGCGGCGCGGCTGGGCCTTGGGCGCGCCGCCTATGGGGTGGGCCACCTGTCCCCCTCTCCTCCCCCTTGGCTCCTTCGTCATCGGAAAAATAATTTTTATAATTTCCTTCCCCATTGATCTTCCGAAATATTGCATTCTCACGGTGCTTTTTCCATCCTGGCTCCGGTGCGCGATCCCCAAATAATCATGAAACATGCAAAATAGATGAAATAACATAAGTATCATCTACAAATATGAAATATCTCAATGAATAACAGCAAATTATGATATAAAATAGTGATGCAAATTGGACGTATCAACTCCCCCCAAGCTTAGACTTCGCTTGTCCCCGAGCGAAACTGAACTCGGTAAACGGACCACATGTTTATGGAGTGAAGAGTCGATAAATCAAATACGGACAAGAAGCATCATATTCATTCACACAAGACATTCTAGCGAACAACTTCCTCATATAACTCAACTTGAAACAAGTATAAGGTAATCACAAATAAAGGTGCATAAGAAATCATAGTTGGTGATGGCAAACTTCTTCTTGGTCAGAGAACGCTAACAGATTATACTTATCTATTAAGCAGCGCTCTTATGTTAAAGCTTATGGTAAACTTGCATACTCAATCATAATGATCATTGATAACTTGCAAAGCCATATTCATTCAGATAAAACTTGTACTAAACAAGGAAGAGTAAAGACATGATGAAGCAAATCACAATATATATAATGGTTTGATCACAACAACTCAAATGCTTGCTTGAGATGGATGGAAATAGGTTACTGACTCAACATAAAGTAAAAGATAGGCCCTTAGAGGGAAGCAGTGATTAAATCATGTGCTAGAGCTTTTTCAGTTTTGAAATCATATAAAGAGAATAAAAGTAAAGTTTTGAGAGGTGTTAGTTGTTGTCAACGAATTAGCGGGTACTCTAACCCCCTTGCCAAACATACCTCCAAAGAGCGGCTCCCATGAAGGACGTTATCTCTACCAGCAAGGTAGATCATCCCTCTTCTCTTTTGTTTGCACATGTACTTTAGTTTATTTAAGGATGACACTCCCCCAACCTTTGCTTACACAACATGGCTAACCGAATCCTCGGGTGCCTCCCAACAATCTCATACCATGGAGGAGTGTCTATTGCAAAATTAAGTTGCTACCTGATAATCAGGGCAAAACATGTGAAGAGAATTATTAATGAAAGTTGATTAAGGGGCTGGGAACCCCGTTGCCAGCTCTTTTTGCAAAATTATAGGATAAGTGGATGAAGCCACTAGTCCATTAGTGGTGCCTAACAAGACTGAAAGATAAAACACCACATACTTCCTCTCATGAGCTATAAAACATTGACACAAATAAGAAGTAATAAATTTGAATTGTTTAAAGGTAGCACATGAAGTATTTACTTGGAATGGCAGAAAATACCACATAGTAGGTAGATATGGTGGACACAATTGGCATAGGTTTGGGTTGAGGTTTGGATGCACGAGAAGCATTCCCTCTCGATACAGGTCTTTGGCTAGCAAGGTTAATTAGCAAGCATAAGAGTTGAGGGAAACAAACAAATATACATGTGATAGACATAATCATGCATCTTTCTTGCAAGCACAAACAATTTTAACCTCAGAATAATAAGCTATGAGCTAACAAGAAAGGAAGACAATGAAACAACTATATGTATTTATCTTTTCTACTTAAACCTCAAGGTGTTGTTGCTATTGACCAATGCTAAGTTTGCCAAAACCAAATAGATTTACTCAATGCTCCAAAGTGGTACCAATACTAAAATCAAGATCAATCATATACTAGAAATTGCAAATTAAAATAAGATGTGCAATATGTAAATGATAAGACTTCTCATTAATATTTCATAACGATAACTCACAAGGGATACATAGACAACCAACTAAAGGAGAGATACTTCCACACTGCAACCCATCTTATATGATAACTTCCCTACTCATGATATGACACTACTTGATAGTAAAAGTAAAAGGTAGTGATGATGTGATACCCGTCACTCCCCAAGCTTGGAACAAACCAAGGGATGCCAATACAGATGATGAATTACTCCTTTGGCGGTGGTGGTGATGAATTCTCACAAGCTTCTCCACAAGCTCCTGAAGCTCATCAATCTTGTACATGAGGTTGCGGATCATCTCCGAATTGTGCTCGACGCGATTAAGAAGTATGTCCGACGGCGAGTCCCAATTCTTGGAGTTATTTCCCCAACCTTCAGCTTCAGGCTTCGTCCTTCCTGCAGTGTTAGAACGATCTATATCCCAATTGCTAGGCAATGCTGCCTTGAGAGTCCTTTCAATTTGATTATTGTAGATTAGATTGCGGAAGGATGGTAAGTGCCTGAAGAAGATGTCTTTGGAGCTAGGTAATGACGTGGAACTCCTCCTCCGGTGCTAATCCGTGCGCTCTTCTTGGCGTTGAACGGGTTTGACACCACTCCGATGCTTGCAATGGTGGTGCGCGGGCGTACTTGCGGAACTTCTTCGACTTCCTCTTCATCCTCCTTCACTTCTTCCTTCAACTCGGGGTCTTGAATACCTTCCTCCGAAGGCTCCTTGTCCTTGTTGTGGGAGACCATGGTGCTTCTAGATCAAAGACAAATCCTGGCAGAAACAGCTCGAAACAAAACACGTCGAGAAAACGATATACGGAACCTCCAGGGTCCGGGGGATTATATAGTAAAAAAATTTCACAACGAACGGAAAGTACCAGGTCGAACCGGAGTCGGAGAGGGGCGGTGTCCTCATAGGGGCGGCGCGCCGGCGGGAGCGCGCCGCCTATGGGGACACGCCCTCGTGTGTCTCCTCCTCCGTTTCGATCTCGTAATTTTCATATTTTCCAAAACGCAAAAACATTGTTCGGAAAGTAAATCGCGATCTTTATTACCGTCTTGTTACCTATTCAAAGTCGGGTTCTGGCGGACTGTCAATTTGACCTTTGATGAAAGCCTCCGGTGTTTCCACTCGAATAACATCAACATCTTCATTATAAGAATCACCTGAGATATAATGCTTGAGTCTTTGTCCATTCACCACTTGTGTGGCATTGCCTTGGAGAGAGCTAATTTTAATTGCTCCGACGATACACCTCCTCAACAACATATGGTCCTTCCCATTTCAAGAGTAATTTCCCCTGCAAAGAATCTGAGACGAGACCGATACAATAGGACTTTATCCAATATTAAACTCTCTTTTGATAATCCTTCTATCTGCCATTTCTTAACTTTCTCTTTAAAGAGTTTAGCATTTCATAAGCTTCACTTCTCCATTCATCTAGAGAACTTAATTGAAGCAACCTCTTATTACCGGCTAGTTTAGGATCTTTATTTAGTTCTCTAACAGCCCAATAAGCTTTGTGCTCTAGTTCTAAAGGTAAATGACAAGCTTTTCCATAAACCATTTTATAGGGTGACATTCCCATGGGATTTTTATAAGCAGTTCTATAAGCCCATAGTGCTTCCTTCAATTTACTAGCCCAATTCTTTCTAGTTTTATTAGCAGTATTTTGCAAGATAGATTTAATTTCTCTATTTGATAGTTCTACTTGCCCACTAGTTTGAGGATGATAAGCGGAAGCAATTCTATGATTAATACCATATTTAGCAAGAGTCTTTCTAAAACCACCATGAATAAAATGAGAACCTCCATCTGTCATAATATATCTAGGAACTCCAAATTTAGGAAAAATAATGTCTAAAAGCATTTTTAAAGAGGTCTCACCATCAGCACTTTGTAGGTATGGCTTCCACCCATTTAGTAACATAATCAACGACAACAAGTATATGAGTGTTACCTTCGAAGAAGGAAAAGGTCCCATGAAGTCAAATCCCCAACAATCAAACGGTTCAATAACGAGAGTATAATTCATAGGCATTTCATTGCGTCTGGAGATATTACCAACCTTTGACATTCATCACAAGATAAAATAAACTTCCTTGCATCTTTGAAGAGAGTTGGCCAATAAAAACCTGATTGTAGAACCTTTTGCGCGGTTCTATCTCCGCGTGATGTCCTCCATAAGCACTACCATGACATTTACTCAATATCTCTTGTTGTTCATATTCGGAACACATCTTCGCATACCATCCACTCCTTCTTTATATAAGTGTGGGTCATCCAAAAAATAATGCCTCAAGTCATAAAAGAATTTCCTCCTTTGCTGAGGTGAAAAGGTTGGAGGCAAGTACTTGGAAACAATAAAGTTAGCATAATCAGCATACCAAGGACTATCTCACGAGCTCACCTTTATTACAGCCAATTGTTCATTTGGAAAACTATCATTAACGAGCAGGATCATAAGCAATATTTTCCAATCTAGACAAATTATCAGCAACAGATTATCAGCACCTTTCCTATCTACAATATGTAAATCAAATTCTTGCAAAAGAAGTACCCATCTAATAAGCCTTGGCTTAGCATCTTTCTTTGTCATAAGATATCTAATTGCAGCATGATCAGTATGGATTGTAACTTTTGAATCAACAATATAAGATCTAAACTTATCACAAGCAAAGACTACAGCTAACAATTCTTTTTCAGTTGTAGCATAATTTCTTTAGCAGCATAAAGAGTTTTGCTAGCATAATGAATAACATTCGTTTTTTATCTACTCGCTGTCCAAGAGAGCGCCTACAATAAAATCACTAGCATCACACATAATTTCAAATGGTAAGTTCAAATCAGGAGGTTCAACTATAGGAGCAGTTGTTAAGGCTTTCTTTAGAGTTTCAAAACTTCCTTACAATCATCATCAAAAACGAAAGGTACATCTTTTGAAGAAGATTAGTAAGAGGCTTTGAAATCTTGAAGAAATCTTTAATAAACCTCCTATAAAACCAGCATGACCAAGAACACTACGAATACCTTTAACATCCCTAGGATAGGGCATCTTCTCAATTGCTTCAACTTTAGCTCTATCAACTTCAATACCTCTCTCGGAAATTTTATGTCCCAATACAATTCCTTCATTAACCATAAAGTGCATTTCTCCCAATTAAGAACAAGGTTAGTTTCTTCACATCTCTGACTTTATCAAATTCTGCAAGCAATTATCAAAAGAATTTCCATAGATAAGGGGGAAGTGAAGAAAAGTCTACAAAACAAAGATGAAAATCTCCCACGCAACTGAAAAGTAGCAGGAGCATTACATAAACCAAAAGGCATACGCCTATAAGCATAAGTTCCATAGGGACAAGTGAAAGTGGTTTTCTCTTGATCTTTAGTTTTAACAACAATTTGTGAAAAAGAATAACCATCAAGAAAGCAAAAAATGAGTATTTTTAGATAACCTTTCTAACATTTGATCAATAAATGGTAAAGGGTAATGATCTTTCTTAGTAACCTTATTAACTTTCCGATAATCAATGCACATTCTATAACCTACAACTACTCTTTGAGGGATGAGCTCATCATTATCATTAGGCACACAATCATTCCTCCTTTCTTAGGAACACAATGCAGGGACTAACCCATCTACTATCAGCAATAGGATATAATACCAGCTCAAGGAGTCTTAATACCTCATTTCTTACCACATCCTTCATCTTAGGAATTAGACACGATGAGGTTCAACAACATGCTTCGCATCATCTTCCATATTAATGACCATTTTGGCAAATAGAGGGAGAAATCCCCTTCAAGTCATCAAGTGTAGCCAATAGCACCTGGTGTTTCTTCAATATTTCGATAACCATTCTTCTTCAAACTCTGTAAAGCTTAGAACTAATAATAGCAAGGATATATTTTCTTATCATCAATATGAGCATATTTAAGATTATCAGACAATGGTTTTAAATCAACCGGATCTTCCTTTGGTGGTGGTGTTGTACCCAAATCTTCTAGGTAAATCATGCTTAAGAATAGATTGAAAGAAAATTTCATCAAGTTCATCTCTTTCTTCCCTCTGAAAACTTCACTCTCACTATTCTCAAATGTTGCTGCAAAGGATTACTAGGAGCAAGAGCAATAGATGCACAGTGTTCAACTCTAAAATCATTATTAAGTAGAATCCAATTTTATAAGAGTTTTGGTAAATTTAGAAGTTAAACTCATAAGATTCTCCAAGCAAATTTGGTCAAAATTTTCTCTTTCTTTGCAATCTATAATAGCTCACAAGTATTTGAAAAGGTCTACCAAAAATGATAGGACAATATTTACTAGCAGCCAGAACCAAGTACCAAAAAGTCAATAGGATATTTAATCTTACCACAAAGAACTTCAACATCTCGAACAATACCAATTGGAGGAATAGTTTCTCTGATAACTTGACAGAATAACCACATCTGACATCTTCCAAGTTCCACAAGAACCAATTTCGTATAATCTCAAGTATAAGCTCATAAGGAATAGCATTAATACTTGCACAATATCACATAAACCATAATAACAATGATCACCAATTCTAACGGATAGCATAGGAACACTAGCTTTCCTAGACTTATTAGGATGCGAAACAATATTAGAAGCATCTTCACGAAGAAATAATATGACCATCTTCCACATTTCCAGTCACAAGATCTTTAACAATTGCAGCAATGAGGTTCAACTTTTATTTGTTCTTGAGTTCTATAGGTTTCTTTTCACTTTTATGAACGCACACTATTTATATGAAGTACTCCTTCATTTCGCGGGGAAAGGAGTTTTTCCATTATAAGCAGAGATAACATGATCAACAGTTTCAACTACAACACATTTATTTATAGATGAATCAATTTTATCTTTATACGGTTCATGACACTTATCAAAGTTCTTCTTAGGCAATTCATAATGAGAAGCAAAAAGCCTTATAAAGATGCAGCAACTTGAAAATCAAGACCATAAGTAGCACTCATATTACGAAATTTAGCAATATCCATAAGCTTCATTGCATTTATAATCATAATTTATACCTGATTCTCTATCTTCGTCGCCCTTCCATCCTTGATGTTTTCTTGGCGGCAAAGAAAGTCCCTTTTAAACTCTTCCTTGTTGCGTGTAAATGATCGAGAACAAGAAGTATCCAAGGTCTTGTCTTGAAAGTCTTGCATAGAAATTAATAATAATATTACCAGAAGCTCATGAATGGGGCATTTGAGCATTAAAGACTTCAATCTCCCCCACGCTTGGGCAATACTCTCTCCTTCATGAGGCCAAAAAGTATATATGCGATTCCGATCTTTGTGAATCTCACTTGGAGGATAGAACTTAGAATAAAACCGGGGCACAATATCATTCCATTCAAGAGAGAATCCCCATTATCCAGTAATAATTTATACCAATGCGCGCTTTACCGGAGCAGCGATATAGAGAAAAGTTTCTTCCTCACTTCATCCATAGCAATACCTGCACATGGACAACCGCATAATTCATGTGGAAACGTTAAATGATCTCGAGGTGGACAGTTCCATCACAGCCATAATGGTATTTCTTCCTTACCTGGGGCCTCATCCACTACCTTTGCGGTAGTAGAAGATTTCCCAAATAAACACTCAAGAAGATCTCTCCATAATGAATTATAACAGAGGAGAAATAAAATCAGCACAAACCGTAAATAAAAGTTTCCTTTCCAATTCCACTTACCAATGGCGCTTCACTCCCCGGCAACGGCGCTAGAAAGTAGTCTTGATGACCCACAAGTATAGGGGTGTATGGCATTATCTTCGATAAGTAAGAATGTCGATCTGAGGAGCGAAAGGTGTTGATGAGCAGTTTCGATGAAGGATTCACTGTAATGCTCACAAACAAGTATTCGAGGGGTTTTGATATATGAGATGAATAAAAGTACGAGTAAATAAAGTGCGAGAAATAATTGCTGTGAAGTGGCTTAATCCTTTTTAGCACAAAGGACAAACCGGTTTGTTTACCTTATAATGACCAACGTTCTCGAGGACACACGGGATTTTAGTCCAGTGCTTTCGTTACATACGACTAATTAATCTTCATTGTTTTGATAAGTGTTGTGTGGGTGAACCTATGCTAATGTACCACCTTCCTAGGACTAATACATGCCTTAGTTATACACTTACCAAGCATCGCAACTACAAGGAAAGTAATTAAGATATAAATCTATCTGACCTTAAACTACGAGATCTGTGATCCCTCACTGCATCGATATATACCAAAGAACTCAAGTTCACAATACAAAGCAACCCGCAATTGTTAAGCAGTACAAGATGCATTCCCTAGGCCCATAAAGAGTGAAGTGTCGTGTAGCGACGTTCACACAACACCACTAGAAGAATAACACCACAACCAAATATCATAACATTGAATATTACTCAACCATACTTCACTACTAACATTTAGACTTCACCCATGTCCTCCAAAGAACTAAACGAACTACTCACGAGACATCATATGGAACATGATAGGAGGTGATATGATAATGAATAACAATCTGAACATAAACCTTGGTTCAACGGTTTCACTCAATAGCATCAATAACAAGTAGAAATCAACACAGGGAGAGTTTCCCCTATCAAACAATCAAGATCAAACCCAAATTGCTACAGCGGTGACGAGGTGCAGCGGTGGAGGCAGGCGGTGATGATGATGAAGATGATAGTGATGATGATGGAGATGATGTCCATCTCGATGACGGTGACGATGGCGGCGATTTCACCCTCCGGGAGGGAAGGAGTCCTGCCCGCGGGAGAGCTCTTTTCTCTCTGATGTTCTCCGCCCCCGCAAAGGCGGTTGTGGCTCTGTTCGTGTACCCCTCACGGCTTAGGTTTCGGAGCGAAAGGCATACGCGAGAAAAGGAGCGAGGAAGGGGCTGGCAGACCTCCTCACCGGGCGGCGCGGCCGAGCCTTGGGCGCGCCGGTATAAGTGGGCCACCTCGGTCCCCCTCTTCTCCCCCTTACGGCTCCTCGTCATACGGAAAAAATAGGGTACCATTATAATTTCCTTCAAGCTGATCTTCCGAAATATTGCATTCGGACGGTGCTTTTCAGCAGAATCCTGTCTCCGGTGCGCGATCCTCAAATAATCATGGGGAAACATGCAAAATAGATGAAATAACATAAGTATCATCTACAAATATGAAATATATCAATGAATAACAGCAAATTATGATATAAAATTGTGATGCAAATTGGACGTATCACATATCACCAGGGATTCCGGCACCATCGTGGAACCTGCACAACACAATCACGGTACTTTGCCCAACGTAACGGTGAGGTTGTCAATCTCATCAACTTGTGTAAACAAAGGATTAGATGTATAGTGTGGATGATGATGGTTGTTTGCAAAAAAACAGTAAGAATGATTGCAGTAGGTGTATTTCAGATGTAAAGAATAGGACCCGGGGCCACAGATCACTAGTGGTATCTCTCCCATAAGAAAAGCAGATGTTGGGTGAACAAATTACGAGTTGGACAATTGACAAATAAAAGGCATAACAATGCACATACATATATCATGATGAGTACTGAGATTTAATGAGGGCATTACGACAAAGTACATGAGCCGCTATCCGGCAGCCATCTGCCTAAAAAGTCACAGCAGGGTTATCCATCAAGACCCCTCCCATTATTAAGTTGTAAACAATAGACAATTGCATTAAGTATGGTGCGTGTTGTAATCAACACAAATATCCTTGAACAAAGCATCGATGTTTATCCCTAGTAGCAACATCACATCCACAACCTTAGAACTTTACGTCACTGTCCCCGATTTAATGGGCATGAACCCACTATCGAGCATAAATACTCCCTCTTGAGTCACAAGTATCAACTTGGCCAGAGCCTCTACTAACAGCGGAGAGCATGCAAAGACATAAATAACATATAAGATAGATTGATAATCAACCTGACATAGTATTCAATATTCACTAGAGGATCCCAACAAACACAACATGTAGCATTACAAATAGATGATCTTGATCATGATGAGCAGCTCACAAGATCTAACATGATAGCACAATGGGGAAAAGACTCTAGCTACTGCTGTGGACCCATGGTCCAGTGGTGGACTACTCACACATCGATCAGGAGGCGATCATGGCGATGAAGAGACCTCGGGAGATGATTCCCCTCTCGGCAGGGTGCCGGAGTGATCTCCTGGATCCCCGAGATGGGATTGGCGGCGGTATGTCTGGAAGGTTTTCAGTATCGTGGCTCTGATGCTGGGGTTATTCTCAACGAAGGCTTAAGTAGGTGGAAGGGTAGGTCGAGAGGCGTATCAGGGGCCCACACAACAGGCCGGCGCGGCCAGGCGAACCGCGCATGCTGGTGTGTGTCATATAAGTAGCCCTGTAAGTATCCTCTTCGGTCTTAAACTTACGTGGAAAAATAGGACCTGGCGTTGGTCGTCCAATTCCGAGAATATTTCCTTACTCAGACTTTTTTTGAAATCAAAAACAGCGGACAGCTGGCTCTTCGGCATCTCGTAAATAGGTTAGTGCCGGAAAATGCATAATAATGACATATAATGTGTATAAAACATGTGAGTATCATCATAAAAGTAGCATGGAGCATAAGAAATTATAGATACGTTTGAGACGTATCAAGCATCCCCAAGCTTAGTTCCTACTCGCCCTCGAGTAGGTAAACGATAACAAAGATAATTTCCGAAGTGACATGCTATCATAATCTTGATCATACTATTGTAAAGCATATGAGATGAATGCAGCGATTGAAGCAATGATGAAGATAATGAGTAACAAATGAATCATATAGCAAAGACTTTTCATGAATAATACTTCCAAGACAAGCATCAATAAGACTTGCATAAGAGTTACTCATAAAGCAATAAATTCAAGTAAAGGCATTGAAGCAACACAAAGGAAGATGTAAGTTTCAGCGGTTGCTTTCAACTTCATATATATATATCTCATGGATAATTGTCAACACAAAGTAATATAACAAGTGCAATAGGTAAACGTGTAAGAATCAATGCACGCAGTTCACGCAAGTGTTTGCTTCTAAGATAGAGAAAGAATAGGTAAATTGACTCAACAATAAAGTAGAAGATAGGCCCTTCGAAGAGGGAAGCATTGATTACTATATTTGTGCTAGAGCATTTTATTTTGAAAACAAGAAACAATTTTGTCAACGGTAGTAATAAAGCATATGTGTTATGTACAACATATCTTATAAATTGCAAGCCTCATGCATAGTATACTAATAGTGCCTGCACCTTGTCCTAATTAGCTTGGATTAACACGGATTATCATTGCATAGCATATGTTTCAACCAAGTGTCACAAAGGGGTACCTCTATACATATATTACCAAAGGTATAAGAGAAAGCTACTTGTTAGTTTCTAGCTTTTGATTATTCTCAACTTAGACATCCTGTCCCGAGACAACATAGACAACAAATAATGGACTCCTCTTTAATGCATAAGCATTCAACAACGATTAATTTTCTCATAAGAGATTGAGGGAGAATGTCCAAAACCGAAACTTCCACCATGAATCATGGCTTTACTTTAGTGACCCAATGTTCTTCTCTAACATTAAGCCATACTCAAACCATTTGAGCATGAAAATCTCCCTTCTTCAGACAAGGCAGACATGCATAGCAACTCACATGATATTCAACAAAGGTAAAAGTTGATGGGGTCCCAGAAGCATAGTTACCGCTCAACAAGCAACTTATTAAGAAATAGATACATAAGTACATATTCTTCACCACGATAGTTTAAGGCTTATTTTGTCCCATGAGCTATATATTGTAAGGCAAAGGAATAAATTTTAAAGGTAGCACTCAAGTAATGTACTTTGGAATGGTAGAAATATACCATGTAGTAGGTAGGTATGGTGGACACAAATGGCATAGTAGTTAGCTCAAGGATTTGGATGCAGAAGAATTCCTCTCAATACAAGGCTGGCTAGCAAGGTTATTGAAGCAAACTCAAGTATAAAAGGTGCAGCAAAACTCACATATGAACATATTGTAACTATTATAAGACTTTACATTGTCTCCTTGTTGTTCAAACACCTTAACCAGAAAGTATCTAGACTCTAGAGATCAATCATGCAATCCAAATTTTAACAAGCTCTATGTATTACTTCATTAATGGGTACAATTACCATGAAAATTAAACTTAGACATGATCTGAATGAGCACAAGAATTGCCGAAGTATCACATTATTCAAGACATTAAACCATTTACCACATACGGCATTTTCCATTGTTTCGAACCATATAACAATGAATGAAATAGTCCAACTTTAGCAATGAACATCAAAGATAAAGCTAAGAACACATGTGTTCATACGAAACAGCGGAGCGTGTCCCTCTCACACAAAGAATGCTGGGATCCGATCTTATTCAAACAAAAAAAACAAAAATAAAAACAAAAAGATAAACGGACGCTCCAAGTAAAGTGCATAGGATTGATGAAATAAAAATATAGTTTCACTAGAGGAACATGATAAGTTGTCGATGAAGAGGATGCCTTGGGCATCCCCAAGCTTAGAGGCTTGGGTCTTCTTAAAATATGCGAGGATGAACCACGAGGCATCCCAAGCTGACCTTTCACTCTTCTTGATCATGTTATATCATCTCCCTCTCTTGACCCTTGAAAACTTCCTCCACACCAAACTCAAACAAACTCATTAGAGGATTTAGTGCATAATCAAAAATTCACATGTTCAGGGTGACATAATCATTCTTAACATTCTGGACATTGCTCAAAGCTACGGGACATTGATGGATAAGAAATCCATCTAACACGACAAAAGAGGCAATGCGAAATAAAAGGCAGAATCTGCTTTCAAAACAGAACAGTCCATAAAGACGAATTTTTATTAAGGCACAGGACTTGCTCAAATGAAAATTCCCAAATTGAATGAAAGTTGAGTACATATCGAGGATCACGCACGTAAATTTGGCGATTACTACAGGCTACCTCTGAGATCTGCAGGATGAAATTCGTGTGACAAGAAATCTGTTTTACTAACGTTAATCCAAATCTAAGTATTGACTTTACTATCAAAGACTTTGGCAAAACAATGCAATAAAATAAAGATAAGGAGAGGTTGATACAGAGTGGTAAACAACTTCCAAGACTCAAATATAAAACAAAGTCTGTAAAATTAAAATAATGGGTTGTCTCCCATAAGCGCTTTCTTCTTTAACGCCTTAGCTAGGCGAGAAAGTGTGAATCAAGTATTGTCGAAGTGAGAAGCATCAACATCATAATTTGTTCTAATAATAGAATCATGGTAACTTCATTCTCTTTCTAGGGAAGTGTTCCATACCTTTCTTGAGAGGAAATTGATATTTAATATTACCTTCCTTCATATCAATGGTAACACCAATTCCCGAGAAGAAAAAGGTCTTCCCAATATAATGGGACAAGATACATTGCATTCAATATCCAAAGCAACAAATCAAAGAGGACAAGGTTATTGTTAACCATAATACGAACATTATCAATCCTCCCCAAAGGTTCTTTATAGCATTATCGGCAAGATTAACATCCAAATAACAATTTTCTTAGGCATATGAAATACTTGCACCAAGATCACATAAAGCATTACAATCAAAATCATTGACCTCATCTTAATGATGGGCTCCAACCATCTTCCAACTTCCTCGGGATAGAGGTTTCAAGTTTAGTTTCTCTTCTCTAAGCTTTTGTGAGAGCATTTTAGCAATATGTTTATGAAAGGCCAAATTAATAGCACTAGCATTGGGACTTTTTAGCAAGTTTTTGTAAGAACTTTTATAACTTGAGAGATGTGACAATCATCAAAGTCTAAATCATGATGTCCTACTGTTGCGGTCAGTCAGAAACCCACCGCCGGGCAGCGACGGGCAACACCGTAGAGGCGGAGGCTCCCGGGACTGCGGCTGGCCCTGGTCCCTCACGTGACGACACTTCGAAGCGCGCCGCTTGCACGTCAAATCTTGATACAGAGCGTACTCCACTGTTCTCTGGTCGGGAAGGTGTTGGAGAATGCACCTCTAAGCAGTTTCTGCGCAACGCACGTAAACATTAAATACGAGCCTCGATCGGCTCTCAGGTTATCGCTGAATCGGCTCGAGACGATCCACCCTTGATGCGTACAGGCGTGCGATCGGATGGTGGTCTGGCAGTCAAAGCAAAGCTAGCGCGACCTACGATTTGGGGTTTTTGCCGCATAATCGGACGTCCTACTCGTGATTGGGCCTCGCGGCCGCGCACGGTGATCGTGGCCCGATCCCTGGCTCAGGCCTAAAAACCAACGAGTTGATCCCGGAACATCTGTCTAGGGCTATAGAAACTACCTTCTCTGGCGCGTGGATCCTCCCAACCCTTTGTAAGGCCTAACGATGCGAATATTAAACTAATCCTTGAAAGACAAGGAGCAACCTAACGGATCGGATCTACTAAACCATGATCAAGCGAGTGCATACACTTACACCCCAGGGATAGGCGTAAGAGCGTAGATGCCTAAGGAGTTGCCTGACATTAGCATATGATACGATGAACAATGCTAACCCTAAGACACCTATGATAACTCGTTTGCTCGCCATCTACAAAGGCTTGAGTACGAGCAGCATGAATGACAGATAACGTGTTTGCTGCCCTGAATGAATGCGATCTAGGCAACATGGTGCTACCGGAAACCCTCGGAGCAGAAGGAGTTGGCGATGCGCAGAGATTGGTTTGTGGTGAACGTGATTGTTGTTTATTTCATAAACCCTAGGTACATATTTATAATCCGGGGGACTTTCTAGTTGAGGCGTGCACTAACCGTGCACGGTTAAACTCTAACTTCTAAGCGACACGTATCCTACTATGTTACGAGATACACGGGCAAATTAATGCCCCAAACTTGGTATAGAGGCCGATTCATGTACTTGCCACATATATATTCTTCAAGCCCATCTCGATCTTATTTTCATAAATCCAGTCAAATTCCGTGATAACACCACAGCAATGGAACCATTGTCCCCAACATATTTTGAAAATTTCAGCAGTTTTATCACAAACGGTTTGACAGTTTTAGCGAGTTTCGGGTAATTTTGCAGCTTTGCACTGGGAGTGAGAAACATTGCCAACACCGTTATTTTACCATTGATAGTAGAGGTGTAACATGTGAAGCATTAACATTACTAGTGGTACTAATAGTCGAAACTTTAGCTACATTATTCTCTTTAGCAAGTTTTTCATTTTCTTCTCTTTCCGCTAGCATGCAATTCAGCCATCAATCTAATATTTTCATTAATTAGAACTAATGGAATTTGCTGTAGTAACAATCTTATTATCAATATCACTTATGGCATAACAATTTTAAAGATCAACATCGAGCAAGATATTGGACCGCAGAATCAGGTTGAATATCAGAACTCTGACTTTTCTTCTTGATTTGTTCGAATCCAAGCCATTGCTATTTTTATTCGAACTTTAGCATAGCTAGGGCCATGGGTATCTCTATTATTGTTGTAATAATTTCCATAAGAATTACCAAATCATTACCACTAGCATGATATGGCCTATAGTTGTTACCGGAATTGTTCCTATAAGCATTGTTGTTGAAATTATTACTTTTAATGAAGTTCACATCAACATTCTCTTCTTGGGCAACCAATGAAGCTAAAGGAACATTATTAGGATCAACATTAGATCTACCATTCACAAGCATAGACATAATAACATCAATCTTATCACTCAAGGAGAAGTTCTTCAGCAGAATTTACCTTCTTACCTTGTGGAGCTCTTCAACAGTGACATTCAGAGTAATTTATCATCACATATCATCCAGAAGCTTTGTTGCCGCCCCAAAGTGATGGACATAAAGGTACACCCAGCAGCTGAATATAGGTTCCTTGAAGAAAAAATTCAATCTTGCATAAAAGGTTTGGAAGATCATCCAAGTAGTTAGTCCATGAGTTGGGCAATCTTTACCAAAGATTTCATTCTATCCCATGCTTGAGCAACATGTTCATTATCTAATTTATTAAAATTCATTATGCTACTTCTCAAAGATATAATTTTAACGGGGGATAATGTCTACCAATAAAAGCATCCTTACATTTAGTCCATGAATCAATACTTTTTCTAGTAGAGATAGCAACCAATCTTGGCTCTTCTTCTTAGAAAAAACAATTTTAATTTTATAATGTCACCATCATCCTTATACTTTTTGCATTTCACATGAAAAAACAAAAAAATTATTAAGATGGCCAGCAGCATCATTACTAACACCGGAAAATTTCTCTCTCATAACAATTCAGTAAAAGCAGGTTTAATTTCAAAAAATTCTCCGCTGTAGTAGCGAGTGGAGCAATAGGGTGTGCATAGGAAATCATCATTATTTGTGCTAGTGAGTCACACAACATAGTATTCTCAGGAGTACCCATTTTGGCAGTAGTAAATGAAGCAAACTAGATAAAGTAAATGAAAGTAACTAATTTTTGTGTTTTGATACGCAAACAAGACAGGTAAATAAAGTAAAACTAGCAACTATTTTTTGTGTTTTTGATTAAGTGCGGCAAACAAAGTAGTAAATAAAATAAAAAATAAAAGCAAGACAAAAACAAAGTAAAGAGATTGGAAATGGAGACTCCCCTTCAGCGTGTCTGATCTCCGACAGCAAGCGCAGAAAAAATGCTTGATGGCGTGTAGTTAATGGTGTCCGTTGGGAACCCCAAAAGAGGAAGGTGTGATGCGCACAACAGCAGGTTTTCCTCGATGAGAAACCAAGGTTATCGAGCCAGTAGGAGCCAAGAAAGCACGTTGAAGGTTGTTGGTGGCGGAGTGTGGTATGGCGCAACACCGGGGATTAAAGACGCCAATGTGATTCTGCTGGTATCACGATGCTTTGGCAGTAACAATGGGAGTTTGTCAATCTCCATAAGAACATGTAAACAAATGATTAGATGTATAGTGTGGATGATGATGGTTGTTTGCAAAGAGCAGGTAAAGAACAATTACGGTAGATTATATTTACAGATGTAAGAATGAGGCCAGGGTCCATAGATCACTAGTAGTGTCTCTCCCATAAGATAAACAGATGTTAGGTGAACAAATTACAGAAGGGCAATTGACAAATAAAGAAGGCATGACTTACATATATCATGATGAGTACTATGAGATTTAATCGAGGCATTACGACAAAGTACAGGGACTATTCAACATGCATCTATGCCTAAAAAGTCGACCTTGGGTTATCATCCGAACCCCCTCAGTATTAAGTTGTAAACAGACAAATGCATTAAGTATGGTGCATAATGTAATCAACAAAAATATCTTTAGACAAAGCATCGATGTTTTATCCCTAAGTAGCAACATCACATCACAACCTTAGAACGCCACTATCCAGTTTAATGGAGGCATGAACCCACTATCGAGCATAAATACTCCCTCTTGGAGTCACAGTATCAACTTGGCCAGAGCCTCTACTAGCACTGGAGAGCATGCAAGAACATAAATAACATATGATAGATTGATAATCAACTTGACATAGTATTCAATATTCGTGGGATCAACAAACACAACATGTTGCATTACAAATAGATGATCTTGATCATGATAGGCAGCTCACAAGATCTAACATGATATCAAATGGAGAAGACAACCATCTAGCTCTGCTATGGACCCATAGTCCGGGGTGGACTACTCCACATCGATCCGGAGGTGATCATGGCGATGAAGAGACCTCCAGGAGGTCCTCTCCCGAGTCTTTGGAGCGATCTCAGATCCCAGAATCGGATTTGGCGGCGTCTGCGGAAGGTTTCCGTATCGTGGCTCTCGATGCGGGGTTATTATCGTGAAGGCTTATGGCGGAAGGGTAGGTCGGGGGGCCACAAAGGCCCACGCGGCAAGGCTGACTGACGGCCGCTGTGTGTGGCGCCTCGCCCCATAAATATCCTCTTCGGTCTTACGGAAGCTTCGTGGAAAATAGGACCCTGAGGATTGATTTCGTCCAATTCCAAGAATATTTCCTTACTAGGATTTAAAACCAAAACAATGAAGAAAACAACAAGTGGCTCTTGACATCTCGTCAATAGGTTAGTCACGGAAAATGCATAATAATGACATATAATGTGTATAAAACATGTGAGTATCATCATAAAAGTAGCATGGAACATAAGAAATTATAGATACGTTTGATGGCATCCCAGAAACATGGTTACCGCTCACAAGCAACTTATTAAGAAATAAGACACATAGTACATACTTATTCCACGATAGTTTTAAGGCTATTTTGTCCCATGAGCTATATATTGTAAAGACAAGAATAGAATTTTAAAGGTAGCACTCAAGTAATGTACTTTGGAATGGCGGAGAAATACAATGTGGTAGGTAAGTATGGTGGACACAAATGGCATAGTGGTTGGCTCAAGGATTTGGATGCCCGAGAAGAATTCCTCTCAATACAGGCTAGGGCAAGGTTGTTTGAAGCAAACTCAAGTATAAAAGTGGTGCAGCAAAACTCACATATGAACATATTGTAGCTATTATAAGACTTTACATTGTCTCCTTGTTGTTCAAACACCTTAACAGAAAATATCTAGACTCTAGAGATCAATCATGCAAACAAATTTTAACAAGCTCTATGTAGTTATTCATTAATGAGTACAAGGTACATGATGCAAGAGCTTAAACATGATATAAATGAGCACAACAATTGCCAAGTATCACATTATTCAAGACATTAAACCATTTACCACATGCGGCATTTTCTGTTTCCAACCATATAACAATGAATGAAATAGTCCAACTTTCGCAATGAACATTAAAGATAAGCTAAGGACATATTTGTTCATACGAAACATCGGAGCGTGTCTCTCTCCCACAAAAATAATTCTAGGATCCGATCTTATTCAAACAAAAACAAAAAATAAAAACAAAAGCAAACAGAACGCTCCAAGTAAAGCAGATAAGATGTGACGGAATAAAAATATAGTTTCACTAGAGGTGACCTGATAAGTTGGCGATGAAGAAGGGATGCCTTGGCATCCCAAGCTTAGAAGCTTGGTCTTCTTAAAATACGAGGATGAACCAGGGGCATCCCCAAGCTTTGACATTTCACTCTTCTTGATCATATTGTATCATCCTCCTCTCTTGACCCTTGAAACTTCCTCACACCAAACTCAAAACAAACTCATTAGAGGTTAGTGCATAATCAAAAATTCACATGTTCGGTGACATAATCATTCTTAACACTTCTGGACATTTCACAAAGCTACTGGACGTTAATGGAACAAGAAAATCCAATACACGACAAAACAGGGCAATGCGAAATAAAGGCCAGAATCTGTCAAAAAAGAAGCAGTTAAATAAAAGGCAGTTTATTGAGGCACCAGACTTGCTCAAATGAAAATGCGAAATTGAATGAAAGTTGCCTACATATCTGAGGATCACGCACGTAAATTGAGAGATTTTTCTGAGCTACATACAGGCAGTCATTCGTGACAGTAAGAAATCGTTTCTGCGCAGCAATCCAAATCTAGTATTGACTTTACTATCAAAGACTTTACTTGGCACAACCATGCAATAAAATAAAGATAAGGAGAGGTTACTACAATAGTAACAACTTCAAGACTCAAATATAAAACAAAGTGCGGAAGTAAAATAATGGGTTGTCTCTAGCAAGCACTTTAACGCCTTTCGACTAGGCGAGAAAGTGTGAATCAAGTATTGTCAAGAGATGTAGCATCAACGGTGGGTTTGGAGCTTTCTCAACCATTTTATCTTATCTATGTAAGTTTCAGGGGCTCCTTTTTATTCTTAGGCTTGCTATCCTCATCAAACAAATTTTCGGGAACAAGCCAACCATAGTTATTTTCTAGAGCTTCATGCATTCCTAGGAGCTTACAAGGTATTGTTGTCTTAATCTCCACCATCATTAATATTATTAGTGTACCTTATTCTATCCATGTCCATCTTTTCAAGGGTACTAGCAAAGTTGGTATAAGAGCCAAGCATCTTATATTTAGTAAAGACCTTTCTAGCCTCTCTTGCTCACCAAAATCTTTAAGAAGGGTTTCTAAAAATCTTTCTTTTCTCCTTCTTCCATATCACCGAGTGTAAGAAACATATGTTGAATTATAGGGTGAGATTAACAAATTTAGTTTCCAACATGTGTACTAAAGAAGCAACATCAATTTCATAAGTAGGAGCAAGTTCTACCAAGTGTCTATCTTCAAAATCTTCAGTTGTACTAACATGAGTGAAAAAATCTTCTATATTATCTCCAATGATAGACCCACGTCCTACCGGTATGTCTTTTAGAGTGTACTTAGGAGGAAACATGATGAAATAAACAAAAAGTAAATAAGTAAATGCAAGTAACTGTTTTTGTGTTTTTGATATAGAAACAGACAGGTAAATAAAGTAAAACTAGCAACTAATTTTTTGTGTTTTTGATATAGTGCGCAAACAAAAGCGTAAATAAAATAAAGCAAGACAAAAACAAAGTAAAGAGATTGTGGTGGAACCCTTGCAGTGTGTCTTGATCCCCGGCAACGGTGCGATCAATCTTGATGGCGTGAGACACACGTCCGTTGGGAACCCCAAGAGGAAGGTGTGATGTGCCAGATGATTGTTACTCAGTAAGAAACCAGGTTATCGAACCAGTAGCCCAGAAGCACGTTGAAGGTTGATGGCGGAGTGTAATGCGCGCAACACGATTGCGTAACGTGGACAACACAATCACGTACTTTGCTGCATGTGGTGAGGTTGTCAATCTCATAGCAGCATAAACAAGGATTAGATGTATAGTGTGGATGATGATGATTGTTTGCGAACGATAAAGAACAATTACAGCAGATTATTTCAGATATAAAGATAGGACCGGGTCCCACAGTTCATAATGGTGTCTCCCATAAGATAAGCAGAGATGTTGGGTGAACAAATTACGAGTTGGGCAATTGACAAATAAAGAAGTCATAACAATGCACATACATATATAACGAGTATATGAGATTTAATGAGGGCATTACGACAAAGTACATAGACCGCTATCCAGCATGCATCTATGCCTAAAAGTCACCTTGGTTATCATCAGAACCCCCTCAGTATTAAGTTGTAAACAATAGACAATTGCATTAAGTATGGTGCGTAATGTAATCAACACAAATATCCTTAGACAAAGCATCGATGTTTTATCCCTAGTAACGTCACATCCACAACCTTAGAACTTTGTCACTGTCTAGATTTAATGTAGTCATGAACCCACTATCGAGCATAAATACTCCCCTCTTGGAGTCAAGTATCAACTTGTCCGAGGCCTCTACTAGCAACGGAGAGCATGCAAGAACATAAATAACATATATGATAGATTGATAATCAACTTGACATAGTATTCAATATTCATCGGATCCCAACAAACACAACATGTAGCATTACAAATAGATGATCTTGATCACGATAGGCAGCTCACAAGATCTAACATGATAGCACAATGAGAGAAGACAACCATCTAGCTACTGCTATGGACCCATAGTCCAGGGGTGGACTACTCACACATCGATCCAGGAGGCGATCATGGTGATGAAGAGACCTCCGGGGAGATGATTCCCTCTCTCCGGCGGGGGTGCCGGAGGCGTCTCCTGAATCCCGAGATGGGATTGGCGGCGGCGGCGTCTCTGTGGAAGGTTTCCGTATCGTGGCTCTCGGTCTGGAGTTATTATCGACGAAGGCTTAAGTAGGCGGAAGGCTAGGTTTAGGGCGACGCGAGGGCCACACAACGGGGCGCGCGGCCCGGAGGTGGGCCGCGCATGCCGGCGTGTGGCCACCTCGTGGTCCCACTTCGTATCCTCTTCGGTCTTCTGGAAGCTTAGTGGAAAAATAGGACCCTGGCGTTAATTTCGTCCAATTCGAATATTTCCTTACTAGGATTTCTGAAACCAAAAACAGAAAATAGGAACTGGCTCTTCGGCATCTCGTCAATAGGTTAGTGCCGGAAATGCATAATAATGACATATAATGTATAAAACATGTGAGTATCATCATAAAAGTAGCATGGAACATAAGAAATTATAGATACGTTTGGGACGTATCAATGGACAAGACCTAACCAAGCAAAGCAATATGATCGTGTCAATGTTTAATTCATGTATCTTTCCAAATATACCAATCCTTAGACCATGAGTTATACTACTCCCTAGTACCGTAAGAATACTTTGACGGAATCGAACATCACTTTGTAAGGCCTTGTTTGGCACTAGAGTGTTATGAGAATTAGTGGGGATAATATTCTAGATTATTGGGTGAAACCACTGTTGTCACTCAATCCCCATAAAACCCCATCGCCAATCCACTAGGTAGGGATAGAGTATTGGAGATTGAGAAAAATATACTAAATTTGGGGAAAGGTGGGGATAAGAGGGGATTAAACTTGCTCATACTCTAGCACCAAATATGCATTTAGAAAAATTGGGGATTTGAATTTGGGTGAGGATTATCCCGACTAATCCCCACTAAAACTCAAGTGTCAAACAATGTCTAATTGGGTAATCATAAAGTTGTCTTTGGATATCTCAGAAAGTGCATGTTGGGTGCGAGGTATCAAGAGTGATATTTTTCCATCCGCATAATAGATAGATATACTCAGGGCCCGCTCAGATAACTCACATTTTATATCACTTGGAAGCAGTGTCTAATGAGTTAGTCACAAGTGAATGATGTGTTAGGGTAGGAGTAAAGAGTACTTGCTGAAAACCAGATTTAACTAGGTATGGTGATACTAACAATTGAATATCGGGCAAGTAAAATAGACAAAGGGAATGGAATATGGGATTATTTGAATCCTTGACATTGTTTGAATCATTATGGACATTTAGGTCCCTCTATTGATTACTTATTGGAGAGGTGTCTCGATCATGTTCACAAATTCTCGAACTCGTAGGGTCACACTTAAATCTCATCGTCACTAGGGTACAAATGGGATATTTATGATAGTGATACCAAAGGTTTGTTCGGAGTCTTAGATGGCATCAAGGACTTCACGAGAAGCTTCAGAATGATCCAGAGAATAAGATTCATATATGAAAAATCATTTTTTGGGTTTCTGAAAAGTTCGGGATTTTTATAACATCGAATTGGAAAAGTCCAAGATTTTTCATGTGATCCAAGCTCTCCTTTTTGCGTTAAACTAGCCGCAATTAGGATGGCTCACGGGAAGTTGCCGGTGGTTGGGCTAGAATAGAGTGACCCGACAAATTTTGGTCGTATTTCAGCGACTCCAGCATCGGTTCGGTGATATTTGGGGCTGAAAATTTTCTCGCCACACGTTTTGACTGGTTTACAAGGCACTCTTAGTTTTGCCTCAAGACACTAGATAAAAGGGCCTCGGATGTGAATTTTTGGAGCTCTTTAAAGGTCAAACGATTTTTAGGGGTTTGCCCATTTTAATGTATTTGCTACATAGTCGCTACCATCTTATATTATGAAGTTAAAAATCCAAAAAAATAGCTTTTACAAAAAGAGAAAACGAATTCTTGAACCTCTTTCAAACACTCATGTCACGAGGTAGAGTGTCAAGTGGGATTCCATGTAAGTCCCACTTGTAAAGCGTTTTTTTCCTTTTTTAGTGTAATTTTTAACACTAATATTTGAACTAGAATAAGTGAAATTCTGGTGGGATCTCACCTTAACACCTTAGGGCATGTATAATAGGGTGACATCAGCCTTCTCTTACGGTTGCCACGTAGGATTTTTTGTTTAGTTGGCGGAGAGAGATTAAAGAAAGAGAAGGCTGTCTTCAATTAGCTAAGAGATGATCTCTTATGAAATAGGAGAAGGCTATTTTCTTCATTGTACCATTTATCTTCCCTTAGCAATTCAATTTCTTTCTAAAATTTAATTAATTCTCATTTATTGCTAGCGATAACAATAAGAGATAATGCATTGTACCATTTATATTTAGGGAGCACCTAGATATCAGGCGACTGATTTTTATTAAGTCTAAGTTAATTTCTTAGCTATTCAATTTGCATATGTAACTAAGAAAATACAAGTTGCAACCCATACGCAACTGAGAAAATATGAACGCATATGTAACTGAAAAAAAATATTAGTTACAACTTATGCACAACTAAAAAATATTAGTTACAACTTACGCGCAACTGAGAAAATATCAGTTGCAACTAGTACGCAAGTGAGAAAATACCAATTGCAGCCCATGCGCAACCGGAAAAAATACAAGTTGCAATATATGCGCAACTAGGAAAATATCAGTTGCAACCCATGCGCAACTGACAAAATATCAGTTGCAACCTATATGCAACTAAAAAATTATTAGTTGCAACCCGTGTGTAATTGAGAAAATATGAGTTGCAACTCGTGCGCAACTAAGAAATACCAGTTGAAATCCACTTGCACTTCCCATATCAACACGGATCACAAAACAAATCAGATGGCTAAAAAATCGACTTAGACTTAATTAAAATCAGGCCCCTGATTTCTAGCAAAACCGTTATTTTTATGTTTTACATTATTTATAGATAACTTTTGTGAATCTTTGAAACATGTTAGTGATTTTTGAAACCTTAAGTGAACCTTAGAAACACTTTATATAGTGTGATCACGTGGTACACATAATGAAGAGTTTACTTGTAAGTGTCAGTATGACTTTATGAAATTTAAATCGATGAAGCAATCGCTTTTCCTATATTGTACATGCCTTACTCCAAGGTACTGTAGAGAAAAACTACAAAATCCGATCAAAGCAGCAGTTTTGTCAAGATTTTTGTATATCTAGCTAACAATCTCCTTGCATATCTCACTTACCTTATCTAGTTGTTCAAGATTTTTATTACTTTCCCTGATTAAGAAATCACCGAAGCCCTAATTCTCCACCATCCCATCTCGTTTATCTATGTAGCCATCCGCACCAGCAGAGATATAGGCGCAAGATCCGCCACGACCACGAGCCCACGACCCCTCCGTTTTTCCTCCAAAAAGCCTAGATGCGCGGCAAAAAGAGGCCGCTGTCGCCGCCGGCCGTTGCCGCCGATGCCACGGCGAGGCTCGACGAGCGGCACCTCGCCGAGATCCTCCTGCGGCTCCCGTCCCCCGCCAGCCTCGCGCGCGCCGCCGTCGTCTGCCGGCGTTGGCGCCGCATCTCCGTCTCCCCGGATTTCCTTCGCCGGTTCCGCCGCCTCAACCCGCCCCAGCTCGTCGGCTTCTTCATCTGCAACGGTGGTTTCACGGCGAAGAGCGTCGGCGACCAACCCGTCGGCCAGATCCTCGAGCCCACCTTCCTCCCGGTGGTCCCGCCGCCCCAGGGCATCGGAAGATCCGCCGCGCGCTACCGCGAGTTCTCCCTTCGTGGTCTCCCAGACATCGACCACTGGACCCTCGCCGACGCCCGCGACGGTCTCCTCCTCTTCTCCTCCGTCTACGACGACCGCATGACCATCCCGAGGAACTTCGTCGTCTGCGACCCATTGTCCGGCCGCTCCGTCCTCGTGCGGGACGCGCCCAGGTATCGGCTTGAGGATGAAGCCGCCTACCTCGGCGCCGCCCTGGTCACCGTGGACGGTGGAGCCGGCGCGAGCACCCTCTCCTTCGAGGTGATCCTCGTCACCTACTTCAAGCTCGGGCCGCGCCTTTCCGTCTTCTCCTCGCGCTCGGGGCAGTGGAGCGTTCTTCCCGAAGCCAAGTGTGGCAATTCCCTGATGCCGAGGCTGAGCGGGGTGGGCAAGCCCACGCACGCCAACGGCTGCGTGTACTGGGTGATGGACGACGATAGAGAGTTGTACCTCCTGGTGCTCGACACGCGCACGAAGAAGTTCTCCACCAGCGTCAGGCTGCTCGCCAGCATGCGGGAGGAGTACGCCAGCGGCAACAACCTGAGGGTCCTGAGGAGCGACGACGGGGAGCTCCGGATCGTGGCCATGGCGTGGAGGTCGTTCGGGCTCCACGTCTGGTTTCTTGACAGGAGCAGGAGCACCAAAGGCCGGTGGGTGAGGGAGAGGGCCGAGGAAGTCAGCACATTACAGGGTGTCTCTGAGCTATTGGCAGACGTCTGCAATCGCACCATCAGGATCATGGATGCCGGAGAGGGGGCTGTTTTCCTCAAGGTGTCCGGCTTGGACTGGGTGTACGTTGTGAACCTGCAGGAGAGGACTGTGCTGAAGCTGCCGCACCAAAGGTTCTCCTCTGGACCTGCACTTCCCTACCGGATGGAACTGTGTCCTCCCTTGCCCAAACAGGCTCAAGGTTAATTTCATATCAAATACTTACTGCTTCTTCTTCCTTAATCTGCTATCTACATTTATGTAACCATTTCTTTTGTGCACTACTATTTGCCTTCTGTTTTAATTGCAAAGCTAAATTATTTCGCGTTCCTTCACATTCGTATATCATCATTCTTCAAGATTTCTTGTTTCAAAAAATGGTGAAAGGCATGCCTTGTTGATACCAGTAAAAGTCCAAAATAAATAACATGTATTTAGTGACACTACATTCTTCATGTTTTTTGTAAAAAAATTGCCTAACAGTAGCCACTCTACAATGGAGTATGCTGATTCTCTGGACATCAATACTGACTCCCATAATTTGTGTTTTATCAGGAAATTAACAAATGAGACTCTGGTTGTCGTTCTACCTTGTATATCTGACCAATTATACCAATGCATCAATAGCTGACAAATAAGAGGACTAGTTGAATTTACCCTGCCAATTGAACTTTAATTTTCTTTCTGTACATCTCCATTGCTACATATTCTTGTAAATAAGTATTATTTTGGCCATATCTTATTATGATCATGCCAATTCTTTGAATATTATAATATATAGCTTACCCATGTTTAAAGTTTACACAACACTATTTCACGGTAGGGATTTAGGGGCTCTTGTGCCCGGGGCAGTTTTCAAAGTGCTCCTCAATACCCTCTATTAGAGGCACTTTGACCAAAATGCGTCTAATACCTTATCTATATATTGGGGCAGTTTGGGGAAGTGCCCCAATAGGTACCCATGTTTAAAGTTTACACAACACTATTTCACGGTAGGGATTTAGGGGCTCTTGTGCCCGGGGCAGTTTTCAAAGTGCTCCTCAATACCCTCTATTAGAGGCACTTTGACCAAAATGCGTCTAATACCTTATCTATATATTGGGGCAGTTTGGGGAAGTGCCCCAATAGGTGGCACCTATTGAGGCAGTTTAGAGAAGTGCCCCTATATGTGTGTATCTATTGAGACAGTTTCGAGAAATGCTCCTGTAGGTGTACATCTATTGGGGCAGTTTGAAGAAATACCCGTATAGGTATATACGTATTGAGGCAATTTGAAGAAATGCCCCAATAAGTAGCCACTTATTGGGGCAATTTTAAAAAGTGCGCCAATAGGTAACGAGCTATTGAGATAGTTTAGAGAAGTACCCCAAAAGATATCGGGGCACTTTGAGAATTGCATCAATACTTATTATTATGGATTGGGGGAAATAATATTTGTAAAACATATATGCACAGTGTGTCTATTAGTGCAATCGCCCAAAGCAATACTTGATCGATTCATATGGTGGGTTTGCTATACGGTTGCACATTCAAACATCCATGCGTTCAAAGACTTAAATATGAACTTCTAAAGGAAATTGTCTACATAACACGTTGTCATTGATCGGTACAAGATTTAGTGAAAAAAATGCCAAAAATATTAAGAAAATTAACACCAGATTTATATATGCCCCACTAAAACTTTCCAAATCACATAACTACATGTTGTCTGCTGCACGGTATACCTAATTTCAAATTCAAGAGTAGTCACAAACATTCAGATTTGAAGTGTGCATGCAGTCGTGGCTAGAACATCATTACCTAACAAACTGGAAGACAGTATGAGATTTGGCAATAGACTAAGATACGTGCACATGAACTATATATAAACGGTCATTCTAACAAAAATGTTGCATACATTCAATCTATATAAGAATGCTAGGCTCAAAGTTTAGAATATGCAAATTTTGTGAAGAGTAGAAAGATAAAAGGTTTTTCTTCAGATAGTTTGCTAGCTAAAAAAGCAATGGAGAAAACACATAACAATAATCTTAGTAAATGTAAAAGGGACAGTGGTGAGTGCACATGCTTTTAATGGGTTAACAAATATGACATCTTCTATACTTTATTTTTTCCGGATAGCAGTTTCCAAGAAAATATGCAGCTACAACACATCATAGGCAGCTTGAAGGCAAGGATTTGCCCGAGAATCCGTTCTTCTTAGTTGACTGCTGAGGTCATTTTCTGGCGCTGAATAATGTAGACAAACTGAGTTGATGTTGTTGCAGCTCCTCAATCTCCTATAAATTGACCAAATCAGCAAACGAACACCTGAAAGCATGTAGATGCAGATCAATGTCAATTTTCAGATATGTATGTTATTCAGATAGGGAATGTAATCTCCATTCTAGACTCATCTACCATGTCGGGAGGTAGGAATATATCTATCTAAAGCTTAGAAGGAATAATAAGTTTTAATTACATGCCATAATAGTTTCTTTGTGACATGTATGATTATAAGAGGCTTACGGTGTTGATTGGTTTTTCTTTGGCTAGTGAACTGCATACAACTCACAAACTTTGGTACCTAAGTTCAGACGGATGGGCTGTTGTAAGATTTTTGTATATCTAGCTAACAATCTTCTTGCATATCTCACTTACCTTATCTAGTTAATTGTTTATTACTTTCTTGAATAAGATTTCACCGACACAACAAATTCTTCATCCCATCTCGTTTATTAATTTATGCAGCCATCGTTCGCACCAGCATGCGGGAGCAGCACGTGCGCGCCAAACAGAGGCGGTTGTCGCCCCCAGCCGTTGCCGCTGATGCCATGGCGAGGCTCGACGAGCGGCACCATGCCGAGATCCTCCTGCGGCTCCCATCCCCCGCTAGCCTCGCGCTCGCCGCCGTCGTCTGCCGGCGTTGGCGCCGCATCTCCATCTCCCCGGATTTCCTTCGCCGGTTCCGCCGCCTCAACCCGCCTCAGCACGTCGGCTTCTTCATCTGCAATGGTGGTTTCACTGCGAAGAGGATCGGCGACCGGCTTGTCGGCCAGATTCTCGAGCCCACCTTCCTCCCGGTGCTCCCGCCGCCTCGGGGTGTCGGAGGCTCGGCCACGCGCTACAGCGAGTTCTCCCTTCGTGATCTCCCCGACATCGACCGCTGGACCCTCGCCGACGCCCGTGACGGTCTCCTCCTCTTCTCGTCCATCTACCACGATCGCATGACTATCCCAAGGAACTTCGTCGTCTGCGACCCCTTGTCCGGCCGCTCTTTCCTCGTGCGGGACGCGCCGAGGTATCGGCTTGACGATGAAGCCGCATACCTCGGCGCCGCTCTGGTCACCATGGACGGCGGAGCTGGCGCAAGCACCCTCTCCTTCGAGGTGATCCTCGTCACTTATTTCATGTTCGGGCCGCGCCTCTCCATCTTCTCCTCGCGCACGGGGCAGTGGAGCGTTCTTCCGGAAGCCAAGTGTGGCAAGTCCCTGATGCCGATGCTGAGCGGGGTGGGCGAGCCCGCGCACACCAACGGCTGCGTGTACTGGGTGATGGACGACGATAGAGAGTTGTACCTCCTGATGCTCGACACACACACAAAGGAGTTCTCCACCAGCATCAAGCTGCCCGCCAGCATGCGGGAGCAGTACCGCGGCAATATGAGGGTCCTGAGGAACGAGGACGGGGAGCTCCGGATCGTGGCAATGGCGTGGAAGTCGTTCGCGCTCCACGTGTGGCTCCTCGACAGGAGCAGGAGCACCAAAGGCCGGTGGGTGAGGGAGACGGTCGGGGAACTGAGCACCTTCCAGGGTGTCTTTGAGCTCTGTATTGCAGACGTCAGCGGTGGCACCATCAAGATCATGGATGCTGGCGAGGGGGCTGTTTTCTTCAAGAAGTTCGGCTCTGACTGGGTGCACGTTGTGAACCTTGAGGAGAGAACTGTGCTGAAGCTGCCGCACCAAAGGTTCTCCTCTGGACCTGCACTTCCCTACCGGATGGCACTGTGTCCTCCCCTACCCAATCAGGCCCAAGGTTAATTTCATGTCAAGTCTCATTTGTTCTTCCTTAATCTGCTATCTACATTTTTGTAACCATTTTTTGTGGAGTACACTACTAATTATCTTCTATATTAATTGCAAAACTAAAATATTACATGTTCCTTTATATTTGTATATGTGTTCATTCTTCAAAATTTCTTGTTACAAAAAATGTTGAAGAATACTCATGTGTAAAGTTTAAATGTTTTAAAAAATGGTGAAAGTTTACATGTTTATTATGATCCTACCAATTCTTTGAATATTATAATATATAGCTTACCCATGTGTAAAGTTTACACAACACTATAATCTTGCTCACAGCTGCATTTCCATAAACTGGAGCGAATAAAATGGATCTCTTTAAATCATTTTGGATCTTTGTTCTCGGTTTTTTTACAGCATGTTTGCTCTCAGTTAGTATAGGTAACATCAACCTTCTGTGATATTTCACTTGAGAGAAAATTTGATGTGATGCCAAATCTACTAGTCCTAAGCATCATGTAACTTCTCCATGAACTTTTGTTTCTGGAAAATTGACACTGCCATTGGCCTCTGCACTGATTGAAGTCCTTAGAAGAATAGAACCAAATTTTCGAAATGGTCAAACAACCGCAACAAAAATTGTATGATATGGCTCATGCATGATAAATTCTACTGCTAGACTGTCATCCATTTGGTTGAACATATTTTGCCTGTATATGAACTTGTACCCAGGTGTGATATTTTTCACTTGGAGTAGGAATGCATGTTAGTTTTTATCTTCTTTTCCCGTACTATTTACTTTGGAACTTGCATGTGATTCCAATTTAATGCACTCCTTCCTCGATATTCAGGCCAAGATGGATAAGCATCACTGGATCATGGACGAAGTTGACGCTAAACCTACTATTCTCTCCCAGGATGATCAAGTAAAAAAGAAAAGAACCATCTACTAGTATTCAGGATATATTTTGACACAAAAAATTAATATGCCATTTTGTTTCTTGTTTAAAATAGCTGAACTTACCAGTATACTAGGAGGCTGCATATGGTACAAGATTTGTTGTTAGAACTTTTATTCATGTAGTAATCTTGTGCAACGATGACCCTTTTCATGTTTCTAATTCATGTGGACCATCTATTGTTTTTCAATTTCATGTGGATTATCTTCATGCGATTGCTTACCTCGTTAATTGAAATCCGATGGAAATAAGCACATAAATGAGAACATTTGTGATTACCTTACACGCATCCATCATACCCATAATACCTGCCTTTGACTACCTTAACTTTCTATAATCATTTGAGATATAGATTTGTATCCAAAATCAGTTGTAGAAACCAGAAGGTTGTATTATGGTATCAATTTGGTGATGGATTTATCATTGGTTATATCATGATTGTGCATAGGTCATTGTTCTAATTATATAATTATGCTTATGTTACTTCGGCGTTGTGTGGTTTACCATCCATGTCTCACGCATGTGGCCCCAAATTGCAGCAAGTAGGACATAAAATGACTAAAAAAACATGCGGCTACTCCTCGTCTGCTCCTATCACTAGTAGGAAAACGCTTATAGGCGGAGCTTAGTTCTGTGGCGCATCATTGCAAATGCGCCACAGAAAGTTATTTTGTGGCGCACCAGGCAAGGTGCGCCACAGAAATAGCTTAATTTTATGGCGCACCAGGTAACCGTGCGCCACAAAAACTTAGTGGGGCCCACACTTTGTCACCCCCAATCATTGGTTTTACTATTTCTATGGTGCACTGACCCAAGTGCGCCACAGAAATTGGTTATTCTGTGGCGTAGGTGTGCGCCACAAAAATAAGCTATTCGTGGCGCAGCTTGCTCGTGCGCCACATAAATAAGGTATTCTGTGGCGCACTGTGCTCGGTGCGCCACAGAATTAGCGAACCAGCTATACAAAAGTGAGCCAACCTCCCACCTACCACACTACACAAGCCATTCTTCTTCCTCCATCTAGCTCGTCCCCCCTTCTCTCTCATACCATTTTGGCTCTACTTTTCACTTGCTTGGGTATTTATTGCACTTACTTTGGTTGATACATAATTGGAGTTGAGGAGAAGGCTCTCCATACTCTCTCCTCCTCTCGAACTCATCGATCGCGGTCTCGTCTCGGTATCGAATCTACAAGGTGAGTAGTTGGAGGAGACATACATATGCTTGGAGGAGACATGCATATGCTTGTAGATCTTGTGTGGCCGTTGCGTGTATGGATGCTTGTTGCGTGTATGGATGCTTGTTGCAGGTGAAGCGCTTGTGTGTGTGTGTGTGCCGGTGTGGTGCACGGATGTTTGCCGAAATGTTGATTCATTTCCGTTTCAGCTAATTTTTGCACTACCCATATGTCCTACCTTGAGGAGAGGTCATGCCAAATTTTTCCGCTACATGTAATACCTTGAGGAGAGGTACGGCCCTTGCATGTGTGTGCATGTGTTGCGGTTCTAATTTCCTGTTATATGTATACCATTTGCAGGCAAGCATGGTACTCTCGATGAGTTCCGCTCGAATCTCTAGATACAAGATAGACGCGAAGGAGGACATGATTCGGAACAATAGGCGCCAGATAAGATGTCCATGCCGATCATGCAAACTCGAGCGCTGGATCAACCCTGATTCCGGACAACTGGAGCACCTGCTGAGGCGCGGTTTCATGCAAGACAACCAGGCGCGGCCGGCCCCATCAAATGGTGCGCATGAAGACCATGTCGAGCGACATGACTATCATCATGAAGAAGACTATCATCATGTCGACGGGGACTATCATCATGAAGAAGAAGTCGGCGGAGAAGATCATCATGAAGAAGAAGATGCCGGCGGAGAAGATCATCATGATGAAGAAGAAGATTCCGGCGCGACCCCGCTAATTTCGGCCTTGCGGGACTCTCATGTTCAAGATCTGCTCCTCCAGGAGACGAGCAACGATAGAGTTGCAGCTAGAGAGAGAGCCAAGCTGTCGCAAATGGAGAAAGACGGGATGACTCCGATCTTTCCTGGGTGCCGTCCGCAGGATACGCGCTTGCATGTAACGCTTGATTACCTGCAGATGAAGACGCAGAACAAGTGGACCGATTCCAGCTTCAGCAAGAACTTGAAATTCTGGCACGATCGTCTCCCGGAGGGGAACACATTGCCAAGTAGTATCGAGGAGGCCAAGAAAGTCGTGTGCCCCCTTGACCTACCGCACGAAAAATACCACGCCTGCATTAATGATTGTGTGATTTATAGGTGCGAGTACAAGGACAGAACCACATGTCCGGTGTGCGGCCACGGACGGTACAAGGTTGGGAACAAGAAGGTACCTCGAAAAGTGGTATGGTACTTTCCTATCACTCCCCGTCTGCAGCGGTATTTCGTGGACCCTAAGGAAGCAAAGCTCATGCAATGGCACGCGGAAAGGCAGAAGCCCGAAGAAGATCCGGAGATGGGCTATGTGCTGACACACCCTTCAGACGCTGGACAGTGGGAAGCATTGGACATCGCCTTCCCTGCTAGGTTCGGGGGCGACGCAAGGAACATCAGGCTGGGTATGAGCACCGATGGACTCAATCCGTTTGGCAACCAGAGTAGCACGCATAGCACCTGGCCTGTGTTTGTATGGCCTTACAACCTACCCCCCTGGTTGTGCACCAAGCAAAGGTACATACACCTGAGTATTCTCATTCAGGGGCCAAAAAACCAGGTGTCGACATGCATTTGTATCTCGGGCTGCTGAAAGAGGAGTTAGACACATTGTGGAAGACTCCACCCCGTACGTGGGACGCCTACACTAGAACTTATTTCGATATGAGAGCCGCGTTGATCACGACGGTCACGGACTATCCTGGTTACGCATATGTATCTGCCCAGGTCGGCCACGGGTCAACGGCTGTGTGAAGTGCATGGACGAGACCCCGCATCTACAGCTACCAAGGGATCCCGGGTCCTCGAAAACCGTGTACCCAGGTGCTCGAAGGTGGCTTCGCTTGGATCACCCGTGGAGAAAACGCGGTGATCTGTTCAATGGTAAAGATGAGCCCGATGGACCCCCACGCCCGAGGAGCGGTGCAGAAATCGATGATCTTCTGAAAAATTGGAAGGAGTGCCCAGCGCCGGGAAACAAGCGACCAAAGCCAGAGCCGCTGCTCGGTGTATGGAAAGCAAGGTCTATTTTCCACGACTTGGAGTACTGGAAGGTCCTCCACACGCCCCACAGCCTCGATGTCATGCACATTACGAAGAACGTTACCGAGAGTCTGCTTGGCACTCTTTGCAACTCAGAAAAGTCCAAGGATGGACCGAAAGCAAGATACGATCTGAAACATTTTGGCATCAGGAAAGATCTTCAAGCCCCCGATACTGACGACGACGATGATGAGAATGATGATCAGACGGAAGGGACTCAACGTCTCCGCAAAAGGGCTAAGAAGAACACGGTGCTGCTTCCCGCTGCCTGCTTCACAACGAGTCCGGAGGAGCTCGAGCAGTTTTTCAGGTGTCTCCTAGGAGTGAAAGTTCCTCAGGGTTACTCGGGGAATATAAGCAGATATTTGGACGTAGCGAAGAAGAGGTTCACCGGTGACATAGGCATCCCCAATGGGCCTGCCGAAGATGGTTTTACTGAAGGCCCATAACCCGAAGAGCAAGAAGATTCGGAAGCCCAAGATACTATTAAGGAAAGCTAGAGTTGTAATAGGAAGCATTATTTGTAATCTTGCGGGACGGGTGAGAAACCCTCCCGGACTCTGTAAACTTGTGTATCACGAATCCCTCGGCTCCGCCTCCTATATAAGGGGGAGTCGAGGGATAAAGAAAGGATCGAATCATTGTCTAACAAACCCTAGTTTTCATATCGTCGAGTACTTTTCGGCCGAAACCTTCGAGATCTACTTGCCCTCTACATCCAACGAAACCCTAGTCTACAACTCGTAGGCATTGACAAGTTAATACCTTGTAAATTGGCGCCGTCTGTGGGATCTAGAGGCGACAAGGAGTTGATCTCGATGGCACGTTCAAGATCGTCGACTTCATCAAGCGCAAGCAACGCTTTGGAAAGAGGTAAATGATCGAACGGTCTAGTCGATTTTGTTCCTCACCCGCCCTCCCGTTTGGATGCATATGCGTATGGAGGAGCCCATGGAGATGTGATGTCTACGCACACTCCTTTGTAGAGTGTTGGGCCTCCAAGAGCGAGGTTTTGTAGAACAGCAGCAAGTTTCCCTTAAGTGAATCACCGAAGGTTTATCGAACTCAGGGAGGAAGAGTCAAAGATATCCCTCTCAAGTAACCCTGCAATCACGATACAAGAAGTCTCTTGTGTCCCCAACACACCTAATACACTTGTCAGATGTATAGGTGCACTAGTTCGGCGAAGAGATAGTGAAATACAAGTGGTATGAATGAATATGAGCAGTAGTAACGGCGCAAGAAAATAGCTTGCTAGCGTGCATTGATGGTAGTAATATTGCAGAAGTAAAGATGTAAAACAGTAAATAAGCGATGATTGCAGTATTTGGAAACAAGGCCTAGGGATCATACTTTCACTAGTGGATACTCTCAACATTGATCACATAATAAAACCACTCTACACTCTCTTGTTGGATGACAAACACCATTAATTGTGTAGGGCTACAAGAGCACCTCAATGCCAGAGTTAACAAGCTCCACAACATTCGATGTTCATATTTAAATAACCTTAGAGTGCATGATAGACCAACGCAATTATACCGAGTACTAACATAGCATGCACACTGTCACCATCAAGCTATGAAAGGGGGAATAGATCACATCAATACCATCATAGTAATAGTTAACTTCATAATCTACAAGAGATCACAATCATAAACTACGCCAAGTACTACATGATGCACACACTGTCACCATTACATCATGGAGGAGGAATAGAGTACTTTAATAACATCACTAGAGTAGCACATAGATTAATAGTGATACAAAGCTCATCATATGAATCTCAATCATGTAAGGCAGCTCATGAGATCATTGTATTGAAGTACATGGAGAGAGAGATGAACCACATAGCTACCGGTACATCCCTTAGCCTCGATGGAGAACTACTCCCTCCTCATGGGAGACGTAGCGTTGATGAAGATGGCGGTGGTGTCGATGGAGATGCCTTCGGGGGCACTTCCCGTCCCGGCGGCGTGGGAACAGAGACTTCTGTCCCCGAGATCTTGGCTTCGCGATGGCGGCGCTCGGAAGGTTTCGTACCGTGGCTTTTCCGTATCGAAGATTTAGGTCAGGGAGCTTCTTATAGGCGAAGAGGCGGAGTCGGAAGGGTTACGGGGCAGCCACACAATAGGGCCCCCCCCCTTGGGCCGCGCCGCCCACACGTGTGGGCCCCCCAGGGCTCCCCTCTGGTGCCTCTCCGGTGTTCTGGAAGCTTCGTGGAATTATAAGATCTGGGCGTTGATTTCGTCCAATTCCGAGAATATTTCCTTACTAGGATTTTGAAACCAAAAACAAGAAAACAGAACTGCACTTCGGCATCTCATCAATAGGTTAGTTCGGAAAATGCATAATAATGACATATAATGTGTATAAAACATGTGAGTATCATCATAAAAGTAGCATGGAACATAAGAAATTATAGATACGTTTGAGACGTATCAAGCATCCCAAGCTTAGTTCCTACTCGCCCTCGAGTAGGTAAACGATAACAAGGATAATTTCTGAAGTGACATGCTATCATAATCTTGATCAATACTATTGTAAAGCATATGAGATGAATGCAGCGATTCAAAGCAATGGTAAAGACAATGAGTAAACAACTGAACCATATAACAAATACTTTTCATGAATAATACTTTCAAGACAAGCATCAATAAGACTTGCATAAGAGTTAACTCATAAAGCAATAAATTCTTAGTAAAGGCATTGAAGCAACACAAAGGAAGATATAAGTTTCAGCAGTTGCTTTCAACTTCAACATATTTATCTCATGGATAATTGTCAACACAAAGTAATATAACAAGTGCAATAGGTAAACATGTAAGAATCAATGCACACAGTTGATACAAGTGTTTGCTTCTAAGATAGAAAGAAGTAGGTAAACTGACTCAACATAAAAGTAGAAGAATGGCCCTTCGCAGAGGGAAGCATGGATTACTATATTTGTGCTAGAGCTTTTCATTTTGAAAAAGAAACAATTTTGTCAACGGTAGTAATAAATCATATGTGTTATGCATAATACATCTTATAAGTTGCAAGCCTCATGCATAGATTACCAATAGTGATCGCACCTTGTCCTAATTAGCTTGGATTAACACGGATTATCATTGCATAGCATATGTTTTAACCAAGTGTCACAAAGGGGTACCTCTATGCCGCCTGTACAAAGGTCTAAGGAGAAAGTTCGCATTGGATTTCTCGCTTTTGATTATTCCCAACTTAGACATCCATACCGGGACAACATAGACAACAGATAATGGACTCCTCTTTAATGCATAGGCATTCAACAACAGATAAAATTCTCATAAGAGATTGAGGATTGATTGTCCAAACTGAAACTTCCACCATGAATCATGGCTTTAGTTAGCGGCCCAATGTTCTTCTCTAACAATATGCATACTCAAACCATTTGATCATGAAAATCGCCCTTACTTTAAACAAGATAAACATGCATAGCAACTCACATGATATTCAACAAAGGTGTAAGTTGATGGCGTCCCCAGAAACATGGTTACCGCTCAACAAGCAACTTATTAAGAAATAAGATACATAGCTACATATTCTTCACCACAATAGTTTTTAAGGCTATTTTCCCATGAGCTATATATTGCAAAGACAAAGGATAGAATTTTAAAGGTAGCACTCAAGTAATGTACTTTGGAATGGCAGAGAAATACCATGTAGTAGGTAGGTATGGTGGACACAAATGGCATAGTTTTTGGCTCAAGGATTTGGATGCATGAGAAGTAATCCCTCTCAATACAAGGTTTAGGCTAGCAAGGTTGTTTGAAGCAAACTCAAGTATAAAATGGTGCAGCAAAGCTTACATATGAACACATTGCAAGCATTATAAGACTTTACATCGTCTCCTTGTTGTTCAAACACCTTAACCAGAAAATATCTAGACTCTAGAGAAACTAATCATGCAAACCAAATTTTAACAAGCTCTATGTAGTTCTTCATTAATGGGTGCAAAGTACATGATGCAAGAGCTTAAACATGATCTATATGAGCACAACAATTGCCAAGTATCAAATTATTCAAGACATTATACCAATTACCACATGCAGCATTTTCTGTTTCCAACCAAATAGCGATGAACGAAGCAGTTTCAACCTTCGGCATGAACATTAAAAGTAAAGCTAAGAACACATGTGTTCATATGCAACAGCGGAGCGTGTCTCTCTCCCACACAAGCATGAATTTATTCAGAGAATGAAAATAACAAAACAAAAATAAAAGCACACAGACGCTCCAAGTAAAGCACATAAGATGTGACGGAATAAAAATATAGTTTCACTAGAGGTGACCTGATAATTTGTCGATGAAGAAGGGGATGCCTTGGGCATCCCCAAGCTTAGATGCTTGAGTCTTCTTGAAATATGCAGGGATGAACCACGGGGGCATCCCCAAGCTTAGACTTTTCACTCTTCTTGATCATATTGTATCATCCTCCTCTCTTGACCCTTGAAAACTTCCTCCACACCAAACTCAAAACAAACTTATTAGAGGGTTAGTGCATAATAGAAAATTCATAAATTCAGAGGTGACAAAATCATTCTTAACACTTCTAGACATTGCACAAAGCTACTGAAAGTTAATGGAACAAAGAAATCCATCAAACATAGCAAAACAGGCAATGCGAAATAAAAGGCAGAATCTGTCAAAACAGAACAGTCCGTAAAGACGAATTTTTTAGAGGCACCAGACTTGCTCAGATGAAAATGCTCAAATTGAATGAAAGTTGCGTACATATCTGAGGATTAGTCACGTAAATTGGCAGATTTTTCTGAGTTACTGATGCGTGCAGTCGACACGTCCGTTGGGAACCCCAAGAGGAAGGTGTGATGCGTACAGCAGTAAGTTTTCCCTCAGAAAGAAACCAAGGTTTATCGAACCAGGAGGAGCCAAGAAGCACGTTGAAGGTTGATGGCGGCGGGATGTAGTGCGGCGCAACACCAGGGATTCCGGCGCCAACGTGGAACCTGCACAACACAACCAAAGTACTTTGCCCCAACGAAAGAGTGAGGTTGTCAATCTCACCGGCTTGCTGTAACAAAGGATTAGATGTATAGTGTGGATGATGATTGTTTGCAGAAAACAGTAGAACAAGTATTGCAATAGATTGTATTCGATGTAAAAGAATGGACCGGGGTCCACAGTTCACTAGAGGTGTCTCTCCCATAAGATAAATAGCATGTTGGGTGAACAAATTACAGTTGGGCAATTGACAAATAGAGAGGGCATGACCATGCACATACATGATATGATGAGTATTGTGAGATTTAATTGGGCATTACGACAAAGTACATAGACCGCTATCCGGCATGCATCTATGCCTAAAAAGTCCACCTTCAGGTTATCATCCGAACCCCTTCCGTATTAAGTTGCAAACAACAGACAATTGCATTAAGTATGGTGCGTAATGTAATCAATAACTACATCCTCGGACATAGCATCAATGTTTTATCCCTAGTGGCAACAGCACATCCACAACCTTAGAACTTTCTGTCACTGTCCCAGATTTAATGGAGGCATGAACCCACTATCGAGCATAAATACTCCCTCTTGGAGTTAAGAGTAAAATCTTGGCCAGAACCTCTACTAATAACGGAGAGCATGCAAGATCATAAACAACACATAGGTAATAGATTGATAATCAACATAACATAGTATTCTCTATCCATCGGATCCCAACAAACACAACATATAGCATTACAGATAGATGATCTTGATCATGTTAGGCGGCTCACAAGATTCGACAATGAAGCACATAAGGAGAAGACGACCATCTAGCTACTGCTATGAACCCATAGTCCAGGGGTGAACTACTCACTCATCACTCCGGAGGCGACCATGGCGGTGAAGAGTCCTCCGGGAGATGATTCCCTCTCCGGCAGGGTGCCGGAGGCGATCTCCGAATCCCGAGATGGGATTGGCGGCGCGGCGTCTCGGAAGGTTTTCCGTATCGTGGCTCTCCGGGGGTTTCGCGACGAAGACTATATGTAGGCGGAAGGGCAGGTAAAGGGGCGTCACGAGGGGCCCACACACCAGGGCCGCGCGGCCAGGGCCCAGGCCGCGCCGCCCTGTTGTGTCGCCACCTCGTGGCCCCACTTCGTAAGTCCTCCGGTCTTCTGGAAGCTTCGTGCAAAAATAGGCCCCTGGGCGTTGATTTCGTCCAATTCCGAGAATATTTCCTTACTAGGATTTCTGAAACCAAAAACAGCAAAAACAGCAACTGGCTCTTCGGCATCTCGTTAATAGGTTAGTGCGGAAAATGCATAAATATGACATAAAGTATGCATAAAACATGTAGATATCATCAATAATGTGGCATGGAACATAGGAAATTATCGATACGTCGGAGACATATCAGCATCCCCAAGCTTAGTTCATGCTCGTCCCGAGCAGGTAAACGATAACAAAGATAATTTCTGGAGTGACATGCCATCATAACCTTGATCATACTATTGTAAGCATATGTAATGAATGCAGCGATCAAAACAATGGTAATGACATGAGTAAACAAATGAATCATAAAGCAAAGACTTTTCATGAATAGTACTTTCAAGACAAGCATCAATAAGTCTTGCATAAG
This sequence comes from Lolium multiflorum, assembly GCA_030979885.1. Taxonomy (NCBI): domain Eukaryota; kingdom Viridiplantae; phylum Streptophyta; class Magnoliopsida; order Poales; family Poaceae; genus Lolium; species Lolium multiflorum. Next base: position 134,632,110 of record CM061751.1, on the reverse strand, counting down.
AGTTAACTCATAAAGCAATAAATCAAAGTAAAGGTATTGAAGCAACACAAAGGAAGATTAAGTTTCAGCGGTTGCTTTCAACTTATAACATGTATATCTCATGGATATTGTCAATGTAAAGTAATATAACAAGTGCAATATGCAAGTATGTAGGAATCAATGCACAGTTCACACAAGTGTTTGCTTCTTGAGGTGGAGAGAGATAGGTGAACTGACTCAACATAAAAGTAAAAGAAAGGCCCTTCGCAGAGGGAAGCATTGATTGCTATATTTGTGCTAGAGCTTTGGTTTTGAAAACAAGAAACAATCTTGTCAACGGTAGTAATAAAGCATATGTGTTATGTAATTTATATCTTACAAGTTGCAAGCCTCATGCATAGTATACTAATAGTGCCCGCACCTTGTCCTAATTAGCTTGGATTACCGGGATTATCATCGCAATACACATGTTTTAACCAAGTGTCACAAAGGTGTACCTCTATGCCGCCTGTACAAAGGTCTAAGGAGAAAGCTCGCATTGGATTTCTCGCTTTTGATTATTCTCAACTTAGACATCCATACCGGGACAACATAGACAACAGATAATGGACTCCTCTTTAATGCATAAGCATGTAGCAACAATTAATGTTCTCATATGAGATTGAGGATATATGTCCAAAACTGAAACTTCCACCATGGATCATGGCTTTAGTTAGCGGCCCAATGTTCTTCTCTAACATTATGCATGCTCTAACCATTAAATGAGTGGTAAATCTCCCTTACTTCAGACAAGACGAACATGCATAGCAACTCACATGATATTCAACAAAGAGTAGTTGATGGCGTCCCCAGGAACATGGTTATCGCACAACGAGCAACTTAATAAGAGATAAAGTGCATAAGTACATATTCAATACCACAATAGTTTTTAAGCTATTTGTCCCATGAGCTATATATTTCAAAGGTAAAGAATGGAAATATTAAAGGTATCACTCAAGCAATTTACTTTGGAATGGCGGAGAAATACCAGTAGGTAGGTATGGTGGACACAAATGGCATAGTGGTTGGCTCAAGGATTTTGGATGCATGAGAAGTATTCCTCTCGATACAAGGTTTAGGCTAGCAAGGTTATTTGAAACAAACACAAGGATGAACCGGTGCAGCAAAACTCACATAAAAGACATATTGTAAACATTATAAGACTCTACACCGTCTTCCTTGTTGTTCAAACTCAATACTAGAAATTATCTAGACTTTAGAGAGACCAATTATGCAAACCAAATTTTAGCAAGATCTATGTATTTCTTCATTAATAGGTGCAAAGTATATGATGCAAGAGCTTAAACATGAGCACAACAATTGCCAAGTATCAAATTATTCAAGACATTTTAGAATTACTACATGTAGCATTTCCCGATTCCAACCATATAACAATTTAACGAAGAAGATTCAACCTTCGCCATGAATACTATGAGTAAAGCCTAAGGACATATTTGTCCATATGCAACAGCGGAGCGTGTCTCTCTCCCACACAATGAATGCTAGGATCCATTTTATTCAAACAAAACCAAAAACAAAAACAAACCGACGCTCCAAGCAAAGCACATAAGATGTGATGGAATAAAAATATAGTTTCACTAGAGGAACCTGATAATGTTGTCGATGAAGAAGGGGATGCCTTGGGCATCCCCAAGCTTAGACGCTTGAGTCTTCTTAAAATATGCAGGGGTGAACCACCGGGGCATCCCCAAGCTTAGAGCTTTCACTCTTCTTGATCAGTATATCATCTCCTCTCTTGATCCTTGAAAACTTCCTCCACACCAAACTCGAAACAAACTCATTAGAGGGTTAGTGCATAATCAAAAATTCACATGTTCAGAGGTGACACAATCATTCTTAACACTTCTGGACATTGCACAAAGCTACTGGAAGGTAATGGAACAAAGAAATCCATCCAACACAGCGAAAGAGGCAATGCGAAATAAAAGGCAGAATCTGTCAAAACAGAACAGTTCGTAAAGACGAATTTTATTGAGGCACCAGACTTGCTTAGATGAAAATGATCAAATTGAATGAAAGTTGCGTACATATCTGAGGATCACTCACGTAAATTGGCATAATTTTCTGAATTACCTACAGAGAATTAGGCCCAGATTCGTGACAGCAAAGAAATCTGTTTCTGCGCAGTAATCCAAATCTAGTATGAACCTTACTATCAAAGACTTTACTTGGCACAACAATGCACAAAACTAAGATAAGGAGAGGTTGCTACAGTAGTAAACAACTTCCAAGACTCAAATATAAAATAAAATTACTGTAGTAAAAACATGGGTTGTCTCCCATAAGCGTTTTCTTTAACGCCTTTCTAGGCGCAGAAAGTGTATATCAAGTATTATCAAGAGACGAAGTATCAACATCATAACTTGTTCTAATAATAGAATCAAGAGGTAACTTCATTCTCTTTCTAGGGAAGTGTTCCATACCTTTCTTGAGAGGAAATTGATATTTAATATTACCTTCCTTCATATCAATGATAGCTCCAACAGCGAAGAAAAGGTCTTCCCAGTATAATGGGGCAAGATGCATTGCATTCAATATCCAAGACAACAAAATCAAAGGGGACAAGGTTATTGTTAACGGTAATGCGAACATTATCAACTCTCCCCAAAGGTTTCTTTATAGCATTATCAACAAGATTAACATCCAAATAACAATTTTTCAATGGTGGCAAGTCAAGCATATCATAAATTTTCTTAGGCATAACGGAAATACTTGCACCAAGATCACATAAAGCTTTACAATCAAAGTCATTGACCTTCATCTTAATGATGGGCTCCCAACCATCCTCTAGCTTCCTAGGAATAGAAGCTTCACGTTCTAGTTTCTCTTCTCTAGCTTTTATGAGAGCATTTGTAATATGTTTTGTGAAAGCCAAGTTTATAGCACTAGCATTAGGACTCTTAGCAAGTTTTTGTAAGAACTTTATAACTTCAGAGATGTGACAATCATCAAAATCCAAACCATTATAATCTAAAGCAATGGGATCATCATCCCCAATGTTGGAAAAAATTCAGTTTTATCACAGGCAGTTTCAGTTTTAGCAGTTTCCGGCAGTTTTGCAGGCTTTGCATTAGAAGTGGAAACATTGCCAACACCAATTATTTTACCATTATTAGTAGGAGGTGCAGCAACATGTGGAGCATTAACATTACTAGTGGTGGTAATAGTCCAAACTTTAGCTACATTATTCTCTTTAGCTAGTTTTTCATTTTCTTCTCTTTCCCACCTAGCATGCAATTCGGCCATCAATCTTATATTCTCATTAATTCTAACTTGGATGGCATTTGCTGTAGTAACAATTTTATTTTTTTGACACCTTTACCGTAGGGGAATCCCCTACGGTGTAAATTTTCATATATATACCAACCAAAATGTACAAGGACACACTGTCCAAAAGATTAAGGAATTACATCAAGGCGGCAGAAAATGAAGTAACAATTTTATTATCAATATCCTCAGGTTTAGAAGCCATTTTATTAATTAAAGAAGATTGTGACGCAGACATGTATGAGATTCGGTTTTCAGCATTTGCAAGTTTAGTTTGCAACCCAGAAATCTCCATATTCAGATTTTCAAGTTGATTTCCTATGTTCTTCAACAAGGTAGATTGTTCATTCATAGTTTTAGTAAACAATTTATTTTGCTCATATTGTGATTGCATAAAGCTCTTGGTGGATCTTTCAATTTCTAACATCTTTTCCTCATTAGGTGAAACATATCTACCATAAGAGTTACCATTAGCAGGATATGGCCTAGAATTATTGTAATTGTTATTTTTAATGAAATTCACATCAACATGTTCTTTTTGAGCAACCAATGAAGCTAACGGAACATTATTAGGATCAACATTAGCCCTACCATTCACAAGCATAGACATAATAGCATCAATCTTATCACTCAAGGAAGAGGTTTCTTCGACAGAATTTACCTTCTTACCTTGTGGAGCTCTTTCCGTGTGCCATTCAGAATAATTAATCATCATATTATCAAGAAGCTTTGTTGCTTCACCAAGAGTGATGTACATAAAGGTACCTCCAGCAGCTGAATCCAATAGGTCCGCGAAGAAAAGTTCATCCTGCATAAAAGGTTTGGATGATCATCCAAGTAGTCAGTCCATGGGTTGGGCAATTTTTAACCAAAGATTTCATTCTTTCCCAAGCTTGTGCAACATGCTCATTATCCAATTGTTTAAAATTCATTATGCTACTCCTCAAAGATATAATTTTAGCAGGGGGATAATATCTACCAATAAAAGCATCCTTGCATTTAGTCCATGAATCAATACTATTCTTAGGCAAAGATAGCAACCAATCTTTAGCTCTTCCTCTTAATGAGAAAGGAAACAATTTTAATTTTATAATGTCACCATCTACATCTTTATACTTTTGCATTTCACACAATTCAACAAAATTATTGAGATGGGCAGCAGCATCATCAGAACTAACACAGAAAATTGCTCTCGCATAACAAGATTCAGAAAGCAGGTTTAATTTCAAAGAATTCTGCTGTAGTAGCAGGTGGAGCAATAGGCGTGCATAAGAAATCATTATTATTTGTGGTTGTGAAGTCACACAACTTAGTATTCTCAACAGTACCCATTTTAGCAGTAGTAAATAAAGCAAACTAGATAAAGTAAATGCAAGTAACTAATTTTTTTGTGTTTTTGATATAAAGTGCAAGACAGTAAATAAAGTAAAGCTAGCAACTAATTTTTTTGTGTTTTGATATAATGCAGCAAACAAAGTAGTAAATAAAATAAAGCAAGACAAAAACAAAGTAAAGAGATTGGATTGTGGAGACTCCCCTTGCCGTGTCTTGATCTTTGCAACGGCGCCAAAAAGAGCTTGATGGCGTTGACACGTCCGTTGGGAACCCAAGAGGAAGGTGTGATGCGTACAGTAGCAAGTTTTCCCTCAGAAAGAAACCAAGGTTTATCGAACCAGAGGAGCCAAGAAGCACGTTGAAGGTTGATGGCGGGATGTAGTGCGGCGCAACACCAGGGATTCCGGCGCCAACGTGGAACCTGCACAACACAACCAAAGTACTTTGCCCCAACGAAAGAGTGAGGTTGTCAATCTCACCGGCTTGCTGTAACAAAGGATTAGATGTATAGTGTGGATGATGATTGTTTGCAGAAAACAGTAGAACAAGTATTGCAATAGATTGTATTCGATGTAAAAGAATGGACCGGGGTCCACAGTTCACTAGAGGTGTCTCTCCCATAAGATAAATAGCATGTTGGGTGAACAAATTACGTTGGGCAATTGACAAATAGAGAGGGCATGACCATGCACATACATGATATGATGAGTATTGTGAGATTTAATTGGGCATTACGACAAAGTACATAGACCGCTATCCAACATGCATCTATGCCTAAAAAGTCCACCTTCAGGTTATCATCCGAATCCCTTCCGGTATTAAGTTGCAAACAACAGACAATTGCATTAAGTATGGTGCGTAATGTAATCAATAACTACATCCTCGGACATAGCATCAATGTTTTATCCCTAGTGGCAACAGCACATCCACAACCTTAGAACTTTCTGTCACTGTCCCAGATTTAATGGAGGCATGAACCCACTATCGAGCATAAATACTCCCTCTTGGAGTTAAGAGTAAAAACTTGGCCAGAGCCTCTACTAATAACGGAGAGCATGCAAGATCATAAACAACACATAGGTAATAGATTGATAATCAACATAACATAGTATTCTCTATCCATCGGATCCCAACAAACACAACATATAGCATTACAGATAGATGATCTTGATCATGTTAGGCAGCTCACAAGATTCGACAATGAAGCACATAAGGAGAAGAAGACCATCTAGCTACTGCTATGAACCCATAGTCCAGGGGTGAACTACTCACTCATCACTCCGGAGGCGACCATGGCGGTGAAGAGTCCTCCGGGAGATGATTCCCCTCCGGCAGGGTGCCGGAGGCGATCTCCTGAATCCCCCGAGATGGGATTGGCGGCGGCGTCTCTGGAAGGTTTTCCGTATCGTGGCTCCCTGCAGGGTTTCGCGACGAAGACTATATGTAGGCGGAAGGGCAGGTAAAGGGGCGTCACGAGGGGCCCACACACCAGGGCCGCGCGGCCAGGGCCTGGGCCGCGCCGCCCTGTTGTGTCGCCACCTCGTGGCCCCACTTCGTAAGTCCTCCGGTCTTCTGGAAGCTTCGTGTAAAAATAGGCCCCCGGGCGTTGATTTCGTCAATTCCGAGAATATTTCCTTACTAGGATTTCTGAAACCAAAAACAGCAAAAACAACAACTGGCTCTTCGGCATCTCGTTAATAGGTTAGTGCCGGAAAATGCATAAATATGACATAAAGTATGCATAAAACATGTAGATATCATCAATAATGTGGCATGGAACATAAGAAATTATCGATACGTCGGAGACGTATCAGTTACCTACAGAGAACCCTGCCCAAATTCGTGACAGCTAGAAATCTGTTTCTGCGCAGTAATCCAAATCTAGTATGAACCTTACTATCAAAGACTTTACTCGGCACAACAATGCAATAAAATAAAGATAAGGAGAGGTTGCTACGTAGTAACAACTTCCAAGACTCAAATATAAAACAAAATTGCTGTAGTAAAATAATACATGGGTTATCTCCCAAGAAGTGCTTTCTTTATAGCCATTAAGATGGGCTCAGTAATTTTAATGATGCACTCGCAAGAAATAAGAGTTGAAGCAAAAGAGAGCATCAAAAAGCAAGTATGAAACAAATTGAAGTCTAACCCGCTTCCTATGCATAGGAATCTTGTAAATAAACAAGTCATGTAGGCATAATGCAACAAGCATAGGAAAACTAGACAAGCGCAACTTCAAGATTTTCAGCATATAGAGAGGTGTTTTAGTAACATGAAAACTTCTACAACCATATTTTCCTCTCTCATAATAATATCCAGTAGCATCATGAGAAAACTCACCAATATAACTATCAAATGAAACATTCTTATCATGAGTCTCATGCATAAAATTATTACTACTCCCAACATAAGCATAGTCATTCTTATTAATTGTAGTGGGAGCAAATTCATCAAAGTAGCTATCATTATTATTCTCATCAAGTGTAGGAGGCATAGTATAATCATAATAAAATTTACTCTCCATAGTAGGTGGCACCAAAAGACCACTATCATTATAATCATCATAAATAGGAGGCAAAGTATCATCAAAGAAAATTTTCTCCTCAATGCTTGGGGGACTAAAAATATCATGCTCATCAAAACCAGCTTCCCCAAGCTTAGAACTTTCTATATCATTATCAACAATGGTGTTCAAAGCGTTCATACTAATATCATTGCTACTAGCATGCAAATAAGGTTCCATAGATTTTTTTAATTTTCGCATCAAACAGTCCATGTCTTAACTCAGGAAATAGAATAAAAAGCTCACTGTTGTCCATTATGCCTTACTAGTGTTTAACAAGAAACAAAAAGATGCAATTGCAGGATCTAAAGGAAATAGCTTCGAGCACTCACACACGGCAACAGTGCTAGGAAATAGCTTAGTAGTCGGAGGATGTGAATACCTTTTACCTTACCTCCCCGGCAACGGCGCCAGAAAATAGCTTGATGTCTACGCACACTCCTTTTCCTGTAGACAGTGTTGGGCCTCCAAGAGCAGAGGTTTGTAGAACAGCAGCAAGTTTCCCTTAAGTGAATCACCCAAGGTTTATCGAACTCGTGAGGAAGAGGTCAAAGATATCCCTCTCAAGTAACCCTGCAATCACGATATAAGAAGTCTCTTGTGTCCCCAACACACCTAATACACTTGTCGATGTATAGGTGCACTAGTTCGGCGAAGAGATAGTGAAATACAAGTGGTATGAATGAATATGAGCAGTAGTACGGCGCCAGAAAATAGCTTGCTGGCGTGCAGTTGATGGTAGTAATATTGCAGGAAGTAAAGATGCAGAAACAGTAAACAAGCGATGATTGCAGTATTTGGAAACAAGGCCTAGGGATCATACTTTCACTAGTGGACACTCTCAACATTGATCACATAATAAAACCACTCTACACTCTCTTGTTGGATGACAAACACCATTAATTGTGTAGGGCTACAAGAGCACCTCAATGCCGGAGTTAACAAGCTCCACAACATTCGATGTTCATATTTAAATAACCTTAGAGTGCATGATAGACCAACGCAATTATACCGAGTACTAACATAGCATGCACACTGTCACCATCAAGCTATGAAAGGGGGAATAGATCACATCAATACCATCATAGTAATAGTTAACTTCATAATCTACAAGAGATCACAATCATAAACTACGCCAAGTACTACATGATGCACACACTGTCACCATTACATCATGGAGGAGGAATAGAGTACTTTAATAACATCACTAGAGTAGCACATAGATTAATGGTGTTGTTGCCAAAACCCACCGGCGAGCAGCGACGGGCAACACCGTAGAGCCGGGAGGCTCCCAGGACTGCGGTGGATCCTGGTCCCTCGGGCGACGGCCCGCAATGCCTCTAGCGCACGTCCCGGCTGATGCAAGGGCGTGCCACCTGACCTATACCTGGTCAGGAAGGTGATGGATTGCTTCGACTAGTTTCCTGCATGGCAAACACGTAAACATTAAATACGAGCCCCGATCGGCTCTTAAGTTGTTCTGTGGATCGGCTCAAAGAGCCGATTGCCCCATGGTTCACGTTAGATTTATAATGACATGGGGATCATGCTTAATCAATATCAAGCTAAACTAATCTACGATAGTTTGGGGTTTTCACCGCATAATCGGAACATCCTACGCGTAGTTGAGCCTAGCAGATACGTAAGATAATGGAAAACCAGCCCTAAAGAGGCCTAAAAACCAACATGAAGTTGATCCCCGGAACAATCCCTCTAGGGTTTAATAAACCACACCTTACGCACTACCGGATCGTTCAACCCGTTTATAAGGCCTAACCATGCGGATATCAAACCAATCCTTGAAGAACAAGGAACAACTATAACGGATTAGATCTACTAAATAAAGAACAAGCAAGATGCTGCCCTTACACCTAAATAGGTGTAAGGGCAGCTAGATATCGAGGGTAGCGTAGCTAAGCAAGTACATCGTGAAAGCATCGACGTTAGCCCCAAAACACCTAAGATAAGGGTGTTGCTCGCCATCAAAAAGGCTTCAGCACGAGCAACACCAATGACGAATAAACTGATACTGCCTAGATCGCAAGATGCGATCTAGGCAGCATGTTGCTTACCCGGGAGAAACCCTCGAAACAAGGGGTGGCGATGCGCCTAGATTGATTTGTTGTGAACGTGATCGTCCTCTTTCTCAATAACCCTAGATACATATTTATAGTCCGTAGACTTTCTAACTTGGGAATAAACCCAACCGTGTACGAGCTAAACTCTATCTCTTAATTCTAACCGACACGTAACCTACTATAATTTACAGATACACGGGCAATCTAGCCCAAACTTCTTGTACAAGGCCGGTTCAGGAATATTTTCCGTGCATATTCTCTAAGCCCATTTAATCACGGCCCATCTCCAGACTTGGTTAAAATCTGGTGATAACACATGCCCCCCTGGTTTTGGCAATGATAATTTCAAAACCACTCTATTTTTTCTTCGTAGGGTCACGTCGTGGCAGAGCAGAACCGTCGCAGTATCCTTCATCATGATGCCTTGCCTTCTCAACTTCTCTGCACGATTTGACAGTTTTGGCACCATGTCCTCGGAAACCGCCACAGCATTAAATCTCCACTATATCCCCTTTTATTTAACCGTGTCGAGCAACTTGCTTCTTCATCCCCCTGCTCAGTACTAGCCATCGAAAAGCCTGATACGTCTCCGACGTATCGATAATTTCTTATGTTCTATGCCATATTATTGATGATACCTACATGTTTTATGCACACTTTATGTCATATTCGTGCATTTTCTGAACTAACCTATTAACAAGATGCCGAAGTGCCTGTTTTCTGTGTTTTTGGTTTCAGAAATCCTAGTAACGAAATATTTGAATTGGACGAAACGAAGACCCAGGGGCCTATTTCGCCACGAACCTTCCGTAAGATCGAAGAGCATACGAAGGGGCCACGAGGTGGCTGACCACATGGCGGCGCGGCCAAGGGGCCCGCGCCCGTGGTGTGGGCCCCTCGTCGCCCCGACTCTGCCCTTCCGCCTACTTAAAGCCTCCGTCGCGAAACCCCCGATGCGAAAAACCACGATACGGAAAACCTTACCGAGACGCCGCCGCCGATCCCATCTCGGGGATTCAGGAGATCGCCTCCAGAGAGGGGATTCATCTCCCGAGGACTCTACACCGCCATGGTCGCCTCGGAGTGATGAGTGAGTAGTTCACCCCTGGACTATGGGTCCATAGCAGTAGCTAGATGGTTGTCTTCTCCTCATTGTGCTTCATTGTTGGATCTTGTGAGCTGCCTAACATGATCAAGATCATCTATCCGTAATACTCTATGTTGTGTTTGTCGGGATCCGATGGATAGAGAATACCATGTTATGTTAATTATCAAGTTATTACATATGTGTTGTTTATGATCTTGCATGCTCTCCGTTATTAGTAGAGGCTCTGGCCAAGTTTTTGCTCTTAACTCCAAGAGGGAGTATTTATGCTCGATAGTGGGTTCATGCCTCCATTGACATCTGGGACAGTGACAGAAAGTTCTAAGGTTGTGTTGTGCTGTTGCCACTAGGGATAAAACATTGGCGCTATGTCCGAGGATGTAGTTGTTGATTACATTACGCACCATACTTAATGCAATTGTCTCTGTTGCTTTGCAACTTAATACCGGAAGGGGTTCGGACGATAACCTGAAGGTGGACTTTTTAGGCATAGATGCAGTTGGATGGCGGTCTATGTACTTTGTCGTAATGCCCAATTAAATCTCACTATACTTATCATGACATGTATGTGCATTGTTATGCCCTCTATTTGTCAATTGCCCGACTGTAATTTGTTCACCCAACATACTTTTATCTTATGGGAGAGACACCTCTAGTGAATTGTGGACCCCGGTCCATTCTTTAATATTGAAATACAAATCTGCTGCAATACTTGTTTTACTGTTTTCTCAAACAATCATCTTCCACACAATTCGGTTAATCCTTTGTTACAGCGGTGAGATTGACAACCTCACTGTTTCGTTGGGGCAAAGTACTTTGGTTGTGTTGTGCAGGTTCCACGTTGGCGCCGAACCCGGTGTTGCGCCGCACTACATCCCGCCGCCATCAACCTTCAACGTGCTTCTTGGCTCCTCCTGGTTCGATAAACCTTGGTTTCTTTCTGAGGGAAAACTTGCTGCTGTGCGCATCATACCTTCCTCTTGGGGTTGCCCAACGAACGTGTGAAATACACGCCATCAAGCTCTTTTTCTGGCGCCGTTGCCGGGGAGATCAAGACACGCTGCAAGGGGAGTCTCCACTTCTCAAATCTCTTTACTTTGTTTTTGTCTTGCTTTATTTTAGTTACTACTTTGTTTGCTGCATTATATCAAAACACAAAAAATTAGTTGCTAGTTTTACTTTATTTACTGTCTTGCACTCTATATCAAAAACACAAAAAAAATTAGTTACTTGTTTTACTTTACTTAATATCATGCATGTTTTTATTTCACTAGTTAAGCATAATGGAAAACAACAAAAATATGAGAGATCTTTATGAACTTTATCTTGAATTAGGACATGATGTGTTTGAAGAGAGAATTAAAAAACCCATGGAACTTTATATGCATGCTAATGGGAATGTTATTACTATGGATGCTTTGAACACCATTGTTGCTAATGCTATGGAAAATTCTAAGCTTGGGGAAGCTGGCTCTGATGAGCATGATCTTTTTAGTCCCCCAAGAATTGAGGAGAAAATTTTCTTTTATGATTACAATATGCCTCCTATATATGATGATAGCCACTTTGTTGAATTTGCTCCCACTACAACTAATAAAATTGATTATGCTTACGTGGAGAGTAATAATTTTATGCATGAGACTCATGATAAGAATGCTTTATGTGATAGTTACATTGTTGAGTTTGCTCATGATGCTACTGAAAATTATTATGAGAGAGGAAAATATGGTTGTAGAAATTTTTATGTTACTAAAACACCTCTCTATGTGCTGAAATTTTTGAAGCTACACTTGTTTTATCTTCCTATGCTTGTTACTTTGCTCTTCATGAACTTGTTTATTTACAAGATTCTTATGCATAGGAAGCATGTTAGACTTAAATTTATTTTGAATTTGCCTCTTGATGCTCTCTTTTGCTTCATACTCTATTTTTCATGTGAGCATCATTAAAACTGCTGAGCCCATCTTAACGGCTATAAAGAAAGAACTTCTTGGGAGTTAACCCATGTGTTATTTTGCTACAGTACTTTTTTTATATTTGAGTCTTAGAAGTTGTTTACTACTGTAGCAACCTCTCCTTATCTTAGTTTTATGTTTTGTTGTGCCAAGTAAAGTCTTTGATAGTAAAGTAAATACTAGATTTGGATTACTGCGCAGAAACAGATTTCTTTGCTGTCACGAATCTGGGTCTAATTCTCTGTAGGTAACTCATAAAATTAAGCCAATTTACGTGAGTGATCCTCAGATATGTACACAACTTTCATTCAATTTGGGCATTTTCATTTGAGCAAGTCTGGTGGCCTAATAAAATCCATCTTTACGGACTGTTCTGTTTTGACAGATTCTGCCTTTTATTTCGCATTGCCTCTTTCGCTATGTTGGATGAATTTCTTTGATCCATTAATGTCCAGTAGCTTTATGCAATGTCCAGAAGTGTTAAGAATGATTGTGTCACCTGAACATGTGAATTTTTATTATGCACTAACCCTCTAATGAGTTGTTTCGAGTTTGGTGTGGAGGAAGTTTTCAAGGATCAAGAGAGGAGTATGATGCAATATGATCAAGGAGAGTGAAAGCTCTAAGCTTGGGGATGCCCCGGTGGTTCACCCCTGCATATTCTAAGAAGACTCAAGCGTCTAAGCTTGGGGATGCCCAAGGCATCCCCTTCTTCATCGACAACATTATCAGGTTCCTCCCCTGAAACTATATTTTTATTCCGTCACATCTCATGCACTTTGCTTGGAGCGTCGGTTTGTTTTTGTTTTTTGTTTTGTTTGAATAAAATGGATCCTAGCATTCACTTTATGGGAGAGAGACACGCTCCGCTGTAGCATATGGACAAGTATGTCCTTAGGCTCTACTCATAGTATTCATGGCGAAGTTTCTTCTTCGTTAAATTGTTATATGGTTGGAATTGGAAAATGCTACATGTAGTAACTCTAAAATGTCTTGGATAATTTGATACTTGGCAATTGTTGTGCTCATGTTTAAACTCTTGCATCATATACTTTGCACCCATTAATGAAGAAATACTTAGAGCTTGCTAATTTGGTTTGCATATTTGGTTTCTCTAGAGTCTAGATAACATCTAGTATTGAGTTTTGAACAACAAGGAAGACGGTGTAGAGTCTTATAATGTTTACAATATGTCTTTTATGTGAGTTTTGCTGCACCGTTCATCCTTGTGTTTGTTTCAAATAACCTTTCTAGCCTAAACCTTGTATCGAGAGGGAATACTTCTCATGCATCCAAAATACTTGAGCCAACCACTATGCCATTTGTGTCCACCATACCTACCTACTACATGGTATTTATCCGCCATTCCAAAGTAAATTGCTTGAGTGCTACCTTTAAAATTCCATCATTCACCTTTGCAATATATAGCTCATGGGACAAATAGCTTAAAAACTATTGTGGTATTGAATATGTACTTATGCACTTTATCTCTTATTAAGTTGCTTGTTGTGCGATAACCATGTTTCTGGGGACGCCATCAACTATTCTTTGTTGAATATCATGTGAGTTGCTATGCATGTCCGTCTTGTCTGAAGTAAGAGAGATCTACCACCTTAATGGTTGGAGCATGCATATTGTTAGAGAAGAACATTGGGCCGCTAACTAAAGCCATGAATCATGGTGGAAGTTTCAGTTTGGACATATATCCTCAATCTCATATGAGAATAATAATTGTTGCCACATGCTTATGCATTAAAGAGGAGTCCATTATCTGTTGTCCATGTTGTCCCGGTATGGATGTCTAAGTTGAGAATAATCAAAAGCGAGAAATCCAAAATGCGAGCTTTCTCCTTAGACCTTTGTACAGGCGGCATGGAGGTACCCCATTGTGACACTTGGTTAAAACATGTGCATTGCAAAGATCCGGTAGTCCAAGCTAATTAGGACAAGGTGCGGGCACTATTAGTATACTATGCATGAGGCTTGCAACTTGTAAGATATAACTTTCATAACTCATATGCTTTATTACTACCGTTGACAAAATTGTTTCATGTTTTCAAAATAAAAGCTCTAGCACAAATATAGCAATCGATGCTTTCCTCTTTGAAGGACCATTCTCTTTACTTTTATGTTGAGTCGTTCACCTTTCTCTTCCACCTCAAGAAGCAAACACTTGTGTGAACTGTGCATTGATTCCTACATACTTGCATATTGCACTTGTTATATTACTTCGTGTTGACAATTATCCATGAGATATACATGTTACAAGTTGAAAGCAACCGCTGAAACTTAATCTTCCTTTGTGTTGCTTCAATACCTTTACTTTGATTTATTGCTTTATGAGTTAACTCTTATGCAAGACTTATTAATGCTTGTCTTGAAGTACTATTCATGAAAAGTCTTTGCTTTATGATTCACTTGTTTACTCATGTCATTACCATTGTTTTGATCGCTGCATCCACTACATATGTTTACAAATAGTATGATCAAGGTTATGATGGCATGTCACTTCAGAAATTATCTTTGTTATCGTTTTACCTGCTCGGGACGAGAACTAAGCTTGGGGATGCTTGATACGTCTCCGACGTATCGATAATTTCTTATGTTCTATGCCATATTATTGATGATACCTACATGTTTTATGCACACTTTATGTCATATTCGTGCATTTTCTGGAACTAACCTATTAACAAGATGCCGAAGTGCCGCTTGTCAAGTCAGCTGTTTTTGGTTTCAGAAATCTTAGTAACGAAATATTCTCGGAATTGAACGAAACGAAGACCCAGGGGCCTATTTCGCTCCACGAACCTTCCAGTAAGACCGAAGAGCATACGAAGTGGGGCCACGAGGTGGCCAGACACATGGCGGCGCTGCCAAGGGGGGCCCGCGCCGCCCGTGGTGTGGGCCCTCGCTCCCCCGACTCTGCCCTTCCGCCTACTTAAAGCCTCCGTCGCGAAACCCCCGATGCGAAAAACCACGATACGGAAAAAACCTTACCGAGACGCCGCCGCCGCCGATCCCATCTCGGGGATTCCGGAGATCTCTCCGGCACCCCGACGGAGAGGGGATTCATCTCCTGGAGGACTCTACACCACCATGGTCGCCTCCGGAGTGATGAGTGAGTAGTTCACCTGGACTATGGGTCCATAGCAATAGCTAGATGGTTGTCTTCCTCATTGTGCTTCATTGTTGGATCTTGTGAGCTGCCTAACATGATCAAGATCATCTATCCTAATACTCTATGTTGTGTTTGTCGGGATCCGATGGATAGAGAATACCATGTTATGTTAATTATCAAGTTATTACATATGTGTTGTTTATGATCTTGCATGCTCTCCGTTATTAGTAGAGGCTCTGGCCAAGTTTTTGCTCTTAACTCCAAGAGGGAGTATTTATGCTCGATAGTGGGTTCATGCCTGCATTGACACCTGGGACAGTGACAGAAAGTTCTAAGGTTGTGTTGTGCTGTTGCCACTAGGGATAAAACATTGGCGCTATGTCCGAGGATGTAGTTGTTGATTACATTACGCACCATACTTAATGCAATTGTCTGTTGCTTTGCAACTTAATACTGAAGGGTTCGGATGATAACCTGAAGGTGGACTTTTTAGGCATAGATGCACTTGGATGGCGGTCTATGTACTTTGTCGTAATGCCCAATTAAATCTCACTATACTTATCATGACATGTATGTGCATTGTTATGCCCTCTCTATTTGTCAATTGCCCGACCGTAATTTGTTCACCCAACATACTTTTATCTTATGGGAGAGACCTCTAGTGAACTGTGGACCCCGGTCCATTCTTTAATACTGAAATACAAATCTGCTGCAATACTTGTTTTACCGTTTCTCTTGCAAACAATCATCTTCCACACAATTCGGTTAATCCTTTGTTACGCAAGCCGGTGGAGATTGACAACCCCACTGTTCGTCGGGGCAAAGCACTTTGGCCGGTGTTGTGCAGGTTCCACGTTGGCGCCGGAATCCCTGGTGTTGCGCCGCACTACATCCCGCCGCCATCAACCTTCAACGTGCTTCTTGGCTCCTCCCGGTTCGATAAACCTTGGTTTCTTTCTGAGGGAAAACTTGCTGCTGTGCGCATCATACCTTCCTCTTGGGGTTGCCCAACGAACGTGTGAAATACACGCCATCAAAGCCCTCCTCTACTATGGACTCATCTTCCTCCTCTGCTTCATCGGCTCTCTCCTTCCAATCTTCTTCCTCGAGTGAGCCAATGCCAGAGTACAACCAGATGGAGGCGTATAATAGGCGCGCTCCCGAGCAGTGGGATGAGCAGGAGTGGGACTGGACTGTGCCCATGGCTCACCCGAGGCCCTCGTCGGGTCGATGGTGACTTGCCCCTGATCGATGGGGAGGACGACCTCCGGTTCCTTGTCGACGGGGAACTGGAGGCGGAGAGTGAGGATGACCTCTCCTCCTGGGGTAACTTCACCTCCTCCGACGAAGAGGAAGAAGAGGAGGACGAGGAAGACGACACCTCCTCCGCCGGCGAGGAGGAAGAGGAGGACGACACTCCTCCGACGAGAGCCGGCGAAGCGCTTCCGCGGCTGGGCCTGGTCAGATGACGATGAAGGCGACGATGATGAGGAGGAAGAAGCCCCTGTTGAAGGCTACGGCAGCAGCGACGAGGAGCTCGCCAGCAGCAGCACCGACGGCGGCTACAACGGCGACGACGAGGACAGCGACGGCCCTTAGAGTAGGGACTACTAGCATAGGACTAGTAGTAGCAATATGTTCTCCTTTTGTTCCTCCTTTCCTGAGCAATTGGCTCCTCTTTGTAAGAAATCCCCCTTTTAAATCAATGAAGAAGGATTCCATGCTTAATTCTTCCGATTATCAAAATAAATCATTGCTCAAAAAGCCGATGGCAAAACATCGCTCTTCACCCAAAACGCCAACAAGGCCAGTCCCAACATCGAATGGTGACCTGATACTTGCTTATGACAGTTGTTCCTCTATAGTCGATGGCTCCGCATCGGCTTTTCAGTTCTAAAGTCGATGTCAGTGCATCGGCTGTGCTTTGCATATAAAAAAAAAATTTACTGGCCGATTTGAAATCGGCCCCCATATTTCACTGTCCATCATCCCACATACTCGGGAAATATTTCTTGAGATGCTGACCATTGACAGCCACTGGGAACTTCGCACCACTCAGCTCCTCGAGCATGTATGCATTGCCCTTTAGGACTTGGTCGACTCTGTACGGCCCGTGCCAATTTGGAGACCATTTACCATACGCCTTGTCCTTAGTCCCCAACGACAATACAGCTTCCCATACCAGATCACCAACATGGAACTCCTTTGGCTTCACCTTCTTATTATATGCACGAGCCACCTTGGCCTTGTTCTCCTTAATTTTCTCAAGTGACCAAAGTCTAAGCTCCGTCAGATCCTCAACGCTATCACTCATCAGGGCTGCATATTCTTCAGTTGTTAAGTCATTCTGAAACGTGACACATCTCGACCCAGCCGTGATCTCCCAGGGTAACACGGCTTCTTGTCCATAGACCAGATGATATGGCGAGGTTTTTATCGCATGACATGACATGCGATAAGCCCATAAAGCCTCCGACAAAACCTCGTGCCAACGTCTAGGGTACTCGTCGATTTTCCTCTTAATCAGCTTGATAAGGTTCTTGTTGGATGCTTCAGCTTGCCCATTTGCCTGAGCATAGTATGGAGACGATCGGATCAACTTAATTCCCATGTCCTTGCAGAAATCTCTAAACTCGCGAGAAACGAAAACCGAACCTCCATCGGTCGTGATGGTCTGGGGAATCCCAAATCTGTGGATGACATGCTCTTTCAGGAAACTGATAACATCCTTCGATGCCACTGACTTCATAGGGACGGCCTCCACCCATTTAGTGAAATAATCTGTAATGGCCAAGATCCACTCGTGGCCTTTGCTCGATGCAGGATGGATTTTGCCGATCATGTCCATGCCCCATCCTCGAAACGGCCAAGGCTTGATGATGGGGTTCATTGCTGATGCGGGCACCATCTGAATGCTCCCAAACTTCTGACATGCTTGACACCCTTTATAGTAATTAAAACAGTCCTCAAGCATGGTGGGCCAATAAAACCCTGATCGCCTGATCAACCACTTCATCTTATGAGCCGATTGATGAGTTCCACAGGCGCCTTCATGTACCTCGTGTAAGAGCCGATTCGCCTCGGCTGTTCCCAAACATTTGAGAAGTAACCCCTCCAAGGTCCTGTAGAACATGTCATCTCCAATAAGGACATACTTCATGGCCTTGTACCTTATCCGTTTAGGTGCCCCCCGAGCCGAATCTTTCAAGTAATTGAAGATATCGGCTCTCCAATCATCTGGCTCCATGAAATGTATCTGGACATCGGCTCCTTCCACTGTCCTTATAGCCTGACGCCATCTGTGCGAGATCGTTCGCCTCGGTATTTTGCGACCTCGGGACCCAGTTGAAGTTTATGTACCTAAACCGTGTCATCAGCTCGCGGCAATGCATCCATAACGGGAAGAGCGACTCGCTCTCACACTTGTATTCTTCCGTGAGCTGGGAGATCACCAACTTCGAATCTCCAAAGAGTTCCACTGCTTCTGCCCCGGCTTCAATAAGCAACTCCATCCCCCTGCGTATTGCTTCATACTAAGCAGCATTATTGGTGCAAGGAGTAGATAACCTGATGGAGAAAGAATAGGTTGCCCCCCGGGGCGACACGAGTAGGATGCCGATGCCGCAACCATCATCGCAAACTGATCCATCGAAAAACATGGCCCATGCACGTATAGACAGTGCTACTATATCAGTGTTGATTCGCTCAGCGATCAGATCGGCCAGGGCCTGTCCTTTGACTGCTTTCGGAGGTTGATACCGGAGATCCAATTCCGATAATGCAAACATCCATTTACCGAGTCGGCCTTTCAAAACAGGAGCCGACAGCATGTGCTTGATGACGTCTCGATTTGCAAATGATGACGATCTCTGCCGTTCGAAAGATGTGACGAAGCTTTGCAGGTAAAATAGGCAGAGGCACAACTTCTCGATCTCCGGGTACCTCGTCTCTGCATCCAACATCCTTCTGCTGAGGTAGAAAGCGACTCTTTCCATACCATCATAGATTTGCACTACCACTGAGGCGATGGAAGTGTCCGCTACTGACAGGTAAATATAGAATGGCCTGTCTTGCTGGGGCGGAACCAACACGGGCGGCTTCGTTAGATATTCCTTAATCTCATCAAACGCTCGCTGTTGCTCTGCCCCCCAGTGGAACTCCTCATTAGGTTTGATTTTTACCAATCCCATGAACGGCTCAATTCGTCCTGACAGATTAGAGATGAACCTCCTGACGAAGTTGATCTTGCCGATGAGACTTTGGAGCTCCTTTTTTTGTGGTAGGTGGCTTCATTGTTCGTACCGCTTCTTGACTTTTCAGGCCGATCTCAATTCCACGCTCCATGAACTAGGAAGCCCAGGAATTGACCGGCCGTCACACCAAAAGCACACTTCTTTGGATTCATTCTAAGTCCGAACTTTCTAGTTCGGTCCAGGATGCGTCGCAAATCCTCCAGGTGTCCTTCCACTGAGACAGACTTGACCACCACGTCATCAATGTAGATCTCTACCAGCTTGCCGATCAGATCATGAAAGATGTAATTCATGGCTCGTTGGTACGTTGCACCGGCATTCTTCAGCCCAAATGTCATGACCACATACTCGAACAAGCCCACCGAACCCGGTACTCTGAAGGCAGTCTTGTGTATATCTTCTGGAGCCATGAAAATCTGGTTGGAACCGGCATTGCCGTCCATGAAGCTTAAAACCTATGACCAGCCGCTGCATTGATCAACGCCTCGGCTTACCGAAGATAGGGTACTCATCCTTCGGAGTGGCTCTGTTGAGATCGCGAAAATCTATGGCGACGCGCCATCGGTCGTCCTTCTTCTCTACAGGTACGATGCTAGATATCCACTCAGCATACCTGCATGGCCTGATGAACCCGGCGCTCAACATCTTCTCAATCTCCTTCTTGACTTCTTCTAGAATTTCGGCCTTCATCGCCGTGCTCACTGCTGGAACGGCCGAAATCCTTTTTAAGAGGGAGCCGATGCTCAATGATGCTCCCGTCCAAACCGGGCATCTCTTCGTGTAATCCTGTGCAAAACAATCTGGGTATTCTTTCAACAAAGCTATCATCAGCCCTCGATGCGGATCCAACTTTTGCTGATATATGTTGGTCGTGGCTTATCCCCAAGACCAATGTCAATCTCTTCTAGCTCATCAGCGACGTAAACCCATACCCTAGCTTTCCGTCGCCTCAAATCGATGTTGAACACAGTAACGTATGGCGAGGATAATTTTGGCCGATTGCTGGAATCGGCCTCCATGTTAATTGAATTGCTCAATGAAGGTTTACAACTTGTATGTGCTCCCTTACAGGAGGGAGTTTTCCTACCACGACTACGTGACATGCTTGAAGGGAGATCCTTGCTTTTTATTTTTTGGGGCCGATCGCAGGGATCGGCCTTGCCACGTATGTCGATGGATGTTGCTCTTGCTACTCTATCAGGCCAGTGGATAAGACCAGCCTCACCCCGTTTTTTGTCACCTCGATGCGATCACAGCCGTCCAAACTGATTCCAGAGAGCGGCTCTTGGTCTTCCGAGTCCCAAATGTTCATGCCGGCTATTGAGACCTCGATCGAGTCATCTGCATGCACGACTTCCACGTCGTCTCCATCCCATTGTATCAGGCATTGGTGCATTGTAGATGGAATGCAGCAGTTGGCGTGAATCCAATCCCTTCCTAGCAGGACAGCGTAGGTGCTCTTGCTGTCAACGATGAAGAACGTTGTTGGGATGGTCTTTCGGCCTAGAGTTAGATCCACGTTCATGACACCTTGTGTCCCTGATGCTTGGCCGTTGAAGTCGTTTAGTGTGACGTTGGTCTTGATCAGATCTGCACTGGAGCGTCCCAAACGCCGTAGCATGGAATATGGCATTATATTGACCGCCGCTCCCGTGTCAACCAACATCCTGCCGACGGGCTGCCCATTGATATAACCCTTTAGGTACAGGGCCTTCATGTGTTTGTAGCCCTTCTCTCATGGCTTTTCAAAGATGACTGTTGGGACCGCAGTCAAACCGTGCTACGGCACTTTCGCTGGGGCACGAAACTCGATGGAAGGATGAACACCATGTTTGTGCCAGCCGATGTACCCACATCGGCTTTTGCTTGCTTGGGGCGCCACATTTTCTTTGGTGTACGACTCTCCTCGTCCAACGTCTGCTGAATTTTCACGGCCAGATCGGGCCGCGCTTTCCTCAACGTGTGCAAGTATCGCGCTTCGGCTTGCTCCAAGCTACGTAGCCGCTGAACCCTACGCTTTTGGGAGTGGCTGAGTCCATCGGGCACCATCTTGGCCGGTGGTACCTATCTTCTTCTTCATCTTCTGACTCCTCAAAGTCTTCATCTTGAGATGACTCAGCCTGCTTGTTCTGAGGGTGGAGAGGCCCAGACGCTGAACACCGAAACTTCTCCGCCGCCCCTCTTCTCGTCTACACTCCCGGCAGCTTGTCGATCGTGGGAAATGGCTCATTCCTGAATCCCAGCAGTGTTTAAAGAAGGGGCAGTCCCAGTATCTATCCATGTCTTCCTGCTCTGTTGACCTCCCCTTAGCGCGGTGTTCATGTCTTTCGTCGTCTCTGTAATGCCGACGGTACGTTCCATTGTCTACATCAGACCGATGATCTCTCTCTTTATCTCTGCCGTACTACCGACGTCGGTCATGCTGATACTCATATTTGTTAAGGAGATGCGTGGAGAGTGGTCGTTGATATCGCACGCTTCTCACTTGTTCCTCGGTGAAGTACCATTTGTCATCATATCGGGGCCGGTCGCGTGGATCGGCCTCCTCTTTTTCCTTGCCGCGGGAGTGACTGCTTTCCTCTTTATCCTTGCCATGGGGGCGTACAGGCCCTGCCATGTTAACATCGAACGAGAAATCTAGCCGACGCCTCGCGGAGTGATTGGGTTCCACCATGTTGACGCCAGGGAACGGATGTGTGTCCACTTTCATGGCAAACTGGCTAAAGATCAATCGGCCTTGTTCTATCGCCGTTTGGATCTGCTGACGAAACCCTTTGCAGTCATTGGTGGTATGGGTGAACGAGTGATGCCATTTGCAGTACAGCCTCCCGTTCATTTCTTGTGCTGTGGGGATTTTATGGCCTTCGGGCAACTTCAGCTGTTTTTCCTTAAGCAATAGATCGAAAATCTGCTCAGCTTTGCTCAAATCAAAGTCAAACCCTCTTGCAGGCCCTTGTGGTTTTACCCATTTGCAGGACACGGGATTTGCCCCCGAGCCCATTCAGCTAGACAACATTCCAGTCTGTGCAGCCTCCGATCCATCTCGACCAGTTCTTCCACGACGCTTGAACTTGTCTTGTACAATTCTGGTGCCGCTCGCTCATACAATGTGAGTTTATGTACCATGTGCGACAAAACTGTACTCGCCAGATCCTTTCAGCGTTGCGAGGCCCAATGCTGCAGTTCGATTCTTCTTCGCATAAACGAACCGAATAACATCGATTCCAACAGCCGAAACGTTGGATGTATTCAGACACCGTCGCTCCCGCACCTGGTGCACGCGGCAATGCCGGCCTCGGTAGCTTCTGACGGGTGCTTGCACGGCTACCTCCAGCTGCTTCCACGTCCGGACCGAGTTTGGTGGCAACGAGGTGTACCATCCAAAGGCTGATCCCGTGAGAGATTGTGCGAAAAACCTCACACGTAACGGGTCCGACGCTGAAATCATGCCTGGGCCGCCAAATATCGGCTCACGTGTTCATTGAGTTGGATCTTTCTGCTCCATTGAATTTTGAGAATTCAAAGAGCCGATATTTGGATGACAAAGAGGATCGCATCGTACTGCGGGGTACGGCTTGGAATAGCCGATTGTTTTCCTCTTCGGCAAGATGCCGAACTGGTCTCTCAAGATGGTGCTGATCTGTTCCATGGTATTAGCTGTAGGGACCGAGCTCTCATGACCTGTTCCGTGGCATATTTAGCCAGCCATGCTTGTTTGTCTGCGTCTCGCTCCAGAAATCCTGCTGGTGCAATCTGGTTCGTTCGTGCCAAGGCATTGCAGTCCGGCACGTATGTGCACACGTATCCATGTGGTATCTCCTTAGGCGGCTCATACAGGAATTGGTCGCCAGGATCGCCTCCAATCTTGTAGACAACGTACGCTGGTGAACCCGGCGCCTGGCGCTGCAAGAGCGAATGGCAGCGGCGGTCTAATCTGGAGCGGTATTTCTCCCTGGTGAGTCCCCAGGGTAGGTCCTGACGGAGAGTACTGATGCTTCATGATCTCTTGGACCACTCGGACCGCAACGCGCTCGAAAGCGTTCACCAAGCTCTTAGAATGGCGGTGTAGAGAATGAGCCACCATGTAGTTAATCTCCTGGCGTAGAGCTCTGGTGCGTTCCTCTGAAGAGGTAGAGAGGTCTACCTCATCAAGAGCGCCTTCAGGGGAGAACCCCTTCCACCTTATGCCATGTGAACGGGTCCTCATGAAGGAGCCGATGAGATCGGCTTCCAAGATGGCTTTCATCTCATCATATTTCTTATTTTGCTCTTCAGGTAGATCTGCGTACGTGACTGGTTCGCCCACCACCTCATCCGCAGCTTTTGACATGGTTGCTGCAGATGTCGACGTAGTGGCTGTAGAATGTCCCACCGGGCGTGCCAGAATGTGTTGCTGTCAAAAACCCACCGGCGAGCAGCGACGGCAACACCGTAGAGTCGGGAGGCTCCCTGATCGCGTGGACCCGGTCCCCTCGGGCGACGGCCCGCAATGCTCTCCGGCGCACGTCCCGGCTGATGCAAGGGCGTGCCACCCGACCCATACCTGGTCGAAGGTGATGGATTGCTTCGACTAGTTTCCTGCATGGCAAACACGTAAACATTAAATACGAGCCCCGATCGGCTCTTAAGTTGCCCTCGTGGATCGGCTCAAAGAGCCGATTGCCCCATGGTTCACGTTAGATTTATAATGACATGGGGATCATGCTTAATCAATATCAAGCTAAACTAATCTACGATAGTTTGGGGTTTTCACCGCATAATCGGAACATCCTACGCGTAGTTGAGCCTAGCAGATACGTAAGATAATGGAAGACCAGCCCTGAAGAGGCCTAAAAACCAACATGAAGTTGATCCCCGGAACAATCCCTCTAGGGTTTAATAAACCACACCTTACGCACTACCGGATCGTTCAACCCGTTTATAAGGCCTAACCATGCGGATATCAAACCAATCCTTGAAGAACAAGGAACAACTATAACGGATTAGATCTACTAAATAAAGAACAAGCAAGATGCTGCCCTTACACCTAAACTAGGTGCAGCTAGATATCGAGGGGTAGCGTAGCTAAGCAAGTACATCGTGAAAGCATCGACGTCAGCCCCAAAACACCTAAGATAAGGGTGTTGCTCGCCATCAAAAAGGCTTCAGCACGAGCAACACCAATGACGAATAAACTGATACTGCCTAGATTGCAAGATGCGATCTAGGCAGCATGTTGCTTACCCGGGAGAAACCCCGAACAAGGTGGCGATGCGCCTAGATTGATTTGTTGTGAACGTGATCGTCCTCTTTCTCAATAACCCTAGATACATATTTATAGTCCATAGACTTTCTAACTTGGGAATAAACCCGACCGTGTACGAGCTAAACTCTATCTCTTAATTCTAACCGACACGTAACCTACTATAATTTACAGATACACGGGCAATCTAGCCCAAACTTCTTGTACAAGGCCGGTTCAGGAATATTTTCCGTGCATATCCTCTAAGCCCATTTAACCACGGCCCATCTCCAGACTTGGTTAAAATCTGGTGATAACAGATACAAAGCTCATCATATGAATCTCAATCATGTAAGGCAGCTCATGAGATCATTGTATTGAAGTACATGGAGAGAGAGATGAACCACATAGCTACCGGTACAGCCCTTAGCCTCGATGGAGAACTACTCCCTCCTCATGGGAGACAGTAGCGTTGATGAAGATGGCGGTGGTGTCGATGGAGATGCCTTCCGGGGGCACTTCCCCGTCCCGGCGGCATGCCGGAACAGAGACTTCTGTCCCCCAGATCTTGGCTTCGCGATGGCGGCGGCTCTGGAAGGTTTCTCGTACCGTGGCTTTTCCGTATCGAAGATTTAGGTCAGAGGGCTTCTTATAGGCGAAGAGGCGGAGTCGGAAGGCTGACGAGGCAGCCAGACAATAGGGGGGCGCCCCCCCTGGGCCGCGCCGCCCACACGTGTGGGCCCCCCAGGGCTCCCCTTTGGTGTCTCTCCGGTGTTCTGGAAGCTTCGTGGAATTATAAGATGTTGGGCGTTGATTTCGTCCAATTCCGAGAATATTTACTTACTAGGATTTCTGAAACCAAAAACAGCAAAAACAGGAACCCACGGCATCTCGTCAATAGGTTAGTTCCGGAAAATGCATAATAATGACATATAATATGTATAAAACATGTGAGTATCATCATAAAAGTAGCATGGAACATAAGAAATTATAGATACGTTTGAGACGTATCAAGATGACGTTCGGAAAGTTCCACTTCCGCGTCGAGAAAGAAGGAGCGTATCGTCTCGAAATTCCGATCTCGTCGGGATTATCGGCGGTCGATCCCGATCTTTCAAGCTCCGCATCATCCATCGAGTCAGGCGACGAGGAGATTTCGTCGCCACGCTTCATCAGCACCAGGGCAAGCGAAAAACTCGTCAAGATCTTCAGCGACATGTCCTTCGAGTCATCTGCGGACTCCTATATAAGCGATGACTCGAGCGACACCGACAGCTTCAACTTCATCGACAAATCCATCACTGTTGGAAAGGTCTCCACCAATCTCTATGATGGTGTCACCAAAATCGACAAAATTCAAAATCCAAAATATCATCAGATTTACGCAATTGGAGAACCAAGCCGGGCAGAACCAGCGACGTCAGAGGCTTTCGACGATGCGGGAAATCCGTATGTCGATCCCGCAGATCTCACGCGAGGTTTGGGGACAAAATATATCGGACCAGGAACACGAGAGATGGTGCGATTTCCGCAGGCAGTGTGGGATCGAGTCGCAAGAGCTATTGATGGTACAGAACCAATGACCATTACAGCGACACCTGAGGAGCTACAAGCGTATCAATATAGACTCGCACGCACCAGGAGGGAGCTCGAGAAACAGAAAATCGAGTTGGATAGGAGGCAGGAAGCAGCATCTGCGTCAAGCAGGCGAAGAGCGGAGCTAAGTCGACATTCAGGAACTTCGGGAGATAGTCACAGGGAAGTTCGAAGGAGAGCAAGATCTCGCCTGCAAAATATACCTGAAGCAGAAAGAGAAAACCTAGTTCAAAACCTCGACATGTCTTTTATGTCAATCGACACGAGGGGGAACATTATTCCTAAGACACCAGAAGCTGGGTACATGGCGACGCAAGCATTCATCCTTGCATCCAAACCACCTCCCGGAGATCCACGAGAAGCATTGTACAATATGGCTATGGCAGGAGTCGGGGCCATGGGAACGGCGTTTGTAACAACGCCTCCCGAAGGTTCAGCAAGGCAAAATAGTCCACGACCCGCTACAGCAGTGCTAGGTCCCGAGAGAACAAGTGGAGCACGAGACATAGCAGCGCAAGCACGAGTGGACAGAGCACGACAAAATAGAAGGGAACATCGACACTCCCCAGAGTTAGATGACGAGGATATGTGTGGGTTGCCGTGCTCACAAGGAGGGTCCGAAAAACTCAGAGTTCCTTCGGGGTTTAAATTACGCCGACGCTTCAAAAATTCGACCGCTGCAAGATCGCAGAGGATGATGGGATTGAGCTTATCTCGAGACGGTGAAGCGATAGGAGGAACCAGAGCAACAGCCATGCAAAGCATCCAAGTACATCTGAGTGGAGCCGCAAGATCGTGGATAAAGAAGCTTCCACCAGGATCCATCGACACAGCTGGGATAGTTTCGAGGAGGTGTTCGTCAAGAACTTTCGATCCACTTGCAAAAAACCTGCATCATTAGAAGAGTTGAGAGCGTGTCGACAAAAGCATGATGAATCAAGAGAAAATCCAAAGGTGCAGGTACATCAAAGGTTAAAAATCCATCGCAATAGAAGAAATAGAAATCTGAGACGAAATGATGCAATAGCGGTAGCAGAGCAATTCGAGCAGAGGAGATTTTGTCGAAGACTTGGGGAGAACTAACCCAAGGACAGTGTCAGCATTGATGGAGATATCAAACAGATGGGCAGACGGAGAAGATGTTGTTCACAATAAGCGACACAGGTCACCAGAGGAGGACCGTAGTCGAAACTTTCAAAATAGAAGACGATTTCCTCGACAATTCTCGAGTTACGATGCTCCTGGCCAAATATCGGCTGGGTTTCGGGGAAACAATGGAGGAAACAATAGAGATGAATATCAAAGAAGTAACGAGCAGCGAGGCGACAATAGAGATGACTCTCGGGATAACAGGCAAAATAGCGGATCAAGGTTTCAGAGACCTTTTGTAACTCCCGAAGATATGATGAACGGGCCATGCCAGATGCATTTTTATCTCGACAACAATGGGAGAAGGCAGTCAGGACACCTGCAGAAGGACTGTCACAATTTTCAAGCAATGTTGTAGCTGCAGTAGCCAATGCTCAAGCAACAAATAGAAACCCCCAGGGCCCAGGAGTGACATCCACTTACCACCTCCTCCCGCAATCACGGACGAAAATCGACACCAGCTCAGAATAGCGGCAGCACCACACCCACCCCCATATGTTGATCCTAATTCCAATGGCGCGGTCTCGATGATTCAGAAAGCTAGGCCATCTAATAGGGCTCAGAAGGTAATCTACACAAGTGTTCATGGCAGAAGATGCCTCCACCAACGATAGAGTACCTAAATTGGTCGGGACAAGACATTGGCTTCATAATTGCGGATCACCGCAGCAAGTTTCTCGACCAGGGCAGTCAGCACTTATCTTACCAAATAAGACAGGATTCGACGTATCTCGAGTTTTCATAGATGGAGGCAGCAGTCTAAACCTTATGTATGCAGATACACTAAGGAAGATGAACATATCCCTGGCAAATTTAAAACCAACCGACACGCGTTTCCATGGAATCACACCAGAGAAGCCGAGTTATCCGTTGGGAAGGATCAATCTCGACGTTCAGTTTGGGACCCGAGAAAACTACAGATAGAAAGGTTGGAATTTGAAGTTTTCTTTCCCGTCGCAATATCACGCTTTGTTGGGACGACCAGCATATGCCAGGTTTATGGCGGTACCACATTACACGTATCTGCTATGGAGGTTACCTGGACCTAAGGGACCAATCACAGTCAAAGGCAGTTTCGCGTTAGCCGATAAATGCGACAAGGATTTTCATCGACTGTCAGAAACTTTCGGGATCCAAGCGGAGTATATGGCGTCAAGGCTTTAACATTATGATGTGTTGCCAATGTAGGAAGGCCTCTCAGAACCAACCTTTAACACGGCGAAAGATTCTAAGGAGGTGATTCACCCGACAGATCCGAAGAAAACGACGTCCATTGCGACAGACATGGACCTCGCATAGGAAAGCGCGCTCGTCGAGTTCCTCCGTGAGCACTGGAAATCTTCGCATGGTGTCCAGCCGACATGCCAGAGTACCCAGGAACTGCCGAGCACCACCTAAACTTGGATCCAATCGCGAGACCAATCAAGCAACCTCTGAGGCGTTTTTGCTAACCAGCAAAGCTATGCTGTCAGAAAATTGATCGACTAAGAGAAGCTGGTTTCATTAAGGAGCTGCATACAGAGGCCACATGGGTAGCAAACCCAGTGATGGTCCCGAAGAAAAACACTAAAGTCCTTCGCATGTGTGTCGACTTTACGTGTCTCAACAAACACTGTCCAAAGGATCACTTTCCCCTCCCAAGGATCGATCAAATTATCGACTCCACGGCAGGATGTGAACGTCTTTCCTTCCTGGATGCATACCTAAGTTATAACCAGATCAGATTGAAAGAAGAGGACGAGGTCAAAACAGCGTTCATTACACCTTACGGCGTGTTTTGTTATAGAACAATGCCCTTTGGTTTGAAAAAGAGCAACATATCAGTGGATGATGGAAGTGCTTAGCAACACAGATCGGAAAAACGTACAAGTGTACATTGACGACGTCGTCATAACATCAAAAAGGGGGACACGCTATCGAGGACTTGAAGGAAACTTTTGACAATCTCGACAAGTTTTGTCTCAAGCTGAACCCGACGAAGTGTTCTTTCGGTGTCCCTGCAGGAGAACTTCTCGGGTTCTTAGTTTCAGCAAGAGGGATTGAAGCTAATCCCGAAAAAATCCAAGCTATCGTAACAATGAGGAAGCCAACAAAGTTAAAAGAAATACAGCAGTTAACTGGACGAGTCGCAGCTTTAAGCAGATTCGTCGCCAGGCTGGGAGAAAAAGCGTTACCATTCTACGCTTTAATCAAGCAAGGAGAAAAGTTCCAGTGTAACGAAGAGGCAGATAGAGCCTTCGAGGAGCTCAAGCGCACAATTTCGACACCACCAATCTTGGTGGCGCCTAAAGAGAAGGAACCCCTCCTATTATACATTGCGGCTACACCCCAAGTGGTCAGCACGACACTCGTTGTCGAAAGAGAAGAGGAAGGAAAACTTCATGGAGTCCAAAGGCCGGTATATTTCATCAGTGAAGTTTTATCGCCTTCAAAACAGCGGTATCCACAAGATCGTGGTTAGCATATGGAGTGTTCACAATCGCAAGAAAATTGCGGCACTATTTTTCGGCACACCATAATAGTGGTCAATGAAGCACCTCTATCCAATATACTAAATAATCCAGAAGCTACATGTCGTGTCTCCCTTTGGGGAATAGAACTTTCTCCTCGGGACATCACATATGAAAAAAGAAAAGCAATAAAGTCGCAAATTCTGCCAGATTTCATCGCAGAGTGGATGGAGCTGCAAAACACAGGACCCCCGGATTTATCGGGGACTTGGACCATGAATTTTGACGGGTCCAAGAGGTTAGAGGGAGCTGGAGCAGGTGTGATACTTATATCACCTGAAGGCGACAAATTAAAGTATGTATTGCGCATGACGTTCCCAAACGCGTCTAACAATGAGGCAGAATACGAAGCTCTCATACACGGGATGAAGATGGCGAAGGCTTGTGGTGCAACTCGACTGAAAATCTTTGGCGACTCACAATTGGTGGCTCAGCAAGTCAT
This sequence comes from Lolium multiflorum, assembly GCA_030979885.1. Classification (NCBI taxonomy): domain Eukaryota; kingdom Viridiplantae; phylum Streptophyta; class Magnoliopsida; order Poales; family Poaceae; genus Lolium; species Lolium multiflorum. The sequence continues at coordinate 134,601,476 of CM061751.1, read as the reverse complement.
GAACCAATGTGATGCAGTCAACGATAGCATGGTGGCATACAAAGAAGTGTACAATGAGCTGGAGAAGTTATTTGATGGATGCGAGGTAAACCACATCAGCAGGCTGAGCAATGATGAGGCTGATGTTCTCGCAAACATTGGCTCGCAGTGCCTCGCAATTCCACCAGGTGTGTTTTGGGAAGAGATAACCAAGAGGTCTACAAAGCCAAAGAAGGCACAGAAGAAGCGGAAGGAAGAGAAAACCTCAGTGGCTCCCAAGGAAATACCAGAAGAAGAAGAGGAACATGAGTTAGTAATGATGGTGCAGGTCCCATGGATGCAAGCGTACATATCGTACATCTTAAGGAAAGAAATACCCGACGACCCAGTTGAAGCAAGGCGAGTTATTCGGCGATCCAAAGCCTTCACAGTGGTCAAAGGGGAGCTGTACAAACGCAGTATCTCGGGTGTGTTACAAAGGTGCGTCACACCCGAAGAAGGAAGGATAATCCTGAAGGACGTACACGAGGGAGTATGTAGTCATCACGCGAGCAGTCGAGCTATTGCCGCCAAGGTTTTTCGAGCTGGATTTTACTGGTTGACAGCAATCGAGGACGCAAAGGAGATAGTACGAACTTGTGACGCGTGCCAGAGATTTGCCGCGAAACCTCATTCTCCGGCAGCAGAGCTGATGCCAATACCATTGTCTTGGCCCTTTGCTCAATGGGGCCTCGATATGGTGGGAAAGTTACACAAGGCCTCGCCAGGAGGATACGAGTATATGCTCGTAGTTGTCGACAAATTCACCAAGTGGATAGAAGCAAAGCCGATAAATTCACCAGACGTAGCATCAACAATAAAGTTCGTGAAAAGCATTGTTTTTCGATTTGGAGCACCTCACAACATCGTCACGGACAATGGCAGTAACTTCACATCCAAGGAATTCAAGGCATACTGTGCAGAGGTAGGCATCAAATTGCACTTCGCGTCAGTTGCGCACCCGCAAACTAACGGCCAAGTCGAGAAAGCCAATGGTATCATCTGCAATGGTATCAAGAAGCGCTTGTTAGGACCATTGGAAAAAGCTCGACATACCTGGCCAGAGGAGCTGCCAAGTGTGTTGTGGAGTATTCGAACAACACTAAATACGGCGACACAGGAAACTCCGTTTTTTCTGGTCCATGGAGCTGAGGCAGTATTGCCAATAGAGATAGAGCATGGTTCTCCAAGAGTCACGGAGTATGATGAAGAAGCTTCTAGAAAGGCATTGGAAGACGATGTCGATGCACTGGACGAAGCCAGAGACGAAGTATTGTTGCAGGTCACTAAGTACCAGCAAGACCTGAAAAATTACCACAGTCGACGTTTGCGACCAAGATCCTTTCAGGTTGGAGACTTAGTTCTGCAGCTCAATCAAAATAGTACTGAAAAACTCGAGTCACCATGGCTTGGCTCTTACATCGTCACAGAAGTAATAGAAGGAGGAGCGTACAGGATAAAGGACAAGAAGACGGGGGCTCCCGAGAAAAACCCCTGGAACGTGGCGCAGTTAAGGCGTTTTTACGCCTAGAATCGAAATATAGTCCTCGTAAAAATACAATGTACGGAAACGCCCGCGAGTTTTCAGACGCACTCTTTTCCTTTTTCGGGGCACCGAGTGGGGCCGGAAAAGGTTTTTAATGAGGCGGGCTTGCGGTGCTGCAATATAATAAATATATTAGAGATATATATCTTTTTCTTCGACGGGCTCGGGGGCTTGTGCCCAAGATTTACAATATATATTACCAAAAATATTTCGCCTTGGTGCAAAAACACCTCGCAAAATAAACGAAGATACAAAATAGCGATCAGCAAAAAGGCCCGGGGGCTCGTACCCGCAAATACAGTATACTCAATATAATTTAGTTGCCTTGGTTTGACCTCGCATACACAAATAGAGAAAAATCGCCACCAAAACGCTCGGCGGCTTGATGAGGAAAAACAAACATATTTACTAGCCTTACAATATAGATTATGTTTACAATATACAAGATGCAACTCCTGGGAAAAAACGTCAAGATAAAAGAGAGGCTTTTAATTGCTTCCTAGTATATCATCTACGGTCATCCGTTCAGTATTTACAGTACGAGTACTGTGTTCAGCATAGCTGCCCTTCACGAAGAATTCAGCGTCCATCCGAAGAAGTTCATCCATCATATCTTCTGCTATAGGGGTCACAAGATCATCAATTTTAACAACGTTCCTTTTCATTTTTGCCATCTTGGCCAGGCACTTGGTAACAATTTGACTCATGTCAAACTTGGGATAGCAGATTTTATCATCATCATAGCAAATCTGGCGCCGGCAGATAGTTGAGCCCGCACAAATCCATGGATCCGAGGTGCATCCCGAAATTTCTCCATCAAGCAGGAAGGGTTTCTGGCATTTTATTGCGTGGGAACATGGTGGCGTAAACTAAGGACAATGTCCTTGTACAGAAGTCGAGAAACTCACAGACCTGAGTCGCACGATCTTGAAATCTGACGATTTGGCGGGTACGTTCAGGCGTCACCCAAAAGTTGGAACCATGCTCTTCGGCAAGTCTGAGAAGCACATTGGATCGAGCTTCAACACGTTGATCCTCGGCAGCGGTATCCAGAAAAGAACTTGTTTTCAGCAGAGGAATCAGAAAGGAAGGAAAAACATGGAGAATACAGATAATCATGGTCAAGTGAACAAGATATACCCGCCATATCCAAGCTGGAATCAAGCATTAGCTCAAGCATAAAATTCTCTCGTCGAGAAGCTTCGGCACCCGCAGCAACCGCGCCCTCTTTTACAGCTATAGCATCCTGGGCTTGCTGAAGTGCAATCCTTTCCTTTTCCAACGATTTTCGAGACTGCTCCATCATTACAAGTGTTTGCTTCTTCATAGACTGCAACTGTTGGCGGAGATTTCTCAAATCTTGTGTGGATTCTTTATCCACGGAATCTCCAATAAAGTCGTCACCGACAGATGTTTTCTTCGAGTAGGAGGAAGCAGGAAAAGTATCGGCAAGACGAGGATTTGCGGAGTAGTTATCAAATATCAACTGGAAAAGAAAATTTCAGTATCAATCATCAAGCAAAATAGATGTCCATTGATTTTCGGAATATTTACACGGCTACTACAAAAGGAGTCCTTAAAAGAACTACTACGGCAGTTGTCGCCAAAGCTACTGTGGCGACAACATCAAAAGAGACAAAGTAAAAAAAAAGGAAGACAGGGCACTCTACTAAACCTTCGGCTTCGACGAACTAGGAGCAGGAGTTGGCTTGCATCCAAGATAGGCGAAGATCTTCTTCGAGTTTGGCTTCGCAGCCTTAATCAGCGACTGCCACTTCTTGGTCTCCATCTCCTGCGTATCGCCAACCCTAGTCCAGTCGATATTTTTTTGGCTGCCAGCAACCAGGGCAATAGTGCCTTCAACGCCAACCTTCAAACCTTCTTGGCGAAGTTTGATCCCAAGATCTTCTTGAGAATTGAAGCATTTGGCGAGAGCAAGAAAAGGCGCGGGTTCCTCTTTCTTCGGGAAGAAGTAAGGGTAGAGCCGCGACAGTCCCGCCCCAGCTTCAGCAAGGCCTTCGCGTGCTTCGTCTCCATGAATCTCAAGGAGAGAAAGCGCGTCAAGAAGGGGATCATTGTCAGGATCTTCAAGTTCATATTCTTGACATGTTTTTCCTGCTGAGGCAAAATTTTATTGATCAACAAACAAGAAAAGAAAAGCAAGTTCAAGGAAATCAAAATAGTTTGGGCACTTACTGACAAAGCGACGGCTATGCGACTCCAAGCGCCTGATAATTTCTTCTTCGCGAGCAGATTGTTCGGTTATATGCTCGCTCAAAGAAGTTTATGCGTCATGAAGCCTTTTTCGAAGGTCTTCGATAGCGGCAGCATCTGCTTCAGCTTTCTTGCGAGCTGTTTCACTTTGCTCTAACTTAACAGCAAGAGCGTCAGCGCGTCTGTTGGCTTCGGCAAGAGTTTCTGGCAAAAATAAACGACGGTAAAACGTCACGATAAAACAATGAAGGAGTATATACAGCAGAGAGGGCAAGGAAAAATAGTACCTTCAAGTTTATTCGCATGATCACGGTACCCGACGGATTGGGTACCGAGACGGATAAATTGTTGCATTAGAGGCTGAAGAGAAATTTAAAGAAAAAAAGAAATCAATATAGAAGGTGAAAGTTCGACAGCAATTAAAAAGAAACAAAGGAAAGCTGCAAGTAATAAAAATCATCGAGACGAAAATAAAAAGAATGAAAAACTTACGTCTGATACGTCTCCGACGTATCGATAATTTCTTATGTTCTATGCCATATTATTGATGATACCTACATGTTTTATGCACACTTTATGTCATATTCGTGCATTTTCTGGAACTAACCTATTAACAAGATGCCGAAGTGCCAGTTCCTGTTTTCTGCTGTTTTTGGTTTCAGAAATCCTAGTAACGAAATATTCTTGGAATTGGACGAAACGAAGACCCAGGGGCCTATTTTTCCACGGAGCTTCCAGAAGGCCGAAGAACATACGAAGTGGGGCCACGAGGTGGCGACACCACAAGGCGGCGCGGCCTGGGGGCCCGCGCCCTATGGTGTGGCCCCTCGTCGGCCCCGACTCGCCCTTCCGCCTACTTAAAGCCTCCGTCGAAACCCCCGATGCGGAAAACCACGATACGGAAAACCCACGAGACGCCGCCGCCGCCGATCCCATCTCGGGGATTCTGGAGATCTCCTCAGCACCCTGCGGAGAGGGGATTCATCTCCGGAGGACTCTACACCGCCATGGTCGCCTCCGGAGTGATGAGTGAGTAGTTCACCCCTGGACTATGGGTCCATAGCAGTAGCTAGATGGTTGTCTTCTCCTCATTGTGCTTCATTGTTGGATCTTGTGAGCTGCCTAACATGATCAAGATCATCTATCCGTAATACTCTATGTTGTGTTTGTCGGGATCCGATGGATAGAGAATACCATGTCATGTTAATTATCAAGTTATTACATATGTGTTGTTTATGATCTTGCATGCTCTCCGTTTCTAGTAGAGGCTCTGGCCAAGTTTTTACTTTTAACTCCAAGAGGGAGTATTTATGCTCGATAGTGGGTTCATGCCTGCATTGACATGGGACATGACAGAAAGTTCTAAGGTTGTGTTGTGCTGTTGCCACTAGGGATAAAACATTGGCGCTATGTCCGAGGATGTAGTTGTTGATTACATTACGCACCATACTTAATGCAATTGTCTGTTGTTTAGCAACTTAATACTGGAGGGGGTTCGGATGATAACCTGAAGGTGGACTTTTTAGGCATAGATGCGTTGGATGGCGGTCTATGTACTTTGTCGTAATGCCCAATTAAATCTCACTATACTTATCATGTCATGTATGTGCATTGTTATGCCCTCTCTATTTGTCAATTGCCCGACTGTAATTTGTTCACCCAACATGCTTTTATCTTATGGGAGAGACACCTCTAGTGAACTGTGGACCCCGGTCCATTCTTTAATACTGAAATACAAATCTGCTGCAATACTTGTTTTACTATTTTCTCTGCAAACAATCATCTTCCACACAATACGGTTAATCCTTTGTTACAGCAAGCCGGTGAGATTGACAACCTCACTGTTTCGTTGGGGCAAAGTACTTTGGTTGTGTTGTGCAGGTTCCACGTTGGCGCCGGAATCCCCGGTGTTGCGCCGCACTACATCCCGCCGCCATCAACCTTCAACGTGCTTCTTGGCTCCTCCTGGTTCGATAAACCTTGGTTTCTTTCTGAGGGAAAACTTGCTGATGTGCGCATCATACCTTCCTCTTGGGGTTGCCCAACGAACGTGTGAAATACACGCCGTCAACGTCATCCAGTGAAGGAGTCGTGAAACTACCAGTTACCAGGAGAGGTTCCGTGGATGGCTCAACCCTAGCTCTCTTTGGCGAAGGGGCTCGGGGGCTCGCAACTGGAGTTGGATGCTCTGTATCTTGTTGAGGAGGCAAAGTTTTATGCCCATCAGGATGAGCTTCAGAAACAACTATAGTACGAGACGTACTCGTTCGAGCAGTCGCGTCAATAGGTTGAATTTCATCCTCGTCATCACTACAAAAAGGCGACAAGACAATAAACAATATAGTCAAAACAACCAATGGCAAACAATAAACAGCGGTAGGAACTTACGAGCTGACAAGAGCATCAGTGTAAGGGTCGAAAGTTGTCCTTTTTTCAGTAGGAACAACTTCTTCGACAGGAGGTGTGCCGGTCTTGGAGGGGCCGGAGTCGACAACTTCATCCCTTTTTCTCTTGTTCTTGGGAGAAATAGCTGGGGGAGGAGAGTGTGCCGATACGGTAGCCTCGGATTCAACTTCCTTTTCAGAGGATACCGCAGATTTTCGAGAACCCGCGGCTTCGCTCTCAGGGCGAGAAGTACCGTGGTTGTCGTCGGTGACAACGACCCGTTCTTCGACCTCTCCACCTTCAGGAAGGGGAGGAAGAGAAACAAGATCTGGATGGTTCTACAAAAAGAAGAATGTCGAAAAACAAGTTATGCAAAGGATGTCAACAAATATACGTAGTCGAAAAAATAGTCCATACAAAAATTACCTTAGGGAGCGCGTTGGTGGCGCTATACGGCTTTACACGACAAGACGAGGGGACAGGATCTTTCTTGTTGAGGGAGGAGATTTTTCGGACAAGTTTTTCTAAATCCTTGACCGGCAAATCCATTGATAGGCGATCTACATCTTTGTCGCCAGCATACTTCCAGAGGGGATTTTTCGAGCCTGCAGAGGCTGCACTCTAATCCTAAGGAAATACGCCGTGATTTGGATACCTGACAATTCTTGGCCACGGGTACTTTGAAGCTCGTGGATGCGAGTCATCAGTGCCTCTGTCGCCGCTTTTTCTTCGTCGGTAGCCTCTGCATCCCAGGAGCGGCGGCGACAGATTTTTTCGGCACCATCAAAAGGAGGAATGTTGTCTTTGCGACCCATGGTTTTCCTCGTGGATATAAAACCATTTTTTGCGCCACCCTTGAACTGAATCGGGAATTTGATATCGAAGTACTCGACATCGTGGCGAACGCAGATAACAACGCCGCCTATGTTATAGGCGACATTGGCAGAGCCATTGCGGCGACACAGAAAAATGCGTTTCCATAAAGCCCAGTTAGGCTGGACTCCAAGGAAGGATTCGCAAAGGGTGATAAAGATCGAGATGTGAAGGATGGAGTTGGGAGTAAGATGGTGAAGTTGCAATCCGTACACGAAAAGCAACCCCGAAGAAAATTGTGAATGGGGGCAGAGAGGCCACGGATGAGGTGGTCAACAAAACTAACCCGATACTCCATTGGAGGGGTTGGATAGCTTTCTTCGCTGGGGAAGCGCAGCGTGTCCTGCTTCTTACTGATCCCCAGTTTCTTCAGCAAGTTAATGTCTTGGGTAGAGATTTTGGATCTCTCCCACTCAGCGCTCCCCAGATCCGCGGAAGCCATCTTGGATTCAGGAGTGTTGTGCCTGGTGAGTCTGCGCGGTGGCATCAACAATGGCACAGGGGCATAGTGCGAGCGTGGTGGAGCTCAAAGAACTATGGGGCGCAAGAGAGGATTTTGGCCGAGGAGAGCAGAGGAGCGGCGCGAGCGAAAGTGTGGAAGGAGGAAGACGATGACCTTAAATAGAGGTGCGGTGAATCGGCGCACCGTTGGATGGAGAAAATGTGAGATAGATGGTGTACACGTGGAATAGGGGTAACAAAGTAATTTCAGTATGAAGGCGTTACAGCGCGTGCGCCATGAAAAATGGAGGACATGTGTCCCCCACTTGCACGACGTGTCAAATTGATGAGATTTCTGGGCCCGCCAGACAGAGAGAGAAAATTACCCGTGTCTTCCCGATACATTGGTCGTGGCTATCATCAGCAATGATGTCACCTTGGTAAAACAAAATCTCGGCTATGAAGTTTCATAAGAAGAGCGACAGCAGAAGATTATTGATTATTTCGAGAGCCTTTGATCAAATACAAGTTTTTGACCAAATGCTCGGGGGCTACTTTGGAAAAAAGAAAAATTCAAGTATGGCAAAATAGAAATGGCGAGAGCCTATGACCAAACGCAAGCATTTGTCCATAGCCTCGGGGGCTACTCCCATCGGGAGCACTGTTTGCGCACTTGATAGATATAAAAATTCGAGAAAGAATGACAATATAGCGACATGAGGCATTAGAGTGTTGAGCCTACAACCAAGCACTAGTCCTTGGCTGTAGCCTCGGGGGCTACTCCCATCGGGAACGCTGTTCGCGTGCCCGATGAAATTATAAAAAAAAGAGAAAGAAAGAGGAAAAAGAAAGAAAGAAGAAGTGATTATATTTCGAGTTATACAAATAACTCTACATATACTCCCATCGGGAAGGCAAAATAAGTCATCTGTTGACTCAATAAAATGTGCTATTCCAGCAGCCGAAAAAGCACTCGACAATATATTCTCAGAGCGCCAAAGTTGCGAATAATCTCTGAATGCCGCAAAATTTGCGAAGGTAAGACCCTGATCCGTTCTGAGCGTGGCGCCGCCTCTGACGTCGGTTTGTTACTTTTTTCCGTATCAACAGATACGAAGAAAATCCTAACGGACGCGTTAGGTACCCGATAAAAATGACTCGACAGAATGGTAAGACCTTAAGCGGCACCTATCGAAGTTTACACCAGTATCCCGAGATCATGTCCAGGGACGTGATCTTGAAGTAGGTTTTTGCGGATTGCCACTAGAGAAGTTAACTAGTACCTGATCCGTCAGATGAACTAGCCCCAACTACCATCATCCCTGTACAATATATAATTGCATATCAAAGGATATGTGATAAATTCAACAGAGTTATTGAATGATTAAAGCTGGAGATTTGCCTTGATTCTTCGATTCAAGTAAAATCTCGGGGGCTACTGACATAGGCATCCCCAATGGGCCTGCCGAAGATGGTACCCGGGGTTTATTGAAGGCCCATAACCCGAAGAGCAAGAAGATTCGGAAGCCCAAGATACTATTAAGGAAAGCTAGAGTTGTAATAGGAAGCATTATTTGTAATCTTGCGGGACGGGTGAGAAACCCTCCCGGACTCTGTAAACTTGTGTATCACGAATCCCTCGGCTCCGCCTCCTATATAAGGGGAGTCGAGGGACAAAGAAAGGATCGAATCATTGTCTAACAAACCCTAGTTTTCATATCGTCGAGTACTTTTCGGCCGAAACCTTCGAGATCTACTTGCCCTCTACATCCAACGAAACCCTAGTCTACAACTCGTAGGCATTGACAAGTTAATACCTTGTCAACCGGGATGAAGTCTCACAATTGCCACGTGCTCATGACGCAGATACTTCCCGTTGCGATCCGAGGCATAATGGACGAGCACGTCCGTCATACGCTGTTTGGCCTTTGCAACTTTTTTGACGTTATCACCAGGAAGTCGATCGGCGTGAGGCAGCTCAAGATGCTACAAGATGAGATCGTGGTGATACTATGTGAGCTCGAGATTTACTTCCCGCCCGCATTCTGTGATATATGCGTCCATCTCCTTCTCCATGTCGTTGAAGACATCTAGCAGCTCGGCCCGACGTTCCTCCACAACATGATGCCTTTCGAAATGCAGAACGGTGTCATGAAAGGATACGTTCGCAATAGGGCCCGTCCAGACGCAAGCATGGCCAAGGGGTTTCTAACCTACGAGTGCATCTCCTTCTGCCGAATTATCTAAGCACCGAGGACGACGAGGATCATGTTGGTCTACCCCCAGGACGCACCTCGCAGGCTGGCTGGAGTCGGTCACCGCGAGGGCTACCGCTCAGTCCATGTCGGCATTGCCAATCGACGCGACGACTTTGACAGGGCTCACCGGGTCGCGCTACAACACTTAAAACTGATCGAACCTTTCGTGCAAGAGCACAAAAGCATGATCGAGCAGAATTACATCGATATGGGCCGGCCGAGGAAGATGGGTGACGTAACCAAAGAGCACAACTCCAGCTTCACGCGTTGGTTCAAGCAAACTCAACTGGTTGAAGCACAGAGAAAAAGGCCTTCTACCGAAGATGAAAAACTCATATACACCTTATCACAGGGCCCCGGGCATAACGTAAGGACCTATCAGGGGTACGACATCAACGGTTACAGATTCTACACCGAGGAAAAGGACAGAAATATTGAAAATCAAAACTCAGGAGTAACTATGCTGTCATACGCCGATGACGAGACTAATGTCAAGGAAAGATTTTTTGGAAGGATCGAGGAGATATGGGAGCTCAATTACTGTGGAGAGACGGTGCCAATGTTTCGTGTGAGATGGGCCAAGAAGGTCGAAAAACAAGGCCGATATTTCACCACCATGGTTATACCCGATGCAAAATCGAAGAACGCATACGCGAAAAATGAGCCATGGGTACTCGGTAGCCAAGTTGACCAATGCTTCTTCATCACCGATCCGTCGAGGCCTAGCCGTGTTGTCGTGAGGAGGGGCAAGAGGAGCATCATAGGAATGCAAGGAGACGCCAACGAGGAAGACTTGGACAAGAACGGTGACCCGAAGATCGAGGAGGAATTCGACAGGCACTTCGACATGCCTACTACTAGTAAAGTAAGAAGGAAGACCTCCCTACCCTCTAAAGGTTGTCCGTTCACGCGAAGAAATCTCAAGGTGGCCGGCATAAAGTATTCAACCACCAACAACCGAAAGGGCAAGAAGATTGCGAAGAGACGCTAGCTAGAGCTCGAAGCCGGGACGAAGAAGATCTTTTTTTGGTGTGTGTGTGTGACAAGTACATGCATGTGTGTGTTAGAGAGACAAGAACATGTGTGTGTGAGACAAGTAATTTGTAATTGAAAATCCCTAGTAATTATTAAATGTTGTGTTCTTTCTTGAAAATGTAAGAAAAAAGTAGGGGCAGCCAGGGTTCGAACCTGGGTTACCCAAGCCTACCAGTGGGCTTAACCACTGGGCTAATGATGTGTTTCTGACAGAACACAGCATTAGCCCAGTTTGTTTACCAAGTGTAAATATTCTGTGGTGCACCTAGTACTGCATGCGCCATAGAATTCCTTAATTCTGTGGCGCATGTCCCACTTGGTGCGCCACAGAATTAAGGAATTCTATGGCACATGCCAACTTTGGTGCGCCACAGAATATTTACACTTGGTGAAATAGTCGCGAACCCTTTTCTTCCCCACCCTTCCCAGTTCTTCATGCACGAACCCTAACTGTCACCGTCGCCATCGCCACCGCCTAGCGCCACCGCCACCACCTGGCGCCACCGCCACCGCCTAGCGCCGCTGCCGCCGAGGAGGAGGAGGGCGCCCCGCCAACCGCCATCGCAGCCGAGGAGGGAGGAGGACGCCCCGCCAACCACCACCGCGCGCCGCCGAGCAGCAGGAGGAGGACGCCCCGCCAACCACCACCGCTTCCGAGCAGGAGGAGGAGGAGGGCACCCCGCCAACCGTCAGTGAGATCTCCTCTCGCCTCTCCTCTCCCCTCCGATGTGCCTCCCTCCCCAGTGCCCCCCTACGTTGTGCCTCTCCTCTTCACTGGAATCCTTCCAATTAGTTGCTTCTCTGGTTGAATTGCTTCTCTAGTTCTTCCCCTTTCAGTTATTTGCTATTGTTGAATATATGCAGTGGTTGTTGTAATGCAAAAATTACAAATTTCTAATATGCAGTGGTTAAGATGCAGTGGCTACTACTCTGTTGATGTACATGGTTCAATAAAATGCAGTAGCAAATGAATGCAGTAGTGATGCTGTAGTCAAATAGAATTTCAAGAAAAACTAGGTTGTAGTGCTGCTGTAGTCAAATAGGTTGTAGCAAAAAAAAAAAAAACTAGGTTGTAGTGCTGCTGTAGTCAAATAGAATTTCAAGAACACCTCAATTTGCTTTGTAACAGAGAGTCAAAAGAGGGTTAGTATGAATGCAGTAGCAAATAAAAATGAACAAGCTAATGTTGTAGCAAATGAATGCAGTAGAAATTTAGAGATAAAAAGCTACTTGCTATTGTTGAATTGCTTCCTGACTTGGAGTAATAAACCACTGCATCTAAATAAATGCTATCAAGAATAATGTTGTAGCAAAATAAATGTCATCAAGAATAATGCAAAATAAATGATGTCAAGCTTGCTATTTTTTTAATTCATTGCTTGATGTTTTTTTAATTCATTGCTTGCAGTAGAGCTAATAAAGTTCTTGAAGTTCTCTCTGAAAAAGAATGAAGTTTTTTTAAATGAATATTAAGATGAAGCTGCTACTACTCTGTTGATTTACATGGTTCAATAAAATGAACAATGCAGTAGGTTTTTCAATACAATGCAGTAGGTTTTTTAATAAAATGAAATGCTACTGCCTAGTTGATTTTGAATTGATGCTAGGATTTGTTGGTAGTAGAAAATTTAGGTTTAGAAAATGAAAATGCTTGGGTTAATAAAATGAAATGCTACTGCCTAGGATTTGTTGATTTTGAATTACTGCTTGGGGTTTCAAGATAATAATGCTACTAGTACATGAAATGCTACTGTTTGAATTTTATGAAATGATCATGCTCATGCTCCCTGGTTGCAAGATGAGAATGCATATATGGTTTTAGTTCACCTCTGGCCACCTCTGCCCTAGCAAGAATATTCCTTTGAACCAAAAATGCCTCTGCCTAGCAAGAATGGACAGGCTCTCCTGACCCATTTTGGGGAATATTCCCAATGGCTTGTCTCTGACCCATTTTGGAGAATATTCTCCCTCTTGTGGATTGACATCACAATTCAAAAAAAGAAACTGATGGCATTGTCCTATGTAACACAACTATTCAGCTTGTGTTCTCATACCCTCTGTGCATGCCCTCCATCCTATATAAATGCCTAGTGTAGTGAACCAGAAAACCACACCAAACATGGACAACCTGTCCTGGAGTGCAAAGAGGAGGAGCACTGGCTCCAGTGGTGCCTCTGGCTCTAGGGATGCCACTCTTTCCAAGACTTTTTCTATGGGTAGGGCAGACAAGGAGTTGCTAGTGTATCGTAGGAGAAGTGTGCAAGAGAGGGAAGCTTCTGCTGCCAGGTTCAGGGAAGAAGAAGCAGCAGATGGCTTGAACCAGCTAGGTGTGTTCACATACACTACAGAAGTTCTCCCAGTTCCAAAATCCAGACCTAAGCCCATTCCCAAACTGAAAAAGTATAAGCATCAGTTGAGGGAAGGAGGACCCACAGAGGTGTTGCCCTACTATGTAGAACCAAATCTTGAAGAAAAGGTTAAGGCTGGAGTTATCTTGTGCTGGCTGAGGAAGGGCATGACAAAAATCAAAGATTTGGTATCCTAGTTTGTTGTAGTTAGTTGTAGTTTCAGCCATCTAGTTTTAGTGTGTCCTAGTTTGTCTGAAAAATTACGTAATGTAAGGGTTGATGTAATGCTTCCATGCAATGATGAATAAAAGGGTTTATGTAATGCTTCTATGCAGATGGTAGGAATTATCTACTAAAATTTGATTAGCTATTGGTATAATTCTCTTTGAATTTATAAAAAAAAATAAGTCACTAGCTACTGCCTTTTGTAATGTATATTTATGAGTAATAGCATTTTCATTTGAAGTCACTAGCATTTCCATATGATGCTCAAGCTTCTGCTATTTAATTATCTCTGGAATTTATATGTTGATGTTCTTTATTGCTACTGCTAGCTAGGATTTGTTAGCAATTCTTGGTTCAAGCTAATGATGCTACTTTGGTTAGTGCTACTGTAAGTATAAGTGGTTAGTGCTACTGTAAGTATAAGTGTAATGCTCCAGGTTTTGATGTAGTTGTATGCTTCAGGTTTTGATGCTTCAGATTTTGATGTAGTTGTAGCTCCAGGGTTTGATGCTTCAGGTTTTTGATGCTCCAGGTTTTGTTGTAGATGCTCTAGGTTTTGATGCTTCAGGTTTTTGATGCTCCAGGTTTTGATGTAGTTGTAGCTCCAGGTTTTGATGTAGTAGTATTTGGATACATTTTTTTTTATGATGATGAACATGGTTAGAATCTGTGAATATGGTGATGAATGTGGGCTCCAGGTTTTGCAGGGATTTCATTGAGTTGCCCATTTCCCCCGAAGCGTTGATTCACTTCCATTTCGGTTGAGAAATGGGCACTCCTACGTAGCAAAATAAGCAAAGTTCATGCCGAAATTTTGAATTTTTTGGTTGACTTTTGTACTAACTTTTTGCCTCTTTTTAATGAAGTGCAAATAAACATGTCGGGCAGCACTTCTAGGCCCAGGAGCCAGAACGAAGAAGAGAGAGAAGCCAACAAGGACTTCTGGGAGGGCTATGAGCGGCCCCGGAAGGCCGCCGCCGAGTCGACCGGCGATGAGGAAGAGGGCCGGGACGCCGCCTCCGAGGGAGAGGGCCGGGGGGCCGCCGACGACACCGACGAGGGTCGGGACGCCGCCTCCGAGGGAGAGGGCCGGGGGGCCGCCGCCGACACGGGCGACGATGACGATACCTGGGACGACGCCACCGAGACCGGTGAAGAGACCGGTGAAGATAACGCGGCCAACCGCACGGAAGGTGATAGCGGCGGCAACCCTCAGGAGGGTAAGAAGAAGAGGACGGCGAGGAGGCCAAGGAGGGATCGGAGGCCGCAAGTGCTCGCCAACGTCACCGATGCTTTCACGGTAGTCTCCGAAAGTGGCCTACCGATGGAGCCTTCGTGGGTTGCCAAAGGGTACGGCATGCAACTAGGGTGCATCGTCCTTGAAACCGTGCCGATCCTAACTCAGGACCTCAGAAGCAAGGAGAACGCGGCTATCGCCCAATCCCTCCTCCAGAAGCTTCACCAACGATACACGTCCCCGGAGCCGTTCAATAAGGTGGACTCTTTAGCTCTCACGAAGATGAGCACCGCCTTGAGCAGCTGGAAGAACCGGCTGAAGAACAAGATCGAGGCCGGTGAAAGCTGGGAGAGGATAAGTAGCAAAGACCCGTCGCTCTCCTTAGAAGACTTTAATGCATTCAAGTCTTACTTAGAGACTGACACTATTAAAAAATGGACCGCCTGGGGGAAGAAAATGCGGGATTTGAACTTAGGGACCCACCATTGCGGAAGCGGCGGTTACCGAGGAAAACAGCCCACTTGGGACAAGGAGGATGCCGAGATGGTACGTCTGGGGAAAGAAAACCCCTGGCACAAAATCGAGGATGTACATGCTAGGAACTTTGTCCGGTCCCGCTACTACTTAGACTGGAAGACGGAGGAATTTATTACGGATCACAAAGACGTGAAGAATTTCGAGAAGTACCTGGTAAGGATAGTCTATATTATTTCGCTCATCTCATTAGGCAATGAAGCCAAATGGGCTAACCTTAAGTTCCTTTGTCTGAAGGATGATGAGTTGAAGGCTAGTTGTACGGCTGGCCCGTCGTCCCAGGGTTCGACGGAACCATGGGACACGCCTTTCAACAGGGCGACGAACAAATACAAGGACAGGTGATGAGGTCTAAGACCCCGTGTGTGGCCCGATCTCGCGGATTGACTTCGAAACCAAGGGAATAGATGGGAGAACGCGAGGAACACGAAGAACACGACGAACACGAGGAACTCCGAGACTCACGCACGCACACCAACCCGATACACCCGACCTTCGTGGCTCGATGGACCACGCCAATAGAATCTCCGAGGAAGAGGCACGTGGCAGAATTCCCGGAGAGAGATTGGGGTTGGAGAGGAAGAGCTTGGTGAGGGAGAGAGAGTAACTAGTACTAGAATCTCTCTCAACAAGATCAAAGTCAACAACCAAGGTGCCTTGATTACAGAGGGATGATACCCAAGGGAGACTAAGCTCAAAGGTAGGTTTGAGTTCAAAACAAGTCTAAAGAGCTAAGAAGGGGTTCCAGCTACTTATATAGTCACACATGGCCAGCAAGGGCGAACAGGTACGCGAAGGGATAAGTTAAGGCAGTTTGGTGGGGCATTCCCGTCAGATCCGGTTTGGGGTCCGGTCTGACCGGGCCTGTGACCGGGCTGTCCGGTCATGGGTCCGGTCGACCGCCCGCAACCGGTCCGGTCATGGGTCCGGTCGACCGGCGCAAACCGATTCGCAAGGTTTCCGGTCCTGGGTCCGGTCGTCCCGGTACGAGGGAGCTGGCCCGGTTTGGCGCCCGGTTGACCGGCCTGTGACCGGGCGTCCGGTTGTGGGTCCGGTCCGACCGGGTCCTGGACCGGCCAGCGTCCGTCTCTTCCTTGGAGCGCTTCGAGCGACGTCGGCTTCCGCTTCATGATCATCTCCTTGTCCAGCTGCTTCTCTCCCTCCCTTGACCTTGGCGCCTCCTCCTCTCCGGGGCCTTGATGCGCCTTGTACCTAATGACACATAGCACGTCGGCATGAGGTAGCAATCCATCCAAGGGGGTACCAAGATCAAGGGTGGTGAGGAGCGAGTTCACCTCATCATGTAGAGCCTTGGCTCGGGCTCGTGTCATCGGTCCACTTGGGGGACTAGTTGGTCTTGATGGAGTGTCGTCGGAGAGCGGGGCTACATCATCTCCCCCCTTGGGAAAGAGTCGTCCTCGACTCGTGGTCTTCCTCATCTCCATGATAGGGTGACAAGTCGGAGACATTGAACGTGTTGCTCACCAAGTACTTGGAGGTGGGAATGTCGATGACGTAAGCGTTGTTGTTGATGCGTTTGAGGACCTTGAAGGGACCATCTCCTCTTGGCTTGAGCTTCGAGTTGCGTTCATGAGGGAATCTTTCCTTCCGGAGGTGGATCCAAACGATGTCGCCTTCTTGAAATATGCGTTCCTTCTTCTTAGCGTTGAGGCGGGTAGCTTGACGAAGCACATGTTCTTGAATGGTAGCTCTTGTTTCTTCATGAAGTTTCTTGACGGCGGCGGTGCGCTTGTCGAAATCCATGTTGATCCGCTCATGAAGGGGGAGCGGTAGTATGTCGAGTGCCGTGAGCGGCTCAAACCCGTAGACGACCATGAAGGGACTCCTTGATGTAGTCGAGTGCTTGGCGCGGTTGTAGGCGAACTCCGCGTGTGGAAGGCATTCCTCCCATGACTTCAAGTTTTTCTTCACGAGGATGCGTAGAAGGGTGGAGAGGCTTCGATTGACCACTTCCGTTTGCCGTCCGTTTGCGGGTGCGAGGATGATGAGAATAAGAGCTTCACTCCAAACTTTGCCATGAGCGACTTCCAAAGATAACTCATGAACTTGACGTCTCGATCCGACACAATGCTTTGCGGCACTCCATGTAGGCGAACAATTTCCCTGAAAAACAATGAAGCAATGTGTGAAGCATCATCGCTCTTATGGCAAGGTATGAAATGAGCCATCTTAGAGAATCTATCCACTACCACGAATATAGAATCATGACCATGCTTAGTGCGAGGCAATCCTAGAACAAAATCCATGCTAATATCCGTCCATGGTGCATAAGGTATAGGCAAAGGTGTGTAAAGACCATAAGGATTGGAAGTAGACTTAGCTTGAAGGCATGTCGTGCAACGGTTGCAAAGGCGCTCGACGTCCCGCTTCATCTTCGGCCAATAATAGTGAGTGGCTAACATCGCAAGTGTCTTGTCCCGACCAAAATGTCCCATAAGGCCACCACCATGTGACTCTTGCAAGAGTAACGTTCGAAGAGAAGACTCGGGAATGCAAATTTTGTTGGCTTTAAAGAAGTAGCCTTTGTGCAAATAGAAGTCATCAAATCCTCGGTCAACGGAACACTTCTCAAATATCAGAGCAAAGAAAGAATCGGAAGTATAGAGTTCTTTGATCTCTTCAAGTCCCAAGACATGAAAATCCAAGCGAGTAAGCAAAAGGGTGTTTTTGCGGGAAAGAGCATCCGCCACTACATTGTCCTTGCCCTTCTTGTATTTGATTACATATGGGAAGGACTCAATGAACTCAACCCATTTTGCATGACGTTTGTTCAAATTGTGTTGGCTTTTCAAGTACTTCAAAGACTCATGGTCGGAATGAATGATAAACTCTTTTGGCCAAAGATAGTGTTGCCAAACTTCAAGAACACGAACCAAAGCGTAGAGCTCCTTGTCATATATAGGATAGTTGAGGCGTGCGCCATCTAACTTCTCACTATAGTATGCCACGGGTTTGCCCTCTTGCATAAGAACACCACCAATACCAAGCCCACTTGCATCACACTCAATCTCAAAAATTTTGGCAAAATTTGGAAGAACAAGAAGGGGAGCTTCGGTAAGGCGTTTCTTCAACTCATCAAAAGCATTTTGTTGGGTCTTGCCCCAAACAAACGGAACATTCTTCTTGGTAAGCTCATTCAAAGGGCAAGCAATGGTGCTAAAATCTTTCACAAAGCGGCGGTAGAAACCGGCAAGTCCATGAAAATTTCGAACTTGGCCAACATTTGTAGGAGTAGGCCAATTGTGGATGGCCTCCACCTTGGAAGAATCAACTTCAATCCCATTAGCGGAAACCACAAAGCCAAGGAAAACCAATTTGTTTTGAGCAAAGGTGCACTTGGGGAGGTTAGCATAAAGCTTTTCATGACGCAAGATGCACAAGACCTCTCTCACATGTTGCACATGGTCCTCGAGACTTTTGCTATAGATGAGAATATCATCGAAATAGACAACCACACTCTTGCCAATGAGAGGACGCAAGATGTGATTCATGAGGCGCATGAAAGTAGATGGAGCATTGGAAAGACCAAAAGGCATAACGAGCCATTCATATAGACCGAGTTTGGTCTTGAATGCCGTTTTCCATTCATCACCAATTGCCATGCGGATTTGGTGGTAGCCACTACGCAAATCGATTTTAGAGAAAATCGTGGCACCACTAAGTTCATCAAGCATATCATCTAAACGCGGAATGGGATGGCGGTAACGGACGGTAATGGCATTGATGGGGCGACAATCCATACACATCCGTTGCGTCTCATCCGGTTTAGGCACAAGAATCACGGGAACCGCACAAGGGCTAAGGCTTTCGCATACGTACCCTTTGGCGAGGAGATCTTGTATTTGGCGTTGTATCTCCTCGTTTCTTCGGGGTTGGTGCGGTAGGCGGCACGGTTTGGAAGCGGAGCGCCGGGTATGAGGTCGATGCGGTGCTCGATGCCTCGAAGCGGTGGTAGCCCATGAGGGAGCTCGTCGGGGAAGACGTCTTGAAACTCCTTCAAAAGAGACAACAAAGACGAAGGAATGTTTGTTAAGTCGTTAGTCGCCGATGATGGTCCCTTGCATATGAGGACGTAGTGCAATATGGTGGATGAGTTTGCTTGCACTTCTCTCCACTCGCTTTTGGTGGCTAGGAGGACGCTCTTTCGCTCACTCATGTATGGCTTGTGGCGCTCACTCTCCATTTGGTGGGTCGCTCCCTCACCTCTCAACTCACTATGGTGGAAGTGGTGTTGTGCCCTCGCTAGAGCCTTCGCATTGTCGGCGATGATTTGACTAGGAGTCATGGGGCGTAGCTCGAACTTCTTGTCGTTGACCTTGAAGGTGTATGTGTTGGAGAGTCCATCATGTATAGCCTTCTTGTCATATTGCCAAGGGCGGCCAAGCAACATGTGGCACACCGTCATGGGTACCACGTCACACTCAATAGTATCCTCATAAGGTCCAATCTTGAAAGTGACGGTGACGGTATGTTGTATCTTGACATTGCCCTTGTCACTCAACCATTGGATATGGTAAGGGTGAGTGTGCTTGCGGAGAGTGAGGTTGAGCTTCTCACACAACTCGGTGCTTGCAAGGTTATGGCAACTTCCACCGTCTATGATGACCTTGATCGACTTGCCACCAATTCCGGCACGGGTTTGGAAGATGTTGCACCGTTGTTCTTCCATATCATGAGGTTGTGTTGTTAGCACTCTTGTAACCACAAGTGAGGGACTTGGGTCATGCTCACATAAGAGAGGATCTTCTCCACTTGCTTGCTCATAAGCTTCTTCACTTTCCACGGCGGCTTGCACAAGGGCTTCATATTCATCCTCATCAAGCGTCTCGATATCACCATTCTCCATAGTGATCATGACCTTGGTGTTCTTGCACTCAAACGATTTGTGACCTTGGGTGCCACACTTGAAGCAAGTGACACTAGAGGGTCCCGTGGATGCCTTAGAGGAGGCGGTGGAGGAGACCGTTTGCTTCATGCGACTTTGGATAGTCGGTTTCTTGAATGTTGTAGAGGACACGTCGGCCTTGGCACTTGTAGCATGAGGAGTTGATGTAGTAGGAGTAGTCGATGTAGCGAGCTTGGAGGAGAAATAGGTCTTGGCCTTGGAGTACTTGATGTCCTCAATCACTTGGCGCTCGGCCTTCGACGCTTGATGGACCAACTCAACCATGTTGGAGTAAGGTTGGAACTCCACAATTCGCTTGATGGGATAGTTGAGGCCATTGAAGAAACGAGCAATGGTTTGGTCATCGGACTCTTGGATGTTGGCTCGCATCATAGTGAGCTCCATCTCCTTGTAGAACTCCTCGACGGTCTTGGTGCCTTGCTTCAACTTTTGGAGCTTGTTGAAGAGGTCGGTCATGTAGTGCGTGGGGACAAAGCGAGCATGCATCTCTTTCTTCATTTCTTCCCAAGTGTCAATTGGAGGTTCACCCTTCTCTTCTCGAAGAGTGAGGACTTGCTCCCACCAAGTGTTTGCGTAGTCCTCGAACTCAAGAGACGCCATAGCCACCTTCTTGGCACCGGAGTAGTTGTGGATGCGGAATATCTTGTCAACCTTGAGTGCCCATGAGAGGTAGGCCTCGGCATCTTCTTCTCCCTTGAACTTTGGCATGGTGAACTTGAGTCTTCCAAACATGTTCTCTTCATCCTCCAAGTTTCTTCGACGAGGAGGTGCACCTTCATCTCTTGCGGCTTGAGGAGGAATAGGAGGTCTTCTACGGCCAACCATAGCATTGGGTTGGCGTTGGAGGTGCACACTTGCTTCACTTGGTTCACGGTGAGGATGTGGTTGAAGATCTTGACGAGGTGGTTGACGACGCTCAATGTTGGGTCTCTCATCTTGATCATGGTGTGGGTCTCCTCTTCCACCTTGGTCATGGCGAGGATGATTGCGGAGATCACGCCTCGGTTGGTCTTGATGTCCATGGCCTTGAGCATCACCATGTGGCTCCATGTTGTGGAAGAAGTTGTCATGTGGGTGGCCGTCACGCCCTTGGTGGGCATGGCCATCCGGTTGAGGACGATCTTGTGGAGGACGTTCTTGTGGACGAGCATGGCGATGGATTTCTCCTCGCCTAGAGTTGGAGCGAGAGTCTTCATGACGAGCATGTGAGCGATGAGGTCGATGATGGTCGTCATGCCTTGAGGAGGAGCTTGAGGACGAACGGTGACCATGAGAGTAGTAATCTTGTGACGAACTTGATGATGAAGAAGTAGAGCGGTGTCGGCGATGACGACCCAAGTTGGTGATGGCGCGCTCGAGGCTATCCATGCGCCGCTCCATGTTCGCATCATTTTGGCCGCCATTTGGCCATTCAAGTTGTCCGTAGCTTCGTGAAGGAGAGCCAAGTCTTGGTTCACAACGGAGAAGTTGTGTGCCACTTCATCGTATTGCTCATCGATGCGTGTCTCGAAGAGTGTGAGTTGCTCCTTGAACTCTTGTCGTTGCGTCCATAGGTTGTGTTGAGTAGCCAACCTCTCGGTGTTGCGGAGGACTTCTCCCTCCCTTGCATCATCTCCACTCCTATCCATGATGCAAAGACAAGAACTATGTTGTGTATGTTAGTGGAAGGAGACTACCTCGCACTCTTACCAAGGTAAGATAGTATTGAGGCAATCCACCAAGCCGAAAGCAAGATCAAGTGTATCGGGAACACACGCAAAACCACACACAAAAACTAGCAAATATGGTGTTAGGCGAGTGTTGTGGAAAGCCAAAAGACAAATCCAAGATCGAGTATGTTGTTAAAAGTGGGTAAGGTCCAAAAATCCAAATGTCAATGTGAAGATCACTATAAACACGGAAAAGTTGTGGAACACACACACGAGATAAGCGGGGTTAGTGCAACCAAAAGTGAGCGGAAAAGTGTATGTATGGATGCTCGGTGTCACACTAACACAAGGAGAGGCAAAGCTTTGGTTGCAAATGAAGAGACAACTAGATTCACACGCGGCCTCTCTTCTCGTATCTATCTTTGCTTAAAAGCCTTTTCTCTTTTGTATATGGTGGCACTTGCACTCTTTTGTATGTATGGGCGTATGGATGTATGGATGTATGGATGTATGGTGCTACTCGCACTCTTTTTGTGTTTTTGGGGCTTTTTCACGCACTATGTTAGCGTTAGCCTCGCTTTTGCTATCTTGCCACACGAGTGTTTGCTTGGATGCCTTACTCAACACGACACACACACCTCACAATGCGGGGCCACGTGCAATGTCTCGCAACACTAGACAAGCAATGCTCGATGGGATAGATCGCAAAAGGAAGAGGGGTTACAAGATGATAGCTGCAAGTTATACCTGCGATGGTGGTGGTGGTGTTGGTGGTGGTGGAGATCGCCGGATGTCGAGGTCGAAGGGGGCGCGAAGATGCGCCCGGTCTGGGGCCCGGTTGGACCGGATCCTGGACCGGCGTGTCCGGTTTGCCGCCCGGTGGACCGGGTTCTGTGCTGGCTCGTCCGGTCTGTGGCCCGGTCCGACCGGGTCCGAAACCGGGTTTCACGATTTGAAGCTTTCTCTCTCCTGTTCTTCCCCAAACCAAGACCAAATCGACCAAATCGAAGGGAAACGATGGAATTGGAGGCTCAAAGTTGGGGAAATAGTAGATCAAGCACAACAACACCAAATCCACGGACCAAAACCACTCAAAACGCAACCAAATCACAGATCGGTCAAGAGGCAATTTGAGGCTATTTTTGGGGATTTTTTTGGAAAATTTTCTAGGAACGAAATCGGGTGGGTGGAGGGTCAAATCCGCGGTAACCAAGAGCTGCTGATACCATATGATGAGGTCTAAGACCCCGTGTGTGGCCCGATCTCGCGGATTGACTTCGAAACCAAGGGAATAGATGGGAGAACGCGAGGAACACGAAGAACACGACGAACACGAGGAACTCCGAGACTCACGCACGCACACCAACCCGATACACCCGATGCTTACCTTCGTGGCTCGATGGACCACGCCAATAGAATCTCCGAGGAAGAGGCACGTGGCAGAATTCCCGGAGAGAGATTGGGGTTGGAGAGGAAGAGCTTGGTGAGGGAGAGAGAGTAACTAGTACTAGAATCTCTCTCAACAAGATCAAAGTCAACAACCAAGGTGCCTTGATTACAGAGGGATGATACCCAAGGGAGACTAAGCTCAAAGGTAGGTTTGAGTTCAAAACAAGTCTAAAGAGCTAAGGAGGGGTTCCAGCTACTTATATAGTCACACATGGGCAAGGGCGAACAGGTACGCGAAGGGATAAGTTAAGGCAGTTTGGTGGGGCATTCCCGTCAGATCCGGTTTGGGGTCCGGTCTGACCGGGCCTGTGACCGGGCTGTCCGGTCATGGGTCCGGTCGACCGGGCCTGCAACCGGGCGGTCCGGTCATGGGTCCGGTCGACCGGGCGCAAACCGGATTGCGAGGGTCCCTGGTGGTCTGCCGGCCTGCACGAGGGAGGCGGCCCGGTGACGCTCCGGTGAGGCGGGCCCGGTGGTCGGGTCCGGGATGGCGGCCGTCCTTCCTTTTCGCTTCGAGCGACGTCGGCTTCCGCTTCATGATCATCTCCTTGTCCAGTCTCCCTCCCTTGACCTTGGCGCCTCCTCCTCTGGGGCCTTGATGCGCCTTGTACCTAATGACACATAGCACGTCGGCATGAGGTAGCAATCCATCCAAGGGGGTACCAAGATCAAGGGTGGTGAGGAGCGAGTTCACCTCATCATGTAGAGCCTTGGCTCGGGCTCGTGTCATCGGTCCATTTGGGGGACTAGTTGGTCTTGATGGAGTGTCGTCGGAGAGCGGGGCTACATCAACAGGGAGCTGGACAAGCCACCGACGTCGGGTGGCCGTGTGTCCGGCTTTGGCACAAGTATGAAGCTATCCGAGTACTACGGATCGGATGCCAAGACGAGAAAGCTGGAGAGGAGGTCGTCGGCTAAGGATAAATCCGAGGTTCAGGAGCTGAAGAAGAAGGTGGAGTCACTAGAGAAGCTGGTGGCCGAAAAGCCTGTGGAGAACACGAAGATGATGAAGAAGTTATTGGACGAGAAGATCCGGCAGATCATCCCCCCTGGGTTGATGGAGGGGTTAGCTGCTTGGAATGCGGGAGGTCAAGTGGGGCCGATACATGTGCCCAGCATCAGCGGCATCAACTCAAGCTTCCACGTGTCGCCGACGCTGCCGCTCCACCCGACGCCGCAGCTTCAACCGCCGCCGCAGCTCCAACTGGTCGCATCGACGCCCCCAACCGCCGCCCTTGTATCGACAGTAGCCGAGATCGACGCCATCCAGAAGGTAAACTCATTAGTTACTCCTTGGCGTCATATTATTTAACTATATATGCCTTTCGTGACTGCCATCTCACGATGCCCAACATGGCGCCCCTGACTCAGGATGAACAGTGCATACTTCTGCAAATGGTGGAGCCCGGCGGCAAGTTGGTGGAAGTTGCTAGCGGCATCGTCATGGCTTCCCGCGTTATGCACGGCAATGCATTGGAGGAAAACGTGGTGAAGGTCAAGTTGGTAATGGTAGTGCCGGAGTACCGCTACGCCATCCCCCCTTTCAACCTCCGGGCATAGACGAGGGCGACGTTTTGTCCCTTGGGGATTGCACCTCATGGCTTATGAAATGGCCGAAGAACCAGATTCGTCTGGGGGGGTCTTCCGAGTGCTAAGAAAAGCACCGGCGCCACCTCCCCTATCATCCGGCCCAAGATCGCCAGCGCCGACGATACCCTTAAGGAAACAGCGGTCGCCGCCCCCACTACCCTGAAGGAACGGTCGCCGCCGCCACCCGGAAGGAACCGACGATCGCCGCCACCACCACACGCCACAAACAGTTGTTGGGAGCGCTACCGAACGACCGTCGACCAGACGCAAGGTACGCCAAGCGGCGGCATCGCAACCGCCACCACCTAAGGTCCAGGACATGGCGCCACTTGATGGCAACGATGTAGATGATGATGATGACATCGATGCCTACATCAACACTGGCGCCTACAGCCAAGATATGTACATGCCTCCTATGGATGAACAAGCCTTCCGCACTCACGGCAATCAACTTGGTCGTCCCACTACAGTCACGAAGCAGCGCCTGGTCTTCACGGGTTTTTCTCAAGACACTCCTCCGGAGGCTGGCAATCCAGCTCAAGTCAAGCATGCTACCGTTTTCAGCCCTAACACGCTGCGTAAGACGATCATCGGGGAGCCACCCAAAATCAAGCAACCTCAGAAGCACCACCAGCACCGACCCCAGCAGCACCCGAAGCACCACCATCAGCACCACCAGCACCCCCAGTAGGTCAGGTGAAGAAGGCAAGGAAGAGAGGAGCCAAGAAGGGCGCATCTTCGAGCCAGCCTGCTCCTAAGAGGATCCGGGCCGACGACATGGTACCACCTACACCGGATGGCTTGCCCCGGTGTCATGAAGCTGGTAAACCGATACTGCCTCCGGACATGGAACACCTCGCAAGTGGACCAATGCTCCCTTTGCAGCACACTATTAATTATCTAGAGAGCGTCCTTCTTAAAGAAAAGGATCCAAATTACCCGGTGTTATCGGTCAAGGTGCCGTCCGACCAGAACTTCGTCTATGAAGACCCCGTGGATATCTTCTTCATAGCGTTCGAGAACGTCTTCAATCTATTTCACTCGAAACGGCTCGACTATAACTTGGTCCGCCTATACGCGATCAATCTTCAGATGAAGATCAAGAGAGAGAGACCCCGCCACATCGCGGTAGCGGATCCCTACTACATGCGCGATAGCCAGCTCCAGGACGGCTCAAGGACACGGACCAAGGCGGTGCGGTACCTCCAGAACTTCATGCTCATGTACAAAGAGAGCAACACCATTCTTCTGCCTGTCTTTCCCGAGTAAGTACACATCCGCTCACGGCCGTCGTAACTTATGCTTTCTTATATATTTCTTCCATTGCCGATCATTTCCAACATTCCATTTCAATTGCATGTGTTGAGCAGGGACAAATACTGCACACTCATCATCCTAGATCCGAAGTGGTCACTAGCCCAGTATTTCGACTCGTCGAGTACGACGACGAAGAAAGACTACAAGAGAATAAGGGGTGTTCTCGATGAGGCTATCCTTGGCTACTCCAAAAATGGAGGCACCTTCGACAAGAATGGGCAATATATCAGGCCGGCCACTAAAAATCTCGGGTTCAAGCACGCGATCGACTTCCCTTGTATCAAGCAGCCAGCTGGCAGCATTAAGGAGGCCTTCTATGTCCTCCATCACCTTAAAGGGTTTGTCGAGGATGCAGAGATGATGTCTCTGCCACCTAGTAAGCGAGACCCCATTAAAATGTCGAGGCAAATCAATGATGATGATCTTAGAGAAGACTTCCATCGCATCCAAGTAAAGCTCTCGGAAATTATCTTACAAGATGTATCCAACGCGTCGGGGCTCTTACACCAACTCAGATGGTTGTCTAAGAGGGATATCGAAGAACGCCTACATAGGCAGGGTGATGGAAGGATGTGGACGACGAAGGACTTGTACAAGCCGTTCCCGGAGCCGCTCAAGAAGACGTCTCGTTGACCGAGGCCGGTGTGCCTAGCATTACTTTGAATCGATGGACAATTTGTACCGTGTTGTAAACTAAACTTGCTTAATTTGCTCGAAACGGTGGTCGTCGTTGTTGGACTTCAATTACTATTGTAGTCGTTATCGTTGAACCATATTACTTATGTGATACCGATGCTATATGTCTTTTAGGTTTATTATTATTTCCTTGCTTTAATTCTTGTGAATATGTATGCATGTGAACCCTCTAACTCTTTCCATTGCGTTATATACTAATATGCCTTGTGTCCATAGAGATGACGTACTACGTCGTGTTCGAGGGGCGGGTTCCAGGAGTGTACGAGGAGTGGGAGGAGTGCAAGAAACAGATGCACAAGTTCAGCGGCAACTGCTACAAAGGGTACCCGACTAGACACGAGGCGGTTGCCAAGTGGAGGAAGCACCAAACGAACAAGAGCAAGATGAAGACCTTCCTTGTGCTCTCGCTCTTGCTCACCACCGTCGTGGCGGTACTCTATTTCATCCTAGTGTAGGCGGCGGCCGGTGTCACTTCATTTGTATCTAGAGATGATGAACTTAATTAATTTGCATAGATTATGAGTTGTATGGAGCTATATGTATAACTCGATCGGGCTCTAAGTAATGTGATGATGATGTGATGATTATATATGTCCATATTATATCAGTATATAACCCGTATACGGTGTATAAAACCAGTATAAAACCTGTATAATACACCAGGGAGCACAAAATCGAGTATACCTGTAGATTGCATGCAATGTGGCGCATATTCTGTGGCGCAGCTATATGCGCCTCATAACACTTATTTCTAGCATCGTGCCATACCAAATTCTGTGGCGCATGGTGCGCCACAGAAACCTTATTTTTGTGGCGACGTTTCTGTGGCGCACCTCCCATGCGCCACAGAATCTCATTTCCGTGCGCCACTGATGAGGCTTTTCCTACTAGTTATTCTTGTTTGATTGTGCCTTAATAACCTATGAGACCTCGTGTGTTCATAGACTAGGTTGGATAATGTATACTTTTTCTCAACGATTGTTTGTTGAGGTCTGCTTTGGGCATGTTGTCCACTTATTCTTGATAGAGCATTAATTGCCTTATAATTGTCCATGTTTATGGTCTATTTTATGGTTCCTTTAAATGTGAACTGGCACCTAGATCTATTCCAGCTAACTGGTTACAATATTTTGTTTTCCTTTGTTTGTGTCGGTTGCTTGCATGCAGCCAAAAAGTTTATGGCGAAAATGTCAAGCTTACACAAAATTCGGTGTTTGTCCCATGGTTTAGTAAACCTAAATATGGTTATTTATTATGATGCGATGAGATATCTAGGCAAGAATCAGTAATAGAGTGGGAAAGACAAACTTGCACAGAAAAACCAATCTAACTTGTAGGTAAAATACCGCATTTATACTCCACACGCATGTATACCGGATGACACCTCTCTCCATTTGTGACCTTGGGGCTTCTGGAAAATCTCCACTACGCTCTGCTAAGTGTCCAACTACGCCAAAGTAGAACACAAGTCTTTTGTTTGCGGCTCTGTCCACACCAATATAATGGTATTGTGGAGACGAAAGATTGCTACATAGTGCGGCTTATTATTTTAGCTCCTCACCCTGCTTTTGTCCCTGAAGGTCTGAAATCCACCGATGAACCAATGAAAATCTCCAATGTCTAAAAAGGATTTCTGTTCCCTACAACCTCTAGCCTTGCAACTAGAAACTATTGAACCTTGCTAGGAATTGACGGTATCCCTGTAATTTAAATTTTACGGTTTAGACAAGAAATTTTAGATTAACCTTAGGAAAATGAGCGATGTTAGAACACATATTGAGCTACTACTCAAGTGTGCTACGAAACCAACAAACTATAGATCATTTTATTAGTATAATTCGAACATTGTTACATCAAAGCTTGCAATCTCCAGCACCACCCCAATATGCTTCAACTCCATGGTCTCCATCTGCTTTAGTATCAACTGAGTAGCATTTCGGATTTTCTACAACCATATCAAACTCACGAGCCCGTGGGGTCACAAGATTGTGTTTTTTGTCCAGAACTTGAATGTTCTTCACATATGCTGCCTTGCCATACCCCTCTGAAGCAGGGTGCCCACTACCCATGGGCGGTGGCTTATATTTAATTGTAGGGCCTTCAACGAAACCACCCCAATAGCCAGCAGTTCCCTTTGTTTTCAAGTAACTGAAGAGCTCACCTGGCCAATATCCAACTATAGTGCGATGTATGCCGAACTTCAGCCACCAGTTTGACTTGTCATCCTAATAGAAAAGAATCAGACACTATGAAAAGTAAAACAAAAGAACAAGTTGTGTAAAAACATGTTTTACCGAAGCAACAAACTCATAAAATATATACATTAACTCCTTGGCGTAAAATAATAAAAATGATCATATATTAAGGTAAAAACTCGTAAAATATATACATTAACCAAAATAATTACTTACCATTCCTATATTTTGAACTTTATCCGAGAGCATTGGAGTTAAAACTCCTTGGCGTGAGACATTATGAAATATATCAAGCTTTAACATATTACCAATTTTTGTAGGGTGGGATTTATAAGTAAGCTACTCCTCCGCTCCATAAAAAGTGTCAAGGTTTTAGTTGAAATTAACTCAAATTTGAACTAAACAGTGATATTTATGATGGGTCGGAGGTAGTAGTTCTTTTGTGGGGTGGGATTTATGGAAAATATTGACCATAACCATATGGACAAATACCTAAATACCTAGGTTTTCCAATCATAACGACCATAAATAAAGTCCTTGAAAAATTTATTCACAAATTTGAATTACTAATTGGCATGCTAACCAAAGCGATAAGAGAAGCTCAAAAAAAATATCAAAGAAAATATGAAATATAGTATTCAAAGAAAATATGAAGATAGTAAAAGTTGTTAAGGACAATAATTTGTTAGCTTTCTTTCCCATCTTACTTAAGCATCCAAAACACTCATCACATAAGAATATAATGGTTGGGTGTTTAAAATATCAGCAAAAGCATACCTGATAGAAGAAAATATTCAGCTGAGCTTGTGGCCCACCGTACTTTGATACTGGTGATAATTTTCCACCTAAAACTATATCTCGATTCGTTTGCACAAATCCAGAGCACTGTAGATCAAAGCAGTGTTTTTGGCCAACATTCTGGAGAGTGGAATCATGCAAGTTAATATAACATTACACACATGAAGTAAATATGGAATTAAAGCTACACCTTACATAGAAAACATGAAATCTGGCATGCCTGTCACCTGCGATGCTTGCCCAGACCTAGAACAAGTTAGAAATTAAATAACAGTTTGTGATATTGAATCCATCTCAAACAGAGAAGGTAAGAATATATTTTTCTACAAGTACCACATATAATGAGTTACTATACGAACTACCAACATGTACATACAAAGACAGCTTTAAATAATTACATACTTATAAACAAAACACATTTGTGCATACTCACAGTGAATTTCAAGTTGGAATGTCTACATGCATGCCACCATAAAGTCAATCTTACAATAAACATTTAACAGTTTGTTGAGGAGCAAGAGGATATTTCAGAACAAAAAAAATATTGATATCTTATATCCTACATGTGTTTCATCATTTTACTTGTTCTTATCTTTAATGTGAATTTATATTTATATTAAATTATTATTTCCTTATATGTTTCACATGTGGGGATGGATATAAAGTACTTTTATTTCCTTATGTGCATATTAATATGGTTTGGTAAATCCATATTAGTCTTACTACAAAATTTTAGATTTTAGTAGAGTTTGCAAGTGCTTATGATAATTAGATGCGGTAAATATGCAAACAAAAGAAACTAAAAGTATTGGGATTCAACATACATAAATATTTATTTAACAAACACAAAATAAACACACAAAAAATCACAAAAATACTTACAAACCAACCGACTCCGATGGCATTAGGATGCTCCTTGTCAAAAGAATAACCACTAATTATAGTTGCTAGACCTCCAGATTTATCTTCACTGCCATATACTTGTGGATCATAGACACTTATTGATGCACTAGTTCCATAGATGTCTTCTCCTCTCGTAAGGCCTGCCAACTGAATAATACAATTATAACATTAGACCAGAGTGGTTCTTGAAAACATGCAACCACACAAACATGTACATGGGTGAGGGATAGAGATTGAGCTAGACTTCACCAACAAATTCCTTGAGTGGAATGGATTTAAAGTTAATTATAATTAAATAGACTTATTTATTATATTTTTCAAAAAAAACCTATGTGTTTCCCACATTTACATAAATAGGATCCCTTGATCTAAAAACCGTTCAACCACATATGCACCCCTTTCACGCACATAATTATGTATATTATCCCTTTAGATCTAGTCACTCCTTTATTGCAATTTCTTCATCTATCTCTATTTGTGGATAGTGTATTCGATAAAATACTTGATGTCGCAACCACTAGAAATGTAAAACATAACATATTCTAAAACAATTTGGGGCAATAATGAAAATAAGAACACCCCGACTATATTATTTCAGAAAGAGATGATGTAGTAAAATATTTTATACGTGTAAATGATGGCTTTATTATTAAAAAATTAAAAGGGACATTTATTACTTTATCTAATTAATGGAATATGTAAAATAGGGTCGTAAGTCTTTATAGTATCTTCTTCAAAACTATGGTCGGCAATGATTTCTATATTTTTCCTTATTTCATTGTTTCCAACATAAAGGCGACAAAAAATAATATAAGATATGGGTTCAAGAAATCTTATGATTCTCAGTCTACTCACCAAAATCTTCTATACAAACAACTTAGTGTGTTTTACATAAAACACATGAACCTTACGCACTACTTGCAATGAATCTTAGATGCCAAAGCCACAATATGAGGGTCCCATTCGAGAAATTTAGACCTAAATATGGTATGGTATATACATACTCTCATTCTAGTGGCATGTGAGATTATACTTATTATGCTAATACATTTAAGTAAATTAACTCTCTATCATACATTACATGGATAAAAATTACATATGAAATCGTTAGCCTTAACAATTAAATAAGGATACTATAAAAGATTACCGAAGTAGTGATGTTGTCACCCTGAATAGTATTCCATGTGGATATTTTTCTAGTCATTTCACTAAGGTTAACCATCGAGTTGTAATTATCGCTTCTCCACATTGGAATTGTTCCTGGAGGACAAGAAACCAATTGGGTACTAGATTCCAGTTCTTTATCTGGTAACGTGAAGTTTCCATAAACTCCAGTAGGATGCGAGGTTGGTTCCATCTGCATGCAAGTAAAAATCAGCTACTTTGGTATATAAAAGTAGAATGTTACATTAATGTAAAAGAACTACTTCCATAAATTAATTCATCGATACTAACAACACCATTTCCATTATCATGTAACAAAGGTATTGATGGACTTGTGGTGACTTCATACTATATTTTTAATAAAGCAAGCCGTGTGCATCTATTGATGCAGAGGCTGGGGCTATGCTCCTTTATCGAAAAATTGCTTATTGCGAAAGTAAAATTGAAGAGTATGTAAAACCATGAAATATATTAGCATAAAAGATTATAGTGATTGTGAAAATGTTATAACTATAATAGATCTCAAGTACCTGTATTGAATGGTTTCTCAGAAGTGGGTGGTCGAATGCTGGCTGAGATTTGATATCAATGCAGTCGAAAGTGTCACCGTCCTCCATCTACGAATTTGTACATGATCTATGATTATCTGAAAACAGTTTATTCAAACTACAAATCTTAAAATAATAACATGATCGTACAATACCTGGATTGTGCTAGATAATGCCGTCGTGTGATGCTTTGTTCCATTTGGTTTTACTTCTTTTCCATTTTCCTTGCCTACTACGCCGCGAACTGTTATGAAACATATCAGAAACAAAATATGTGTATGTTCTCTAATAGTTTTCATTTCTAAACAACTGGACTTGGTGTCTATATCTTCGCCACATAGAAACTCAAGATACATCGGTGTGTATATATAAGCTTTTCGCATTTATTTCCAAGATACATAGCTATCTAGAATAATCAATAGTTATCTGAAGATTATAC
The DNA here is from genome assembly GCA_030979885.1 of Lolium multiflorum. Lineage (NCBI taxonomy): Eukaryota > Viridiplantae > Streptophyta > Magnoliopsida > Poales > Poaceae > Lolium > Lolium multiflorum. The sequence goes on along the minus strand of CM061751.1, from coordinate 134,568,687 downwards.
TGCACATTAATTATGCATGCCAATAAATATTATCAAATGAATTCTTATTTTTCAATCAATGTGGCGCCCGATATATTTCACTTATTTTCCTAAGAAGCGCAAATATTACATATTAATGCCCTCCATGAATCATCATCTCTGCAACACAGTTTACACTTGCTTATTTAATGTGTATCATATATTTTGCTTTATTTTGGAAAAAAGTGTTGCGCTATTGTTGAGACAGATGCTACAGAGGTAGCTTCGGAGAGGTGGTAGACGATGTCGAGGGATGATCTTGGGTATACCAAACTTGGTGGTCTAGTGATTTAATGGAAGGAAAAGAATTTACAGAGAGGACAACAAATAAAACAAGAAGGGCAACCTCCACGAGCCGAGGCAGAATCAAAGCCAGCCTGGTCAATCTCCTCCTAGGCCCGCCTCAAGACAAAAACCAGCATTGGGCCAAACCGACATACCGGCCCAATGCCGGTAAACCGACTTCACTATCCTGGCATGGGCCAACCTCAGCCGGTCCGACTTTGCTATCCCGGAGTGGGTCAGCTTTGGCCTATCCTGGCTGGGCCAAGCTGTACCATCCAGCCTGTACCGCTACTCCCTCCTACATGCCGACATTCCACCGGCCCGGCTTCACCACCGAGGCCCACTACCGACTTAACCACCCCCCGGTGGCCCGTCTTCACTCCATCCCGGCGGCCCTACTTCAGCGCCCCCGGCGGCCCGACTTCAGTGCCTACCTGGACCGAGTTCACCTCCACGGCCCAGCATCGACTTCGACCCCTCCCAGACCAACTTCCACGGGCCGACACTGTCGGGCCGGCTTCACCACGCCCCGGCCTAGGCCGGCTTCACCTCCGCTTGGGCATGTACAAGCTGGTGCCGACATCACTTCTCCAGGTGGGTCGGCACCTTCGTTGCCTTGTTCGGCCCGCCTGGTCGCCTCTTCTCAAGGATGTTACCTCCTCCGACTAGGCCGTCACCGGTTTGTGCCGGCATGACACCTTCGATCATTACTTCAGCCACCTCCAGGTTGCCTCAGTCGCGACCGCGCCATCGCCAGGATATAGCTCACATGTGCCGATCTTGGGATGCCCCTTGCTTAGACTGGCACACCTAACCTCAAGCAGATAAGATCGATGACCAACCCAAGGACACCAAGGATAACGACAAGACGTGCCATGTCCACCCCTTTAGTACATAGTATAGCCATGACACCTGCTACAGTGATGATAAGACCCTAGTAGTCAAATATCCAAACCGTGGAAAGTGTACAGTGTGGCCACCCCATGTCCCCTAGGCTTCCTATATAAGGAGCACCAGGGGGAAGTGCTCAGAGAGGCCACTGGGAGGCTCATTCTCCCCCATGGCTCACATACGAGATCCTCCTTCCCCTAGCTCACCAGTTCATAGCAAAGACCTCATACGGGCACAAGTGAAACAGTTCAAGGAACACCATTGTATCTCTCTTATACAGATCCATATAGGCGTACATGCATGATGTAGGGGGTTTCCCTCCTCACGAGGGCCCTGAACCTGGGTATATCATTGTGTTCGTGTGTTCATCCATGTGTGCTCTTTCACACCTTCCCTCCCCAGATCCTCCGGTGTCCATCTGCCCCAACTTAAGCCTACCTATGGCATATGTTTGTTCACCACGATGACAGTTGGCACCCACCATGGGGCTAGCAGGGGCGCCGGCTGGAGTCTTCATCCGTACGGGACCTTCTTCGTCAACACCGGCGAGCGTCTCAGGCAGAGTTCCGGGGTTCGGCTCGGCCGCGCGCTACAGCGAGTTCTCCCTTCATGGTCTCCCTGACGTCGACCGCTGGACCCTCCCGACGCCCGCGACGGTATCCTCCTCTTCTCCTCCATCTACCACGATCGCATGACCATCCCAAGGAACTTCATCGTCTGCGACCCCTTGTCCGGACGCTCTTTCCTCGTGCGGGACGCACCGAGGTATCGGCTTGAGGATGAAGCCGCATACCTCGGCGCCGCTCTGGTCACCGTGGACGGCGGAGCCTGCGCAAGCACCCTCTCCTTCGAGCTGATCCTTGTCACTTACTTCATGTTCGTGCCGCGCCTCTCCGTCTTCTCCTCGCGCACGGAAGCCAAGTGTGGCAAGTCCCTGATGCCGATGCTGAGCGGGGTGGGCGAGCCCACGCACGCCAACGGCTGCGTGTACTGGGTGATGGACGACGATAGAGAGTTGTACCTCCTGATGCTCGACACACGCACAAAGGAGTTCTCCACCGGCATCAAGCTGCCCGCCAGCATGCGGGAGCAGTACCGCGGCAATATGAGGGTCCTGAGGAACGAGGACGGGGAGCTCCGGATCGTGGCAATGGCCTGGCAGTCGTTCGCGCTCCACGTCTGGCTCCTCGACAGGAGCAGGAGCACCAAAGGCCGGTGGGTGAGGGAGACGGTCGGGGAACTGAGCACGTTCCAGGGTGTCTTTGAGCTCTGTATTACAGACGTCAGCGGTGGCACCATCAAGATCATGGATGCCGGCGAGGGGGCTGTTTTCTTCAAGAAGTTCGGCTCTGACTGGGTGCACGTTGTGAACCTTGAGAAGAGAACTATGCTGAAGTTGCCGCACCAAAGATTCTCCTCTGGACCTGCACTTCCCTAGCGGATGGCACAGTGTCCTCCCCTACGCAATCAGGCCCAAGGTTAATTTCATGTCAACCGAGTCTCATTTTTTCTTCTTTAATCTGCTATCTACATTTTTGTAACCATCTTTTTTGTGGAATACACTACTAATTATCTTCTGTATTAATTGCAAAGCTAAAATATTACATGTTCCTTTATATTTGTATATGTGTTCATTCTTCAAAATTTCTTGTTACAAAAAATGGTGAAAGAATACTCATGTGTAAAGTTCAAATGTTTTAAAAAATGGTGAAAGTTTACATGTTTATTATGATCCTACCAATTCTTTGAATATTATAATATATAGCTTACCCATGTGTAAAGTTTACACAACACTATAATCTTGCTCACAGCTGCATTTCCATAAACTGGAGCGCAGAAAATGGATCTCTTTAAATCATTTTGGATCTTTGTTCTCGGTTTTTTTACAGCATGTTTGCTCTCAGTTAGTATAGGTAACATCAACCTTCTGTGATATTTCACTTGAGAGAAAATTTGATGTGATGCCAAATCTACTAGTCCTAAGCATCATGTAACTTCTCCATGAACTTTTGTTTCTGGAAAATTGACACTGCCATTGGCCTCTGCACTGATTGAATGCATTTGAAGCTTCAAGTCCTTAGAAGAATAGAACCAAATTTTCGAAATGGTCAAACAACCGCAACAAAAATTGTATGATATGTCTCATGCATGATAAATCCTACTGCTAGACTGTCATCCATGTGGTTGAACATATTTTGCCTGTATATGTACTTGTACCCAGGTGTGATATTTTTCACTTGGAGTAGGAATGCATGTTAGTTTTTATCTTCTTTTCCCGTACTATTTACTTTGGAACTTGCATGTGATTCCAATTTAATGCACTCCTTCCTCGATATTCAGGCCAAGATGGATAAGCATCACTGGATCATGGATGAAGTTGATGCTAAACCTACTATTCTCTCCCAGGATGATCAAGTAAAAAAGAAAAGAACCATCTACTAGTATTCAGGATATATATTGACACAAAAAATTAATATGCCATTTTTTTTCTTGTTTAAAATAGCTGAACTTACCAGTATGCTAGGAGGCTGCATAGGATACAAGATTTGTTGTTAGAACTTTTATTCATGTGGTAATCTTGTGCAACGATGACCCTTTTCATGTTTCTAATTCATGTGGACCATCTATTGTTTTTCAATTTCATGTGGATTATCTTCATGCAATTGCTTACCTCGTTAATTGAAATCCGATGGAAATAAGCACATAAATGAGAACATTTGTGATTACCTTACACGCATCCATCATACCCATAATACCTGCTTTTGACTACCTTAACTTTCTATAATCATTTGAGATATAGATTTGTATCCAAAATCAGTTGTAGAAACCAGAAGGTTGTATTATGGTATCGATTTGATGATGAATTTGTCATTGGTTATATCCCGATTGTGCATAGGTCATTGTTCTAATTATATAATTCTGCTTATGTTACTTCGGCGTTGTGTGGTTTACCATCCATGTCTCACGCATGTGGCCCCAAATTGCAGCAAGTAGGACATAAAATGACTAAAAAAACATGCGGCTACTCCTCGTCTGCTCCTATTGTGGGTGTTATTCTTGTTTGATTGTGCCTTAATAACCTATGAGACCTCGTGTGTTCATAGACTGCGTTGGACAATGTATACTTTTTCTCAACGATTGTTTGTTGAGGTCTGCTTTGGACATGTTGTCCACTTATTCTTGATAGAGCATTAATTGCCTTATAATTGTCTATGTTTATGGTCTATTTTATGATTGCTTTAAATGTGAACTGGCACCCAGATCTATTCCAGCTAACTGGTTACAATATTTTGTTTTCCTTTGTTTGTGTCGGTTGCTTGCATGCAGCCAAAAAGTTTATGGCGAAAATGTCAAGCTTACAAAATTTGGTGTTTGTCCCATGGTTTAGTAAACCTAAATATGGTTATTTATTATGATGCGATGAGATATCTAGGCAAGAATCAGTAATAGAGTGGGAAAGGCAAACTTGCACACAAAAACCAATCTAACTTGTAGGTAAAATACCGCATTTATGCTCCACACGCATGTATACCGGATGACACCTCTCTCCATTTGAGACCTTGGGGCTTCTGGAAAATCTCCACTACGCTCTGCTAAGTGTCCAACTACGCCAAAGTAGAACACAAGTCTTTTGTTTGGGGCTCTGTCCACACCAATATAATGGTATTGTGGAGACGAAAGATTGCTACATAGTGCGGCTTATTATTTTAGCTCCTCACCCTGCTTTTATCCCTGAAGGTCTGAAATCCGCCGATGAACCAATGAAAATCTCCAATGTCTAAAAATGATTTCTGTTCCCTATAACCCCTTGCAACTAGAAACTATTGAACCTTGCTAGGAATTGACGGTATCCCTGTAATTTAAATTTTATGCTCAATTAAAATTGACATGTTTCAGATTTAAAAAATCAGTTTAGACAAGGAATTTTAGATTAACCTTAGGAAAATGAGCGATGTTAGAACACATATTGAGCTACTATTCAAGTGTGCTACGAAACCAACAAACTATAGATCATTTTATTAGTATAATTCGAACATTGTTACATCAAAGCTTGCAATCTCCAGCACCACCCCAATATGCTTCTACTCCATGGTCTCCGTCTGCTTTATTATCAACTGAGTAGCATTTCGGATTTTCTACAACCATATCAAACTCACGAGCCCGTGGGGTCACAAGATTGTGTTTTTTGTCCAGAACTTGAATGTTCTTCACATATGCTGCCTTGCCATACCCCTCTGAAGCAGGGTGCCCACTACCCATAGGAGGTGGCTTATATTTAATTGTAGGGCCTTCAACGAAACCACCCCAATAGCCAGCAGTTCCCTTTGTTTTCAAGTAACTGAAGAGCTCACCTGGCCAATATCCAACTATAGTGTGATGTACGCCGAACTTCAGCCACCAGTTTGACTTGTCATCCTAATAGAAAAGAATCGGACAGTATGAAAAGTAAAACAAAAGAACAAGTTGTGTAAAAACATGTTTTACCGAAGCAACAAACAAAAAAATCACTAATGAAATAAAAATCTATAATAAAAATGATCATATATTAAGGTAAAAACTCGTAAAATATATACATTAACCAAAAGTAATTATTTACCATTCATATATTTTGAACTTTATCCGAGAGCATTGGAGTTAAAACTCCTTGGCGTGAGACATTATGAAATATATCAAGCTTGAACATATTACCAATTTTTGTAGGGTGGGATTTATAAGTAAGCTACTCCTCCGCTCCATAAAAAGTGTCAAGGTTTTAGTTGAAATTAACTCAAATTTGAACTAAACAGTGATATTTATGATGGGTCGGAGGTAGTAGTTCTTTTGTGGGGTGGGATTTATGGAAAATATTGACCATAACCATATGGACAAATACCTAAATACCTAGGTTTTCCAATCATAACGACCATAAAATAAAGTCCTTGAAAATTTTATTCACAAATTTGAATTACTAATTGGCATGCTAACCAAAGCGATAAGAGAAGCTCAAAAAAAATCAAAGAAAATATGAAATATAGTATTCAAAGAAAATATGAAGATAGTAAAAGTTGTTAAGGACAATAATTTGTTAGCTTTCTTTCTCATCCTACTTAAGCATAGAAAACACTCATCACATAAGAATATAATGGTTGGGTGTTTAAAATATCAGCAAAAGCATACCTGATAGAAGAAAATATTCAGCTGAGCTTGTGGCCCACCGTACTTTGATACTGGTGATAATTTTCCACCTAAAACTATATCTCTATTCGTTTGCACAAATCCAGAGCACTGTAGATCAAAGCAGTGTTTTTGGCCAACATTCTGGAGAGTGGAATCATGCAAGTTAATATAACATTACACACATGAAGTAAATATGGAATTAAAGCTACACCTTACATAGAAAACATGAAATCTGGCATGCCTGTCACCTGCGATGCTTGCCCAGACCTAGAACAAGTTAGAAATTAAATAACAGTTTGTGATATTGAATCCATCTCAAACAGAGAAGATAAGCACATATTTTTCTACAAGTACCACATATACATACCTATTAATGAGTTACTATACGAACTACCAACATGTACATACAAAGACAGCTTTAAATAATTACATACTTATAAACAAAACACATTTGTGCATACTCACAGTGAATTGCAAGTTGGAATGTCTACATGCATGCCACCATAAAGTCAATCTTACAATAAACATTTAACAGTTTGTTGAGGAGCAAGAGGATATTTCAGAACAAAAAGAAATATTGATATCTTATATCCTACATGTGTTTCATCATTTTACTTGTTCTTATCTTTAATGTGAATTTATATTTATATTAAATTATTATTTCCTTATATGTTTCACATGTGGGGATGGATATAAAGTACTTTTATTTCCTTATGTGCATATTAATATGGTTTGGTAAATCCATATTAGTCTTACTACAAAATTGTAGATTTTAGTACAGTTTGCAAGTGCTTATGATAATTAGATGCGGTAAATATGCAAACGAAAGAAACTAAAAGTATTGGGATTCAACATACATAAATATTTATTTAACAAACACAAAATAAATCGCAAAAATACTTACAAACCAACCGACTCCGATGGCATTAGGATGCTCCTTGTCAAAAGAATAACCACTAATTATAGTTGCTAGACCTCCAGATTTATCTTCACTGCCATATACTTGTGGATCATAGACACTTATTGATGCACTAGTTCCATAGATGTCTTCTCCTCTCGTAAGGCCTGCCAACTGAATAATACAATTATAACATTAGACCAGAGTGGTTCTTGAAAACTTGCAACCACACAAACATGTACATGGGTGAGGGATAGAGATTGAGCTAGACTTCACCAACAAATTCCTTGAGTGGAATGGATTTAAAGTTAATTATAATTAAATAGACTTATTTATTATATTTTTCAAAAAAAACCTATGTGTTTCCCGCATTTACATAAATAGGATCCCTTGATCTAAAAACCGTTCAACCACATATGCACCCCTTTCACTCACATAATTATGTATATTATCCCTTTAGATCTAGTCACTCCTTTATTGCAATTTCTTCATCTATCTTCTATTTGTGGATAGTGTATTCGATAAAATACTTGATGTCGCAACCACTAGAAATGTAAAACATAACATATTCTAAAACAATTTGGGGCAATAATGAAAATAACTCCGACTATATTATTTCAGAAAGAGATGATGTAGTAAAATATTTTATACGTTAAATGATGGCATTATTATAAAAAAATTAAAAGGGACATTTATTACTTTATCTAATTAATGGAATATGTAAAATAGGGTCGTAAGTCTTTATAGTATCTTCTTCAAAACTATGGTCGGCAATGATTTCTATATTTTTCCTTATTTCATTGTTTCCAACATAAAGGCGACAAAAAATAATATAAGATATGGGTTCAAGAAATCTTATGATTCTCAGTCTACTCACCAAAATCTTCTATACAAACAACTTAGTGTCTTTTACATAAAACACATGAACCTTACGCACTACTTGCAATGAATCTTAGATGCCAAAGCCACAATATGAGGGTCCCATTCGAGAAATTTAGACCTAAATATGGTATGGTATATACATACTCTCATTCTAGTGGCATGTGAGATTATACTTATTATGCCAATACATTTAAGTAAATTAACTCTCTATCATACATTACATGGATAAAAATTACATATGAAATCGTTGGCCTTAACAATTAAATAAGGATACTATAAAAGATTACCGAAGTAGTGATGTTGTCACCCTGAATAGTATTCCATGTGGATATTTTTCTAGTCAGTTCACTAAGGTTAACCATCGAGTTGTAGTTATCGTTTCTCCACATTGGAATTGTTCCTGGAGGACAAGAAACCAATTGGGTACTAGATTCCAGTTCTTTATCTGGTAACGTGAAGTTTCCATAAACTCCGGTAGGATGCGAGGTTGGTTCCATCTGCATGCAAGTAAAAATCAGCTACTTTGGTATATAAAAGTAGAATGTTACATTAATGTAAAAGAACTACTTCCATAAATTAATTCATCGGTACTAACAACGCCATTTCCATTATCATGTAACAAAGGTATTGCTTATTGCGAAAGTAAAATTGAAGAGTAGGTAAAACCATGAAATATATTAGCATAAAAGATTATAGTGATTGTGAAAATGTTATAACTATAATAGATCTCAAGTACCTGTATTGAATGGTTTCTCAGAAGTGGGTGGTCGAATGCTGGCTGAGATTTGATATCAATGCAGTCGAAAGTGTCACCGTCCTCCATCTACGAATTTGTACATGATCTATGATTATCTGAAAACAGTTTATTCAAACTACAAATCTGAAAATAATAACATGATCGTACAATACCTGGATTGTGCTAGATATTGCCGTCGTGTGATGCTTTGTTCCATTAGGCTTTACTTCTTTTCCATTTTCCTTGCCTACTACGCCGCGAACTGTTATGAAACATATCAAAAACAAAATATGTGTATGTTCTCTAATAGTTTTCATTTCTCAACAACTGGACTTGGTGTCTATATCTTCGCCACATGGAAACTCAAGATACATCGGTGTGTATATATAAGCTTTGCGCATTTATTTCCAAGATACATAGCTATCTAGAATAATCAATAGTTATCTGAAGATTATACTGCACATTAATTATGCATGCCAATAAATATTATCAAATGAATTCTTATTTTTCAATCAATGTGGCACCAGATATATTTCACTTATTTTCCGAAGAAGCGCAAATATTACATATTAATGCCCTCCATGAATCCTCATCTCTGCAACACAGTTTACACTTGCTTATTTAATGTGTATCATATATTTTGCTTTATTTTGGAAAAAGTGTTGCGCCATTGTTGAGACAGATGCTACAGAGGTAGCTTCGGAGAGGTGGTAGACGATAGCGATGTCGAGAGATGACCCTGGGTATACCAAACTTGGTGGTCTAGTGATTTAATGGAAGGAAAAGAATTTACAGAGAGGACAACAAATAAAACAAGAAGGGCAACCTCCACGAGCCGAGGCAGAATTAAAGCCAGCCTGGTCAATCTCCTCCTAGGCCCACCTCAAGACAAAAACCGGCATTGGGCCAAACCGACATACCGGCCCAATGCCGGTAAACCGACTTCACTATCCTGGCATGGGCCAACCTCAGCCGGGCCGACTTTGCTATCCCGGAGTGGGTCAGCTTTGGCCTATCCTGGCTGGGCCAAGCTGTACCATCCAGCTTGTACCGCTACTCCCTCCTACATGCCGACATTCCACCGGTCCGGCTTCACCACCGAGGCCCACTACCGACTTAACCACCCCCCGGTGGCCCGTCTTCACTCCATGCCGGCGGCCCTACTTCAGCGCCCCCGGCGGCCCGACTTCAGCGCCTACCTGGACCGAGTTCACCTCCGCGGCCCAGCATCGACTTCGACCCCGCCCAGACCAACTTCCCCGGGCCGACACTGTCGGGCCGGCTTCACCACGCCCCGGCCTAGGCCGGCTTCACCTCCGCTTGGGCATGTACAAGTTGGTGCCGACATCACTTCTCCAGGTGGGTCGGCACCTCCGTCGCCTTGTTCGGCCCGCCTGGTCGCCTCTTCTCAAGGATGTTGCCTCCTCCGACTAGGCCGTCACCGGTTTGTGTTGGCATGACACCTTCGATCACTACTTCAGCCTCAGTCACGACCGCGCCATCGCCAGGATATAGCTCACATGTGTCGATCTTGGGATGCCCCTTGCTTAGACTGGCACACCTAACCTCAAGCAGATAAGATCGATGACCAACCCAAGGACACCAAGGACAACGACAAGACGTGCCATATCCACCCCTTTAGTACATAGTATAGCCATGACACCTGCTACAGTGATGATAAGACCCTAGTAGTCAAATATCCAAACAGTGGAAAGTGTACAGTGTGGCCACCCCATGTCCCCTAGGCTCCCTATATAAGGAGCACCAGGGGGAAGTGCTCAGAGAGGCCACTGGGAGGCTCATTCTCCCCCATGGCTCACATACGAGATCCTCCTTCCCCTAGCTCACCAGTTCATAGCAAAGACCTCATACGGGCACAAGTGAAACAGCTCAAGGAACACCATTGTATCTCTCTTATACAGATCCATATAGGCGTACATGCATGATGTAGGGGGTTTCCCTCCTCACGAGGGCCCTGAACCTGGGTATATCGTTGTGTTCGTGTGTTCATCCATGTGTGCTCTTTAACAGACCTTCCCTCCCCAGATCCTCCGGTGTCCATCTGCCCCAACTTAAGCCTACCTATGGCATATGTTTGTTCACCACGATGACAGTTGGCACCCACCATGGGGCTAGCAGGGGTGCCGGCTGGAGTCTTCATCCGTACGGGACCTTCTTCATCAACACCGGCGAGCGTCTCAGGCAGAGTTCCGGGGTTCGGCTCGGCCGCGCGCTACTGCGAGTTCTCCCTTCATGGTCTCCCTGACGTCGACCGCTGGACCCTCGCCGACGCCCGCGACGGTATCCTCCTCTTCTCCTCCATCTACCACGATCGCATGACCATCCCAAGGAACTTCATCGTCTGCGACCCCTTGTCCGGACGCTCTTTCCTCGTGCGGAACGCACCGAGATATCGGCTTGAGGATGAAGCCGCATACCTCGGCGCCGCTCTGGTCACCGTGGACACCGGAGCCGGCGCAAGCACCCTCTCCTTCGAGGTGATCCTTGTCACTTACTTCATGTTCGGGCCGCGCCTCTCCGTCTTCTCCTCGCGCACGGGGCAGTGGAGCGTTCTTCCGGAAGCCAAGTGTGGCAAGTCCCTGATGCCGATGCTGAGCGGGGTGGGCGAGCCCGCGCACGCCAACGGCTGCGTGTACTGGGTGATGGACGACGATAGAGAGTTGTACCTCCTGATGCTCGACACACGCACAAAGGAGTTCTCCACCGGCATCAAGCTGCCCGCCAGCATGCCGGAGCAGTACCACGGCAATATGAGGGTCCTGAGGAACGAGGACGGGGATCTCCGGATCGTGGCAATGGCCTGGAAGTCGTTCGCGCTCCACGTCTGGCTCCTCGACAGGAGCAGGAGCACCAAAGGCCGGTGGGTGAGGGAGACGGTCGAGGAACTGAGCACGTTCCAGGTTGTCACTGGTGGAAAAAGGGCCTTTGGTCGCGGTTCGCAACTGCCATTAGTCGCGGTTGCGCAACCGCGACCAAAGTAGCGCGACTAAAGGCCCCCCCTTTGGTCGCGGTTGCTTACGAACCGTGACTAAAGGCCCATCCACGTGGGCGCCAGGCAACCGTCGGGGCGGAGGCCCTTTTAGCGTTCTTCTGGCCGACCGCGACTAAAGGCCGCCGCAGTTTAGGGTTTTAGGCCCCCTAAACCTGCCCCCCCTAAACCTGTTTTCTGTTTAATTTGTATTGTTTTATTTCTTTTGTGCTTTATTGTAATTTTGAAGGAGTTTCACATATTCTACGGTACTACATACATGCATGCATATGAATGTACAATTTCAAACAAATTTGAAATTAGAACCAAAAAGAATTCAAGAGGAATATACAATATATATTCAATATCATCGGATGACCATATACAAGTTTGAACAAGTTTCCATACATAATTTAATGCATGTATAGTTCTATGTCCTCGTAATGGTGTTCTCCTTTAGGATCGAGGAGTTCCCTCCTGAACCATCCAGCTAGTTCCTCTTGAAGTGGTCGGAAGCGAGCTTCTGGACTAAGCATCATCCGGAGGTTATTCCTCTGGGCATTGGTATCACTCGGAACGCGCTCAGTGGTGTATCTCCGGATCATCTCACAGACATAGTATCCACATAGATTGGTCCCCTGTGGCTGAATATCGCCACCATTCTTAGCCTTTGACCGCATGAAATGTAGCTCTTTTTTGAATTCACCGACCTTTGTATCTGAGAACCGTCTCCAAACCCTACGAGGCAAAGAAAATTAAATGAACAAGAGAGTTATTAGTTAATTACTTGAAGCTTAATTAGGAAATGAACGAAATAGGCCGATCGATATAGAGCGCAAATGAATGAAAACAATTACTTTTGAAGCATTTTTCTCATGTCGGCCCAAGTCGCCGCATCCATATTCAGAGAGTCGTGGATGAGACATTCTGATTTGTCAATTTTAATTACTAGCAGAATCCAGTGGAACCTGCGGACAAAATACATGCACAGTACGTCATGCATAACTCATCGATTAGCCGGCCACATACCATGCATGGAGTAAACAAAAGAGAATGTGCTCAAGACATAAACACTCACCCAAAATGGTAAGGAAATAGAATATCACTTTTGAGTTGCTGCTTTGTAAGAAACCGCCACAGGTCTGCCTCCACGTCGGTGGGGTGATGCTGTAACGTATATCCATTAACGATGTGTGGGTCAATGAACCCAACATCATGGATGTTCCTTACTCTGCATTCCTTAATCTTCAATCTGCATATATAATAGCGGACACAACAATATAGTTAGGACATATATGTTGTGCAGGCAATATGAACGAGATGGGGTAGAAATAAATCACTTACAGAACGTAGCAACTGATGATAGATTTGTCGAGCTCGCGCAGATTGAAAAGCTGGAACAATTCACTCAGATGAATTTGTACAGAGTACTGTTTGAAGTGATGCTCATATCCAACTTCCGCAAAAATATATTCTTTGGCGTTTTTATTTTTTATGTAACCCTTGTACCATTTCAGCAGACCTCTCATTTGTGGAGGTAGATCCTCTTCCTGCGCAGGCTCGACGAGAGGCCCATTCTTCACATATGTAAGTACTACCTCCTGCATTGGCGCCTCATCAAGGCCTAACAGTTCACGAAGAGTAATACCTAAGTTGGCCGCTTGTTCTCTGGCACTCGTTACACTCAATCCCTGTGCTGCCGCAGCTTGTATGATTTCGGGGGCATCCGGACCGGCGGCTGTCACTATAAGCGGGGCAATCGATTGTTTACTTTGTTCCCCGAGCTGGGCAACAACTCGTTTCCCGCTTTGTGTACTTTGTAATTCCGCTTTATCGGCCTCCTCCCGCTCTCTCTTCTCCTTGAATATGCGTGCCTGATTCTTTAGTTCACGTGCATAGTCGTCAGGCAGATTCTTTGCGGCTTGGGACGGTGTGTTCAAAAATGACTTAGCCCACTTCTTTTGCTCATCAGAAAATACTGGCTTGGGCTCGGGCTCTCTTTTCTTCTTGCAGCTCGCCTTCCATTTCTCTAAATCAGCAGCCGCGCCCGCCTCGACTTCCTCGGCACTACATTCCCAAGGCCTTGTGGGGAGAGGCTTCAGTGATACCTCCGGTACCTTTGTTTTCTTAGGTACGTAAGGGTCCGGGTTAATAATCCAGGACTGCTGCTTCGCTTCTTCGCCGGAGGTGGATTGGGGGCGGCGTCGCTTACCCGGGGGCGGACTAGGGGGCGGCGGCTGCTTACCCGCCGGAGGTGAATTGGGGGCGGCGTCGGCCCTCGTGAAGGAGGTGTAGGTGAAGCACCACCACCACCACCGCCACCGCCGCCACCACCACCACCGTAGGGGGTGGACTTGTTGGCGCCTCGCCTGGAAACTTGATAAACTTCTTCTGCCATAGAATGAACTGGCGCTTGACATCTCCAAGTCTTGTCGCCCCTTCAGGTGTAGCAATGTGAATGTCCAGGTCCTCAAACCCTTGGACTATGTCCTCCACCGTGACACAAGCATAGCCATCTTGAATGGGGTTGTTGTGGTGGAGTGCTCCAGGTGGTAAAGCACTGCCGATGGCTACCTTCATGGACATGTTCCCGATAGGATAATACAGATGACATGCTTTCATCTCCTTTATATCGTCCACGGGGTAGCGAGGAGGCTCGGTGCAGTAATTTCGACCACCAGAGGCTCCGGTGCATTTCATTGCACCAGCCGATGGGGCCTCCGTGGAAGCCACGCTGCTTCTCCGCTGCTGGCCGCTTCCGAGATCCAATGGATGATCTTCATGCTGCGCCCGAGCTGCATCTCTTTCGGCTACTAGTACACTCACGGTTTTCTTCATGACATCCATTTCCGATGCCAACCGCGCCACAACATCTGCTTCCCGATCCATCTTTCTCTTACGGCTTCTGTAACCGTACGGGTCATCGTTCTGGGGGAACCCTATTTTCCACGGAATGGGCCCCATGCCTCGTACACGTCCTCCGTGTTCAGGATTCCCGAGGGCTTTTGTCAGGGCGTCGTTCTCTCTGTTGAACTTGATCCTCCCCTCTTGAGCATCCCTCATTGCCTCAATAAGCTTTTGGGTGGGTGTAATTATTTTGCCCTGGTAAACACACTCCCCTGTCTCCGGGTTCAGCGAACCCCCATGCCCGTACCACCAGCTTTTGGCCCTTGGGTCCCATCCCTCCGTACCTGGACGGATTCCTCGCGCCCTCAGCTCGTTCTCCATCTTCTCCCACCTAGGCTGCCAAAAGAGATACCCTCCTGGCCCCATTTTATGATTGTACTCCTTCTTGGCCGCATTATCCTTATTTTTTCGATATTTCAAGGAACTGCTCCGATTTCTTTTGCTTCACAAATTCTGGCCAATCATGTTGCAGTTTCTCATATTGTCCTTTGAAATCCGGAGTCTTGCCCGGCTTGACAAAGTCATGGGCTAGATTTTGCTTGTATTTCCGGAATGCGTTGGCCATCTTAGAAAGAGCGAACTGTTTGACTAGCTTGCACCTCTCCTTGTTTTCCGCAATCTTGTTACCCTCCTCATCGTATTTGCGGTATTCCGGAGGTAGAACGAAATGTTCCATAAGCTTTTTGAAGCAATCTTTTTTGTTCTCTTATCGACAAAAGTGAAACCAACACGTGCCTTCTTTGGCTCATTCCACTCTGGACGGTGATCGAGATGTTGTCTCTAACAACGGCTCCGCATTGGCTGACAAACTTGGTGGCGTTCTTGCTGGGCTCCAGCGGCCTGCCGGTTGCTTCCTCGACAACATCGATGGTGCATGTTTCTCCTGCTTTCATCGTCTTGGTTGCGCCACGCTTTGACGACGACGTACTCGATTGTTTCGACGATCCGGCCGAGGGCTAAAATAAGAAAGAGAGTCGCGCGTGTTAGTACACACATATTTATTCAAATCAGTTAGTTTGTATCACCAGAGGCTCAATGTATATATATATACTCGGCGCCGGAGGTGGTTGCTACTTCCAATTGAAGATCGTCGTTTATCGACGTTTCTTCGGCACCATCTTGCTGACCATGCCCTTCATCTTCACCCTCAAGGTTCAGATAAGAATCGATATCATCTTCTTCTTGTCCGGTCGGCACATATAGAACATCGCCTTTTATGATGCCGAAGATATGTTCTTCAGCGTCCGGATCATAGTTGTCCATAATCGGGTCAGCTCTATCGTCCGCCATATGTCAGTCCTGAAAACATGTAGAAAAACAAATTAATTAAGTGCAGAAGGGGGGCGGTGGCGGTGGCGAAAGGGCGGTGCCAAAAGGAGGGGGCCGGCGAGCTGGAAGGGGTGGGAGAGGGTGTCGCGGAAGAGCGCGTGTGTGCGCCGGGAGAGATTGGAGGGGCCGGGCGCCGGCGGGCGCCGCCCTAGCTATTGCATGTGTGCGTGTGTGGCGCGCGCCCCCGGCCGGCCGCCGGCCTCCCTCTCCCCCTGTCTGTGTGGCGCGCGCGCGACGGCGCCGGTGGGAAAGGACGACGGTATGGGGACGAAAAGTCGACGAGCACGGCGGGTCCGCGTGTCGAGCACGTACGGTGGTTTTTTCGGCCGGGCGCCCTTCTTCCTCTCTCTGTGCGCGCGTCTCTGGTGGTGTCGTACGGTGGTTTCTTCCTCGAGCACATACGGTGGTTTTTTTGGTCCGCGTGTCGAGCACGTACGGTGGTTGTGTGGGGTCGCGGTGTTTTTTTGGAAAAATTTGTTAAGTGAAGATTTTTTGTTAAGTGAAGATTTTTGGTTAAGTGAAAAAAATTGTTAAGTGAAGATTTTTTGTTAAGTGAAAATTTTCTTAAGTGAAGTTACTAATTCATATTTTACATTTTTGTTAAGTATAGTTCAAATAAAAAAGAACAAATAAACAAAACACAAAAAAAAAAGAAAAAAAAACCCGGCGGCCGGCTAGCTCTCTCTCTCTCCTTCCTCTCAGCGCGCCCGGCCCTCTCGCGCGATCTCTCTCTGTCC
This sequence comes from Lolium multiflorum, assembly GCA_030979885.1. NCBI lineage: Eukaryota > Viridiplantae > Streptophyta > Magnoliopsida > Poales > Poaceae > Lolium > Lolium multiflorum. The sequence continues at coordinate 134,551,858 of CM061751.1, read as the reverse complement.
TCCGGCCGGGGCGCGTGCGACCCGGCGGCCAGCCGCGCGCCTCCTCTCTCCGGCCGGCGGCGCGTGCGGCGTGTGCGGCGCGTGCGGGGGCGGCGATCGAAGAACGCCCACGGCGCGGCGGCAAGAAGACGAGACGACGTTACGTACGGGCGCGCGCGGCGACGGTCGGTGTGAGGCGACGGCGGAGGTCGCGCGGAGAAGAAGCGGAGAAGAAGAGGAATGGGCGCGTGTTCGGCGCCAGCTTTTATACTGGGCGACCTTTAGTCGCGGTTCGGGACCCCAACCGCGACTAAAGGGGTACCTTTAGTCGCGGTTGGCGACCCCAAACGCGACTAAAAGGTATTTTCGCCGGGTTTTCGTTTCCCGCGGAAAAATACCCTTTAGTCGCGGTTGGTGAGGCCAACCGGGACTAAAGCTATTTTTCAAATTTTTCTTTTTCAAAATGTTAAAAGTACATATAATATATCAAAAAATTCAGAAAAATAAAACTAATTAATTTCAAAATCTCAAAAATAAAAATAATATATCAAAAAATTCAGAAAAATAAAACTAATTCATTTCAAAAATTAAAAAATACAAATAATATATCAAAAAATTCAAAAAATAAAACTAATTAATTTCAAAATCTCAAAAATACAAATAATATATCAAAAAGTTCAGAAAAATAGAACTAATTCATTTCAAAATCTTAAAAATACAAATAATGTATCAAAAAATTCAGAAAAATAAAACTAATTAATTTCAAAATCTCAAAAATACAAATAATATATCAAAAATTTCAGAAAAATAAAACTAATTCAATTCAAATTCTTAAAAATACAAATAATATATCCAAAAAATCAGAAAAATAAAACTAATTCAATTCAAATTCTTAAAAATACAAATAATATATCCAAAAAATCAGAAAAATAAAACTAATTCAATTCAAATTCTTCCGCCACTTTCTTCCCGCCACTTTCTTCCCGCCCCTTCTTCCCGCCTCTTTCTTCCCGCCACTTTCTTCCCGCCTCTTTCTTCCCGCCTCTTTCTTCCCGCCACTTTCTTCCCGCCTCTTTCTTCCCGCCACTTTCTTCCCGCCACTTTCTTCCCGCCTCTTTCTTCCCGCCACTTTCTTCCCGCCTCTTTCTTCCCGCCTCTTTCTTCCCGCCACTTTCTTCCCGCCTCTTTCTTCCCGCCTCTTTCTTCCCGCCACTTTCTTCCCGCCTCTTTCTTCCCGCCTCTGTCTTCCCGCTCCCATTTTTCCCGCCATTTGTCACTACATATAGGTAGCCCGGCTTGGCCAGCATTATCACATCTCTACAATCTCTCATCACTCTCTCATGGCTTCCACCGCACCCACTCTAACCTACCAGCAGGTGGAGGAGCTTTGCGCCTCGAACTACCCTTGCCCACCGGGCTACCGCGTCCCTGCCGGCTGGAGCCTAAGCGCGGCGGCGTGCCGGTCCCTCCCGTCCTCGGGTACGCGTCGGGCGGCCATCACGAACCACTACTACCTCGACCTCACGCCGGAGCAGCGGATGAATCCCCGCCGGCATCCCGATAACCAGCATACTTGGGACGCCTTCTTCATCAATCGGCGTGAGAGGGCGCTCGCGGTATGAGGAGGACGGTCTGCCTCCGGAAACTTCCACGAGGCCGGCCGTCGGCTATGGTGGTACGGCCGGACTCTGCAGCGTCATGGATCACGGCCGGCGATATCCCCCGCCTACGCTACCCTCGTTCGAGCCACGAGCGCCGCCCGACGATAGCGACGACAGCGACGACGACGCCGGCAACTTAGAAGCAGGCGCCGACTACCAGTACAACGGCGGCGGCTATGAAGACTACGAGTATGCATATTATACGCCTAGGCAGGAGTATGACTAAATCACTCCAAATTTCATGTATGCAGGAGTATGACTTAGTCACTCCAAATTTCCTGTATCATCAGTGCTATCTCGAGTCAATTGAATCATTCGAAAATGGACACCAAACACATCACGGGTAATATAATTCACATGATCCATTCAACAAAGTTTGGTACAATAAATTATTACACATCATTTCTTTCCTTGTGTCCCTGCTTGCTTACGATTGTGCCGTATCCATGGAGCATCATCATCATTTAACTTAATGCTTGGGTGTTCACTTTGAAGGGCGGAATTTCAGCAAACATATTATGATCTTCTGACATGTCTGTCTTGTCCTCCACTCCCACGATGTTTCTTTTCCCTGAAAGAACAATGTGGCGCTTTGGATCATCGCATGATGTACTGATCGTTTTCTTATCTTTCCGTTTCCTCGGTTTGCTACTCATGTCCTTCACATAGAAAACCTGAGCGACATCTTTCGCTAGGACGAATGGTTCGTCAAGGTAACCAAGATTGTTGAAATCCACCATAGTCATTCTGTATTGCTGGTCCACCTTTACCCCACCTCCTGTTAGCTTGAACCATTTGCACCGGAACAAAGGGACCCTAAAGGAGGGTCCATAGTCAAGTTCCCATATCTCCTCTATGTAACCATAATATGTGACATTTTTTCCATTCTCGGTTGCTGCATCAAAGCGGACACCACTGTTTTGGTTGGTGCTCTTTTTATCTTGGGCGATCGTGTAAAATGTATTCCCATTTATCTCGTACCCTTGGAAAGTCGTTATAGTCGAAGATGGTGTCTTGGCCAACATGTACAGCTGATCTACAACATGTTCGTCATTCATGAAATGTTTTCTCAACCAACTGCCGAAAGTCTCCATGTGGGCCTTCCTAATCCAGGATTCAGGCTTCCCAGGGTTGTCCGAGCGTAAAATATTCTTGTGTTTCTCAAAGTACGGAGCCACCAAGCTGGAATTGGTCAGAACTGTGTGGTGTGCTTCAGTCAGAGAATGGCCGTCCATACATATCGTTGATTTCCTTCCGATCGTGCCTTTTCCACTTAGTCTCCCTCGTGCCGCGATCGAGGAAGACCAATCGGCTTAAGTTCAGGAACAAAGTCAACACAAAACTCAATTACCTCCTCGTTTGCATAGCCCTTGGCGATGCTTCCTTCTGGCCTAGCACGGTTACGAACATATTTCTTTAATATTCCCATGAACCTCTCGAATGGGAACATATTGTGTAGAAATACAGGACCGAGAATGGAAATCTCATCGACTAGGTGAACCAGGAGGTGCGTCATAATATTGAAGAAGGATGGCGGGAACACCAACTCGAAACTGACAAGACATTGGATCACATCGTTCTTTAACCGTGGTAGAACTTCTGGATTGATTACCTTCTTGAGAGATTGCATTGAGGAATGCACATAGCTTCACAATGGCTACTCGAACATTTTCCGGCAGGAGCCCCCTCAAAGCAATCGGAAGCAATTGCGTCATAATCACGTGGCAGTCGTGAGACTTCAGGTTTTGGAACTTTTCTCCGCCATGTTTATTATTCCCTTTATATTGGACGAGAATCCAGACGGGACCTTCATACTGCTCAGGCATTCAAAAAAGATGACCTTCTCTTCTTTGGTGAGAGCGTAGCTGGCACGACCTTGAAACCGTTCCGGATGCCGGTCATCAGGGTCTTTCAAAATTTGCTGGTCCTGTCGTGCTTCCTTTGTATCATTTGACTTCCCATACACGCCCAAGAAGCTTAGGAGGTTCACGCAAATATTCTTCGTAACGTGCATCACGTCGATTGCAGAGCGGACTTCTAGGACTTTCCAATATTCTAGCTCCCAGAATATAGATTTCTTCTTCCACATGGCTGCGTGCCCATCAGCTCCCTTCGGAACTGATTGTCCGCCAGGACCCTTTCCAAAGATGACTTTCAAATCCTTGACCATATCAAATACCTCAGCACCAGTGTGCCGCAGGCTTCGGCCGGTGATCTGCCTTGCCGTTGTAATGCTTGCCTTTCTTTCTTACTGGATGACCTTTCGGAAGAAATCGACGATGCCCAAGGTACACGTTCTTCTTACAATTTGGCAAATGTACACTTTCAGTCTCATGTGTGCGTGCATGCATTGTATCCCTTATTTGACAGTCCCGAAAGGTTACTAAGAGCAGGCCAATCGTTGATGGTTACGAAAAGCAACGCTCGTAGGTCAAATTCCTCTTCTTTCTGCTCATCCCACACACGGACACCAGGCCTGCCCCACAGCTGTAAAAGTTCATCAACTAATGGCCTTAGGTACACATCGATGTCGTTGCCGGGTTGCTTTGGACCTTGGATGAGCACTGGCATCATAATGAACTTCCGCTTCATGCACAACCAAGGAGGAAGGTTGTAGATGCATAGAGTCACGGGCCAGGTGCTATGGCTGGAGCTCTGCTCGCCAAAAGGATTCATGCCATCCGTACTTAGATCAAATCTTATGTTCCTTGCGTCAGCTGCAAAATCTTTGAACTCTCTGTCGATCTTTCTCCATTGCGTTCCATCTGCGGGGTGTCTCAACTCCCCGTCCGACTTACGGTCTTCTTTGTGCCATCGCAACAACTTGGCATGCTCTTTGTTCCTGAACAGACGTTTCAACCGTGGTATTATAGGAGCATACCACATCACCTTGGCGGGAACCCTCTTCCTGGGTTTCTGGCCCTCAACATCGTCACCAGGGTCATCGCCTCTGATCTTATAACGCAATGCAGTGCATACCGGGCATTCATTCAAATTCTCGTATTCACCGCGGTAGAGGATGCAGTCGTTGATGCATGCATGTATCTTCAGAACCTCTAAACCTAGAGGGCAGACAACCTTCTTTGCTTCGTACGTACTGGCGGGCAACTCGTTATTCTTTGGAAACATATTCTTCAACATTTTCAGCAAGTTTTCAAATGCCGAGTCAGCTACACCTGCCTGTGCCTTCCATTTCAGCAAATCCAGTGTGCAGCCCAGCTTTTTCAGACCATCATCGCATCCGGGGTACAGCGCCTTCCTGTGATCCTCTAACATGCGATCCAAATTCTCCCTCTCCTTTTCAGTTTCGCAGCGTCTGCATCAGCAATGGTCCGACCAAGATCATCAACGGGATCATCACGTGCCTCTTCTTCACCTTCCCCTTCACCTTCCCCTTCACCTTCAGCATCCTCCATGAAAGTATCACCGAAATGAGCAAGATAGCTCTCATCGATGAAATCATCCCCTTCTTCATCTTCTTCCATTATAACCCCTCTTTCTCCATGCTTGGTCCAACAATTATAGCTTGGCATGAAACCGTGCCGAAGCAGGTGCATGTGAACATCTCTTGAGGAAGAGTAACCCTTCTGATTCTTACAGTTAACACATGGACAGATAACAAAACCCCCCTGCTTGTTCGCATTAGCCACTACGAGGAAATCTTTCAAACCCGTACTGAACTCGCCGGAGAGTCGGTTACCGTACATCCATTGCCGATTCATCTGCATTATTATAATATAAAATATATAATTAACCATCATGCATTTGTTAAACTAACTAGCTACAAACAATATAAATTAAACAATGAACTACACACATGCATATTTTATCAATGACACATCAAAGGTTCAAGTTGCTAACCGCGATCGAGGAGGAAAAAATAAATTTGAAAGCTCAAGTGTGGCTCCAACACTTCATATCATGTTTGTTTCATGCTCTTGGCGCATTTCATCAAACACCTTATGTGCATAAGAGGAACCAAAAGCAAACCTAACACTCACTTGTGAAGTTTGTGAAGAGAATGGCTCCAAATGGCTAAGTGTTGGCTGCTGGATGGGTATATATAGGGGAGGGGCTTTAGTCCCGGTTGGCCTGGCCAACCGCGACTAAAGGCCCTTTAGTCGCGGTTGGTCTGGCCAACCGCGACAAACCCCCACCGTGCGCCCTGGGCCCAGGCCTTTGGTCGCGGTTCGCCACACGAACCGCGACTAAAGACCCCATTAGTCGTGGTTCCTATAGCTTCGCGACTAATGGGGCTTCCCGAAAGCCTGTTTTTCTACCAGTGTGTCTTTAAGCTCTGTATTACAGACGTCAGCGGTGGCACCATCAAGATCATGGATGCCGGCGAGGGGCCTGTTTTCTTCAAGAAGTTCGGCTCTGACTGGGTGCACGTTGTGAACCTTGAGAAGAGAACTATGCTGAAGCTGCCGCACCAAAGGTTCTCCTCTGGACCTGCACTGCACTTCCCTACCGGATGGCACTGTGTCCTCCCCTACCCAATCAGGTCCAAGGTTAATTTCATGTCAACCGAGTCTCATTTGTTCTTCTTTAATCTGCTATCTACATTTTTGTAACCATTTTTTTGTGGAATACACTACTATAATTATCTTCTGTATTAATTGCAAAGCTAAAATATTACATGTTCCTTTATATTTGTATATGTGTTCATTCTTCAAAATTTCTTGTTACAAAAAATGGTGAAAGATTACCCATGTGTAAAGTTTACATGTTTTAAAAAATGGTGAAAGTTTACATGTTTATTATGATCCTACCAATTCTTTGAATATTATAATATATCTCTTTAAATCATTTTGGATCTTTGTTCTCGGTTATTTTACAGCATGTTTGCTCTCAGTTAGTAAAGGTAACATCAACCTTCTGTGATATTTCACTTGAGAGGAAATTTGATTGTGATGCCAAACCTACTAGTCCTAAGAGCATCCCCACTCGTTGACGCTCCCCACGCCCAAATCCGGTGAAATTTTCGTCCGGATTGGACGAAAATTTGGCTTGGGGGGAAGTATATTTCCAGTCGTGTGCTCCCCAAGCGGCGTTTCTCGGGGAAAAAGAGGATGGCCCGGGGAGTCCGGACGAAAGAGGAGACACGTGGGCGTGGGCGATTGGTTTTGCTCCATCCGGAGTCCCCGAGCGCTCCCCGGGGGGCCGGGGATGGCGTGGGATCGCCGGATGAATTTAGGCCCAAATCCGGATGAAAACGAGAACCTGAGGGCGCGACTGGGCCGTTTTTCGCCGTCCGGATGTAAAAAACGGCTCGTGGGGGGCTTCTCGGGGAGACAAGTGGAGATGCTCTAAGCATCATGTAACTTCTCCATGAACTTTTGTTTCTGGAAAATTGACACTGCCATTGGCCATTGCACTGATTGAATGCATTTGAAGCTTCAAGTCCTTAGAAGAATAGAACCAAATTTTCGAAATGGTCAAACAACCGCGACAAAAATTGTATGATATGGCTCATGCATGATAAATCCTACTGCTAGACTGTCATCCATATGGTTGAACATATTTTGCCTGTATATGAACTTGTACCCAGGTGTGATATTTTTCACTTGGAGTAGGAATGCATGTTAGCTTTTATCTTCTTTTCCCGTACTATTTACTTTGGAAGTTGCATGTGATTCCAATTTAATGCACTCCTTCCTCGTATTCAGGCCAAGATGGATAAGCGTCACTGGATCATGGACAAAGTTGACGCTAAACCTACTATTCTCTCCCAGGATGATCAAGTAAAAAAGAAAAGAACCATCTACTAGTATTCAGGATATATATTGACACAAAAACTTAATATGCCATTTTGTTTCTTGTTTAAAATAGCTGAACTTTCCAGTATGCTAGGAGGCTGCATAGGGTACAAGATTTGTTGTTAGAACTTTTATTCATGTAATAATCTTGTGCAACGATGACCCTTTTCATGTTTCTAATTCATGTGGACCATCTATTGTTTTTCAATTTCATGTGGATTATCTTTGTTGTGGGTATACCTCATGGGTGTACCATCGACAGTGCCTAGATCCTGCAAGCCCGGGTGGCCCATAGATGGTGATGTGGCATGTGGCCCATCGGGCGGTCCAGTTGCTGTTGATCATGAAGGATGAAGTCCAGCCCAGGATCAGTAAGCCGGATCCTAACCGACCTTTGGAGGAGGCCGGATCCGTGGAGGCTCATCAGGAACCCGGATCCGGTATGATATAGATGGAAGGTGGATCCTTGACGTACACGGCAAGACATTGTACCGTAGTTAGGCAACCTGTAATCCAGCTAGGACTCTCCATGTAAACCCTAGATCCATGCGCCTTTATAAGCCGGATCCCGGGAGCCCTAGAGGCACAACCACAACTCATTGTAACAACGCGAAAGCGCCCAAATAATTCCAGACAAGCAGCAGTAGGCCTTGTCATCGTGCAGGTGTTCCGAAGCTGGGTAAATCGCGTACCACCGTCCCGAGTGCACTCCGCCCTATGGCCCCTACTTCTTTCCCCTCGTGAGGATCCCTCCTCCGAGGTACCGTCGAATAGGCAACGACAGTTGGCGCCCACCGGGGGGCCTACGGCGTCTCGAGGCCAGAACCGGGAGGGTTCCGCCATGGGAAGCTACGACGACACCATTGTTGTGGGGCGTGTCCTCTACGCCGGAAACTTTCCGATCGTCCCTCCGGACGAGTGCTGGATTCCGGCCAAGGCCGACTCCGTCAAGCTCTCCATCGTCCCGATAGGCGGCATACACATCTTCATCGGCGAAATCGTCGATTCCGACGGAAACGCACTGGTAAGTAGCACTGACGCGACCGCCGCTGAGCGGGACGCAGTCGCGAAGATTCGATCTGAGACGCAGGAACTTCCCAAGGAAGATTCCGCCTTAGATCTGAAAAAATCAAAGCCCACCCAATCCGCCCCTGAGCAGGAAATAAAGGTGGAAGACCAATGCAGATCCGCCTGGGTCTCCCAGGTGTTAGAGAAGCAAAGGTGTCACTTCGTGCACTTCATAGCCCATACCGCAGGAGCCGCCCCTCAAGAAGCCGGAGCTGGCCCCATGCAGGTTGAGGAACCGGAAATTAACGTTGCCCCGGATCAGCAGGAGGCTGTCGGAGAAAGCAACGATCCGGGTGAAGAATCGATCCTGGGCAACCTCAGCCCAGTTTCCGGGGATACCCCATCCATGGACACTGAAGAGTTCGATCGCAAGGTGAAGGAATTTGGATACGGTGATCAGCCTGAAGTTGATTCCGCCCAGCCCAAGCAGGTCCTTGCGACCTTGGCAGCACTCGATCAGCAGGAATCGGCAGACGACCACACCGCTTCCGACCAGCAGCCATCCGATGCAGGATCCCCGCTATCGCGGGCACGACCGCATAAGGAAGTCCTGTCCCCAGAAGAACTGGTGGCGCAGGCAGGCATGGACGCAATTGCACACTCGAAGATCCTCAACAAACCCATAACCCCTGACGATGCCGCAGATCCGGAGGCTCTAGAGGCCAAAAGGCAGGAGATGCTGGCAACAGCCCAGAAAATCGCCAGAACCGTAGCGGCAATGTTGGATGAGAGGAAAGAAGCCGCGCACTTCGTGGAAAATTTCCACCAGCGAGAGCTTGAGGTTGACGAACAACTGGTAAAAGTCAAGGAGCTCCAGCAACACTGGAAAGACAAGGTCACCGAGCTTCAGCGGGAGGCCGATCAAATCAGGCGAGATGCTATACCTCCCCGTAAGATCACCTTCGCGACCCCCACTGAGCAACAGCCACTCGCAACTCCAAAGGATAACATGAAGAAGGCTGCGGAGATCTTGAAGAAAAAGGACGAGGAGATCGACATCGACTATGTCCGTACGCTCGTTGCTTCAGCAATGAAGCAGCAAAGCAAGGCAGACACTTCGCGCAGGTTGGAATCTAACCCGGATCATTGCATCTCTACCGCGCAGAAGGACGCCCACGACAATCGCCATCGCGATGATGAATCGCAGACCGGATCCTCGGAACGCAGAAGGAAAACCAGAGAACAGCCAAATCCAATTCTTGTGCCATCAAAGAAGCCCCCGTCAGATCCGAAGAAGGGAAAGGATGCGATGTACGCTGGCAGGTACAAGTACCGGAACCCATCACCTCCACCCAATGGATATCCGCGTCCCTCACCTCCTCACCGCCGCAGTCCAGTCGGAAACATCAGGCCCCATGGGGCCGGTGGAATCAACATCCGCGACAACATGCCACCGCCGAGAACCAGGGAGCGTACGCCGAAACCACGTCGGAACCAGAACAACGATCGTGAGCCTGAGCCCAGAGGGAGCCGGAACAACGATCGCGAGCCTGGGCCCAGGAGGAGTCGGAACGCGGAACGTGAGCCGGAACCCCGCCGAAGCCGGAACGACGGAGGCGACTATCACCAAGGTGAGGGTAGCCACCGAAGCCGGAGCAAGGCACGGGAAGAACGCCGGGAATCCGAGGACAGAAGCAAAAATTCTTACAGGCCCCCTCGCAGATCTCCCTCACCACCACCAAGTGGAGGAGGTGGAGGCGGAGGCGGAGGCCGGAGATCCCGCTCTCGCTCAAAAACCCCTGGCGGCGGCCCACGCGATGCCCGGGAACGCCTCAATGAATACAAAACTGACTACATCGGCCCAAAGTGCTTTGGCAGGATGATTCGAGAGGAACCAAAGCCAAGGATGAACCTCAAACTACCCGGAAACCTGAAGAATTATGACGGCACGGAACGGCCGGATACCTGGATTGAGGATTATTATAATGCAGTAACCTTTGTCGGAGGAACCCCTAATATCGCCTGCCGCATGCTTCAGCTGTACCTTGTAGGTCCAGCCCGGATCTGGCTCAGCGACCTCGAGAAGAACTCCATCTTTTGCTGGTTTGACCTGAAGACCGCTTTCGAAAAGCACTTCAGGGGCACCTACAAGAGACCTGCCACGACAAGTGACCTACAGGCATGTATCCAGAAGAAGGGAGAAACATCAAGGAACTTTCTCACACGATGGTTAGCAACCAGAAATGAGTGCGAAAACGTGGATAATCGCACAGCAATGCACGCCTTCATAGGTGGATTGCAGAGAGGAGGATTGCTGCGGCACAAGCTCACCTGCTTGGTCAACGCAAATAAGCTGACTTTGGATGACATGATCACCATTGCCAGCGATCATACTGCCGCCGATGACGACGCAGGCGGAGATCTAGCAACTACAACAATTCCCCTACATCAGCAAAAGAAGAACCGTGACAACGGCAACAGCAGCGGCACTAAGCGGAAGAATCCCCCTGAGGACCAGAAGAGTGGCGGATCCGACTTGATCGTCATGGCTTTCCAACGAGGAGGTCAAGGAGGCGGAAGGGGCCGCGGCCGCGGAGGCGGAGCCGGCAGGGGCCAGCAGCGAGGTGACGAGGTCACTGCTGCCGGAACCCACGCCCCCCAAACTTACGAAGAGTACAGAGACATGCCTTGCCTGGCCCATCTGGATCCGGCTACAGGGAAGTCCACTCACACTAACCGCAACTGCAAGTGGGTCAATGATCTTAAAAATGACCCGGAAGCAGGATACAAGAGAGCCCGGAAGCACCGCCCACGCGGCAAAGGAGGCAAGGGCAAGAACAAGGACAAAGAGGAAGACAGTTCCGAGGCGATGGATGAGGATGACGCTTCGCCGGATCCCAAAGTCGGCTCCGCAGCTAAACCTAACCCCTTCGATAAAAAGAGTGCGGGCGCGTACCACACCTTCCTTGGAACCCCAACAGTCCGTGCAAGCAAATCAGCTCTCCGGATCTTGAACGCCACAGTTCCCGCTGTGCCGCAGTATGTCAGGTGGTCGGAAACTCCGTGTACGTTTGATAGGAAGGATCACCCCACTGTCATTCCAAAAGAGTGCTACGCCTTGGTTGTGAGTCCCCGCATTGACGGGTATGATTTCTCCAAGTGCCTCATGGATGGAGGAGCCAGCTTGAACATCATGTACCTGGAAACTCTGGAGCGGATGAACCTTACCAAGGAACAGCTTAAGCATAGCACCACTGAATTCCATGGTGTGGTTCCGGGTAAAAAGGCAAACTCCTTGGGCAGCATCAGACTTCCCGTGGCCTTCGGCGATGCAAATAATTTCCGCGAAGAGATGATCACGTTTGAGGTCGTGCCCTTCAAGAGCTCCTACCACGTCATTTTCGGCAGGCCCACCTACCACAAGTTTCACGCAAGAGCGTGCTACATCTACAACAAGCTCAATATTCCAGATTCAAAAGGTATGATTACCGTATCCGGAGACTACAAGAAGGCTCACGAGTGCGAGTTAGGCGAAGCCGCCTTCGCAGAGTCAGTAATATCTGGAGAGGAGCTGCAAGGCTACAGAGCCGCTGGATCCGGCGAGATGCAGACCACCAAGAAGCAGATCTCCGAACAGAAGACATCCTTCAAGGCCGCGATAGAAACCAAGAAGCACGACCTCATCGTCGGCGACAGCTCCAAGCAGGTTTCAGTCGGAGCCAACATGGACCCCAAATAGGAAGACGCGCTCGTCGAGTTCCTCCGCGCTAACATGGATATCTTCGCATGGCAACCTTATGACATGTCCGGAATACCTAGGGAACTCGCCGAGCACTACCTCAACATAAATCCGGGGGCTAAACCGGTGAAGCAAGCTATGCGACGCTTTGGAGATAAGAAGCGCCGCGCCATAGGAATGGAACTAGCAAAGTTACTAGAGGCAGGTTTTGTAGTAGAAGTTATCCATACTGATTGGGTCGTAAATCTCATCCTTGTACCCAAAAAGAACACTGAAATACTAAGAATGTGCATCGATTACTCTGGCTTGAACAAGCATTGCCCGAAGGATCCGTTCCCCTTGCCGCGCATCGACCAAGTCATTGATTCGAAGGCAGGGGTGGAACTTCTGTGTTTTCTTGACGCATATTCCGGGTATCATCAGATCCGTATGAAGAAGTCCGACCAAAAGGCGACCTCGTTCATCACCCCCTTCGGCACTTACTGCTATGTCACCATGCCCTTTGGTTTGAAAAATGCAGGTACCTTGAGCGGTGCCACGGGCACGCCTCAGACTCACCCTCACCATGCGATTGCTTACCTCGTTAATTTAAATCCGATGGGAATATGGACATAAATGAGAACATTTGTGATTACCTTAGGATGTACAGTGGTGATATCTTAGAGTGTCACGTAGGATAAACGCTGAGGTGGAGGAAAGAGAAAGATAAAAAAGACTTTGCCTTCTCTTAGCTAAGAGATCATCTCTTAGCATAATCTCTCTCACCACAAATATAGGATGTCTCGTTACTAAAGATAAGACTAAAAAACAACCCATTGTACATCATATTTTATTGTTATATCTAGATTACGTGGCATGATTAAGATAAGACAGTCTTATCAACCATTACACATGCCCTTACACGAATCCATCATACCCACAATACCTGCTTTTGACTACCTTAACTTTCTATAATCATTTGAGATATAGATTTGTATCCAAAATCGGTTGTAGGAACCAAAAGGTTGTATTATGTTATCGATTTGATGATGGATTTATCATTGGTTATATCCCGGTTGTGCATAGGTCATTGTTCTAATTATATAATTCTGCTTATGTTACTTCGCCGTTGTGCGGTTTACCATCCATGTCTCACGCATGTGGCCCCAAATTGCAGCAAGTAGGATATAAAATGACTAAAAAAACATGTGGCTACTCCTCGTTTTGATCCTATGTGGGTGTTATTCTTGTTTGATTGTACCTTAATAACCTATGAGACCTCGTGTGTTCATAAACTGGGTTGGACAATGTATACTTTTTCCTCAACGATTGTTTGTTGAGGTTTGTTCTGGACATGTTGTCCACTTATTCTTGATAGAGCATTGCCTTATAATTGTCTGTGTTTATGGTCTATGATTCCTTTAAATGTGAACTAGCACCCAGATCTATTCCAGCTAACTGGTTACAATATTTTGTTTTCCTTTGTTTGTGTCGGTTGCTTGCATGCAACCAAAAAGTTTATGGCGAAAATGTCAAGCTTACACAAAATTTGGTGTTTGTCCCACGGTTCAGTAAACCTAAATATGGTTATTTATTACGATGTGATGAGATATCTAGGCAAGAATCAGTAATAGAGTGGGAAAGACAAACTTGCACATAAGAAACAATCTAACTTGTAGGTAAAATGTCGCATTTATGCTCCACACGCATGTATACCGGATGACACCTCTCTCCATTTTAGACCTTGGGACTTCTGGAAAATCTCCACTACGCTCTGCTAAGTGTCCAACTATGCCAAAGTAGAACACAAGTCTTTTGTTTGGGGCTCTGTCCACACCAATAGAATTGTATTATGGAGACGAAAGATTGCTACATAGTGCAGCTTATTATTTTATCTCCTCACCCTGCTTTTGTCCCTGAAGGTTTGAAATCCGCAGATGAACCAATGGAAATCTCCAATGTCTAAAAAGGATTTCCGTTCCCTACAACCTCTAGCCTTGCAACTAGAAACTATTGAGCCTTGCTAGGAATTGACGGTATCCCTGTAATTTAAATTTTACGCTCAATCAAAATTGACATGTTTCAGATTTAAAAAATCAATATAGACAAGAAATTTTAGATTAACCTTACGAAAATGAGCGATGTTAGAACACAGATTAAGCTACTACTCAAGTATGCTATGAAACCAACAAACTATAGATCATTTTATTAGTATAATAAAACATTGTTACATCAAAGCTTGCAATCTCCAGCACCACCCCAATATGCTTGTACTCCATGGTCTCCATCTGCTTTATTATCAACTGAGTAGCATTTTGGATTTTCTACAACCATATCAAACTCACGAGCCCGTGGGGTCACAATATTGTGTCTTTTGTATAGAACTTGAATGTTCTTCACATATGCTGCCTTACGATACCCCTCTGAAGCAGGGTGCCCACTACCCATGGGTGGTGGCTTATATTTAATTGTAGGGCCTTCAACGAAACCACCCCAATAGCCAGCGGTTCCCTTTGCTTTCAAGTAACTGAAGAGCTCACCTGGCCAATATCCGACTATAGTGCGCTCTACGCCGAATTCCAGCCACCAGTTTGACTTGTTATCCTAATAGAAAAGAATCGGACACTATGAAAAGTAAAACAAAAGAACAAGTTGTGTGAAAACATGTTTTACTGAACCAACAAACAAAAAATCAATAATCAAATAAAAAGCTATAATATAAATGATTATATATTAAGGTAAAAGCTTGTAAAATATATACATTAACCAAAAGTAATTATCCACCAGTAATATATTTTGAACTTTATCCGAGAGCATTGGAGTTAAAACTCCTTGGTGTGAGACATTATAAAAATATATCAAGCTTGAACATATTACAAATTTTTGTACGGTGGGATTTATGAGTAAGCTACTCCTCCGATCCATAAAAAGTGTCAAGCTTTTAGTTCAAATTAACTCAAAATTGAACTAAACAGTGATATTTATCATGGGTCACAGGTAGTAGTTCTTTTGTAGGGTGGGATTTATTTAAAAATTTGACCATAACCATATGGACAAATACCTAAAAAATCTAGGTTTTCCCATCATAACGACCATAAAGTCCTTGGAAATTTTATTCAAAAATTTGAATTACTAATTGGCATGCTAACCGAAGCGATAAGAGAAGCTCAGAAATATCTGTCAAAGAAAATATGAAATATAGTATTCAATAAAATATGAAGATAGTAAAAGTTGTTAAGGACAATAATTTGTTAGCTTTCTTTCTCATCATACTTAAGCATCCAAAACACTCATCACATAAGAATATAATGCTAGGGTGTTTAAAATATCAGAAAAAGCATACCTGATAGAAGAAAATATTCAGCTGAGCTTGTGGCCCACCGTACTTTGATACTGGTGATAATTTTCCACCTAAAACTATATCTCGACTCGTTTGCACAAATCCAGAGCACTGTAGATCAAAGCAGTGTTTTTGGCCAACATTCTGGAGAGTGTAATCATGAAAGTTAATATAACATTACACACAAGAAGTAAATATGGAAATAAAGATACAACTTACATAGAAAACATGAAATCTGGCATGCTTGTCACCTGCAATGCTTGCCCAGACCTAGAACAAGTTAGAAATTAAATAATAGCTTGTGATACTGAATTCATCTCAAACAGAGAAGATAAGCACATATTTTTTACAAGTATCACATGTACATACCTATTAATGAGTTATTATTCAAACTACCAACATGTACATACAAAAACAACTTTAAATAATAAGATATTTATAAAAAAAACATTTTTGCATACTCACAGTGAATTGTAAGTTGGAATGTCTACATGCCAGCATAAAGTCAATCTTATAATAAACATTTAACGGTTCATTGTTGAGGAGCAATAGGATATTTCAAAACAAAAAAATAAATACTGATATCTTATATCCTACATGTATTTCATCATTTTACTTGTTCTTATCTTTAATGTGAATTTATATTATATTAAAATTATTATTTCCTTATATGTTTCACATGTGGGGATGGATAGAAAGTATTTTCATTTCCTTATGTGCATATTAATATGGTTTGGTAAATCCATACTAGTATTACTGCAAAATTTTAGATTTTAGTAGAGTTTGCAAGTGCGCTTATGATAATTAGATGCGGTAAATATGCAAACGAAACAAACTAAAAAGTATTGGGATTCAACATACATAGATATTTATTTACAAACACGAAATAAACATAAATAGTTTTGCAAAAATACTTACAAACCAACCAACTCCTATGACATTAGGATGCTCCTTGTCAAAAGAATAACCACTAATTATAGTTGCTAGACCTCCAGATTTATCTTCAGTGCCATATACTTGTGGATCATAGACACTTATTGATGCACTAGTTCCATAGATGTCTTCTCCTCTCGTAAGGCCTGCCAACTGAATAATACTATTATAACATTAGACCAGAGTAGTTCTTGAAAACTTACAACCACATAAACATGTACATGGGTGAGGGATAGAGATTGAGCTAGACTTCACCAACATATTCCTTGAGTGGAATGGATTTCAAGTTAATTATAATTAAATAGTTATTTATTATATTTTTCCAAAAAAAACCTTATGAGTTTCCCACATTTACTTAAATAGGACCCCTTGATCTAAAAACCGTTCGACCACATATGCACCCCTTTCACTCACATAATGATGTATATTATCCCTTTAGATCTAGTCACTCCTTTATTGCAACTCCTTCATCTATCGTCTGTTTGTGGATAGTGTATTCGATAAAATACTTAATGTCGCAACCACTAGAAATGTAAAACATAACATATTCTAAAACAATTTGGGGGCAGTAATGAAAATAAGAACACCCCGAATATATTATTTCAGAAAGAGATGATGTAGTAAAATATTTTATACGTGTAAATGATGGCATTACTATAAAAATTTAAAATGAACATTTATCACTTTATCTAATTAATGGAATATGTAAAATAGGGTCGTAAGTCTTTATAGTATCTTCTTCGAAACTATGGTCGGCAATGATTTCTATGATTTTCCTTATTTCATTGTTTCCAACATAAAAGCGACAAAAATAATATAAGATATGGGTTCAAGAAATCTTATGATTCTCAGTCTGCTCACCAAAATCTTCTATACAAACAACTTAGTGTGTTTTACATAAAACACATGAACCTTACGCACTACTTGCAATGAATCTTAGATGCCAAAGCCACAATATGAGGGTCCCATTCGAGAAATTTAGACCTAAATATGGTATGGTATATACATACTCTCATTCTAGTGGCATGTGAGATTATACTTATTATGCCAATACAATTAAGTAAATTAACTCTCTATCATACATTACATTGATAAAAATTACGTATGAAATCGTTGGCCTTAACAATTAAATAAGGATACTACAAAAGATTACCGAAGTAGTGATGTTGTCACCCTGAATAGTATTCCATGTGGATATTTTTCTAGTCAGTTCACTAAGGTTAACCATCGAGTTGTAATTATCGCTTCTCCACATTGGAATTGTTCCTGGAGGACAAGAAACCAATTGGGTGCTTGATTCCAGTTCTTTATCTGGTAACGTGAAGTTTCCATCAACTCCAGTAGGATACGAGGTTGGTTCCATCTGCATGCAAGTAAAAATCATTTGCTACTTCGGTATATAAAAGTAGAATATTACATTAATGTAAAAGAACTACTTCCATAAATTAATTCATCGATATTAACAACGTCATTTCCATTATCATGTAACAAAGGTATTGCTAATTGCGAAAGTGAAATTGAAGAGTAGGTAAAACCATGAAATATATTATAAAGATTACAGTGATTGTGAAAATATTATAACTATAATAGTTCACATGTACCTGTATTGAATGGTTTCTCAGAAGTGGGTGGTCGAATGCTGGCTGAGATTTGATATCAATGCAGTCGAAAGTGTCACCGTCCTCCATCTACGAATTCGTACATGGTCTATGATTATCTGAAATCAGTTTATTCAAACTACAAATCTGAAAATAATACTCTGTAACATGATCGTACAATAATACCTGGATTGTGCTAGATATTGCCCTCGTGTGATGCTTTGTTCCATTAGGCTTTACTTCTTTTCCATTTTCCTTGCCTACTACGCCGCAAACTGTTATGAAACATATCAGAAACAAAATATGTGTATGCTCTCTAATAGTTTTCATTTCTCAACAAATGGAGTTGGTGTCTATATCTTCGCCACATAGAAACTCAAGATACATCGGTGTGTATATATAGGCTTTGCGCATTTATTTCTAGGATACATAGCTATATCTAGAATAATCAATAGTTATTTGAAGATTATACTGCACATTAATTATGCATGCCAATAAATATTATCAAATGAATTCTTATTTGTCAATCAATGTGGCGCCAGATATATTTCATTTATTTTCTGAAGAATCCCAGATATTACATATTAATGCCCTCTATGAATCCTCATCTGCAACACAGTTCACACTTGCTTATTTAATGTGTATCATATATTTTGTTTTATTTTGGAAAGAAAGTGTTGTGGTATTGTTGAGACAAATGCTACAGAGGTAGCTTCAGAGAGGTGGCAGACGATGGCGATGTCAGGGGGATGATCCTGGGTATACCAAACTTGGTGGTCTAGTGATTCAATGGAAGGAAAAGAATTTACAGAGAGGACAACAAATAAAATAAGAAGGGCAACCTCCACGAGCCGAGGCAGAATCAAAGTCGGCCTGGTCAACCTCATCCTAGGCCGGCCTCAAGACAAAAACCGGCACTAGGACAAACCGACATACTGGCCCAATGCCGATAAACCGACTTCAGTATCTCGGCGTGGGCGGGCCAACTTTGCCATTCTGGAGTGGGCCAGCTTTGGCCTATCCCGGCTGGGCCAAGCTGTCCTATCTGGCCCGTACCGCTACTCCCTCCTCCAGGACGAGATTCCACCAGCCCAGCTTCACCACCGAGGCCCACTACCGACTTCACCACCCCCCGGTGGCCCAACTTCAGCGCCCCTCGCCTGACTTCAGCGCCTACCCGGACCGAGTTCACCTCCGCGGCCCAGCACCGACTTCGGCCCCGCCCAGACCAACTTCCCCGGGCCGGCTTCGCCTCGCCCTAGCCTGGGCTGGCTTCACCTCCGCTTGGGCCTGTACAGGCTGGTGCCAGCATCGCTTCTCCGGGTGGGCCAGCACCTCCGTCTCCTTGTTCGGCCCACCTGGTCGCATCTCCTCAAGGACATTGCCTCCTCCGACTAGGCCAACACCGGTTTGTGCCGGCATGACACCCTCGATCACTACTTCAGCAACCTCCAGGTTGCCTCAGTCGCGACCGCGTCGTCGCTAGGATATAGCTCACATGTGCCGGTCTTGGGACGCCCCTTGCTTAGACCTGCACACCTGACATCAGGCAGATAAGATCGTTGACCAACCTAAGGACACCAAGGACAACAACAAGACGTGCCATGGCCGTCCCGTTAGTAGATAGTACAGTACCACCATGACACCTGCTACTGTGATGATAAGACCCCAGTAGTCAAATATCCAAACAGTGGAAAGTGTACAGTGTAGTGTACCTGTGACAACCCCCAAGTGCAGGGGAACACCGCAGTACAATTCAATAAGTATTTGAGTATCGAACCCACGAGGAGCTGAAGGTAAACTATCTATTCTCTAAAGCTCTATAACCCACTTGTATGGCCTTCTATGCAAAACTAGGAGATATGGTATGTGTAAAAGTTTCTACTATAAACTATATGTGCTAAAATTAAAATGCAAAAAGTAAAATGCAAGACAAGTAAACTGCAATAAAGTAAAATGTAATGAGATAAAGGGAAGTGAAGTGGAGTAACTCAAGAGAGCAAGTGTTCAGGAAAATTTCGACTCCCTCCGATTCATATTAATTGACTTCAATATGGATGTATCTAGACACATTTTAGTTCTAGATACATCCATATTAAAGTCAATTAATATGAACCGGAGGGAGTATTTCATTTGTGTGGTTGTCATAATTAGTGAAGCTCATTATAGTCTTTTTAGTGTTTCTTCTAGAGAGAGGCCATAGATAGGTGTAACCATTGATATGCACAAATACACTCCTAGTGATTGATCCTAAGGACATCGGAATGTGCAAACAAAGGACTTATTAAGACATGAAGTCCAACCACCGATGTAAGTTTAAAGGCCCCCATAATTAGACCCCCCGTTAACATGCATCTAAGAACCAGGACAAGATTTCTGTCACTCCCGCTATCCCTCGTCCTATTAACATGCAACGGTGATAACCTTATGCATCCCCCTGGCATATATGTGCACTCATATATCAATACAAAATATAATCATAGAAGATAACACATACTTGTATGCAACCAACAACAAACTATATAACAATTGCCTTGAACAATTTACTACTCAAACATCAACATACAGATACAATAGATCATAGTAAAACAATATATTGCATCATACATCATGTTTGCCAAGAGATTACAGAGGGGAGTGATGAAGAATTGATGTAGATGTTGATGAAGATGATTAAGATGGTGCTGATGCCCTCACCGGATGGGGTGGAGACGTGGAGTCCACCGGAGGCGATTCCGCCAGCGTTTCCCCCCTCCGATCTCTACCGGCGGCGGTCTGCTGACTCTATGTTACTGTGTTTTTGATCTACAACTCCTTAGCCTCGACGACCCCCGGGGTCGTATATATAGTAGTTTTTAGGTCAAAAGAAGTCCGTCGACAAAAAGATAAGACAAAACAGACGCTCGAGATGGAAACGAAGGTCGGTGGTGCGCCACCACCTCTCTTTCCTAGCCTGTTCACCCCCTGGTGGCCCACTTCAGCTCATTTTGTTCGTTTCGAAATTTCCAAAGCGTGGCCCCTAACCTTGCCAAACAGAATTAGAACCGGAGGAGGGAGATTATTTAGAAAATCTCCTAAAATAACAAAGTCCATGTATGCATTTTACAAGCATCAACATTCTCAAGTCATAAGTCATTCACGCGAGCACATGCGCTACGGATGTAGTCAGTGCAACTCTAGGTGTGTTTGTAGCATTTTAGATGTGAACAAGAGTTCACCTTATAAGATGGTCACAACCTCCTTACCTTAGCAATGTGGGACTAAATTCTCACACGCCCTCCACCCTTAGTCATTTACACTCAGTTTTCTGAAATTAAATTGGGCCAAGGCCCATTGAAAGAACATACGGCATGTAGGCATGGATTGGGCTGTGCCACTGGCTAGAATGTGGCCAAATTTAAAGAACGTGAGCAACAATCGGTCCACGAGGAACTTTGTCGTACCCATAATGACATAGTATTATAAATTGGACCATTTATTTTCATGATCAACGGTCCATGTAAGCAATACTACACAAGATTAATGGTGGTATATTTTAGCCCGAGCGATATTTTTGGTATTACACTGCCCCTGTGGTAGATCAGCACCGCCATGTTGTCCTCGAGGATGCTAGCCTTCCAGACGGCTTGACATCAATAACGCGGACCTCATCAATAGGTGCACTGCGCATGGCCAATCTTTGTCGACTTGTACGTCAACGTGGCGGAGCCGCAGAGGCAACAAAGTCCTCCATCCGAAGGATACTCCTTAGCCTGACCATCACCATATTCACCGTGGTAAGCTTATAGACTTGGTCAATCTGTCGTACACAATGCTCTCCATCGGAACAAACATTGGCAGTTGTGCGTTGTTCGTATTTCATGGAGACCCCGAGGACACTGACGCATAGATCGCTCAAGAACCACCATTTCCCCTCGACAATTCCGTGTCGTTGCCACTGCTACGCCTTTCGCGGCATGTAGTCATTGGGTCGAGCACGAGATGCGTCGGCATGCTCATCTGTCATAGCTCGGTGACCAGGTGCCTTATGTACTTGCTGCCTCACTCAATTGTTCACGCATGCATTCATGCAATTATCTTACTTAGGTGTAGTCAATTTCGCACACTCGCACGAGAACACGAAGAAGACACGCGCTTGGTGAGAACATTTTTGTAAGAAGCTCAACCTGGTTTTTTGTCGCTTTATTGTTATGACCAATAATTTAATTTAGTTATATGTAGTTAGGATCCTGAATAAGAAATTACCATATCTTTCTTGGGCCTAAGTTTGGCCCAAATCATATTAAGCACTACACCCTAAAATATGTAGTATGATGTACCCTAAAATCTTCCTAATAATCTTAATTAAACGGATTGGTTTCTCTAAAAAGAAAATCAAGTAATCGGCTACGTGGTGCCCATGCATCCAGCAGGGTTGTCAGTCATCATGCTATACATCACCCAGATACCCCACCATCTCCGATCAGTGCACCGCTGCCACGCCTCCGCCTTCCTTCGTGCGTTGCGCAGACCAATTCCGTCGTTTTGAGCTCGCGATGTAGCACTAAATATAACATGGTTTAGAGCAAAGAACCTAAGATAGCACCGGAAAGACTTCACATTAATGCGGCATATCATGAAAATGTTGCACTGGTGTCATAACCTCAGGCTTAGTTATTTCAAGTGATCAACAATGCAATTATTGTTAGATCCAGGTATAGGCCTGGGTGGATCAAAGATAACGACGCATACTTGAGAAAAGAAGACGATGCAGGGTCTTCAGTCACAACAAGAAACACAGTTGACATGGCCGAGTCAACTACATGTCCTACGGCAAGGTCTTGTGTTGCCCTCCTTATCCTCTCTCCACTACAGAGCTGAGAGGCGAATTTTGAGTCCACCGTCGATCCACCTCTTCCGTCGGTGAAGCGTGGGTTCCTCCCCCACCGTTGGCTGCTCCAGGGTGGTGAGGAGGTGGGTTTACTACGGAAAAGGCAGGCTCACACAGTGGATGCCGACTGTCAAAGGATAAGATAGTGAGGCGATGGACGAGTGGGACCTACAATATGATGCAACAAATGCAGAAAAGCACTCCGGTGCCCCTGCGGATCAAATTTGACAACATGGTATGGGCGGAAACGATGCCTCTCCCTGGCTCGTGTTACGTGTTTATATATGGGTAGAAACAACCTCTACCATGGCGTACATCATACGAGTATAATACGAAATACATGTTGTCTAACAGCCCCCCTTAATCTAAACTTCTATGAAGATTTAGATTACGTCTAAATTCTTGTAGGCGTACAACAGGAAGAGCTTTTGTAAACCCATATGCTACTTGATCTTTGCTTGATATGAACTTGATGTCAAGCTGTCTCCTTGCCACTCGTTCACGAACAAAATGAAAGTCTATTTCAATATGTTTGGTGTGTGCATGAAAGACTGGATTTGCAGACAAAAACGTAGCACCTAAGTTGTCACACCACAAGCAAGGCCTTTCTGTCAGTCGTACACCAAGCTCACGGAGGAGGGACTCAACCCAAATGAACTCAGTTGTAGCATTAGCTAGAGCCTTGTATTCTGCTTCCGTACTTGATCTAGACATTGTTGGTTGTTTATGAGAACTCCATGAAACCAGATATGGTCCAACGAAAATGGCAAAACCTCCGGTGGATCTTCTATCATCTAAATCTCCTGCCCAGTCTGCATCTATAAAAGCACTCAATAACATAGAACGTGATCTCTGAAATGTAATACCAAAATGGGCAGTGTTGGACACATAGCGAAGAATCCTCTTAACCGCAGTCCAATGAGATGTCATAGGAGTATGCAGATACTGACACACTTTGTTGACTGAAAATGATATATCAGAACGAGTCAATGTGAGATACTGAAGAGCTCCCACAATGCTGCGATATTTTTGTGCTATCTTCAGTGCCCAGTGGCTCCCCCTCAGTGAGAGATAGCTTATCCGTGGAAGAGAGGGGGTAGGCGAGGCCTTGCAGTCTTTCATACCAACTTTTTCAAGAAGATCAGTAGCATATTTGTGTTGTGTGAGAACTAGTCCATGTGAAGAACGTGTCACTTCAATACCAAGGAAGAAGTGTAGCTCACCAAGATCTTTTATGGCAAAATGAACATTGAGTTCCTTGAGAAGGATATCTATGGCTGCATCAGAGGAACTGCTCACAATAATATCATCAACGTATACCAAAACATAGATCATAATGGTAGACGTGTGATATATAAACAGAGTTGTATCAAGTCTTTGAGGGAATAAAACCAAGATCATGAAGCTTGGAACTCAGCCTTGAGAACCAAGCACGAGGGGACTGCTTCAGACCATATAATGCTTTATCAAGCCTGCATATGTAGTGTGGAGCATCAGGATTTTCAAAGCCCGGGGGTTGTCGCATGTAAACTTCCTCTTTCAGAACACCATGTAAGAACACGTTCTTGACATCTAGCTGCCGAAGAATCCAGCCCCTGGAAACAGAAAGAGCCAGAACAGTGTGAATGGTAGCTATTTTAACAACATGGCTGAAGGTATCTTCATAATCAATACCAAACCTTTGCTTGAATCCTTTGGCAACAAGACGAGCCTTTATACCTGTCAATAGTGCCATTAAAATTTCTTTTGATGCGATATACCCATTTGCAGTCAATCAAGTTCTTGTGTTTAGCAGGAGGAACAAGGTGCCATGTATTATTATTCAGAAGATCATTCTATCCGTCCTTGCTGGGCGCGGAGTTGATGAAGGAGAATTTATGCGCAATGTTGAGTGGAACCCCAAGAGGAAGGTATGATGAGCACAGCAGGAAGTTTTCCCTCAGTAAGAAACCAAGGTTTATTGAACAATAGGAGAAAAATGTTCTCTCCCGAGGTGTTGCGAACCAACTCGTGGCAGGGCGCACGCCGGCCGCAGCAACGTGGAGACCTGCACACAAACAACCAAGTACTTTGTCCCCAACTTTCAGCGAGGTTGTCAAGATCACTGGTTTTGCTGAAAACAAAGGATTAAACAAACCCTGTGGAAGAAGAATTGTTTGCAGAAAACAGAACAGGAAAAATGCGGTAGAAGATTGCAATTAAAAGAAGAAGGACCGGGGTCCACATTTCACTAGAGGCGCCTCCCCAATAAAATAAATATGTTGGGTAAACCAATTACAGATGGGCAATTGACAAACAGAGATTCTACGCTAATGGTTGGTGCAGAATACATGCTATGAAAGTATGCGGGCATCACAACAATATACATAGACCGTAATCCAACTGCATCTATGACTAATAATCCACCATCAGGATTGCATCCGCGACAGTAAGTTAAGCAACGGACTATCGCTTTAAGCAATGTGTGTAAAGTAAACGATGAAACTACCCTTGAATAGAACACCGCTATTTTCTCCCTAGTAGCAACATCACATCTACAACTGTAGAGAACAAGGTCACTTCCCATTGTTAAATAGAGGCATGAAACCACTATCGAGCATAAATACTCCCTCTTGGAGCCGCTAGCCAGAGCATCTACTAGAAACGGAGAGCATGCAAGATCATAATAACATAATACATAATCTCAACCAAAGCAATCTCTCTATAAATCGGATCCACATCAAACCAACATGTAGGAATTACAAATAGATGATCTTGATCATGTTAGGCAGCTCACAAGATCTATACATGAAGCACAACAAGGAGAGCACAACCATCTAGCTACTGCTATGGACCTATGGTCCCATGGAGGACTACTCACGCATCACCTCGGATGAAGACATGGCGATGTAGAGGCCTCCGCCGGTGATTTCCCTCTCCGGCAGGGTGCCGGGATGGACTACAGAACCCTCCCGAACTAGGGTTTCGGTTGACGGCAGCGTCGGAACTTTTCGTGGATGGAGGCTCGGGTCCCTGGGGTTTTCCCGATACGAGGAATAAATAGGCGAAGGGCGGAGACGAGGCGCCAGTACATGGGCCAGGCACGTCCAAGGGTGGGGCCACGCCTGCCCTATGTACTGCCACGTGGCAGCTCTCCTGCGCGTGTCCTTCTGGCTCCGTGTTCTCCCGGAAAAATAAGACTATGGGCTTTTGTTTCGTCCAAAGAAACTTTCATGTAAAACTTTTCTAAAACACAAAAACAGCATAAAACAGGAACTGGCACTGCGGCACTGCGGCACTACGTTAATAGGTTAGTCCCAGAAAATGCTAAAAGGTGTGGAAAAGTGCACATAAAACATATAAGAATTGTAACAAAACAAGCATGGAGCATCAAAAATTATAGATACGTTTGGGACGTATCAGTCCTCCATTGCCACACGCCATTGAGGATGTGAAAGAGCTTCAAATAAATGTTGAGGTTCCCCTGCAGATGTGAGTAATCTGTAGCGCACTGTACCATCCTTATAAATTTTGGGTTGACGGATACCTTGTTGTAGGCGTGTACGCATACCAGGCGCAGATGAAGCCACGGGCACTGGAGCTGCGAGGATCCCGCAGCAGCTACTGAAGCAGCAGCAGGTGCGGGCGGGGCGGGTGCTGGTTGGCACAACGCGGCATCGCCTGTCGGGGGCGTGGTCGCTGGAGGGGAGGCAGGGGCACGTGCCTCCTGCGACGGCTCGGCGTGGAGCGGAAGAGGCGACGAGCTGGCGCTGGCACGTGGCGGCAGCGGATAGGGCGCGACGTCGCTAGCTGGCGCGGCATCGTTGTCTGGGGCTGGCGGCCAATCATTGGAGGGCCAGGAAAATCTGGCAGCATCCGATCCGAGGAGGATGACGAATCCATCTGGGATCGCGCGCCAGCGTTGCACCGTGGCGGTGTAGACGGGGCAGGTTCTTGCTCTTGCTCTTCCGGATCCATTTCTTGCTCATTTTTAGCGAAATTTTCATCACACTGATCAGAATCAGAAGCACTATCATCGGGAACCGCATCTTCGTGGTGTACCTGATCATGGTTAGCAACAACATGCACAATAGGCAAAGGCATGTAGTCATGAGTTTGTGCATCCCCAATAGTCACTACAAGAAAAGTTCAAATAGACAACGTCCCAAAATCGTCCGCTAAGGGCCATTTTTCGTCGCCTATGGGCCTAACCCGACGATATATGGGTTATGTGGTCCAAACTGCGTCAGGCAAAGTCCTACCACGTTTTTGTCGATCCGTCGCGTTCGGGCGCCCTTCCGCCACGGTAAATCGAACCATTGCAGATGTGTTTTCGGGAGCCCGTTGACTCCCGACGTCATGCAACCGACACGTGGCGATGCGTCTGCCGCTAACGGCGTTAACCGGCAAAAACCCCGTGGTAGATGGTAGGCCCACACGAGGCCTACCACGCTTAAGCGAGCCGGCCCATTTAGTTTGCGGGCTGGGCCAGCTGACTTAGTTTGACCGGTCAACTATACCTGGCTGTTCCATTAGTAACGTGGGCCGGCCTAACCTCTAAGGTTGACTGGTCAAAATTTATATGGGCCGACCCACTAAGCCTGCGGGCCGGGCCGAATGCACTCGTTTGACCGGTCAACAGGCAAACGGGCCAGCCCACTAGACATGTGGGACCCACTTTCCTGTTATAGGGCCGGCCCATTTAACATGTGGGGACCACCACGAAGCAATTGGGCCGGCCCAAGAAGGTATTGGGCCAGCCCATTTAGCATGTGGGTCCCACTTTTCTGCTATCGGGTCGAGCCATTTAGTAAGTGGGGTCCACCAAAGATCAAGTGGGCTGGCCCAACAAGCTAGTGGGCTGGTCCAAAAAACACAGGTGGGTCCCACTTTCCTGTTGTTGGGCCGGCCCATTAAACAAGTGGGGTCCACCATATAGCAAGTGGGCTGGCCCAACAAAATACTGGGCTGACCCAATAAGCAGGTGGGGCCCACTTTCATGTAACCGGGCCAGCCCAGTTATAAAGTGGGGCCCATCATAAAACACGTGGGCTGGCCCAACAGGTTGGCGGGCCAGCCCAATAACAAAAGTGGGTCCCACTATCCTGTTAACGGGCCGGCCCAAGTAGCCTGTGGGACCCATGGTGTTGGCCCAATAAGTAGATGGGTCCCACTTTCCTGTTAATAGGTCGGCCCGGCTAGTGAGTGGGGTCCACTTAAAGCAATTGGGCTGGCCCAATAAGTAAGTGGGCTGGCCCAGAATGAAAATGGGTCCCACACTACTGTATGTGGGCCGGCCCAGTAAGTTGTAGGGTCCTGGTTGTTTGACTAGTCAACTTGCATTTTGGGCCACCCAAGTTAGGCTTATGAGAAGGACCATTAAATTTCATAAGCCTAAAATCGGATATCAATGATACAAACAATTACATACACAAATAAAATAACTAGGAAAATTACAAGGCAATTAATGTGCCCAAATAAAAAAATTACATATAATCATGGAGGACTTCTATTAGCATCATGAATAACATGTTGACATTTGGCAATCGCCTTGATTGAATCTTGTGTACTCTTTGTCAACATATCAGCTACAGATCTTAAAGCAGCAATAGCATGTCTTTCATACAGGACAGCCTTGAGATATTTATTGTTTGATGAAAGGAATGGTCTAGGTTGACGGCTATGAGAGGTTACATCAGAAGAAAGATCAGAACTTTTTGTGGGCCTCTCTTCTGATGAAGATTGCTTCATCACAACTACATTCTGATAATAATGCAAAAGGAGTTGAACGATGAACTATGCAAACATGTATTAAGCATTGTCGATATGAGATAGTCACAAGTACTAAGCACAGACTTACATTATATCGTTGCATAGGCTCACCCCGGAACCTTTTTTGCCCTCTATCTTCTACTAATGACTTCTTCATTACAACTGCATTCTAGTAATATTGCAAACATAGTTACAACAGTGAACTATTCAAATATTTATTATGCAATGTAGATATAAGTTAATAACAAGTTGCATAAATAAGACAATGTATGGAACTTGTACTAAGCACAGACTTACATCATAATGTTGCACAGGGTCGCTACAGATCATTTTTTGGCGACTATCTTCTAATGATGACTGCTTCATTACAATTGCATTCTGGTAATATTGCAAACATAGTTATAACAATTAACTATTCAAACATGTATTATGCAATGTAGAGATCAGATAACAGTATGTAGCAGAAATAAGCACAAGATAAGATATGATACATGTACTAAGCACATACTGGCTCGCTGCAGGTCCTTCTCTTGCGTGCACTACTCGTGGTAGACATGCCTATCATTTTAGGTTCAGCCATCAGGTGAAATGCTAATCCTCCTGCTCCATTGTCCTTAATTTGTGTTTAGATATCACATTTAAGACCGAGTCAGCTGGTTTCAAATAACAAAAAACTTGAGCTGCCAAATGAATAAGCCAATATTTACCAGGTATCAGATTAAAACCAACTAGATGTTGCTTTGCATAAGATACGAATTTTAGATATTCAGATTTAGAGTAGGGTAATGCCAAGGTTTTCCACATAAAGTAAACTGGCATTAAGAATGACCAAATGTCGGGTTCAAATCACCTTCGCAGTTGCTCCAAGACAAGCATATCAAATAGGCAGAAACATAGTAAAGTATGAATGGCATAGCTATGGCAGGGTTCCAAGTGTTAATCTCTTGCATAAGGAACAATGCATATAGGTTATAGATAATAACGGAAGTAAACTGCCAAAATTACCAACCAAGAACTCAGATTCCAACCTTCCCTAGCGTCACCGCTGTTAATGTTGGATGTTCTAATAAGAGGTTCGCATGATCAATCCCTAGGAAAAATAACATTGACAAGTTAGTCTACGATAATACAAAGACCAGACATGCACGCAACAATAAATATACAAGCTGTGCGACAGGAGCATTCATGGAAAAAATAGCTATACGCTAATGACGAGGTATAAGAGTAAGCAGATTGGAAATGCACATAGCATGATTAGAAAAGCAGTGTGAGAATAGCGGGCACAAGAAAACAGCTAGCGGCTAGCGGTGAGCTAATGACGTGGTATAAGAAGAACCAGATCCGGAAATGCCAATAGCATGACTATAAAAGCAGTGCGGCAATAGCATGCAGTACAAAAACAGCTGGCAGCAAATGAATGGGTATACGGCTATAAATATGTGGATGCACACAGGTGTCAGTACAATGAACAGGATGGTAGCAACCGGATAATGCTTTTGTACTATACAATATTTAAATGAACTTCATGCGAAGCAACACATCAAGAAAGTTAATGGCATATGAGATCTGCAAATAACTACACAAAACATGGCTAAAAGAAACACCGCGATCCAACGGGCCAGCGTACTAACCAAGCTGGCGGGGTGGACGGGCGGCAGCTTGCATTCCAGCGGCGGCGAACGCGGGAGACGATGAATCGACCCTGTTTCAGGAGAAGCGGGCATTAGTGAAGAAGATCTCGTTGGCTGGCAAGGGATTCGGTGAAGTTGATACAGCCGCTTCGCCGAGGTAGTCGGTGGAATAGATCGGCTTCTGTAGAGGGGGGGGCGCGGTGAAGTAGACCCAGTTCTGTTGGAGAGGATCCGGTGCGTCGACAGGAAGGCGTTGATTGCTACGATGTGGATGAGGTCGGCGGTGAAGCATCCGTCGGTGGCGAGGTCGGCGATGAAGCGGATCCGTCGGTGGCGAGGTCGGCGTTGAAGCAGATCCGTCGATGGCGAGGGCGGCGGGGGAGCGGATCCTCTGGGTGGACAGCCAACACGATCAAGGCTACGCTGTGGAGGAGTATGCCGCGGCGAAGCAGATCTAGTACTGTAGAGAGTCGAGCTTTGGCGTGTGAGAGTATTTTTGAGCGAATGGGGCGAATGGTTTGTGGGTGGGTGTGGGCCTGTGGGGAAGGTTCGGGATCTAGCCAAGATATTTCATTGTTACCGAATGAGCCCTCCATGGTCGGTGGTTGTAGCTTCCGGACCAGGCTTAAAAGGGTAAAACTGGTCACGGGATTTTCGAATGGATGCGGCGGGATGATTTGGCGCGGGGCCGAAATTTTCAGTTTCAAGCTACGAGCAGAACGACAAAAATAATGTTCTTCCCCAGGGAGCTCTCATTTCTTCCTCTTCTCTTTCTCTCTCGAGTCTCTCCCACTCCCCCCGCTCCTCTCCCCTTCTCCCGGCCTCGCCGGCCGGAGACGAGGCGACTTCTCTCGTATATCGTACACCCTCCCATCTAAATTAATTGATTCAACTTTCCTTAGACGTGTATGTATCTAGAGTAAAAACATGTGTGGATACATCCATATTTAGATAAGCAAAGTTGAGTCAGCTAATTTGGATCCGAGGGAGTTAGTGTTGTTGTAAGCTTAGATCCGGTGTTTCCCATGAGGAGAATGGCGCAATGCAGTCGGGGATCTCGTCATCGGCTTCAGATCTAGTCTATGGTGAATCTGGCGGATCTTGCCGGCCAAACCCTGATCTGGTGCCATCAAGGTGATGGCGCTAACGGTGAGGATTGCTTTGGTCAGTGCTTCAGATCTGGCCAATGGGGAAGTCAAGCTGCTAACGTTCACAAGCTCGGGGCATACGACGGCGTCATCCGTCTTGCCCGTTGATACGTCCAAAACGTATCTACTTTCCCGAACACTTTTGCTATTGTTTTGCCTCTAATTTATGTATTTTGGATACAACTAACACGGACTAACGCTGTTTTCAGCAGAATTGCCCTGGTGTCTTGTTTTTGTGTAGAAAATGAACTTTCAGGAAAATCCCCAGAAATAATTGCAATGGGCCTATTTTCACGGAAGACTTACGGAGCCAGAAGACGAGACGGAGGGGGCCACGAGGCGCCCACCCTATGGCGGTGCGGTGGGCCCCTGGGCCGCGCCGCCCTATGGTGACGCCACCTCGGCCAGCCCCCGACGCTCCCCTCTGGACTAATTAAAGCCCTCGACCTAAAAACGCACGGGGTTCGACCAATTTGCCAGAAGACATCTAGAACTCCGCCGCCGTCGCAAAACTCAATCTCGGGACCGAAACTCCGTTCGGCACCTCGCCGGACGGGGAATTGGAGGAGATCATCGCCATCATCACCACCGACGCCTCTCCATCGACCATCCATGCTTCCCAATCCATGTGTGAGTAATTCCTCCGCTGTAGGAAGGGGATGGTAGGGATTTGTAATATCCCAGGTAATGGGGTTACAAAAATAGAGGAAACAGATGTGTGCATTGCATTCATGCATAGAAAATCTGGGGAATTTTCGCGCTTTAAAGTAAAACAGTCACAACTGAAGTTTCACTTGATCTTGATGGAATTGAAGTATCTCATCAAGTCCAGTGCTATAAACCTCAATGTGACTTTGTTAAAACCTTGTTTTGGTAGAGATGATTTGATCTAAGGGGTTAGATCAAATGGAACTAATAATCAACACAACAACACTTTAATCAATGATCAACTGCTTGATCTCATAACAGATCATAATATGGTAATCATTGCCATAACATAAGAACATCTGTTCAATTACAAACCAAGTAACAATAAAATGGAGAAACCATTCTAGACTTATCTTTTCCATGTCTTAAATTAATCCATGATCCTACCATGAACCTCATGGTATTCATTTTACCTCATTCTTGGAAACATGGCATGGAGATCAACTCTAGAAATATATATTCTTCTCCATTCCATATTATTATCCATCAAATCTAGAGAGGTGAGAGTTTTATGTTATTTGTTAGAGAAGCAAAGATAAACCTTAAGCCAAAACTTGGATATACATCCATGTAATCAAATAATCATCTTTAAGAGGAACCCTAAGATATTATTTAAGACAATTCCAAATGAGAGAGACCATTCGTACTAATCTTAGTTTTACCTATTTAAGAATAAAGGACAACCAATGAGCTAAAGTATTAGGTTGTAAACCATTTCCCTTTGGAGTGGTGAGATAACCTAATATCAAATGGACTAAGATCATATCCATGAATTAATAAAGTAAGGAGAAGATTAATTCAACCAAGATAGTCAAGTGGAGTTTTAGACTTGATATCTAGTAATATATGGTGAATACACCATAAAACCTAGAATAAACCATTCCATTAGAAATACTTTAGGAAGCCAAACCTTGAACAATATAAATTAAGTGATGATCATAAACCCTAAGAACTTGAGGTAGAGATATTAAGAAAAAGTTGATCATGCCTAATCCATGATCATGTTCTTGAAGTATGAGAGGATAAGTTAAACCCTACTAGGATAAGTAGATATCATCCCCACATGAAATTATAGGGAGATCCCTAGTAACCAAACCCAGGCTTATATCTCAATCTTAACTTGTGAATCACGTGGTGATCACAAGTAGAATCCTACCACATCTATATTTAGTTCATTCCTCAAGTAAGGACATAAGAAAACATTGGAGTTAAACTCTATACCTTTTTATGATGAGAAACTATTCATCATTAGAACCAAAGTTAACTATAAAAAAAGAACCATATCTACTTTAGTTACTTTAACAATGGATTAAGGATAACCATAGTGGAATCAAATAAAACTAATTCTCAATATCTTAGTAACTAAAGGAGAACATAAAATGTTAATAAAGCCACCACCTTATCATGGTTAGGGGAGATTAAACCCTAGCATGCAATATAGTATCATCTCATCTCTACAACCCAGAATTAAATCTCAACCCTAGTTTGTGTATCACTTGGGTGATCACAAATAAAACCTAGTCCACATTTGAGTTTCAACCCATGTATATTTAGGCACACTCAACTATTTTCTCAAACAAATAAAATCCTCCTGAGTGGAATAAGATCTACTCTAATCATTCAAATCCAAGACTTAAGAAGGTAATACCAATAGCCATGGGAACAAGTCAAACTTAATCTCCAATATTGGGACACATGAAATCATGCCCACAAAACTATAATCCTAAATAAGAAATCAAATAGTTGGCTTTACTTTGCAGATAACTTCTTACAAAGAAATACCATATGAAACAATAACCATCACCAGATAATTAGTAAGGCTTTTTTTGAAAATAATTTAGAACCTTTTATAATTGGATTATAAAACCAAATATATATGAAATATTCTATCCTCAAACCAATACTGTTAACTATGTGTTGTGTGTAAATACACACATATAGAACCCTAATCCAACCATATTACTATTAACCATTTTCATTAGTTTCCATCAACTTGAAATAAGAAAAACCTGCAAAAGAGAATTCAAAACAGAATTCAAAGTAGAAAAACAGAAAACAATAAATAGAAAAGGAAGAGGAAGAAGGCTTACCAGCAGTTAAGCACCGTAGCAGCCCACCAAGTGCAGCCCAACACGAGCCCAACGCCACCACAAGCCGGTCCAGCCCACCGTAACCCTTCGTGAAAATAAACGAAGAAGAAAAGCTTCTTCTTCCACCTCCGTCCGCTCGCCACCGCGGCGATGCCAGTCGACGACGACCACGCCGTCGATATGGATGACCGGACGTCGCCAACCATCTCAGAGCTTCCCTCTAACCATCTCACGTCCGTACTTATCCAAATACGCCACGATTCGCGCCCGACGCATCCACCGATTTAGCCGTCTCATCTGTGCCGTCCCCGTCGTCGTGCCGCCGTTGCCGACCGCCCCAAGCCCTATAAATACTCCCCGAGATTCTCCAGTGAACCCTAATGCTTCACCCCTAACCAAATCGTCCTCTAACCCTCTCAATATTCTGCCACCATCAGACAGTTGCCGCCGGCGTCGACCACGCTACCGTCGGTAGAGGTCACCCCATGGAAAAATATGTAGTTCACAAGAAGCGCCAGAGTTTGCTGATCGTTCTGGTAGAAGGAATCGAGAAGAGGCCTTACCAATCGGGCGAATTTCGGCATTCCCTTTCACAGTGGTTCACCGGAATCCGCGACGCCGTGCTCGCGTCTGACCACCCCAAGCCTCGCCAAGTCCTCCATCAACTCCAGGTTGCTCTCGCGCATCTCCAGCACCTATTTAATCGCTTTAGAATCAATTATATCGCAGTCCCGTTTAGCTCATCGGAGTTGGCCGCCGCAGAGGGCATCGCCGGAGTAGTTCCGGCGACCAAAACATGGTAGCGTTGTTACCATCGAACTCGGCGGGTAGTGGGGGTTCGGAAAAACAACTTTGCACATCCTCTGGTACTCGATATGGTCGTCGACGGTGATCACCGGAGTTACTCCGGCGATGCCGACGTGGCCAGTAGATCCCAGGTAGAGAGTTTGACTAGTCTCCGCTCGCGTGGCAACCGACGTGTCACTGACCCCACAGGTCAGTGACTAGGATTAGGATCTGCCACGGTAACAAAAGTGTTGTCCATTTAAATTAAATTACAGAAAATATCTGCAACTTTAAATAAATCTGTAAAATCCATTTTAACTCCGAAAAATATAAATAAGATATCAAAATGTTCCTGAAAATAAGATCTATCCAATAAAAATATAATATGAAATTTTTATTTTTAATAAAAATTTAATTATTTAATACTTAATAATTAAGCCTTTTCTTTTATTCTTTATTGATTTACAATTCAATAATTAGGAAAATTCTCCAAAATTAAATAAAGCTAGTAAATAAATAAAGAAAACATTAAAATTAATTTTATTTATTTATTTTATTAAATCCTTATTAGAAGGATTTAAACCTTAATTAATAATTACCTTAATTATTAAATTCATTAAAAATAATAAAATGTCAAATCCAATATTATTTCTATTTCAAAGTTATTAATAACTTCAATTTCCTTAATGAAGTTATTAATCCATGGATTATAGGGTAACAAGAAAACCCTAGTTCCATATGGTAGAAAAACAGGAAATTCATAATTTCATGTGAACACTAAAACCCTAATGCCATTTAGAACCCTAGTTCCACTATTTCTTGTGAACCCTAAATTATTCCCAAACCTATAACATGTGATCATGTTACTTCCTTAGTTATCATAGATTCATATCTAGCAACTAAATACTAGATCAAATCCACATAAAATATGGGAACCCTATCACTACTAATTAGCATCCCATGTGTTCATCTTCATTAGACCTAAATAATCAAGTAGGATCAACCAAGTGTAAAACCCTAGTTCATATTCCCAAGACCACCATCCTTAACTATCCAGGATTAGCATCACACCGTTGTGATGAACCCTAATAGTAACCATGATTAATGATTACATTACATAACCTTGTTCCATTAAACCCTACTAGTGTGGGATACTTCTCAACCATCCTATTTAGGAACCAACCCTCCCTTACTTAGTGGATCAAATAGCAAACCCTAGACAATCTCCATCCTAATTGATATACTTCTTATTAGTTAAGAAGTATGTTCTTCAAAAGTTATTCTTTTGAAGAAAATATAGAATAGTCATCAACCCTGCCTAATAGAATCTATAAACCCTAGCCAGCTATCACCAACAAGGTATACCAACCTTGATAACACCATTTTTAATCAATTACCTAAGATATGCTTCCAACCTTGTTAGGATCCATCTAATATCTACTCAAGAACTAGTTAAAACCATAGTAAACCATAGAACCCCACAACCCTAATTATCATACTTGTTCTTTATTTAAGAACATGTTCTTCAAAAGTTATTCTTTTGAAATATATAATAAATAATCATCAACCATGCACTATAGGACTTAAAATTGACAACTGCTCCTTACTTATTATTACAACTACTATCCTTTAGTATGTATGCTTGTTATTATGCATTCTACCACTTGTTTATGATTCTAAGACAACAAAGCCATAATAAGAACCTTGTTTGTGAATCATTCTAAAAGTGCAACACACCCAGAACTAATCATTACCACTCACTAATCCTAAATCATCGGGGTTAGATCACGCTTAGAGCGATTGCATCTCATACTTATGCATTATTGCATCCTTGCCAATCTTTTAAACATCGTCCTTACCGGACGATAATGCTATTTCAGAATTTGGAGTTATTGCGTATCGAAGACCTTGTCTGCATAATCCTGCAGTCAAGAAAGGCAAGTTCATCACTTGCTCATGTCATTTGAGTATTTCTATCAAATTACTTGCAAAGTATTATGGTTATCACTATCGCATAAAAATCAAAACCACTACTTTCATAATTATGAATATGACTATGTGGTGGGCAATGGAACCATGGATTGTGTTGATATGGTGGAGGTTCCATTGCAAGGGTTTATATCCATCTAGGATTAAACAACAAATGTCGCCAGTGATTCTTGTGCCGTAATACCCGTGTTAACCATAAGATCCGGAGTGGGACGGAGTAGTCAAAAGTGTTTCCACCTCTCGTTCATCAACGGATGCGCTTTACCGTAGACACTTGTATCTGTCGGGCAAGCGGTTGGCTGGGGAAGCCTTAAGTCCCCACGGCATAGTCCGTAGACACTTGTCGCTCGAAGTGCAAGCGGTTGGCTGGGGAAGCCTTACGGTATTGCGGTCTATGATGGGTTGCAGCTACCGGCGAAGGAGTTCGGTTAACGAGTCCCAAACTGTTGTCGTGGTCGGGGTCCACCCGTGAGTGGGAATAATGGGACCGGCGAGGACCCAGGGTCGGGGTATGCAACAAAGGGTGGGTGTTCGAGGTAGCGGAGGAACATGATTGGCTAGACCTTATACCGGGCCTCACACCAAAGGAAGTGTGGACGGGAATGTACACCTGGTTGGCACCAAGGTTAAGATCTCTTATGGGTAAAGCAACACACCTCTGCAGAGTGTAAAGAACCGTGACTTGTCACTCCCTGTTCCGGGATATGGAACTGCGAACGCTGCCGGAAAGGAGCTCCATGAAGTTCTAGTAAACCGGTGAAGGCTGACGGACATAGTTCTTCTGAATAAAAGCAACCTTTTGAAGAAATGGTTATCAAAACCTGCATTAGTATTAGACTTTCTGGTCTAATGCGTAGCTAGTGCATTAAACACCTCTTTCCTATAATGAACTTGTTGAGTACGCTCGTACTCATCCCACTCTTAAATCCCTGCTTAGATATGGAGGCCATGAAGGAGGATCTCCAGTACAACTCGAAGATCGAGGAGTCAACAACTACTTCAAGGGACAGAAATCTGCCGGAAGAGTCATATACCACATCCACCATAGAGAAAACCTAGATTAGCAGAAGGGAACTAGCTTCCTAAACCTAGCTCCTATTTAGCTAGAATCTATTCATAGCCTCAGTAGCTAGTTAAATACTCTACAAATAGAGTTCGTGTTAGGATTAGACTACAAGTCGTTCTTCTGGAGTTTATTTACAGATTTACCTCATTGTAAAGTAGGAGGTTGTGTGGATCTTTTGTAAGGAGTCAGTGTTGTAATTCTATAGACATGCCTTGGACCCGCATATGTTTCTGTTGTACCACTCTGAGCGATATAATACTAGTGGAGCGGTGTTTCATTGGTGTTATATCAGACTTGCATACTACACCATGCAGTGGTATGTTGGGTCACCACAGGATTGGATGAGATTGTTCATGTAATAGCCATAAGATTGTTAGGGCATAGTGCCTAGTATCCGTTGTTGGTAATTTTATGATATTGTTGCAACTTGTTATGCTTAATGCTTGTCACTACGGCCCGAGTGCCATGATTTCAGATCTGAACATGTTACTGATTCATGATGATATTCATTGTTTTATGATCTTACCTGCAAGTTGTATACACATATTGCTGTCCGGAACCCGAGGCCCCAAAGTGACAGAAATTGGGACAACCGGAGGGGAAGGCTGTGATATGAGGATCACATGTGTTCACGGAGTGTTAATGCTTTGCTCCGGTACTCTATTAAAAGGAGTACCTTAATTACCAGTAGTTTCCCTAGAGGCCCGGCTGCCACCGGCTGGTAGGACAAAAGATGTTGTGCAAGTTTCTCATTGCGAGCACGTACGACTATATACGGAACACATGCCTATGGTTATTTAGTACTTGGATATTGTTTTATTATTATCTGCAAATGCCTTGCCTTGATTATTACATGAGTTATCTTATCCATCCAGCGCCCGTTCATCCATCCCTATGCCTACAGTATTTTAATCCTGTTGTTTACTATAATCACTACTGATGTCTTTATTACACTGCTACTTATATTTCACTACTGCTACTGCTATAAAACTGTTGCTACTGATAAACTATTGCGAGCAAGTCTGTTTCCAGGTGTAGCTGAATTGACAACTCCGCTGTTAAGGCTTACAAATATTCTTTGGCTCCCCTTGTGTCGAATCAATAAATTGGGTTTTACTTCCCTCGAAGACTGTTGCGATCCCCTATACTTGTGGGTCATCAAGACTATTTTCTGGCGCCGTTGCCGGGGAGCATAGCTTTATTTGCAGGTGCAGCTGAATTGACAACTCCGCTGTTAAGGCTTACAAATATTCTTTGGCTCCCCTTGTGTCGAATCAATAAATTGGGTTTTACTTCCCTCGAAGATTGTTGCGATCCCCTATACTTGTGGGTCATCACCCGTGCACATCTTGGCCTTTCAGCGGCCCTTCTCAGAGCCAATATGCCGTTGCTGAGGCCCTTCTTCTCCTTCGTCCTGGCGACTACCGGCGACATCGTCCCAAGTGGTGCGTCCCGGCGACGGAGTTGCTGGAAAGGATGCGGAGCAGAGATCTGATGTGCGGTTGAGAAGGACTCGATTGCTTTTCTTCTATATGTTTTGGGGTCCTTTTTGTAAAGTTGCAAGTCCTATTAGTTGTTGTCTAGTTCTTTTGGATCTCTATGTAATTTTTGGACTAGTTTCCATTGGCACCGATAAACTTGAATTTTGACAAGTTCACGGAAAAAAATTCCTTTGCACATATGGCCTATCATGTATGAACATTCTTGAGATTTAAACTATATGTAATGGCCAGCACTTGCGCAAGGGGCTCGTCTAGTTTGCACTAGTTTCCATTAGCACCAATAAATTTGAATCTTGACAAGTTCTTGGAAGAAAAAATTGATTCACATATGGCCTATCATGTATGAACATTATTGGGATTCAAACTATACATAGATGGCCAACACGTGTGCAAGGGGGTTCTCTAATGTGCACTAGTTTCCATTAGCACTGATAAATTTGAATCTTGACAAGTTCTCGGAAAAAATTGCTTCACACATATGCCATATCATGTATGAACATTATTGGGATTCATATTATATATAGATGGCCAACACTTGTGCAAGGGGGTCCTCTAATGTGCACTAGTTTCCATTAGCACCGATAAATTTGAATCTTGACAAGTTCTCGGGAAAAATTGCTTTACACATATGCCCTATCATGTACGAACATTATTGGGATTCAAACTATATATAGATGGCCAATACTTGCGCAACGGGGTCCTCTAGTGTGCACTAGTTTCCATTAGCACTGATAAGCTTGAATTTTGACAATATATTCAAAAGACTTGTTTCGCGATTGTTTGCCTATATCATGCATATATGAACATTTTTGGGATTCAAACTTTATATATGGCCAACACTTGCGAAAAGGGGGTGCCCTCTAATTAATGTGCACTAGCTAGCTAGATTCCATTAGCACCGATAAACTTGAATTTTGACAAGTTCTCAAAAAACTTGCTTCATGATATAATATGGCATATACCACATGTATATAAACATGCATGTGATTCATTCTATAGATGGTGGCAAACACACTTGCGTAAGGGTCGGGGTCCTCTAATGTGTGCAATAGTAGTTTCGATTAGCATCGATAAAGTTGTATTTAATTTTGGAAGTTCTCAAAAAAACTTGCATATGGCTGATCATGTATGAACATTCATGGGATTCAAACTAAATGACCAACAATTGCGCATCAAGGGGGTCATCTATAAATATGTGCACTAGTGTACATTTAGCATAGGTAAATCTGAATATATATATATATATATATATATATATATATATATATATATATAAATAAATACTACCCCTAGGTGTAGATACACCCATATCTAATATACTACCATATAGAAGTATGTACAATACTTTATCGGTTTGAGTATGTTCTTACACTATATCTAAGATATTCTAAACCAAGTTTGGTGAAAAAATGCAAGTGAGCATGTAGTTTGCACTATATATATATCTGAAATACATGCATATGTAGACGTAAAAAATAAGTCTACGTAAAAAAATGTACATACTGCCTAAAAAGTATGATAGATACTACTAAAATAGTCTTATATACTTCATACTACATGTACATACTCTCCGGTATGATAGATACTCTATAGATTATGAGAAACTCGCGTGGGTGTAACTACACCCGGGTGTAGTATGAATATGTCCTATATATATATATATATATATATATATATATATATATATATATATATATATATATATGTGTGTGTGTGTGTGTGTGTGTGTGTGTGTGTTTAATTTGGGGATTTCAATCGCTCTCTCTCTCTCTCGTTGGAGGCCAAGAACACACACATGCACTTTGTGCGCAAAGGCATGTGCCTCTAATAATGTGTGCGCAGTCGATCGAACTAGTTTTGATTAATCATAGCACACAAATAAAGAAGTTGTATTTGAATCCACACAA
This sequence comes from Lolium multiflorum, assembly GCA_030979885.1. Taxonomy (NCBI): domain Eukaryota; kingdom Viridiplantae; phylum Streptophyta; class Magnoliopsida; order Poales; family Poaceae; genus Lolium; species Lolium multiflorum. Next base: position 134,510,414 of record CM061751.1, on the reverse strand, counting down.
CCCTAATCTAAAACACATAACCCCTAACATGGCCTAATTTATTAACCCCTTCTCTCTAGCTAATTAGTGGAAATTGTACAAAATCAAAAGGGGTCCCTCACTAATTATACATATCTAGATTGTGATAAAATTTTGCCCCATATTTGGTGGATGGGTGCATCTGGGCATGTAAAACAATTGATGTTTGCAAATGGCGTTGTCAAAATTTATGTACAAATGATTTCTTTCCATCCAAAGTGCATAAAATGGGAGTTTTAATGAAGAAAGTACAAATAAAACACCTCAACATGCCTCCACACCCCGATTTTCACACGAAGTAGAGCATATTTAAAGGATAATTCCAGAGTTTTACTATTTTTCAAGCAACTTTGCTAATTTCCCCCCACTCACATGACTCTATGTCGATTTAACGAAAATAGGGCGAATTGAAACTATATGGGCGGGATAGTTTGAATTGTGCGCGCGGCAAAGGGAACCGCCTATTTCTCAACCTTGTGCACGGCAAATCACACACGCAACTCCATTAAACACCACCTACCGACCTTAATTATCACCCCGGCGGCCCGGCCGCATGACCCCCACCCACCCCTACACAACTTATCCCCATTCGTGTGAAGAGCTTCCCCTCCCCGTCCCGTCCGTGCGAAGAAGAAGCTTCCTCTCCCCGTCGTTCTTCTCGAGACGCACCGGCGGTCAAGTTGATCCACGTTAGGGCTGCTATCTCGGCCTAACGATTTATATTTTCTTGATGCTGCTAAAAAAAATCGTCAGTATGCTCGAACTAATTGGCACTTTATAGTTTTCCGCTCGATTTGTCCTCGATCAATTTTTTCATTTGCGTGGGCATATAGAGTCAGTTCTGCACTCGATCCGTTAATTTGCTGAAATGCCATGGCAGAGTTTTGTACACGATTTGTTTGCTAAAATGTCGATGGGCATTTTTTTGTTTTGTACTATGATTTCTGAAATGCATAATCATGTAGTATAGTTTTGTACTCGAGGGATATACATTTCCTACTTCGCCTTAAATTAATCACCAACCATTGTATCTCATAATTAAACAGATGGACAGAACTTGGATACTGCATGGACACTTATGTTCCCCTTCATATATAAATGGTTTTTGATACGTCTCAAACGTATCTATAATTTCTTATGTTCCATGCTAGTTTTATGACAATACTCACATGTTTGCTTATTTGCATTCATCATATTACTTTGTGTTGATAATTATCCATGAGATATACATGTTGAAGTTGAAAGCAACCGCTGAAACTTATATCTTCCTTTGTGTTGCTTCAAAACTTTCTACTAAGAATTTATTGCTTTATGAGTTAACTCATATGCAAGTCTTATTGATGCTTGTCTTAAAAGTACTATTCATGAAAAGTCTTTGCTATATGATTCAGTTGTTTAATCATTGTCTTTACCATTGCTTCGAATCACTTCATTCATCTCATATGCTTTACAATAGTATTGATCAAGATTATGATAGCATGTCACTTCAGAAATTATCCTTGTTATCGTTTACCTACTCGAGGGCGAGTAGGAACTAAGCTTGGGGATGCTTGATACGTCTCAAACGTATCTATAATTTCTTATGTTCCATGCTAGTTTTATGACAATACTCACATGTTTTATACACACTTTACATCATTTATACGCATTTTCCGGCACTAACCTATTCACGAGATGCCGAAGCGCCTGTTTTGTGTTGTTTTTGGTTTCAGAAATCCTACACGGGAAATATTCTCGGAATTGGACGAAACGAACGCCCAGGGTCTTATTTTTCCACGGAGCTTCCAGAAGACCGAAGAGGATACGAAGTGGGGCCACGAGGCTCCCTAACCATAGGGCGGCGCAGCCAGCATGGGGCCCGCGCCGGCCTATGGTGTGGGGCCCCCGTGCCTCCTCCGACTCGCCCTTCCGCCTACTTAAACTCTCCGTCGAAAACCCTATTACCGAGAGCCACGATACGGAAAAGTTCCAGAGACGCCGCCGCCGCCAATCCCATCTCTGGGATTCAGGAGATCGCCCGCACCCTGCCGAGAGGGGAATCATCACCGAGAGGGGAATCATCACCCGAGGACTCTACATCACCATGATCGCCTCCGGACTGATGTGAGTAGTTCATCCTTGGACTATGGATCCATAGCAGTAGCTAGATGGTTGTCTTCTCCTCATGTGCTATCATGTTAGATCTTGTGAGCTGCCTATCATGATCAAGATCGTCTATTTGTAATGCTACATGTTGTGTTTGTTGGGATCCGATGAATATCGAATACTATGTCAAGTTAATTATTGATCTATCATATATGTGTTGTTTATGATCTTGCATGCTCTGCTAGTAGAGGCTCTGGCCAAGTTGATACTTGTGACTCCAAGAGGGAGTATTTATGCTCGATAGTGGGTTCATGCCTCCATTGAATCTGGGACAGTGACAGAAAGTTCTAAGGTTGTGGATGTGTTGTTGCCACTAGGGATAAAACATCAATGCTTTGTCTAAGGATGTTTGTGTTGATTACATTACGCACCATACTTAATGCAATTGTCTGTTGTTTGCAACTTAATACTGGAAGGGGTGCGGATGCTAACCCGAAGGTGGACTTTTTAGGCATAGATGCATGCTGGATAGCGGTCTATGTACTTTGTCGTAATGCCCTAAGTAAATCTCATATTAGTCATCATGATATGTATGTGCATTGTTATGCCCTCTCTATTTGTCAATTGCCCAACTGTAATTTGTTCAGCCAACATGCTATTTCTTATTGGAGAGACACCACTAGTGAACTGTGGACCCCGGTCCATTCTTTTACATCTAAAATACAATCAACTGCAATCTCTGTTCTCTGTTGTTCTTCACAAGCAAACATCATTTTCCACACCATATGTTTAATCCTTTGTTTACAGCAAGCCGGTGAGATTGGCAACCTCACTGTTAAGTTGGGGCAAAGTATTTTGATTGTGTTGGTTCCACGTTGGCGCCGAAATCCCTGGTGTTGCTCCGCACTACACTCCTTCACCAACAACCTTCACGTGGCCTTCATCTCCTACTGGTTCGATAAACCTTGGTTTCTTACTGAGGGAAACTTGCTGCTGTACGCATCACACCTTCCACTTGGAGTTCCCAACAGGCGTGTGCTTTACGCGTCAACAAGCTAAATTTCGGCGCCGTTGCCGGGAGATCAAGACACGCTGCAAGGGAGTCTCCCACATCCAATCTCTTTACTTTGTTTTTGTCTTGCTTTACTTTACTTTATTTACTGCTTTGTTGCTTTCTCTATATCAAAAATACAAAAAAAAATAGTTACTTGCTTTACTTTATTTACTATCTTGTTTGCGTTCTCTATATTAAAAACACAAAAAAATAGTTACTTGCATTTACTTTATTTACCTTTTGTTTATTTCATCATGTTTCCTCCTAAGTTCACTCTGAAAGATATACCAGTAGGGCAAGGGTCTATCATTGGAAGAGATAATATAGAAGCATTTTTCCCTCATGTTAGTACAGTTGAAGATTTTGAGGATAGACACTTGATAAAAGTTGTTCCTACTTATGAAAGTGCTACTGCCTCTTTAGTACACATGTTGGAAACTAGATTTGTTAATCTCAATCCTATAATGCAACATACGTTTCTTACACTCTCTGATATGGAAATGGGAGAAAAGAGAGATTTTGTTTTAGAGGTCCTTCTTAGAGAATTTGGTGATATAGCTAAAGAAGCTAGAAAAGTTTTTATTAAGCATAAGAGACTTGGCTTTTATACCAATTTTACAAAAACACTTGAAAAGATGGACGAAGATAGATTAAAGTACACTAATAAAGTCAATGGTGAGGGGAGATTAAAGTATCGATACGTAGTAAGCTCCTAGGGATGCATGAAGCTCTAGAAAATAACTATGCTTGGCTTGTTCCTGAAAATTTGTTTGATGAGGATAGTAAGCCTAAGAGAAACGAAAGAGGAGTTACTTACATAGACAAGATACAATGCATTGTTGAGAAAACTCCCAACTCCCCTGGTAATAATGTTAATGCTTCATCTCTTGATAATACTTGATTCACACTTTCTGCGCCTAGCTAAAGAAAAGCGCTTATGGGAGACAACCCATTATTTTACTTCTGCACTTTTGTTTTATATTTGAGTCTTGGAAGTTGTTACTACTGTAGCAACCTATCATTATCTTTATTTTATTGCATTGTTGTGCCAAGTAAAGTCTTTGATAGTAAGGTTGATACTAGATTTGGATTGCTGCGCAGAAACAGATTTCTTGCTGTCACGAATTTGAGTAGGCCTCTCTGTAGGTAACTCAGAAAAATCTTCCAATTTTCGTGTGTGATCCTCAGATATGTACGCAACTTTCATTCAATTTTAGCTTTTTCATCTAAGCAAGTTAAGTGACCCTAAAAAATTCGTCTTTACGGACTATTCTGTTTTCACAGATTCTGCCTTTTTATTTCGCATTGCCTCTTTTGCTATGTTGAATGGATTTCTTTGTTCCATTAACTTTCAGTAGCTTTGGGCAATGTCCAGAAGTGTTAAGAATGATTGTGTCATCTCTGAATATGTGAATTTTTGATTATGCACTAACCCTCTAATGAGTTTGTTTTGAGTTTGGTGTGAAGGAAGTTTTCAAGGATCAAGAGAGGAGGATGACACAATATGATCAAGAAGAGTGAAAAGTCTAAGCTTGGGGATGCCCCGTGGTTCATCCTGCATATTTCAAGGAGACTCAAGCATCTAAGCTTGGGGATGCCCAAGGCATCCCCTTCTTCATCGACAACTTATCAGGTCACCTCTAGTGAAACTACATTTTTATTCGTCACATCTTGGGGAGCTTGATACGTCTCCGACGTATCGATAATTTCTTATGTTCTATGCCATATTATTGATGATACCTACATGTTTTATGCACACTTTATGTCATATTCGTGCATTTTTGGAACTAACCTATTAACAAGATGCCGAAGTGCCGTTCTTGCTGTTTTTTGAGAAATCTAAACGAAATATTCTCGGAATTGGACGAAACGAAGACCCAGGGGCCTATTTTTCCACGGAGCTTCCAGAAGACCGAAGAACACACGAAGTGGGGCCACGAGGTGGCGACACCACAAGGCGGCACGGCCCGGGGGCCCGCGCCGCCTATGGTGTGGCCCTCGTCGGCCCCGACTCTGCCCTTCCGCCTACTTAAAGCCTCCGTCGCGAAACCCTGCGAAAACCACGATACGGAAAACCTTACCGAGACGCCGCCGCCGCCGATCCCATCTCGGGGATTCGGAGATCTCCTCCGGCACCCTGTGGAGAGGGGATTCATCTCCGGAGGACTCTACACCGCCATGGTCGCCTCCGAGTGATGAGTGAGTAGTTCACCCTGGACTATGGGTCCATAGCAGTAGCTAGATGGTTGTCTTCTCCTCATTGTGCTTCATTGTTGGATCTTGTGAGCTGCCTAACATGATCAAGATCATCTATCTGTAATTCTATATGTTGTGTTTGTCGGGATCCGATGGATAGAGAATACCATGTCATGTTAATTATCAAGTTATTACACATGTGTTGTTTATGATCTTGCATGCTCTCCGTTTCTAGTAGAGGCTCTGGCCAAGTTTTTACTTTTAACCCCAAGAGGGAGTACTTATGCTCGATAGTGGGTTCATGCCTGCATTGACACAGGACAGGACAGAAAGTTCTAAGGTTGTCGTGTGTTGCCACTAGGGATAAAACATTGGCGCTATGTCCGAGGATGTAGTTGTTGATTACATTACGCACCATACTTAATGCAATTGTCTGTTGCTTTGCAACTTAATACTGGAGGGGGTTCGGATGATAACCTGAAGGTGGACTTTTTAGGCATAGATGCGGTTGGATGGCGGTCTATGTACTTTGTCGTAATGCCCAATTAAATCTCACTATACTTATCATGTCATGTATGTGCATTGTTATGCCCTCTCTATTTGTCAATTGCCCGTGTAATTTGTTCACCCAACATGCTTTTATCTTATGGGAGAGACACCTCTAGTGAGCTGTGGACCCGGTCCATTCTTTAATACTGAAATACAAATCTCTGCAATACTTGTTTTACTGTTTTCTCTGCAAACAATCATCTTCCACACAATACGGTTAATCCTTTGTTACAGCAAGCCGGTGAGATTGACAACCTCACATTGTTTCGTTGGGGCAAAGTACTTTGGTTGTGTTGTGCAGGTTCCACGTTGGCGCCGGAATCTCTGGTGTTGCGCCGCACTACATCCCGCCGCCATCAACCTTCAACGTGCTTCTTGACTCCTACTGGTTCGATTAAACCTTGGTTTCTAACTGAAAACTGCTGTGCGCATCACACCTTCCTCTTGGGGTTCCCAACGGACGTGTCAACTACACGCATCACTTTACTTGGAGCGTTTGTATGTTTTTATTTTTGTTTTTGTTTGAATAAAATCGGATCCTAGCATTCTTTGTGTGGGAGAGAGACACGCTCCGCTCGTTCATATGAACATTGGTGTTCTTAGCTTTACTTTTAATGTTCATGGCGAAGGTTGAAACTGCTTCGTTCATTATTATTTGGTTGGCAACAGAAAATGCTTCATGTGGTAATTGGTATATTGTCTTGAATAATTTGATACTTGGCAATTGTTTTGCTCAATAGATCATGTTTAAGCTCTTGCATCATGTACTTTGCACCTATTAATGAAGAACTACCATAGAGCTTGTTGAAATTTGGTTTGCATGATTGGTCTCTCTAAAGTCTAGATATTTTCTGGTGAAGTGTTTGAACAACAAGGAAGACAGTGTAGAGTCTTATAATGCTTGCAATATGTTCTTATGTAAGTTTGGCTGTACCGGTTCATACTTGTGTTTGCTTCAAACAACCTTGCTAGCCAAAGCCTTGTACTGAGAGGGAATACTTCTCGTGCATCCAAAACCTTGAGCCAAAACCTATGCCATTTGTGTCCACCATACCTACCTACTATGTGGTATTTCTCTTCCATTCCAAAGTAAATTGCTTGAGTGCTACCTTTAAAATTTCATTCCTTGTCTTTGCAATATATAGCTCATGGAAAAATAGCCTTAAAAACTATTGTGGTAAAGAATATGTAGCTTATGTATCTTATTTCTTATAAGTTGCTTGTTGAGCGGTAACCATGTTTCTGGGGACGCCATCAACTATTACACCTTTGTTGAATATCATGTGAGTTGCTATGCATGTTCGTCTTGTCTGAAGTAAGGGTGATTTATCATGATCAAATGGTTTGAGTATGCATATTGTTAGAGAAGAACATTGGGCCGCTAACTAAAGCCATGAATCATGGTGGAAGTTTGATACGTCTCCGACGTATCGATAATTTCTTATGTTCCATGCCACATTATTGATGATATCTACATGTTTTATGCATACTTTATGTCATATTTATGCGTTTCCGGAACTAACCTATTGACGAGATGCCGAAGGGCCAGCTTGTTGTTTTTCTGCTGTTTTTGGTTCAGAAATCCTAGTAAGGAAATATTCTCGGAATTGGACGAAATCAACGCCCAGAGTCTTATAATTGGACGAAGCTTCCAGAACACCCGAGAGTCGCCAGAGGGGGGCCACAGGCCCACCAGATGATAGGCTGGCGCGGCCCTGGCCTTGGCCGCGCCGCCCTACTGTGACACCGCCTCGTCGACCCTCCGACTCCGCCTCTTCGCCTATTTAAAGGTCCCTGACCTAAAACCTCGATACGGAAAAGCCACGGTACGAGAAACCTTCCAGAGCGCCGCCATCGCGAAGCCAAGATCCGGGGACAGGAGTCTCTGCCGGCACGCCGCCGGGACGGGGAAGTGCCCCGGAAGGCTCCTCCATCGACACCACCGCCATCTTCATCAACGCTGTTGTCTCCCATGAGGAGGAGTAGTTCTCCATCGAGGCTCGGGGCTGTACCGGTAGCTATGTGGTTAATCTCTCTCCTATGTACTTCAATACAATAATCTCATGAGCTGCCTTACATGATTGAGATTCATATGATGATGCTTGTAATCTAGATGTCATTATGCTAGTCAAGTGGATTTTACTTGTGTGATCTCCGGAGACTCCTTGTCCCACGTGTGTAAAGGTGACAGTGTGTGCACCGTGTGGGTCTCTTAGGCTATATTTCACAGAATACTTATTCACTGTTATGAATGGCATAGTGAAGTGCTTATTTATATCTCTTTATGATTGCAATGTGTTTTGTATCACAATTTATCTGTGTGCTACTCTAGTGATGTTATTAAAGTAGTTTATTCCTCCTGCACGGTGTAAGGGTGTGCATCGTGTAGTACTTGGCGTAGGCTATGATTGTGATCTCTTGTAGATTATGAAGTTAACTATTGCTATGATGGTATTGATGTGATCTATGCCTCCTTTCGTAGCGTGAAGGTGACAGTGTGCATGCTATGTTAGTACTTGGTTTGGTTATGTTGATCTGTCATGCACTCTAAGGTTATTTAAATATGAACATCGAATATTGTGGAGCTTGTTAACTCCGGCATTGAGGGTTCGTGTAATCCTACACAGTTAGTGGTGTTCATCATCCAACAAGAGAGTGTAGAGTCTAGCATCTATTTATTTATTCTGTTATGTGATCAATGTTGAGAGTGTCCACTAGTGAAAGTATGATCCCTAGGCCTTGTTCCTAAATCATCGCTGTTTGTTTACTGTTTACTGCATCTATACTTCCTGCAATATTACCACCATCAACCACACACCAGTCCTGGACAGCAAAGCACTTTTCTGGTGCCATTGCTACTGCTCATACTTATTCATACCACTGTATTTCACTATCTCTTCGCCGAACTAGTGCACCTATTAGGTGTGTTGGGGACACAAGAGACTTCTTGCTTTGTGGTTGCGGGGTTGCATGAGAGGGATATCTTTGACCTCTTCCTCCCTGAGTTCGATAAACCTTGGGTGATCCACTTAAGGGAAACTTGCTGCTGTTCTACAAACCTCTGCTCTTGGAGGCCCAACACTTTCTACAAGAATAGAAGCACCCGTAGACATCAAGCACTTTTCTGGCGCCGTTGCCGGGAGGAAAGGTAAAAGGCACTCATACTCCGATCCCAGGTAAGAGTACTTTGCTGGCGCCATTGTGTGAGTGTTCAAAGCTATTTCCTTTAGATCCTGCAATTGCATCTTTTTGTTTCTTGTTTACACTAGTTTGGCATAATGGACAACAATGAGCTTCTTATTCTATTTCCTGATTTAAGACATGGATGGTTTGATGCGAAAATTAAAAAACCTATGGAACATATTAGTATGAACGCTTTGAACACCATTGTTGCTAATGATATGGAAAATTCTAAGCTTGGGGAAGCTGGTTTTCATGATCTTTTTAGTCCCCCAAGCATTGAGGAGAAAATTTACTTTGATGATACTTTGCCTCCTATTTATGATGATTATAATGATAGTAGTCTTTTAGTACCGCCTGTTATGGAGGATAAATTTGATTATGATTACAATATGCCTCCTATATTTGATGATGAAAATAATAATGATAGCTACTTTGTTGAATTTGCTCCCACTATTACTAATAAAATTGATTATGCTTATGTTGGGAGTAGTAATAATTTTATGCATGAGACTCATGATAAGAATGCTTTATGTGATAGTTATATTGTTGAGTTTGCTCATGATACTACTGAAAGTTATTATGAGAGAGGAAAATATGGTTGTAGAAATTTTCATGTTACTAAAATGCCTCTCTATGTGCTGAAATTTTTGAAGCTACACTTGTTCTATCTTCCTATGCTTGTTACTTTGCTCCTCATGAACTTGTTTATTTACAAGATTCCTTTTCATAGGAAGCATGTTAGGCTTAAATGTGTTTTGAATTTGCCTCTTGATGCTCTCTTTTGCTTCAAATACAATCTCCTGCGAGTGCATCATTAAAACTGCTGAGCCCATCTTAATGGCTATAAAGAAAGAACTTCTTGGGAGATAACCCATGTGTTTATTTTGCTACAGCAACTTTGTTTTAAATTTGAGTCTTGGAAGTTGTTACTACTGTAGCAACCTCTTCTTATCTTATTTTTATCGCATTGTTGTGCCAAGTAAAGTCTTTGATAGTAAGGTTCATACTAGATTTGGATTACTGCGCAGAAACAGATTTCTTGCTGTCACGAATCTGGGCCTAATTCTCTGTAGGTAACTCAGAAAATTATGCCAATTTAAGTGAGTGATCCTCAGATATACGCAACTTTTATTCAATTTGATCATTTTCATCTGAGCAAGTCTGGTGCCTCTTTAAAATTCGTCTTTACGGACTGTTCTGTTTTGACAGATTCTGCCTTTTATTTCGCATTGCTTCTTTTGCTATGTTGGATGGATTTCTTTGTTCCATTAACTTCCAGTAGCTTTGAGAAATGTCCAGAAGTGTTAAGAATGATTGTGTCACCTCTGAACATGTGAATTTTTGATTATGCACTAACCCTCTAATGAGTTTGTTTCGAGTTTGGTGTGGAGGAAGTTTTCAAGGGTCAAGAGAGGAGGATGATACAATATGATCAAGAAGAGTGAAAAGTCTAAGCTTGGGGATGCCCCCGTGTTTCATCCCTGCATATTTCAAGAAGACTCAAGCATCTAAGCTTGGGGATGCCCAAGGCATCCCTTCTTCATCGACAAATTATCAGGTTTCTTCTCTTGAAACTATATTTTTATTCGGTCACATCTTATGTACTTTACTTGGAGCGTCTTTGTGCTTTTATTCTTGTTTTTGTTTTGTTATTTTCATTCTCTGAATAAATTCATGCTTGTGTGGGAGAGAGACACGCTCCGCTGTTGCATATGAACACTTGTGTTCTTCGCTTTATCTTTAATGTTCATGGCGAAGGTTGAAACCGCTTCGTTAATTGTTATATGGTTGGAAACGGAAAATGCTACATGTGGTAATTGATAAAATGTCTTGGATAATTTGATACTTGGAAATTGTTGTGCTCATGTTTAAGCTCTTGCATCATATACTTTGCACCCATTAATGAAGAAATACATAGAGCTTGCTAAAATTTGGTTTGCATAATTGGTCTCTCTAAGGTCTAGATAATTTCTAGTATTGGTTTGAACAACAAGGAAGACGGTGTAGAGTCTTATAATGTTTACAATATGTCTTTTATGTGAGTTTTGCTGCACCGGTTCATCCTTGTGTTTGTTTCAAATAACCTTGCTAGCCTAAACCTTGTATCGAGAGGGAATACTTCTCATGCATCCAAAATCCTTGAGCCAACCACTATGCCATTTGTGTCCACCATACCTACCTACTACATGGTATTTCTCCGCCATTCCAAAGTAAATTGCTTGAGTGCTACCTTTAAAAATTTCTATCCTTTACCTTTGCAATATATAGCTCATGGGACAAATAGCCTAAAAACTATTGTGGTATTGAATATGTACTTATGCACTTTACCTCTTATTAAGTTGCTTGTTGTGCGATAACCATGTTCTGGGGACGCCATCAACTACTCTTTGTTGAATATCATGTGAGTTGCTATGCATGTCCGTCTTGTCTGAAGTAAGGGAGATTTACCACTCATTTAATGGTTAGAGCATGGATAATGTTAGAGAAGAACATTGGGCCGCTAACTAAAGCCATGATCCATGGTGGAAGTTTCAGTTTTGGACATATATCCTCAATCTCATATGAGAACATTAATTGTTGCTACATGCTTATGCATTAAAGAGGAGTCCATCATCTGTTGTCTATGTTGTCCCGGTATGGATGTCTAAGTTGAGAATAATCAAAAGCGAGAAATCCAATGCGAACTTTCTCCTTAGACCTTTGTACAGGCGGCATAGAGGTACCCCTTTGTGACACTTGGTTAAAACATGTGTATTGCGATGATAATCTCGGTAATCCAAGCTAATTAGGACAAGGTGCGGGCACTATTAGTATACTATGCATGAGGCTTGCAACTTGTAAGATATAATTTACATGATACATATGCTTTATTACTACCGTTGACAAAATTGTTTCTTGTTTTTAAAACCAAAGCTCTAGCACAAATATAGCAATCAATGCTTTCCTCTGCGAAGGGCTTTTCTTTTACTTTTATGTTGAGTCAGTTCACCTATCTCTCTCCACCTCAAGAAGCAAACACTTGTGTGAACTGTGCATTGATTCCTACGTACTTGCATATTGCACTTGTTATATTACTTTACATTGACAATATCATTGAGATATACATGTTACAAGTTGAAAGCAACCGCTGAAACTTAATCTTCCTTTGTGTTGCTTCGATACCTTTACTTTGATTTATTGCTTTATGAGTTAACTCTTATGCAAGACTTATTGATGCTTGTCTTATTCATGAAAAGTCTTTGCTATATGATTCATTTGTTTACTCATGTCATTTACCATTGTTTTGATCGCTGCATTCATTACATGTGTTTACAATAGTATGATCAAGGTTATGATGGCATGTCACTCCAGAAATTATCTTTGTTATCGTTTACCTGCTCGGGACGAGCAGAACTAAGCTTGGGGATGCTGATACGTCTCCGACGTATCGATAATTTCTTATGTTCCATGCCACATTATTGATGATATCTACATGTTTTATGCATACTTTATGTCATATTTATGCGTTTCCGGAACTAACCTATTGACGAGATGCCGAAGGGCCAGTTGCTGTTTTCTGCTATTTTTGGTTCCAGAAATCCTAGTAAGGAAATATTCTCGGAATTGGACGAAATCAACGCCTAGAGTCTAATAATTGGACGAAGCTTCCAGAACACCCAAGAGTCGCTAGAGAGGGGCCACAGGCCCACCAGATGATAGGCTGGCGCGGCCCAGGCCTTGGCCGCGCCGCCTACTGTGACACCGCCTCATCGACCCTCCGACTCCGCCTCTTCGCCTATTTAAAGGTCCCCGACCTAAAACCTCGATACGGGAAAGCCACGGTACGAGAAACCTTCCGGCGCCGCCATCGCGAAGCCAAGATCGGGGACAGGAGTCTCTGTTCCGGCACGCCGCTGGACGGGAAGTGCCCCGGAAGGCTCCTCCATCGACACCACCGCCATCTTCATCAACGCTGCTGTCTCCCATGAGGAGGAGTAGTTCTCCATCGAGGCTCGGGGCTGTACCGGTAGCTATGTGGTTAATCTCTCTCCTATGTACTCCAATACAATAATCTCATGAGCTGCCTTACATGATTGAGATTCATATGATGATGCTTGTAATCTAGATGGCATTATGCTAGTCAAGTGGATTTTACTTATGTGATCTCCGGAGACTCCTTGTCCCACGTGTGTAAAGGTGACAGTGTGTGCACCGTGTGGGTCTCTTAGGCTATATTTCACAGAATACTTATTCACTGTTATGAATGGCATAGTGAAGTGCTTATTTATATCTCTTTATGATTGCAATGTGTTTTGTATCACAATTTATCTGTGTGCTACTCTAGTGATGTTATTAAAGTAGTTTATTCCTCCTGCACGGTGTAATGGTGACAGTGTGTGCATCGTGTAGTACTTGGCGTAGGCTATGATTGTGATCTCTTGTAGATTATGAAGTTAACTATTGCTATGATGGTATTGATGTGATCTATGCCTCCTTTCGTAGCGTGAAGGTGACAGTGTGCATGCTATGTTAGTACTTGGTTTGGTTATGTTGATCTGTCATGCACTCTAAGGTTATTTAAATATGAACATCGAATATTGTGGAGCTTGTTAACTCCGGCATTGAGGGTTCATGTAATCCTACACAGTTAGTGGTGTTCATCATCCAACAAGAGAGTGTAGAGTCTAGCATCTATTTATTTATTCTGATGTGATCAATGTTGAGAGTGTCCACTAGTGAAAGTATGATCCCTAGGCCTTGTTCCTAAATACTGCTATCGCTGTTTGTTTACTGTTTTACTGCATCTATACTTCCTGCAATATTACCACCATCAACCACACACCAGTCCTGGACAGCAAAGCACTTTTCTGGTGCCATTGCTACTGCTCATACTTATTCATACCACCTGTATTTCACTATCTCTTCACCGAACTAGTGCACCTATTAGGTGTGTTGGGGACACAAGAGACTTCTTGCTTTGTGGTTGCAGGGGTTGCATGAGAGGGATATCTTTGACCTCTTCCTCCCTGAGTTCGATAAACCTTGGGTGATCCACTTAAGGGAAACTTGTGCTGTTCTACAAACCTCTGCTCTTGGAGGCCCAACACTCTACAAGAATAGAAGCACCCGTAGACATCAAAGTTTCAGTTTGGACATCAATCCTCAATCTCTTATGAGAATATTATCTGTTGTTGAATGCTTATGCATTAAAGAGGAGTCCATTATCTGTTTTCTATGTTGTCCCGATATGGATGTCCTTAGTTGAGATCTATCAAAAACGAGAAATCAAATGCGATCTATCTCCTTGGACCTTTGTACGGGCGGCATAGAGGTACCCCTTTGTGACACTTGGTTGAAACATATGTTATGCAATGATAATCCATGTAAATCCAAGCTAATTAGGACAAGGTGCGAGCACTATTGGTATTCTATGCATGAGGCTTGCAACTTATAGGATGTCTTATGCATAACACATATGAATTATTACTACCGTTGACAAAATTGTTTCTATGTTTTCAAAATAAAAGCTCTAGCACAAAAATAGTAATCCATGCTTCCCTCTGCGAAGGGCCTTTCTTTTACTTTATGTTGAGTCAGTTTACCTACTTCCTTCTATCTTAGAAGCAAACACTTGTGTCAACTGTGTGCATTGATTCCTACATACTTGCTTATTTTCATTCATCATATTACTTTGTGTTGACAATTATCCATGAGATATACATGTTGAAGTTGAAAGCAACCGCTGAAACTTATATCTTCCTTTGTGTTGCTTCAAAACTTTCTACTAAGAATTTATTGCTTTATGAGTTAACTCCTATGCAAGTCTTATTGATGCTTGTCTTAAAAGTACTATTCATGAAAAGTCTTTGCTATATGATTCAGTTGTTTAATCATTGTCTTTACCATTGCTTGAATCACTTCATTCATCTCATATGCTTTACAATAGTATTGATCAATATTATGATAGCATGTCACTTCAGAAATTATCCTTGTTATCGTTTACCTACTTGAGGGCGAGTAGGAACTAAGCTTGGGGATGCTTGATACGTCTCAAACGTATCTATAATTTATTATGTTCCATGCTAGTTTTATGACAATACTCACATGTTTTATACACACTTTACATCATTTATACGCATTTTCCGGCACTAACCTATTAACGAGATGCCGAAGCGCAGTCCTGTTTTGTGTTATTTTTGGTTTCAGAAATCCTACACAGGAAATATTCTCGGAATTGGACGAAACGAACGCCCAGGGTCTTATTTTCCACGGAGCTTCCAGAAGACCGAAGAGGATACGAAGTGGGGCCACGAGGCGCCCTAACCATAGGGCGGCGCGGCCAGCATGGGGCCCGCGCCGGCCTATGGTGTGGGGCCCCGTGCCTCCTCCGACTCTGCCCTTCCGCCTACTTAAACTCTCCGTCGCAAAAACCCTATTACCGAGAGCCACGATACGGAAAAGTTCCAGAGACGCCGCCGCCAATCCCATCTTGGGGTATTCAGATCGCCTCCGGCACTGCCGGAGAGGGGAGTCATCACCCGGAGGACTCTACATCACCATGATCGCCTCCGGACCGATGTGTGAGTAGTTCATCCTTGGACTATGGGTCCATAGCAGTAGCTAGATGGTTATCTTCTCCTCATGTGCTATCATGTTAGATCTTGTGAGCTGCCTATCATGATCAAGATCGTCTATTTGTAATGCTACATGTTGTGTTTGATGGAATCCGATGAATATGGAATACTATGTCAAGTTGATTATTGATCTATCATATATGTGTTGTTTATGATCTTGCATGCTCTCCGTTGCTAGTAGAGGCTCTGGCAAAGTTGATACTTGTGACTCCAAGAGGGAGTATTTATGCTCGATAGTGGGTTCATGCCTCCATTGAATCTGGGACAGTGACAGAAAGTTCTAAGGTTGTGGATGTTTTGTTGCCACTAGGGATAAAACATCAATGCTTTGTCTAAGGATATTTGTGTTGATTACATTACGCACCATACTTAATGCAATTGTATGTTGTTTGCAACTTAATACTGGAAGGGGTGCGGATGCTAACCCGAAGGTGGACTTTTTAGGCATAGATGCATGCTGGATAGCGGTCTATGTACTTTGTCGTAATGCCCTAAGTAAATCTCATACTAGTCATCATGATATGTATGTGCATTGGTATGCCCTCTTTATTTGTCAATTGCCCAACTGTAATTTGTTCACCCAACATGATATTTCTTATTGGAGAGACACCACTAGTGAACTGTGGACCCCGGTCCATTCTTTTACATCTGAAATACAATCAACTGCAATCTGTTCTCTGTTGTTCTTCACAAGCAAACATCATTTTCGACACCATACGTTTAATCCTTTGTTTACAGCAAGCCGGTGAGATTGACAACCTCTTGTTAAGTTGGGGCAAAGTATTTTGATTGTGTTGTGCAGGTTCCACGTTGGCGCCGGAATCCCTGGTGTTGCGCCGCACTACACTCCTTCACCAACAACCTTCACGTGGCCTTCATCTCCCCTCTGGTTCGATAAACCTTGGTTTCTTGCTGAGGGAAACTTTTGCTGTACGCATCACACCTTCCACTTGGGGTTCCCAACGGGCGTGTGCTTCACGCGTCAACGTGTTCAACCCTTTATGGGGTTTATTAGAGCTCATGAAGGTCACAACCTGGACGTGTATTGCCCGCGCTGCACATGTATGAATGGTGAGAAGAGGCCTCACCATGTAGTGGAAGATCATTTACACACTTTATTGGGATGGACCGCACATATGTTAGGTGGGTTTATCATGGTGAACCATATAATGATCCTTCAGCGGGAGAAGCAGATCTTGCTCACACTGTATGTGTGCTGGCATATGTAGTTAATTATTTATATTGATGTTGCCATTGTTTCGATCAATAGTTTGCATTGCTGTGCAAGGTTCGTACTCAAATTTAACTTGTTGCAGATTGATGGACGGGAAGGAGAGAAAAAGCGCTTGCTTCGGGAAACGGGTTTCGGCTCTGGGACATGTGCTTTGCCAGATGAGAAGGTAAATATGTGAAACGGCATTTTTTTAGGTTGCATCCCTTAGATGTTTGTCTAATCGGTTGATGTACTAATTGCAGAAGCATAGAGTTGAAGAGGTCTCTCAGTTTGATGGGAGATTTGAAGATGAATCTCAGTTTGATGATGACGAGCCTTTCATAGACGAAGGTCCTGCACCTGATATTATCCAGCCTACAGAAGGAGGCCGTGGACCGAGTACACAGCTTTGCGTTGAAGTGGATGCACGTCCGGAGATCATCAGGCGTCCGGTAGTCTCAAGACCACCCAGCCCTGATGCACCTGTGGATGGTACGATGACGAGCCTTTCATAGACGAAGGTCATGCACCTGAGATTATCCAGCCTACGAAGGAGGCCATGGACCGAGTACACAACTTTGCGTTGAAGTGGATGCACACCCGGAGATCATCGGGGCGTCCCGGTAGTCTCACGA
The DNA here is from genome assembly GCA_030979885.1 of Lolium multiflorum. NCBI lineage: Eukaryota > Viridiplantae > Streptophyta > Magnoliopsida > Poales > Poaceae > Lolium > Lolium multiflorum. Next base: position 134,492,867 of record CM061751.1, on the reverse strand, counting down.
CCACCCAGCCCTGATGCAAAATGTTGAGCTACTTTATGATTCATACTCTTATGTTCTGGTGTTGTAGTATGTACTATCTTTGTTATAATTTGTACGCCTTTGGCGCTAGAACTATAATTAAGCATTCAATGGATGATCGCGTTGCAAAATTTGACACCCACACAATCAGTTCATCGTATGAGTAGTAGCACAATTACTTCTACAGCGAGTCCTGCCAGCGCATTAATTGGTAGCATGAAACACTTTCAGGTACTCCCCTCCGATTCATATTAATTGACTCAATTTTGTCTAGATATGGATGTATCTAGATGCATTTGTTAACTAGACTAACAAACTTGAGTCAGTTAATATGAATCGTGTAAACCGCCCAAGTCCTCGAGCAGCTAGTTTATTGACTCTGGACTCCAAGCCTCTCGCGGCAAGCCATTGATGACCCACAAGTATAGGGGATCGCAACAGTCTTTGAGGGAAGTAAAACCCAATTTATTGATTCGACACAAGGGGAGCCAAAGAATATTTGTAAGCCTTAACAGCAGAGTTGTCAATTCAGATGCACTGGAAACAGACTTGCTCGCAAGAGTTTATCAGTAGTAACGGTTTTATAAAGAGCGATAGTGAAATATAAAGGTGTAATAAAGAACAGTAGTGATTATAGTAAACAACAGGATTAAAATAATGTAGGCATAGGGATGGATGAACGGGCGTTGCATGGATAAGATAACTCATGTAATAATCAAGACAAGGCATTTGCAGATAATAATAAAACAGTATCTAAGTACTAAATAACCATAGGCATGTGTTCCGTATATAGTCGTACGTGCTCACAATGAGAAACTTGCACAACATCTATTGTCCTACCAGCGGTGGCAGCCGGGCCTCTAGGGAAACTTGGTAATTAAGGTACTCCTTTTAATAGAGTACCGGAGCAAAGCATTAACACTCCGTGAACACATGTGATCCTCATATCACAGCCTTCCTCCGTTGTCCCAATTTCTGTCACTTTGGGGCCTCGGGTTCCGGACAGCAATATGTGTATACAACTTGCAGTAAGATCATAAAACAATGAATATCATCATGAATCAATAACATGTTCAGATCTGAAATCATGGCACTCGGGCCCTAGTGACAAGCAAGTACTAACAACGGATACTAGGCACCATGCCCTAACAATCTTATGGCTATTACATTAACAATCTCATCCAATCCCTACCATCCCCTTCAGCCTACGGGGATTTACTCACACATGGATGGGGGAAGCATGGATGGTTGATGGAGAGGAATCGATGGTGATGATGGCGATGATCTCCTCCAATTCCCCGTCCCGGCAGGGTGCCAGAACGGAGTTTCTGATCCTGAAAGTAGAGTTTTTGATGGCGCCGGAGTTCTGGATGTCTTCTGGCAAATTGGTCAAACCCCCGTGCGTTTTTAGGTCAAGGGCTTTAAGTAGTCTAGAGGGGAGCGTCGGGGGCTGGCCGAGGCGGCGTCACCATATGGCGGCGCGGCCCAGGGGCCCACCGCGCCGCCATGTGGTGTGCGCACCTCGTGGCCCCCTCCGTCTCGTCTTCTCGTAGGTCTTCCGTGAAAATAGGCCCATTGCAATTATTTCCGGGGATTTTCCTAAAAGTTGATTTTCCGCACAAAAATAAGACACCAGGGCAATTCTCCTGAAAACAACGTTAGTCCGTGTTAGTTGTATCCAGAATACACAAATTAGAGGCAAAACAATAGCGAAAGTGTTCGGGAAAGTAGATACGTTTTGGACGTATCAACTCCCCCAAGCTTAGCTTATTGCTTGTCCTCAAGCAATTCAGTTAACAACTGAGTGCGATAAAAGAACTTTCACGAACACATTTGTTCATATGATGTAAATATTCTCATGATATGAACGAGTACTTAGGCAATTCATGATAAGATAAATGCAAATAAAGTCATCTAATAGTTATGTCAATCATGAAAAAGATACCAACAAATTAATAATAAGCATCATGAAACATATCTATCAGCAGGATTGCAATGCTCATAAAAAGATATGATAAAGTGGTATCTCGCTTGTATTTGTACAGCAAAACATAAATGCCAGGCACCTCTGAATTTCATGGAAAGACTAGAAGTAAAGATTATCAAAGATAAAAGCATCAAAGTTATACCACAGTTAACCATATTCTGGGACAAACATATTACACTAAGAATGACAATTATGCTCTCAAGAAGGTGCTCAAAGAAAAGATGGTGACTCAACATAAAAGTAAAAGATTGACCCTTCGCAGAGGGAAGCAGGGATTAACATGTGCTAGAGCTTTTCATTTTAAAACAGAAGTAGAATTGTTTTGAGAGGTGTTTGTTGTTGTCAACGAATGGTAGTGGGCACTCTAACTACCTTGTCAACCAGACTTTCAAGAGCGGCTCCCATGAAGGACGTTATCTCTACCAGCAAGGTAGATCATCCCTCTTCTCTTTTGTTCACACATGTATTTTAGTTTCATTATGGATGACACTCCTCCCAACCTTGCTTTCACAAGCCATGGCTAACCGAATCCTCGGGTGCCTTCCAACATTCACATACCATGGAGGAGTGTCTATTTGCAAATTAGTTGCTTACTGATAAATCAGGGCAAAACATGTGAAGAGAATTATTAATGAAAGTTAATTAATTGGGGCTGGGTACCCCGTTGCCAGCTCTTTTTGCAAAATTATTGGATAAGAGGATGTGCCACTAGTCCATTGGTGAAAGTCTGACTAACAAGATTGAAAGATAAAACACCACATACTTCCTCATGAGCTATAAAACATTGACACAAATTGAGAAGTACTTTGAAGGTTTTAAAGGTAGCACATGAAAATTTACTTGGAATGGTTTGAAAGGCCATCATAGGTATTTATGGTGGACACTTTGGAATAACTTGGTTTTCAGGGGTTTGGAAGCACGAGCAGCTTTCCCGCTCAGTACAAGTGAAGGCTAGCAATAGACTAGGAAGCGACAATCAAGAGAGCAATAACCGTCATAATCATGCTTGCGACAAAATAAAATTAACGGAGGCATAAAAGTGATACAAGAACTCTGAAGCAAAGTAAATCATCGAGGCTTAATTGAATTTTTTTAGTCATATGCATGCGTGAGCATGTGCCAAGTCAATTTAAATGAATTGTTCAGAGGAGGAGACCACAATGTCATACCTATCTATGAATAAAACAATACAAGCAAATATTTATGACATGCTACTCATTATTAATAATTGGAGCTAAACATGAGAGATCATGAACTACTAGACTTTCATTAAATGACATATACCTCACATGAACCAACTAAGCATGCTCACATGAATGAGTATATGTACAAAAATGAAAACAAATAGAGTTCATACCAGCCTCTCACCACAGTCGAGTTGTCGTAGATCATCATTATTGCCTTTCACTTGTGTGGCTTGAATAATATGAAATGAAAACCAAGCTCCAACCACCGGAGACCGCTGAACTCCATAATAAACTTTACAAAACCGAAGAAGAACAACAAATATTTTTGGTGTTTTCGAATTGGAAACAAGAATGAAAGTAAAATCTTTTTGGATTTTCTCATAGCAAACTAACGATAGTAAATAAACCAAAATAGGAACAAGAAACCAAATAAACAAATGATAAAGAGAAACAACAGAAATATTTTTGGTCTTTTTGTGTTTTAGAAAAGAAACAAAGCAAAAACAAGAGAATGAAAACTAAAAGAGTCACATAAAAGCAAAGCGGCAGAAATCTGCCAAACCTTGACAGCAGTACATTAATTATTTTTTTCGAAAATCTTCTACTAATCAAATCTAAAATTGCTCAACTAATGAAAGTTATATAATAACCTGGGGAACATGCACAAAAATTGGCTGCTCAAAATAACGTTCTGGCGATTTTTAGGATTTTTTTTAGTATCAGTCCAGAATTTGTTTTTTAGGCAGCACTTCCCCAAATATCAGCTTCCTCATATTAGAGGCAACCATCGGCACACAAATGAAATAAAAAGGTAAAAGTAAAGGTTACTACAGTAGTAACAACCTTCAAAAACTAAAATAAGAGCCTACTGAAATAAAAATAACCGAAAGAGAAACAACCAAAAGAAGCGAAACAAGTATATACAAATGACCGGCAATTGTAATATGCAATGAATGAGTGATGCCGGCATACCTCCCCCAAGCTTAGGTGGCCTAAGTGAAGATCAATCCCACGGTGCTCATGAGGTGGCACCTCCGTAATATGATGAAGGAGGATCATGTCATTGGTACAAGCTGGAGGACGCACCAGGATATGTGACAGTGTACCCGTCGGAGGGCTCGGCGTCCTCGGAGTCGTGCTGCTGGTGAAAGCCAAGTATCCTCAGCTGCTCATCCACCTCCTCCTTGGAACGCGACCACGGCTTCCTGCGCACACTTAACAAATCGGCCTATGACAAAGGGATTTCCCTCTCATCCCCGTCAATAAACAACATTCTATAGACAATATTTTCTAAATTAGAGTTAGTTGTGACAAATTGGTGACCCTTCATAGCAGCAATATCAAGCTTAATAGGAGCTAATTTCTCATCACTAGGATCAACAGAAAGACCTAGATATGCAACAATACGTGAAGCAACAATCCCTCCATAAATAGGTCCCGTACTAGCTAAGCGACGGGCAATAAGAGCACCAAGATGATAAGGTGTACTTCCAGTAAGTGCAGCAACCAGAAAAGCAAGATGATAACTAGAAATGTTGCTAGTGTTCTCCCTACCAAGAATGCTAGTAGCAAGATAGTAAGTGAAATATCTAATGGCAGGGAGCTGAATGTTCCTTATCTTGCCGCGCTGAATGGTACGGTCATCATCGTTGGTAACTTCTCGATAGAGTTCCATCAAAGCTTTGGGGAGGTTCTCGATCTTCTTCGCTGTAGCTATAGGAGTAATGTCCAATGCAGAACAAAAATTCTCAACTTCATAGTAATAGGCATGTCATAAATCTTAAATTTAACTGATGGTGTGAAAGGTGAGTTGCTGAATTTAAAGCTTTCAACAAAGATTTTAGTTAGCCTACAAAATTGATCACTCTCATCTTCCATATAGGTGGATAAGCCCACACTATTAATGAGAAACAATAAGTCATCAAGTAGCTCTGCATTATGCAAAAAGTCAATGCATGGAAAGGATGAAGCATTAGGAATCTCGTTGTCCTCATCATCTACAAAGCTAGGTGCAATGACATCCTCATCATAGGATCGCCTAACTCAAGTGGCTGCCCTTGAAGGCCTTGTCGCTCTTGTCGTATCCCTCTCGAACACTTCTCCAAAGGTGTGGTTATGCATTTTCCTTTTCTGAAATTTTTCAACAATCATTATAAAAGTTGATTTTGAGACATATAAATGAGGGAGACTACTATAGGAACTTGATAGAGTACTAAACATGCATCAAAACTAATTTTTACAACTTAGAGCAAGCATGCAAACTCACTTAACATGTCACCTACAACAGCAAAATACTCAAGATATACTCAACCAAACAAAAATTCTATTTGGATAATCAGAGGAGTCACATACCGGAGAACAAATGCCCCAAATCTCAGCAGCAAAGATGGGCTGAGCAAGGAGATCGAAAATCTCGAGCAAGAACAGCAAGAAACTCGGGTTTGAACAATGGTGGTGTGTTTTCCCGTGGAAGAGAGTGGAGTGGTAGGTGGATAAGTGAGTGGAGGGCCAGGTGGGGCACTCCCCACAGGGTGGCGCGCCCCCCATGCTGGCCGCGCTGACACATGGGGTGCCCCACTTGTCAGCCCCAGGCACTCCCAGGTTGCAAATTTAAAAATAGGACCAGTGGTTAAATTTTTGTAAATTTTTGAAAACTTCGAAAAATGCACATTTATGGGTGTTAAAATAACTGATTCAGGGCAGAAAAAGATTTTCAAAATTTTAAACAACTAAAGTATCTTTCAAAACAAGTAGTATTACATAAAGTAAAACAAGTGTGGAGAAAGAAAGAAATGTTGTTTATCTCTTCCATGCATTTAAAATGTACTTGTTAACAAGGTTGATCAAGTCTTGCCACCAAATAAATTTTACATGACATAAGGAGAAATAAACCTCAAATCAATCATGTTACCTTATATTGTATTGATATGGACCCAATCATAATATTTTGATATCCTTCTTTAGGCTCATATATAGGACAATCAATAACTCCCACTTTGATAGTTCCCAAATTAGAAATTGTATTAACTCCATATACTTTATCAATCTTCTGTGGAAAATAAATAGTATGCTCCTTGTCATCAACATTGAAAGTAACTTTTCCTTTATTGCAATCAATAATAGCCCCTACAGTGTTAAGAAAAGGTCTTCCAAGAAGAATAGACATATTATCATCTTCAGGCATTTCCAACACAACAAAATCAGTTAATATTAAGCAATTATTAGCAACTTGAATAGGAACATCCTCACATATACCAACAGGAACAGCAGTAGATTTATCAGCCATTTGCAAAGATATATCACTTGGTATCAACTTATCTAAATAAAGTCTCTTGTAAAGAGAAGAAGTCATAACACTAACTCCTGCTCCCAAATCACATAGAGCAGTTCTAACGTAATTATTCTTGATGGAACAAGGGATAGTCGGTATACCTGGGTCTCCCAACTTCTTTGGAACCTTGCCATTGAAAGAGTAATTAGCAAGCATAGTGGAAATCTCCTCATTAGGAATTTTCCTTTTGTTAGAGACAATATCTTTCATATACTTTGAATAAGGAGGCAATTTAATAGCATCAGTCAAAGGAAGCAAACAAAGGTTTCATCCAATCACAAAATTTATTATAGTGTTCTTCCTCCTTTGATTTTAGTTTCTTAACAGGAAAAGGCATTTGTTTTTGAACCCAAGGTTCTCTTTCATTACCATGTTTTTACCATAAAATCTTCTTTAGTATACTTTTTATTTTTAGCATGCTTTTAGTTCATCTTCAACCTCTTCTTTATCAGAAACATCATCTCTTATCATTATCTTTATCATTATTCATTACGGTTTCTTTCATCGAAATATAAATACTATCTAGGATCATTAACAAGTTCAGAAGATTCTACAACGGTTTTATGTTTCTTCTCTTTTTCTTAGAAGGAGACTAGTTTCTTTAGGGATGAACTCTTTTGGGATGCCCAGGGGATTAGAGGATGAGTAGAAACACCACCTCTAGTTGTTACTTCATAAGCTTTAGAAGTATTTTTTAACAAGTCATTTTGCACTTTAGTGAGTTGATCAATTTGAGCTTAAACCATATGAAAATGTTTAACAAGCATCTTAACATCATTGGAGGTTCTCTCTACAATATCATGCAATTTACTAATAGCTTGAGAATTTTCCATCAAATGATTCTCTACTCCCATATTAAAGTTATCTTGCTTAACAACATAATTATCAAATTCATGTAAACATTGATCAGGAGGTTTTGAGTAAGGAATATCTTCTTTATCAAAGCGTTGAAGAGAATGTACCTCAATCAGGGATGAAGGGGAGTTATCTTACATAAATCTTCTATGGGAGGTAAATTCTTCACATCTTCAGATTTGATACCTTTCTCTTTAAGATATTTCTTGGCTTCCTTCATATCTTCATCATTTAATTCAATCATACCCCTCTTCTTCAATATTGGTGTTGGGGTTGGTTCAGGTGTAGTCCAATCATCATTGGCTTATTCTAGCCATTAATTCTTCAGCTTCGTCTGGAGTTCTTTTCCTGAAAACACAACCAGCACAACTATCCAGGTATGCCCTAGACTCAATGGTTAGTCCACTATAAAATATATCAAGTAAGTCATGCTTTTCCAAATCATGTCCAGGACGAGCTCTAAGAAGAGAGCAAAACCTTGCCCAAGCTTCATGCAATTTCTCTCCATCTTCCTGGTCAAAACTATAAATTTTCTGCAAAGCAATATGTTGAGCACTAGCAGGAAAATATTTTCGAAAGAAAACATCAAGCAAACCACTTGGACTATCAATAGAATCAGGAGGCAAACTATTATACCAAGTTTTAGCATCATCCTTTAATGAGAAAGGAAAAATTTGGCAACAAAATAAGTACGCTTCTTGATATCATCAGAAAACAAGCTACTCAAAGTAGAAAGCTCAATCATGTGCTCTACATCACTTTCTTTTTCAGTACCACAAAAAGGTGTTTTCTCAACAATAGATATATGAGACAAATCAAGAGAAAAATCATAATCCTTATCCTTAATGTTTATAGGAGATGTGGCAAATTTAGGATCAGGAGACAGTTTATATCTAACAGCACGTTGTGCAAGAAGCTTTTTAATGTTACTTGCACCAGTAGTAGCATTACATTTATCAATAAAATCATCATCAAGTTCCACATAATCTTCATCAAGATCATCACTAGAGTGTTCAACAGACTCAGGTGAATTAACATGTGTAACAGTATTTTCATTAGGAATTTTAGTATTTTCAATTTGTCTAGACCTAGCAATTGTAGCATCTAGAAAAGGACCTAATGAACCATTGCCATCAAGAACAGTAGAAGCATCATCACGATTATAAGAGGAATTTTCAGATTCAGCAGAAGTACCAGCATGTGAAGCTTGTGGTGGTGAAACAACTTAACTTATCACAGATGGTGAATCAAGAGCAGCACAGGTACTCAGAGTTGTACCTTTTCTTGTAGTGGATGGTAATATGGCGACTTTAGCATCGCAAGGTTTACCCATGATGGAGGATTTGCAGTGAACAATATCAATTCAGTGAACTTGCAAATAAAGCTATGCTCCCCGGCAACGGCGCCGGAAAATAGTCTTGATGACCCACAAGTATAGGGGATCGCAACAGTCTTCGAGGGAAGTAAAACCCAATTTATTGATTCGACACAAGGGGAGCCAAAGAATATTTGTAAGCCTTAACAACAGAGTTGTAAATTCAGATGCACTGAAACGACTTGCTCGCAAGAGTTTATCAGTAACAGTTTTATAGAGAGGAAGGTGAAATATAAGCAGCAGTAATAAAGACAGCAGAGTAGTGATTATAGTAAACACAGATTAAAATAATGTAGGCATAGGGATGGATGAACGGGCGTTGCATGGATAAGATAACTCATGTAATAATCAAGACAAGGCATTTGCAGATAATAATAAAACAGTATCTAAGTACTAAATAACCATAGGCATGTGTTCCGTATATAGTCGTACGTGCTCACAATGAGAAACTTGCACAACATCTATTGTCCTACCAGCCGGTGGCAGCCGGGCTCTAGGGAAACTACTGGTAATTAAGGTACTCCTTTTAATAGAGTACCGGAGCAAAGCATTAACACTCCGTGAACACATGTGATCCTCATATCACAGCCTTCCCCTCCGGTTGTCCCAATTTCTGTCACTTTGGGGCCTCCGGACAGCAATATGTGTATACAACTTGCAAAGATCAAAAAAATGAATATCATCATGAATCAATAACATGTTCAGATCTGAAATCATGGCACTCGGGCCCTAGTGACAAGCATTAAGCATAACAAGTTGCAACAATATCATAAAAGTACTAACAACGGATACTAGGCACCATGCCCTAACAATCTTATGGCTATTACATGAACAATCTCATCCATCCCCTTCAGCCTACAGCGGGGATTTACTCACACATGGATGGGGGAAGCATGGATGGTTGATGGAGAGGCATCGGTGGCGATGATGGCGATGATCTCCTCCATTCCCCGTCCCGGCAGGTGCCGAACGAGTTTCGATCCCGAAAGTAGATTTTTTGGCGGCGGAGTTCGGATGTCTTCTGGCAAATTGGTCGAACCCCGTGCGTTTTTAGGTCAAGGGCTTTAAGTAGTCCAGAGGGAGCTGCCGGGGGGAGGCGGCGTCACCATATGGCGGCGCGGCCAGGGGCCCACCGCGCCGCCATGTGGTGTGCGCACCTCGTGCCCTCCCTTCGTCTCGTCTTCTGGCTCCGTAGGTCTTCTGTGAAAATAGGCCCATTGCAATTATTTCTGGGGATGTTCCTGAAAGTTGATTTTCTGCACAAAAACAAGACACCAGGGCAATTATGCTGAAAACAGCGTTAGTCCGTGTTAGTTTTATCCAAAATACACAAATTAGAGGCAAAACAATAGCAAAAGTGTTCGGGAAAGTAGATACGTTTTGGACGTATCAGCCATGGACGAAGCTTTGACCAGATCTTGGCCCGCAAATTTTTTTTTCGAATAGCAAAGCTTTGACCAGTTCCTCTCGGGATACAGCACGCCGGTGAGTTTGCACGGTTGCCATGAGCACTTTCCGGCGGAACTTCCTCTGCAGCGCCCTCAAGCCGCGAGACAGCACGCATTGCCTCGAGGTGGATGGAACTCGGGATCTTAGGGCGGGGGTCCACCTCGTCCGGGAACGATCTCCAGTGGGTTAACGAGGACATGCATGGCGGCCAGGGGATTTGGGTTTTTTTTGTTTTGAGCTTGGGATTTGGTGTTTTTTCGGATAGGGGAGGAGGAACCGAGGAAGAGGAAGGAACAGCCCGCGTGCTTGGCGCGTGGCGGTGTGCTTGAATTTCGAATTTTTGTGAAATGTTTCATTTCCCGCTACAATTCGGGGGTTTCTGACGCGCCATTGCGTCCCGCCGGGCAGCTTCAAGTAAATTTGGGGTGCCACACTATGGGCCCTTTTCAGTGAGACATGTAATGACTAGTCACATCAGTAAGTTCACTGTGTAATAAAATATGTTACCCCTCCCCTTTATGTAGCCCCCCTTCTCTCCTGATCGAGTGCTGACAGCCGATGGATGCAAGCCGCTAGCTAGCTCGATCCCCTCCTTTAGGCCTCCACCGTCCAGACATCCAGCTTGGAGGGGCGAGCTGCATCTAGACCAAGCGGATTAGGTAGTACTAGTAATGTTCTTTCCTTTCTCGAGATTGGTTCTTTTTCCTCACCTCGATATCTTGCGCATATATTTCCTATTCTGGGCGAAGGGGTGTCTTTCTGGTCACCCTCGCGCTGGGAGTGATTGATGGGGGTGGGGGGCGAGGGCTACCTTTGCTTGGATTGGGGTGTTCTTCCTTTATTTGTCGACATTTGCAACCCTTTGATACGTCTCAAACGTATCTATAATTTCTTATGTTCCATGCTAGTTATATGACAATACTCACATGTTTTATATACACTTTACATCATTTTGATGCATTTTCCGTACTAACCTATTAACAAGATGCCGAAGCGCTCAGTTCATGTTTTCTGTTTTTGGTTTCAGAAATCTTACACAGAAATATTCTCGGAATTGGATGAAACAAAAGCCCACGGTCTTATTTTGCACGGAGCCTTCCAGAACACCGAAGGAGAGACGGAGAGGGGCCAAGGTGGACCCACGGCGGCGGCGGCAGAGGGGGCGCGCCGGTGGGTGGGCCCCTCGGGTGCCCTCCGACTCTTCCCCTTCGCCTATTTATTCTCTCCGTCGCGAAAGCCCTAGTACCGAGAGCCACGATACGAGAAAAGTTCCTGAGACGCCGCCGCCGCCAATCCCATCTCGGGGGATTCAGGAGATCGCGCACCCTGCCGGGAGAGGGGAATCATCACCGGAGGACTCTACATCATCATGCCCGCCTCCGGATTGATGCGTGAGTAGTTCATCCTTGGACTATGGGTCCATAGCAGTAGCTAGATGGTTGTCTTCTCCTCTTGTGCTATCATGTTTAGATCTTGTGAGCTGCCTATCATGATCAAGATCGTCTATTTGTAATGTTACATGTTGTGTTTGTTGGGATCCGATGAATATGGAATACTATGTCAAGTTGATTAATTGATCTATCATATATGTGTTGTTTATGATCTTGCATGCTCTCCGTTCTAGTAGAGGCTCTGGCCAAGTTGATACTTGTGACTCCAAGAGGGAGTATTTATGCTCGATAGTGGGTTCATGCCTCCATGGAATCTGGGACAGTGACACAAAGTTCTAAGGTTGTGGATGTGTTGTTGCCACTAGGGATAAAACATCAATGCTTTGTCTAAGGATATTTGTGTTGATTACATTACGCACCATACTTAATGCAATTGTCTGTTGTTTGCAACTTAATACGGAAGGGGTGCGGATGCTAACCCGAAGGTGGACATTTTAGGCATAGATGCATGCTGGATAGCGGTCTATGTACTTTGTCGTAATGCCCTAAGTAAATCTCATAGTAGTCATCATGATATGTATGTGCATTGTTATGCCCTCTCTATTTGTCAATTGCCCAACTGTAATTTGTTCACCCAACATGCTATTTATCTTATTGAGAGACACCACTAGTGAACTGTGGACCCCGGTCCATTCTTTTACATCTGAAATACAATCTACAAACTCTGTTCTCTGTTGTTCTTCGCAAACAAACATCATTCTCCACACCATACGTTTAATCCTTTGTTTACAAGCCGGTGAGATTGACAACCTCACTATTAAGTTGGGGCAAAGTATTTTGATTGTGTTGTGCAGGTTCCACGTTGGCGCCGGAATCCCGGTGTTGCACACACTACACTCCTCCACCAACAACCTTCACGTGGCCTTCATCTTCTACTGGTTCGATAACCTTGGTTTCTTACGAGGGAAAACTTGCTGCCGTACGCATCACACCTTCCTCTTGGGGTTCCCAACGGACGTGTGCTTCACGCGTTATCACCCTTGTAGTTTCTTGATGCGGGGTGGCTTTCGGACACCTCCACCTCAAGACCGTCAAGTGCATCCCCGCCTATCGTCGACGCTACACCATGGCCAAGGAGTCCCCCAAGTGGACCAACAACACAAACCCCCGCCATATATGTCAAGGTGAACTCTTTCCTCTCTATGGTCGACCGTAACACCAACTTGAATGGCATTCTACCTCATGCCTATCATCATGGTGTCTATAGGTGCCGACATCGATAAGGACCAAGAGAGAAGGAACTCCCTTGGTTCAAGGAAGAGAGAAGAAGAAGAAGGAAAGAAGAGAAGAAGGAAGAGGAAGAAGAGGCGGGAGGAAGAGGCCCAGGCCGGAGGCCGGCAAATGGGCCCAGGCCGGCGGGCCGGTCCTGGTCGGCGACCCCCAGACCGGATCCACCCGGCGACAACCGCGTCACCGGAACCTACCGGGGAAACTTTGCGAACTTCCGGTTGGCGGCCGGTTGACCGGCCCTGGCGCCGGCAGCCCGGTCCCAGCCCGGTTGGAACCCGGTTGACCGGATTTCACGGACAGACTCGACCGAAACGGCCCGAGTCGATCAACCGCGTACCTTTTCGACCCAAGTCGCCTTGTACCTCTATATAAGCACCTAGGTCATCCCCTTTACTCCTTAGACAAGATTTAGGCTTAAACATGACTTTGAGCTTTGTCTCCCTAGGGTTTCATCCCCTTTGTATCAAGGCTACCCTTGTTGGATGATTGGATTTGTGTGTGAGATTCTAGTGCTACCCACTCTCTCTCTCCTAGATTCATCTCCCTCACCAATCTCTCCTCTCGGAATTCTACCGCGCGTCTCTTACGGGTTGATTCTATTGGCATGGTCCATCGAGCCACGGGGTAAGTATCGATTGTATCGGGTTGGTGTGCGTGCGTGAGTTCCTCGTGTTCTTCGTGTTCGTCGTGTTCTTCGCGCTCTCCCTCTCCTTCCCCTTTGGATTTCGGGTCAATTGCAAGATCGGGCCACAAACGGGGTCTTAGACCTCATCATATGGTATCAGCAGCCTTTGGTTTCCGCGGATTTGACCCTCCACCCACCCAATTTCGTCTCTAAAAATTTCCAAAAAATTCCCCAAAAATAGCCCTAAATTGCCTTTTGACGGATCTGCGATTTGGTTGCGTTTTGAGTGGTTTTGGTCCATGAATTCGATGTTGTTGTGCTTGATCTACTATTTCCCCAACTTTTAGCCCCCAATTCCATCGTTTCCCTTCGATTTGGGTCAATTTGGACGATTTGGCTCAAGAACACGTGCAGCCGGTTGAGAAATCCGGTCAACCGGGCTGCAGATCGGGCCGGCCGGCGCCAGAGCCGGTCAACCGGGCGCCCAACCAAACCGGGCCAGAACCCGGTCAACCGGGCGGCAGACCGGGCCAACCGGCGCCAGGGCCGGTCAACCGGCCGCCAACCGGCCGCCACCACTCCCACCTCCGCCGCCGACCACCACCACTCCTCTCCGCCGGAAAGCTCCGCCACCCCCGCAAACCACAGGTACACACCACCGCGGCCCCATAACCACCGCCGCAATCGCAAGAGCAAGAGAATCGACACCACCCACCACCGGCATACCACCGCCACCACCGCCATGCTACTTTGACCCTTTTTCTTCCGCTAACTTGTGTTTGCTTGTTCCGGTTTGAGTGCCTTGTTTGTGAAACTAACCCGCAGCTCCGAAGCAAGCGACGACATCCTCGGCACCCCGGACTTGCAACCGTACTCTTGACACCACCGCCTTCATCGCAAGTTGTGTGTTCATCACCGCCTAACATCTTAGGTATAACTTGCATTCCCCTTGTAACCCCTCTTCTTTGCGATCTATCCTATCGAGCATTGCTTATCAAGTGTTGCGAGACATTGCACGTGGCCCCGATTGTGAGGTGTGTGTGTGTAGTGTGGAGTCAAGCTTATAAGCAAGTACTCGTGTGGCAAAATAAAAGCGAGCTAACGCTAACATAGTGCGAGAAAAAGCCGCCAAAACACAAAAAGAGCAAAAGAGTGCAAGTGCCACATAGAAATACAAAAGAGTGTCAAGTGCCACCAAATACAAAAGAGAAAAAGCTTTTAAGCAAAAGAGAGAAAAGAGAAGAGAGGCCGTGTGAATCTTGTTGTCTCTCCGTTTGCAACCAAAGCTTTGCCTCTCCTTGTGTTAGTGTGACACCGAGCACCCTTGCTTAAGGGCTTCTTACACTTTTCCGCTCACTTTTGGTTGCACTAACCCCATTCATCTCGTGTGTGCGTTCCATATCTTTTCCGTGTTTATAGTGATCATCGCTTTGACCTTTGATTTTTGGATTTTACCCACTCTTGACAATACACTTGATTTCGGATTTCGTCTTTTGGCTTTCCACCACACTCACCTAACACCATATTTGCTAGCTTTTGCGTGTGTCTTTGTGTGAGTACCCGATACAATTGTTCTAACTCTCGGTTTTTTGGATCACCCCAATCTTGTCATACCACGGTAAGGTTGCGAGGTAGTGTTCTTCCACTAACATACACCATATAGATACCATCGTGCTAACATGTATAGCGACGAAGAAGATACGGAGGAGTACACGGAGCACTTCGAGGAGGATTCCTCTTCAAGCACCGCGATGTGGAGGAACATGTGGAGCTCTACTCCGACTATGGCTCCGAAAGCATCACCGACATCTCCGACATCGAGGAGCTCGACAACGACCATGGCTCCCCAAGCATCATCGACATGGACGACATGGTGGAGCGCCACCTTGAGGATGACTTCGACGAGCTCTACATCGACAATGGCTCATCAAGCATGGACGACATGGTGGAGCAACGCCACACCTACGACATCGACACCATGGCGGAGCCTCACCTAGTCACCTACTTGGCCAATGGAGCTACATATGAAGATAGAGGACCTCCACGATGGCACCATCATATGGATCATCAAGAGCGTCCCCATCATGAGCGTCATCGACACACTTCTCCGAGCTCCACAAGGCGCCACCATGAGAATGCTTATGCACAAGATCGTCGACTTCAAGCACATCATGTGGAGCATCAAGAGCGTTTCCAACATGATCGTCATCGACACTCTTCTCCAAGCTCCACAAGGCGCCACACGCAACATGCCAAGCCACATGAGCTATCCTCTAGGCATGTCAAGGATCGTCATCGACATACACCTTCTCATGATCGTCGTCGACCACCACCGTCGCATGGCTCCAATCGACATATGTCACCCCGTGATCATCGCCGACACAAGCCACCCCATGAGCGCCATCGACCAACATCTTCCGCGGATCTTCGACGACACCACTCAAGCCATGGTGATGATGCACGAAGACGAGATCCTCGACATGAAGACGACAAACACCATCATTCGGTGTCTACCACTCCAAGGATGGCAAGTGCACATCGCACATACCTTCCTCATGAGGCGACTTCCACCTCTTGTGCCACCACCACAATGGCCTCTAGCTCGTCATATGCCTATGGACTCCGATGCTACAAGTGCAAGCAACAAGGCCACCCTCCACGGGAATGTCCCAATCTCCTATGTGAGGTATGCAAGGCCAAGGGTCACATGGCATGTCAATGCACATTGACGAGCACCGACATGCTCCACTTCGACGAGATACAAGCCCAAGCCACCAAGAAGCCTACGGCGCCCACACTTCAAGATGAAGACCTCCACGGGCAACGCAAGGATGATGTAGATCCGAGCCTAGCTCTCCACGACACTACGGCGCCGCCGATGGAGGACGACTTGGGAGGCGATGGAGTTGAGATGGTTGAGCATGGGAACTTCCCTTCAACCAAGGAGGCGCATGGAGATGAGAAAGTCGAGCCTACTCCTATATGCTTGATCGATGAGTTGGTACCAATCCCATGTGAGCATGAGAGCCACTTAGCCCACTTGAGTGAGAGTGATAGTGAGTTGAGTGACTTCCACCCCATATGTGAGTTTGAGTGCTTCCGTTTGGAGGACATGAGTGATACACAAAGTGAGTTGAGAGAGGTAGATGATAGGTCCATGGAGGACATCGCTTTGGCTAACACCTTAACCTCTCCCTCTTTGGTGTCTTCTTATGTTGCACTAGGTTCCACGGAGGATGAGTTCCCGAGACGATGTACATGGTGCATGAAGATGATGATATCTCACCATGCTTGCTCCAAGATGGACATGTCGACCACATGGATCCTCCTACTTCCACAACACCTACTTCAAATGAGTCGGCCGACAAAGGTAACAACATAGGTGTTGATGATGCATGATCCCACTAGTGGACATGATGACTTATGAGTGCATGCATGATCTTGATGATACATTTGCTACGTCACATGCTACTTTAATTTTCCCATGCGATACTTTGCTTGATAACATTGTTGATCATGTGGAAGTGAATGCTTGTGATACCATGACCATGCCATGTTATGAGAGTTTCAATTTTTCTACCATTTCTTGCAATATCTCGACCACTTGCTCTTTACCATGTATTGTTTGCAATGATAATGACAAGGATGACATTAGCTTCCGCATGCTTTGCCCCAAATGTTTACACTCTTTCATGATCCTTGCATCCAAGATTGCGAACAATTGCTCTTTCTTATGCTTGGTATGCAAGAATGCTTATTTCATTGTCCACGAGATGGCCCCCATAGCCTTCTCACTTTTTGATGATCATGAGTTACCACATGCCATGAATGCACCTTCTTGCCACTTGCACTATCGCCATGCATTCCATACTATGTTGATTGACACTAATGGTGATGTGCACAAGACATGGAACATCATGATGGATGATGTATTCCTTTACCATGCACACACGCTTTTTGTTTTCTCTTTCGTGTGTATAGGTACCCGAATGACAACTTCCACCGCCACAGAGCATGAGCTCACGAAACGCGCAATTGAGAGCTACCCCAACAAGGACCTAACCCGTGGGAATCGCACCAAAGGGTATGTTCCCACAAGCTTTCACCCTCGTGTGTTTCCGGCTTGTCTTGTCGAGCTTTCGGTTTGGCCCAATTCCTCGTCACCTCTTTTGCCTCTTATGCAACATATCTTGACACATCTTGTTGGCACAAGGGTTGTTGTATGTCTTGATATCATCATACACTCCGAGAATCTCAAGAACCATGTCATACATGTGAGAGACACCTTATGCATATTGTGCCACATGTCACACAAAAAGTTGCTCTTCTTTGGATTTCTCCTTTCATCTATGACAATTGAAATGGATTCTTCGACACTTGAGGATACCCATACTCGGCTCACTCCAACCACACTTTCCCAAGCAAGAAGTCTCCATCGCTTTGCCATTGCACATAACAATTTTGCCGACAATTTTGCCGCTGTTACTTGCCTTTTGTTTGTTCCACTTGTTTGGGACAATGCGACACCACACATTTTTGACACCTTACAACTCTTACATGCACAAATTTTTGCCCTACCACATTTTGGATACATCGACACTCTTCTGGTTCCCATTTTTTCCAAATGCCTCTTGGAGAAACGACTTGATGCTTCGTATTTGATTGAGAGCCTCTTGTTCGCCGATCACCAAATTGGCCTCCACAAGCTTTCCATTCGCAAGTTGTTTTTCCCCAAGCTCTTCTTCGACCGCGACTTTATCCCTCTACCACAACATGGGACAAGCGTCATGGACTACACCGTCGGTGAGGAGGAACAAGAGTCGAGGATGAATCTTCCCCAAGGGGGGGAGATGATGCGGGGTGGCTTTCGGACACCTCCACCTCAAGACCGTCAAGTGCCCCGCCTATCGTCGATGCTACACCATGGCCAAGGAGTCCCCCAAGTGGACCAACAACACAAACCCCCGCCATATATGTCAAGGTGAACTCTTTCCTCTCTATGGTCGACCTTAACACCAACTTGAATGGCATGCTACCTCATGCCTATCATCATGGTGTCTATAGGTGCCGACATCGATAAGGACCAAGAGAGAAGGAACTCCCATGGTGCAAGGAAGAGAGAAGAAGAAGAAGAAGAAGAAGAAGAAGAAGAAGAAGAAGAAGAAGAAGAAGAAGAAGAAGAAGAAGAAGAAGAAGAAGAAGAAGAAGAAGAAGAAGAAGAAGAAGGAAAGAAGAGAAGAAGGAAGAGGAAGAAGAGGCGGGAGGAAGAGGCCCAGACGGCAGAGGGCCAAACCCCCGGCCGCGGGCCGGTCCCAGGCCGGTCGACCGCCCTGACCGGATCCACCGCGACAACCGGCGTCGTCGGAACCAACCGGGGAAACTTTTGCGAACTTCCCGGTTGGCGGCCGGTTGACCGGCCCTGGCGCCAGGCAGCCCGGTCCCTGGCCCGGTTGGAACCTGGTTGATCGGATTTCACGGGACAGACTCGACCGGAAACGGCCCGAGTCGATCAACCGCGTACCTTTTCGACCCAAGTCGCCTTGTACCTCTATATAAGCACCTAGGTCATCCCCTTTACTCCTTAGACAAGATTTAGGCTTAAACATGACTTTGAGCTTTGTCTCCCTAGGGTTTCATCCCCTTTGTATCAAGGCTACCCTTGTTGGATGATTGGATTTGGTGTGTGAGATTCTAGTGCTACCCACTCTCTCTCCCACTCCTAGATTCATCTCCCTCACCAATCTCTCCCTCTTCTACCGCGCGTCTCTTCCGGGTTGATTCTATTGGCGTGGTCCATCGAGCCACGGGGGTAAGTATCGATTGTATCGGGTTGGTGTGCGTGCGTGAGTTCCTCGTGTTCTTCGTGTTCATCGTGTTCTTCGCGCTTTCCCTCTCCTTCCCCTTTGGATTTCGGGTCAATCGCAAGATCGGGCCACAAACGGGGTCTTAGACCTCATCATTTCTGCTGATCCTCAATGTATCTCTTGTCAGCTTGTACATAAAAGGAAAGACCTCGGTGGCGGGGGCAATGGAGCGTAAGGCCACCACGCACGTGGGCAGTTGGCTGAGCCTGAGCTGCATCCCCAGCCCCGCAAAGCGTACTCCGTTTGCTTATCCACTCGTTCTGTCGCATCCTCAACTGTTCTGTTCGGAAGATGCTTAAAGTAGCACATGTCTTCATTGTTTGTGCGTAAAGCCTCTGTGACACCATGCTCTATATTCTCTGTATCAGGTTGGTACCTCCGGGTTCCGTGCTGAGGCTATGGGGAACGAGAATAGCGCCCCCACTGCCGCAGAGCATGGCCCGATCTAAGCACAAGAAGCGAAATGCCACCGCCGAGCAGGGACCGCCCAGGGTAATTTTTTTTAACCAACTTACCATGATGTAGTCTGAATCTGACTCCCTCAGATCCAAATTAATTGACTCAACTATCGCCAAGTTGATACTTGTAACTCCATGAGGGAGTATTTATGCTCGATAGTGGGTTCATGCCTCCATTGAATCTGGGACAGTGACAGAAAGTTCTAAGGTTGTGGATGTGTTGTTGCCACTAGGGATAAAACATCAATGCTTTGTCTAAGGATATTTGTGTTGATTACATTACGCACCATACTTAATGCAATTGTCTGTTGTTTGCAACTTAATACGGAAGGGGTTCGGATGATAACGAAGGTGGACTTTTTAGGCATAGATGCATGTTGGATAGCGGTCTATGTACTTTGACGTAATGCCCGATTAAATCTCATAGTACTCATCATGATATATGTATGTGCATTGTTATGCCTTCTTTATTTGTCAATTACCCAACTGTAATTTGTTCACCCAACATGCTATTTATCTTATGGGAGAGACACCACTAGTGAACTATGGACCCCGGTCCATTCTTTACATCTGAAATACAATCTCTGCAATTGTTCTTTATTGTTCTTCGCAAACAAACATCATCTTCCACACTATACATTTAATCCTTTGTTTTCAAGCCGGTGAGATTGACAACCTCATATTACGTTGGGGCAAAGTACTTTGATTGTGTTGTGGGTTCCACGTTGGCGGAATCCCTGGTGTTGCGCCGCACTACACTCCGTCACCAACGACCTTCACGTGATCCTTGACTCCTACTGATTCGATAAACCTTGGTTTCTTACTGAGGGAAACTTGCTGCTATACGCATCACACCTTCCACTTGGGATTCCCAACGGGCGTGTGCTTTACGCGTATCAAGCTAAATTTCTGGCGCCGTTGTCGGGGAGATCAAGACACGCTGCAAGGGGAGTCTCCCACATCCAATCTCTTTACTTTGTTTTTGTCTTGCTTTACTTTATTTTATTTACTGCTTTGTTTGCTCTTATATTGAAAACACAAAAAAATTAGTTGCTAGATTTACTTTATTTACTGTCTTGTTCTCATATCAAAAACACAAAAAATTAGTTACTTGCATTTACTTTATTTAGTTTGATTTATTTACTACTGCTAAAAATGAGTAATCCTAAAGTTGAAGTTCGTTCGTTTAAGCAACAAGGGGGAGAAAGTTTTAAAGATGCTTGGTATAGAATTAGCGATGCTCATCATAGGTGCATTAAGAAACACTCCACTATTATACTACTTAGGAATTTTTATGTTGGTATCTCTAGTTGGAATAGGTATGTTCTTGATACTCTTGCGGGAGGTAATTTCCTAGGCACTCCTGCTTTAGAAGCTAGTTGTATTATTGAGAGTCTAGTTGGAATACCACCTGTTAATGAAGCTAAAATTTAAATCTCTCTTGAAGATGTCATGAAAAAGTTCGAGGTCATAGAGAAAAATCTTCCAAGTGTTAAGACTAAATTGGGAATATTACTTAATAACACTGATAAACTTGATAAAACTCTAAGTGGAATCAATGAGAGAATTGTTGTTTTAGAAACTTGTGCTACTCATGATAATCGAACCCATAGGATTAGTGAACTTGAAGAAGCTATGGGAACCTTGGGTTCAACTTTTTCTTCTCTTAAGTTTAAGGAGAAAGCCTATGTGGGTAAGGAGCAAAAGTTCATGTATGTCTCTAAAGTGCCTAAGCAAAAAAACTATTATAGGCCTAAAATTGACAAAGCCCTTAGCACCACTACGGATGATGGAGCATCTAAGATACCTATTGATGTTGATGCTTCGTCTCTTGATAATACTTGATTCACACTTTCTGCGTCTAGCTGAAAGGCGTTAAAAAAAGCGCTTATGGGAGACAACCCATTATTTTACTTCTGCACTTTTGTTTTATATTTGAGTCTTGAAAGTTGTTACTACTGTAGCAACCTCTCCTTATCTTTATTTTATTGCATTGTTGTGCCAAGTAAAGTCTTTGATAGTAAAGTCAATACTAGATTTGGATTACTGCGCAGAAACAGATTTCTTGCTGTCACGAAATTGAGCCCTGTCTGTAGGTAACTCAGAAAAATCTGCCAATTTACGTGCGTGATCCACAGATATGTACGCAACTTTCATTAAATTTGAGCATTTTCATCTGAGCAAGTTAAGTGCCCCAGAAAAATTCGTCTTTACGGACTGTTCTGTTTTGACAGATTATGCCTTTTATTTCGCATTGCCTGTTTTGCTATGTTTGATGGATTTTTTTGTTCCATTAACTTTCAGTAGCTTTGTGCAATGTCCAGAAGTGTTAAGAATGATTATGTCACCTCTGAATATATGAATTTTCAATTATGCACTAACCCTCTAATGAGTTTGTTTTGAGTTTGGTGTGCAGGAAGTTTTCAAGGGTCAAGAGAGGAGGATGATACAATATGATCAAGAAGAGTGAAAAGTCAAAGCTTGGGGATGCCCCGTGGTTCATCCCTGCATATTTTAAGAAGACTTAAGCATCTAAGCTTGGGGATGCCCAAGGCATCCCTTCTTCATCGATAACTTATCAGGTCACCTCTAGTGAAACTATATTTTTATTCCGTCACATCTTATGTGCTTTACTTGGAGCGTCTGTTTGCTTTTGTTTTTGTTTTTGTTTGAATAAAATCGGATCCTAGCATTCCTTGTTTGGGAGAGAGACACGCTCCGCTGTTTCGTATGAACACATATGTTCTTAGCTTTATTCTTAATGTTCATGGCGAAGGTTGAAACTGCTTCGTTCATTGTTATATGGTTGGAAACAAAAAATGTTGCATGTGGTAATTGGTATAATGTCTTGAATAATTTTATACTTGGCAATTGTTGTGCTCATATAGATCATGTTTAAGCTCTTGCATCATGTACTTTGCACCTATTAATGAAGAACTACATAGAGCTTGTTAAAATTTGGTTTGCATGATTGGTTTCTCTAGAGTCTAGATATTTTCTGGTTAAGGTGTTTGAACAACAAGGAGACGATGTAAAGCCTTATAATACTTACAATATGTTCATATGTGAGCTTTGTTGTACCATTTTATACTTGAGTTTGCTTCAAACAACCTTGCTAGCCTAGCCTTGTATTGAGAGGAATTATTCTCGTGCATCCAAATCCTTGAGCCAAAAACTATGCCATTTGTGTCCACCATACCTACCTACTACATGGTATTTCTCTGCCATTCCAAAGTACATTACTTGAGTGCTACCTTTAAAATTCTATCCTTTGTCTTTGCAATATATAGCTCATGGGAAAAATAGCCTTAAAAACTATTGTGGTGAAGAATATGTACTTATGTGTCTTATTTCTAATAAGTTGCTTGTTGACCGGTAACCATGTTTCTGGGGACGCCATCAACTTTTACACCTTTGTTGAATATCATGTGAGTTGCTATGCATGTTCGTCTTGTCTGAAGTAAGGGCGATTTTCATGATCAAATGGTTTGAGTATGCATATTGTTAGAGAAGAACATTGGGCCGCTAACTAAAGCCATGATTCATGGTGGAGGTTTCAGTTTGGACAATTAATCCTCAATCTCTTATGAGAATATTATCTGTTGTTGAATGCTTATGCATTAAAGAGGAGTCCATTATCTGTTGCCTATGTTGTCCCGGTATGGATGTCTAAGTTGAGAATAATCAAAAGCGAGAAATCCAATGCGAGCTTTCTCCTTAGACCTTTGTACATGCGGCATAGAGGTACCCCTTTGTGACACTTGGTTGAAACATATGCTATGCAATGATAAACCATGTTAATCCAAGCTAATTAGGACAAGGTGCGATCACTATTGGTATACTATGCATGAGGCTTGCAACTTATAAGATGTCTTATACATAACACATATGATTTATTACTACCGTTGACAAAATTGTTTCTATGTTTTCAAAATGAAAAGCTCTAGCACAAATATAGTAATCCATGCTTCCCTCTGCGAAGGGCCTATCTTCTACTTCATTGTTGAGTCAGTTTACCTATTCTTTCTATCTTAGAAGCAAACACTTGTATCAACGTGTGCATTGATTCTTACATGTTTACCTATTGCACTTGTTATATTACTTTGTGTTGACAATTATCCATGAGATAAATATGTTGAAGTTGAAAGCAATTCCTGAAACTTATATCTTCCTTTGTGTTGCTTCAAAGCTTTCTACTAAGAATTTATTGCTTTATGAGTAACTATTATGCAAGTCTTATTGATGCTTGTCTTGAAAGTATTATTCATGAAAAGTCTTTTCTATATGATTCATTTGTTTACTCATTATCTTCACCATTGCTTCGAATCGCTGCATTCATCTCATATGCTTTACAATAGTATTGATCAAGATTATGATAGCATGTCACTTCAGAAATTATCTTTGTTATCGTTTACCTACTCGAGGGCGAGTAGGAACTAAGCTTGGGGATGCGATACGTCTCAAACGTATCTATAATTTCTTATGTTCCATGCTACTTTATTGATGATACTCACATGTTTTATACACATTATATGTCATATTTATGCATTTTCCGGCACTAACCTATTGACGAGATGCCGAAGAGCCATTGTTGTTTTCTGCTGTTTTTGGTTTCAGAAATCCTACAAAGGATATATTCTCGGAATTGGACGAAATCAACGCCCAGGGTCTTATTTTTCCACGAAGCTTCCAGAAGACCGAGGGAGAAACAAAGTGGGGCCACGGGGCGCCGCCACACTAGGCGGCCCCAGGTCTTGGCCGCGCGCCCTAGTGTGTGGGGCCCGTGCCTCCTCCGACTCCGCCCTTCCGCCTACTTAAAGCCTTCGTCGCGAAACCCCCGAAGAGCCACGATACGGAAAACCTTCCAGACGCCGCCGCCGCCAATCCCATCTCGGGGATTCAGGAGATCGCCTCGGCACCCGCCGAGAGGGGAATCATCTCCCGAGGGCTCTTCATCGCCATGATCGCCTCCGGATCGATGTGTGAGTAGTTCCCTGGACTATGGGTCCATAGCAGTAGCTAGATGGTTGTCTTCTCCTCATTGTGCTATCACGTTAGATCTTGTGAGCTGCCTATCATGATCAAGATCATCTATTTGTAATGCTACATGTTGTGTTTGTTGGGATCCGATGAATATTGAATACTATGTCAAGTTGATTATCAATCTATCATATATGTTGTTTATGTTCTTGCATGCTCTCCGTTGCTAGTAGAGGCTGCCAAGTTGATACTTGTAACTCCAAGAGGGAGTATTTATGCTCGATAGTGGGTTCATGCCTCCATTGAATCTGGGGAGGGAAAGTTCTAAGGTTGTGGATGTGTTGTTGCCACTAGGGATAAAACATCAATGCTTTGTCTAAGGATATTTGTGTTGATTACATTACGCACCATACTTAATGCAATTGTCTGTTGTTTGCAACTTAATACCTGAAGGGGTTCGGATGATAACCTGAAGGTGGACTTTTTAGGCATAGATGCATGCTGGATAGCGGTCTATGTACTTTGTCGTAATGCCCTGATTAAATCTCATAGTACTCATCATGATATATGTATGTGCATTGTTATGCCTTCTTTATTTGTCAATTGCCCAACTGTAATTTGTTCACCCAACATGCTATTTATCTTATGGGAGAGACACCACTAGTGAACTGTGGACCCCGGTCCATTCTTTACATCTGAAATACACTCTGCAATTGTTCTTTACTGTTCTTTGCAAACAAACATCATCTTCCACACTATACATTTAATCCTTTGTTTACAGCAAGCCGGTAAAATTGACAACCTCACTGTTACGTTGGGGCAAAGTACTTTGATTGTGTTGTGCAGGTTCCACGTTGGCGCCGGAATCCGTGGTGTTGCGCCGCACTACACTCCGTCACCAACGACCTTCACGTGATCCTTGACTCCTACTGGTTCGATAAACCTTGGTTTCTTACTGAGGGAAACTTGTTGCTATACGCATCACACCTTCCACTTGGGGTTCCCAACGGGTGTGTGCTTTACGCGTATCAATGCCGCCCCCATCTTCTAAATGCCTCTACAAGCACAAGGCCACGCGCCAGCTGGGTGGTGATCTTTTAATGAATATGGTATATTTTCTTAATCCACAGAACATGCCTTGATTTTTGTTTGTTTATTGTCGGTTTTTTCTAATGCTTGCCAAAAGTTTACAACAATAACAACCAAGTCTTTCAGTCCCAAACAAGTTGGGGTAGGCTAGAGTTGAAACCCATAAGATCTCGAAGCCAAAAGTTTAGAAACACCAAATTCGTTTGCTTACAATCATCATACAGTAATGTTCATCTACTCCAGTTCCCCTAACCCAACAAAAAAATGATGTTAATTACGATTTTTAGATTAAAAGAGCACCATTAGGCGCTGTTAATTACGACTTTGAGATTAAAATGTCATTTGCAATTGTTAATTACAATTTTGAGACAAATGATTAGTTTAACCTCGATCTGTTCTGCTCTCCATTTTTCCCAACCGAACAAAATGTAACCATTCCATTCCTCTGAAATGGAACCATTCCATTCCATTCCACGCTGTTTTAACCGAACACACCCTTGCATAGTTGTGAACTCTTGTCCATACACATACCCTTCCACTTACATCCAGCACTATGTATCAAGATGTCTCGAGTCATTCAATATCACCGAGATCTGTTCCCATTCTTATGCAGGTTGAAACTATTGCCTTTACTCAAGTGGATGCAAAATGAGGCGATGAGGCTGCTGTGAGGATGATGGTGCCGACACCATCTTCCGAAAACCTCTACAAGCACGAGGCCATGGGCCAGTTGGGTGGTGACCTTTTAATGAATATGGTATATTTTCTTAATCCACATACATGATTTTATTATTATCTGTTTAATTATTGTTGGCTTTGTCTAATGCATACCAAAAGTTCAGAAACACTGCATTTGCTTACAATCATCATACACTAATTTTTCACTTTTCAGTCCGTCTCATCTAGTATATAAATTGTTGAGTTCGGTTGGCTTCTTTTGTAATCATTTGCATTGTTGTCAACTGTTGTCTATGCACAACCCTATTCTTCCACTTACATCACGCACTATTTGCATCAGTCTATCTCATAGATTTATTAAATATCAATGATGAGTTCTGTTGCTATTCATATGCAGGATGAAACTTCCGTGCCTCTACTCAAATGGATAAAAAATGATCATGATGAGGCTGCTGTGAAGACGATGGTGCCGCCACCATCTTCTGAAAACCTCCTCAAGCACAAGGCCACGGGCCAGCTGGGTGGTATCCTTTTCAGAAGGTATATTTTCTTAATCCTCATATATGATTTGATTTGTCTGTTTATTGCCGGCTTTGTCTAATGCTTACCAATAGTTCAGAAACACACACAACCATATTCTTTCACTTACATCCAGCACCATATGCATCAGTGTCTCATAGATTCATTTTATATATCACTGCTGATGTCCGTTGCTCTTCAATTTTCATATGCAAACTGAAACTGCTAAGCCTTCATTGGTCAAAAGGATCGCAACTGCTGCTGATGAGGCATCTGCAGAGGCTGCCACCAAGTTACTGTCAGCCCCACCTTGTGGATGCTTATATAAGCTCAAGTCCAAGGACCAGCCGGGCCGTAACCATCCAAGGGTTCGGTATATTTTCTTAAGCCACATATACATGCCATGATTTATGTCTGATATTATCACCGGCTCTGTCTAATGCTTTTTGGAATTAGGAAACACCAAATTAGCATGCTTATATTCATCATACACTAAATTTTGATTGTTCAGTTTGTAACATAGTGTTATGAACTCGCTTGTCAACATTTGCATTGCTCTGAACTATGCACTTTACACAACCTAACTCTTCCACTTACATTCAGCGCTACGCACCAGTAGTACCTCCCATGTTTCCTTCACCATCCCGATGCCGAGCTTGCGGGAATATGGCGGGCCCATGTACATACCCCGCATATAACACTTCCTATGGCTCTATCTACCTTTCTAATAACTCCTTCACAGATTTACAGGTATGTATTTTCAGTGGTTTAGCATGAGTTGGCATATAGTAAAGTCTTGTTTTTAGTCTTCTTGCTTCTTATATTAGTATCAATTTTCACATGCAGACTGTACCTTGTGAACTTCGTCCAATGATTAACCAGATGTGTCCACATGAAGGGTCTTTCACTATGCATGGCAATGGAAAATTGATGAACACCTACACGGTCTATGAGGTGTATGTCTACAAGACACATGCCATCACATATTTGTATGGACATGATTGGAGAAAGTTTGCTTTTGACTACGGTCTGAAGAAGGGCGATGAGCTGAGGATCGGAAACTCAAACGGGCAGATATACGTAACTGCTTACGAGTTGGAGACACTTCCGATATATAATATGTAACTTTTTTGTACTCATATCCTTTGATTACTGCATTCTGAGCAGTTGTTCTAAACCATTCCCTCTGTTATAGCTTGCTGGGTTTAACATGATCAAAGCTGCGGATCCCCGAGGGAACAGGAGCGGATGTCACAAAGGGCACCCACACCAAGACCGGCACCGGCTTCCCACTCTCCTGCATCGCACCGGTTCCTCTACCGTTTATCGCATCTACCCGCAGGCCCCTACATCAGCATTGGTTCCCGTAGAGGCCCCATATACTACACGCCCACAAGCTCCTGCATCGCTTGGTTCCTCTAGCTGCACCGTTCGCACCTTCCCAACAGCTCTCTCGTATCGCACCGGTTCCTCTAGAGGCACCGTTTCGCACCGCCAGCATTCCCGCATCAGCACCATCTCGTGTACCAGCCTAGGCCTCGCACTGCCCCACCTGCATCACCGAGGTCTCGGCTCATTGCCGTGGCCACCCGTGTGGTGACCAGGACGCATCTGAAGGCTATGTTCGTGAGTATATGACAACATAACTGCTCTTATCTTGATGTCTTCTCTGCTCAAAGTCTCACATGGTTCAGTGCATTGGTGCCATTGACTAATTTTGGTGGTATCTCTTGCTTTGAATCAGAAATTGCCTAAAAGTATCTCCAGGGATATCAATGTTGGCCGAAGGGGCAAGATATCCCTCGTCATGGAGAGTAAAGGTCTCACCGTGGAGGGACGGTACTCCGTCAGTCCCACAGATGGCCGCTTGGTTGTTACTTCAGGTGGAAAAAGTTCATTGACGGTGCCAAACTTCGCATTGGATCAAAGTTGAAGGTCAAGATCTTTCGATGCCGCTGTGACATGCTGGTCATAAAGTTCGCGGTTGTCTAGTTCTGTTTTCCCATGAGCCCTTAGCAAATGCATTTTTAGTTATACTTATATAAGGTTATCTTATCTGAACTGCTAATTAATTGTATGGGTGGTAAAACTCTGGCAAGCTTTTGCTCTTAGCAAGTATGTATGTATGATCAGCTATTATGATAACTAATGTTTGTGTTCATCTTAATTTGCATTTCCGTTTTAGAAAAACTTAATTTCTATTTTGGCTGACCTGTTAGAGAACTATCATCGTTTCAAAGGGGGTAGGGGATCAAAAGAAAAAGGCAAATAGCCAGAAATTAGTGGTAAAAAATAAATCCAACAAAGGAAACTTTTATTGTTCATAGAGGATGACATGTGGGACCCATCAGCAGCTTCCTCAACGTTTCAAAGTCGGCATGAGATCGAATGAAAAAGGCAAGTGACCAAAAATAATCCAAGAAAAGAAAATTTATTGTACATAGAGGATGACATGCAGTCCCATTTTGCAGCACGGTCTCAACGTTTCCAAGGCGGCACGGGACCGAAGAAAAATGAAGTAGCCAGAAATCGGGGTGAAAAAATCCAAGAAAAGAAAGATTTCAATTGGGCTGCATCTGGACATCTGGGCCTTCGAACTATCCTGCTGGGCCTTCTGACTCGTACAATTTCAGCCCACTCCAAAATAGGAAAGTTCTGATTTTTCTAAAAAACAGGAAAGTCCCGTGCTTCGCAAAAACAAAAACAAGGAGATTCAGCATATAAGTTTGTTCATGTAAAAATAAAGATTTAATTTATCAGTTTGCAATAGCTCATAACGAAATACACTGTTTATTGTCTGCAAAATAATCAAGATATCACATGTTTCTTGTATGGGGAGGCTGACATCGGGGACCCATGAGCTAGCAGTTCCTCAACGTTTCAAACGTGGCATGAGATCGAAAGAAAAAGGCAAGTGACCAAATATCGGGAGCCAAAAATAATTCAAGAAAAGAAACTTGATTGTACATAGAGGATGACATGCTGGTCCCATGAGCAGCAGGTTCATCAACGTTTCAAACGTGGCATGAGATCGAAAGAAAAAGGCAAGTGACCAAATATCAGGAGCCAAAAATAATTCAAGAAAAGAAACTTGATAGTACATAGAGGATGACATGTGGGTCCCATTTAGCAACAGCATATTTCAAACGTGGCATGAGATCGAAAGAAAAAGGCAAGTGACCAAATATCGGTGCCAAAAAATCCAAGAAAAGAAAGTTTATAGTACATAGAGGATGACATGCGGGTCCCATTTAGCAGCGGTATCACCGTTTGAGAGGCGGCACGGGATCGAAGAAAAAGGCAAGCGACCAATTATGAGGTGCCAAAAAGAATGCAAGAAAAGAAAGTTTTATATTACATAGAGGATGACATGCGGGTCCCATTTAGCAGCAGCGGTATCACCGTTTGAGAGGCGGCACGGGATCGAAAGAAAAAGGCAAGTGACCAAATATGAGGTGCCAAAAAAAATCCAAGAAAAGAAAGTTTTATAGTACATAGATGATGACATGCGGGTCACATTTAACAGCAGCGGTATCACCGTTTGAGAGGCGGCACGGGATCAAAAGAAAAAGGCAAGTGACCAAATAAGAGGTGCCAAAAAATCCAAGAAAAGAAAGTTGATTGCACATAGAGGATGACATGCGGGTCCCATTTAGCAGCGGTCTCAACGTTTCCAAGGCACGGGATCAAAAGAAAAAGGAAGTAGCCAAAAAGGGGGTCAAAAAAATCCAAGAATAGAAAGAATTTTGGTTCATAGAGGATGACATGCGGGACCCATGATCCTGCATCGTAAATGGCTCGATCGGAGAGCGTTGAACGAGATGGCGCGATCGAGAAAAAACAATGCTAGAGAGGCTCCCATCTGGGCCCTACATCCCTGGGCGGTGCGGATTTGCGTTGACTCGCCGGCGAACCCGAGAATTCGCGATGCACCACGTCCCGGGCCACCATAGGAGACGTTTTGGCCGCTTTCGTCGGGCTAGGTGGCCTCAAAAACGAGAAAAAAAGAGTTTTGACATGCACCACGGAGAGACCCAAAATCGTCGGCCAACCACGGCGCGACTTCAACTTCGTCGGCCATGGCAACTTTTCTTGTAGTGAGTGGAAGTAGATGAAGGTGCATCGGTGGGAAGTAAAAGAATGTCATTGCGAATGCGACGACCAGCATTAGGATGAAGTTCAGCAAAGGAAAAAACTTGCTCATCAAACACAACATCACGAGAGACATAGATGCGGCCAGTCTTAACATCTAGACATTTTACACCTTTGTGAAGAGGGCTATACCTAAGAAAAACACAATGTGTAGATCGAAAAGCAAGTTTGCATTTGTTATAGGGCCTAAGATTTGGCCAACAAGCACGTAGTTGGGTTTGGTATTCATGAGACGCTCAACTGGTGTCTCAAAGTTAATGACTTTGCTAGGGAGAAGGTTTATCAAGAAGGTGGCTGTGAGAAAAGTTCCATCCCAAAATTTTGGTGGCATGGAGGCATTGGCTAAAAGAGACAAACCAACTTCAACTATATAGTGATGTTTGCGTTCATCGGAACCATTTTGTTGATGAGCATGTGGACATGAGACATGATGAACTATGCCAACTTTTTGGAAGAAACTGTTGAGTTTTTCATATTCACCACCCCAATCAGTTTGCATAGTTTTAATTTGCCTTTCAAACTTTCGTTCAACATACTGCTGAAAGTTGAGAAAAGCTTGATACACTCCATAACGTTTCTTAAGCAAGTAAATCCAGGTGAACTTGCTAAAATCATCAATGAAACTGACATAATACTCATGTTTACCAACAGAAGCAGGTGATGGGCCCCATACATCAGAAAACACTTGTTGAAGAGGAACTGTAGAGACACTAGTAGATACAAGGTATGGCAACTGGTGACTCTTAGCTAACTGACAAGCATCACAGACATAGGGATTTATTTCTGGCGAATAAGAGAGTTCATTGTTCCTAATTATTTGATGCACCACAAAGGAGGATGGATGGCCTAGACGACGATGCCATGTGGATGAAGATGGATTTATTGTGATGAAAGCTTCCTTGCGCCCCCACTATAGACTGGAAGTAGAGGGTAAAGACAACCGAGACATGGACCCTTAAACAGAACCTCCCTCGTGGCCTGGTCCTTAATCAAAATAAAAAAGGATGAAACTCAATGAAAACGCCGTTGTCAAGTGTAAGTTTATGAACTGAAAGCAAGTTTTTAGAGGCACTAGGTACATGTAAGATGTTGTTAATTAGGTGTAAATAACTATATGTGGTATGCAAAACTTGAATGACCAACATGGGAGATTTGCATACCATGGCCATTGGCCGTGTGAACGTTGTCGCGGCCCTTGTACTTCTCATGGGTTTTGCTCAGCTTGCTGGTGATGTGGTCCGTGGCACCGGTGTCGGGATAGCAGTTCGTGTCAACTCCATAAGAGGCGGCATTGGCAGATTTTTCCTGGCGCTCCACTTCATCATCGAAGTCCTCCTTGTTGCGGTCTTGATAGCGCCACCAACACTCATTTGCGGGATGTCCATGGATCGTACAAATTTGACAGGTGACATCAACAAATGGAGTGGGTACACGGTTCTGACGGCGTCGACCACCATCATGCCGGTTGCCATCATTGCGGCGGCGCCAAATGGAGTCATCACGGCGGCGTACATAGCCACCATCATCTCGACGATCGCCATGGCCACGGGGACCACGATCATCATCGCGATCGCGACGGTTGCCATTGCCGTGATCATCATCACGTCGGTATGCACGGTCATCATCACGGCGTGAACCGCGATCATCATCACGACGGTAGCCGTGGTCAGCATCGCGGCGGTAGCCACCATCGCCACGGCCGCGGGGGCCACGATCGGTCATCATCAGTGCGTCCACGAGGGCGTGTGTCACTCTGGCCGCGACGAACCAGGTTGATAGAGGAAGTGAAGTTGTTGCCTGTATCCTAGAGCATGGAGTGACGAAGATCATGAGCAGTTAACTGATCGTAAAGTTCATCAACAGTGATATCAGGTTGTCCATTAGCAGATGCGACGACGTCATTGTATGTCCCGTCAAGGCCATTGAGAAGGTAGGTGATGAGTTCACTCTCATCGAGGGTTTTGCCGAGGGTGACTAGCTCGGATGTGTAGCCCCTCATCTTGGTGTTGTTGAGAGCTCCTCGCAGCGCGTTCACCTTGGCAGGATACGCGGTGGAGAACATGCGCGTGATGGCGTTCCAGACGGCCTCGGTGGTCTCGAGGACGAAGACATGGGGGAGGAGCTCAAGCGAGAGCGACTGCATCAGGTAGTTCACGACTGCCTGGTCGCGCGCCATCCATGCAGCATAGGCAGGGTTGAAGATGGTGATGTCCTTGCCGTCGGCGTCCTTGGAAGAAAGGAGTTTCGCAGGTGCACGGTCAGTGCCTTCAAGGAGACCCATAACCATGGCACCGCGGATGGCGGGGAACACCAATGTCTTCCAGAAGAGGAAGTTGGAGCATGTGAGCTTCGTTGCCGGCGGAGCGCCGAGCATGACGCCGAGGGGAACCGTCGAGGAAGAAGCTATCAGATCTTGTTGTGGTCATTGTCGTGGCGGCGGCCGAAGAGCAGGTCTAGGGCGGCGGCTGGTCGTATCGTGGCGGCCGGAAAGCACAAGGCAAGGCGGCGGCGAGAGTGTTTTAGGTCGTAGGTCGTGGTTGTTTTTGAGTTTTGGGTCGTGTTGTGGCGACGGCCGAAGCAGAGGGCTAGGGCGGCGGCAGTGTGTTGGGTTTAAGTCGTAGTCTTGGCGGCGGCAGTGCAGAGCACCACGGCGGCGGGGCGTGCAGCGGCGGCGGCGGCGATTTTTTTGGATCGTTCGGCGGCTAGGGTTTTGGGAAGAGGTGACTCTGATACGATATGGGCGGAAACGATGCCTCTCCCTGGCTCGTGTTACATGTTTATATATGGGTAGAAACAACCTCTACCATGACGTACATCATACGAGTATAATACGGAGTACATGTTGTCTAACACATGGAACTAAAACTTTAAGTGATAAACCCAAACCAAAATTTTGAAACAGGAGAATGGCTGAAAATTGTGCAATCAAACAAAAATACATACTCAAATCTTCAGCAAACATTTATTTCTAACCGAAGATATATAGCAAACTTCAATTGAAGATTAGAAATCTAGATTCTGCATACTTTTATTTATGCTAGAAGGTATTTATTATCTATCATTTCATGTGCCATTTCATCGCTACATGTTATTACTTATTAAGATCCATATTTTATACTAGGGGTAAATATTTCCAGCTTAACTTTTTGTTGTTTTGTTTTATATCAATAGATGGAGATAGGCCAGAGCCTAGAATTCACCTGCAGTTGGGCATACATATGGGAGACATAATAATAAGCGCAACATAAATCATGTTCAAATAAAGATAGATATTGTGGGTGGTACGTCCTGATATTTTACAACTTTCATCAGCCACTACAACTGTAGGCTTTTGATCCCACTACCACACCTCTGCAGCCCAGGGTGTTAAGAAATCATTAAGTATTAAACATACTAATCCCACATATCACTGACATTCGATCTAGAAGTTGAAGCACCACTCATACCCCCACATTACCTTGACCGATCCTCGAATCTTGGGTACCTGACAAGACCTTAGATCGAGGAAAGATATGATAAAAAGGGCAATATCTTATTCAAACTCAACACAATATTCCCATGTTAGAGTATGCACATAATCGTTGTGAGACTTTACCCCAGCCCGTGATCCGTGAGGACTACTCACTCACAATGAGATCAATGATCATAAACATTGTAAAAATTGATTCAATATAAATATCAAATAGTCTTACAGTATCTCCAATCAAGGAGATCAAGAGTACAAGTAGATTGCTATGGTTATGGAGGTGGAGAAATGGATGTGGAGATGGTGATAGCAGCGACCTGGCGATGGATCGATCTCCTCCTCAGATGCTATGTGTTGGCGATTGTGGCTCTCTCCTTCTTTGCGGCGTCCGGGGGTCAATTTATATAGGTGCCCATTCACGAAAGTTGCTAGGGTTGACTTGGCTGAGGCGGTGGCACCCGAAACGGGTGGCGACACGTGTTGGCTCTGCCCATATGGCTACTTGTTAAACTCTCTGTTGGCCTCCTCCATAAGGCCTTTGATTTGAGAGTATTGGCAACTTGTGATTCTTCATTAATTATCCCAGATTTCACCCTTAAAGAGAATATTCTTAAAAGGAAACAATTCAAAAACCACACATAGGGGCAATGTATCCTTACCACTGGCATATGTAAAGTACCTCCATGAGAAATTTTGCAAACATATTCAAATTCTCATCGTAAGAGTATTCATAATTCTTTAAACATCCAGGTTTACAACTTTTTGTCATGGTCTCATGCGTTACTAATAAGTGTGAGTTCTTGAAGGACAATAAACTAGAATAGGGCATTGGAAAAGTCATGAGTTAATAAGTGGAAGTAGAAAATGAGTTGCTCTTTTGATATGCTTCTTTCGACATGATCTCTCACTCTCAATTGTTTAAATTCTTGAATACCAATTAATCCTTGGCAAGCAAGTGTTTTCGTGACAAAGGTAGAATGGCAGTTACTCAACTAACCATACTTGTTCTTCAAAGCTTGATTGTAATTGCCTTGGCGTGAAAAAACTTTCATAGTATCCTGCCATTACTCTATCTATGCGAAGCTTTCAGGAGAAGAAGTGAAAGTAGCATACACCAATTGTAAGTGAACTTGCATTTTCTTTATTTCGGTTTAGATTCCGAATTCCTTATGATTTTTGTACATTGCTCGAGGACGCTCAAAGTTTTAATCTTGGGGATGTTGATAACTCGTGAAAACGGCCATATTATCTCCATGTAAACCAGAATATTTCGTTACAATATGCAATAAATATCTTCCCATCTCTACTAATAAATGCTAGTTCACAATTGGGTGTGAAAATCCTCTACTTTAATTATTTTGTGCAGAAATGGACGCAAATAGGAGCGTATCAATGGCATTCAATGAAGAATCGCGGGATGAAATCATCACCAAGTCAACTAGGGCTGCGAGATAGTCAACAGAAGACTTAAAAACCCATGGCAGGGTCATCCCCACCCGTATCGGATGACCATACCATGTGCTGGTGGCTCTACCTCGTCAAACCCAATATAAAACATGAAGGAACCCAAGGCATTTGACAAACACACAAAGAGAAAAACCACATTGCGCCGCTAGATCAGATCTCATATCCATTGAAGCCTCGAAGCCAACGTCATTGACTTGAACGCTTCATCAACGCCTTCGCCATCTTCACCCTGTTTCCATCTGCTTGTAACCTAGATTTGATATTCAATTGTCGGCATTATAAGACTCATAATTCATCTATTTGAGATTTTTTATACAATGTTTACCATTGTTCATCTAATTATGTGTGAGTAGTACACTTGGGTTATGGGCTGAGGCCTAATCCTCGCAGCTATATTTGCATCTAACTTCTCATGCGATATTGTGCAATATGCGAGTAGAGATCCATTACAAGCCTTAGATCTTTTTTATCTCGATCTTGAAGGTTTGATAGGTACCCAAACCAACGAGATCGGTAAATGTATTAAGGTTTGAGTAGTGTTAAGTTGCATAATTCGACGCTATACGCATGTGTCAATATTCATGGGTTGATAGTGTGGTTAGAATCTAGGGAGTAATAGTGATGTCACAAAACTTAAGGCTATTGTCAGTTTTATCTTATTACCACACTCAACGCGGCATGCGGAGGAATCCAGGATGGAAACTTGATCCGTGAAAACGTTGCATGTGACATCATGGTGCACATTAGGACGCACTACTCATATCAATGTTGCATCTTTTACCTTAACTATGATATTGTAAATATGTGCTTTATTTTATCTTTTAAATATCATTTATTAATGCACAACTGCAAGAGAGCTGAAGTCCATGCATATCTCCAATCTGTTAATCCGAATCGAACGTATGAGTGCTATACACCGGCCGCACGCACCACACGACACATCCCAGGCGGGTGTTTTTGGCCAGCCCACAATTATTTCTCACCTTTTTGTACTTTTTTTCGTCCTATTCTTTTTTACCTTCAAAAGTTGAATATTTTTAAATTCGATTTTGTTCAAAAATCTGATGGTTTTCAAATTTTATTTTTAAAACTGTTTTTTTAAATTGAATATTTGTAATCTAAGTAACATTTTTCAAATTTATACTTTTTTGGTTTTTTTTCAAATTTAAACATTTTTCGAGATTGAACTTTTTTTAAAATTATGTTTTTAAGTTGAAACATTTTCCTAATTTAAATTTTAAGAAAAGGAAAAAACAGAATAGAAAAAAACATGTTTATTAAGAAGAAGAAGGAAATAGAAGACAAAAAAAAGAAAATAAGAAAAACACGAAATAAGCTGATCAGGCCGGCCCATACCTAACGAGCTGGTCGGTATATATAGTTCGGCCTAGAGTTACTCCGAGGGGAACGCCTGGATCAGGACCGACCCAACTCTGGCCCACACTGCATATGAACTTTGTGTGGGCTATCGCGTCCCTCTTCCCGCCATTGGAGCATTTCCCGCGGGAAAACCTCCAAAATTTCGCGCCGCCGGAGAAACATCTTATCCCCAGCATACC
Source organism: Lolium multiflorum (assembly GCA_030979885.1). Classification (NCBI taxonomy): domain Eukaryota; kingdom Viridiplantae; phylum Streptophyta; class Magnoliopsida; order Poales; family Poaceae; genus Lolium; species Lolium multiflorum. Next base: position 134,455,127 of record CM061751.1, on the reverse strand, counting down.
GAAACATAAACACCCGCTCCGCATCTCGTCAATCTGACGAAATCCCCACCAGCAGCATACCCGCGCATCACCAAGAAAGCCTCTGACGCGAAGCATCTGTCGCGGTGTCGCCATGAAAGGGCGAGCGATTAAGCTGCGGGAGGCGCACAAGGCGGGCTCACCGGCCTTCTGCTCCGTCGCCTGGGCCCCCGGAGGGCAGCACGTCGTCACCGCCTCCGCCGCCGAGGTCGCCATCCTGATCCATGACGCCGCCGCGGTGAGTGCCGCGGGGGGTGGGGGCCGGAGCTCTGGTTCGGCGGCCGCGGCGGCGCTCACCACGATCCGGCTTCACAAGGAGGGCGTCACGGCTGTCGCCCTCGCGCCGGGCCCCGGCGGATCGCTTGCGTCCTGTTCCATCGACCACTCCGTCAAGTTCTACTCCTTCCCAGGTTCTTGGATCTGACCGGTCCTGATGTTCGGCCTCTGATTTGTGCAATATATTTTTTCTTCACTTCAAGATCTGAATGTCTCCGTATTTCCTCCTTCCAGACGGCACGTTTCAGAGCAATGTCGCTCGGTTCACCCTCCCGATCCGGTCACTCGCCTTCAACAAGAAGGGCACCCTCTTGGCAGCGGCCGGCGACGACGACGGCATCAAGCTGATTGCGACCATCGACAACACCATCTCCAAGGTACTCAAAGGCCACAAGGGCTCGGTCACTGGTCTGGCTTTCGACCCCCTAAACGATTACTTGGCATCGGTTGATAGCTTTGGCACGGTCATGTTCTGGGATCTCTGCTTGGGTAGCGAGGCACGCACCCTGAAGCGTGTCGCCCCGACATTTGGTTCTGATCACTCGGTGAAGAATGCCCTGTGTTGGAGCCCCGATGGGCAGACTCTCGCTGTTCCCGGGCTGAGAAATAATGTGGTCATGTATGATAGGGACACTGGGGAGGAGGTATTCATGCTGAAAGGAGAACATGAGCAGCCAGTGTGCAGCCTTTGCTGGTCCCCTAATGGGAGGTACCTGGCAACTGCTGGCCTGGATAGGCAGGTGCTGGTGTGGGATGTCAAGTCCAGGCAGGACATTGAGAGGCACAAGTTTGATGAGAAGATATGTAGCTTGGCATGGAAACCGGAGGATAATGCCATAGTACTCATTGATGTAATGGGAAAATTTGGAATTTGGGAATCTGTGGTCCCTTCGACTATGAAGTCCCCCACTGAGGGTGCGCCTGACCTAAACAAGACCAGGGCTCCTTTGTTTGATGACGACGATGAAGAAGAAAAGCCAAGCACCTCTGCTGGTTGGGAAGATGAGGCAGATGAAAGTCTTGGTGATTCAGCAGCCTTCAATCACAAGCGATTGAGGAGGAAGGCAACATTCGATGACCTGAATGGAGAAAGCGAAGATGTGGATATGATACATGAGACGGAGTCACGCAAGAGAATGAAAGATAGGCATAAAGATAACAAAGAAGGTGCCAAGAAGGCAATAGATGATTCAGCAACTTCTGGGAAGCTGGTGACAGCAAGAATGCAAGCTGCGTTCCAACCTGGGTCGACACCGTCTCATCCTGGCAAGCGAAATTTCCTTGCTTACAACATGCTTGGAAGTATTACTACTATTGAAAATGAGGGGCACTCACACGTAGAGGTAACATCTGCTTTTCACCTGTTTACTTCATTTAGCCATTGAACAAACTATATGTATTTGTATTTAGCTCTTTGTTAAAGTTGTGACAATTATATGCAACTTTCAGGTTGACTTCCATGACACCGGAAGAGGCCCCAGAGTCCCTTCCATGAGTGACTATTTTGGTTTCACAATGGCTGCACTCAATGAATCAGGAAGCGTGTTTGCAAATCCATGCAAGGGTGACAATAATATGAGCACTCTTATGTACCGTCCCTTTGGTAGCTGGGCTGGTAATAGTGAGGTACGATCTTTCTACATGTAAACTCGATGTCTCATGACTCAAGAATAGGAATAATTGAAGGTACTTACTGGTTACTAAAACAAAATGTGTTTATATATGTCCAAAATGTAGTGGTCAATGAGGTTCGAGGGGGAAGAAGTAAAGTCTGTGGCTCTTGGTGCTGGATGGGTTGCTGCAGTCACAAGTTCAAATTTTCTGCGCATCTTCACTGAAGGGGGCTTGCAGGTTTTTCTAAGCCTCTTGAGTTCTATATTTCTATTTTTGTTTTTGCTATTCTACTTGTATATGTAGTTAGTCAGGTCTCTTTATCTGAAAGGGTGAACCTCCGTGTTAGCTCACAAACACCAGTTAACTCAGTTTATTCAGCGTTCCCTACCAGAGCTTTCTAATTTCTGTCACAATAAATTGTGGTATACATTTTATAATGCCCCAAGAGGGAATCTCTTAGGTCTAGTATTGAATAAAATGATTTAGTACCTTGACCCTTGGTGCACAGATCATTATTGTTGCAAATGTACTTGCATAAAAATCATCCTATATATTCCAGAAGGCCTGCACTCTATACCAAACAATATATTGGAACATTATTGTAAAATACATTGTTCTTGTTTGTGATAATATTTTTTTCCTAATTATACCATGGTAGTTGGTAGTATGTGTGATCTGACGAGCTTGCTTATAATATCTACACTGTCAAGTACTTCACCATTTTTTTTGTTAAAGCAAGCGGAGCTGAAGTTCTATTCATCTCAACAAGGAACGTGCAATAATTCCAAAATGGCTGACAATCTAATTGACCGTCATTTGCAAACACACAACTGAACATTGAAATAATTCCAAAAATAGCTTAAGTTATATTCATCACGACTACTTGTGGTGACATGTTGCCAGCATTTTACAATCTGATTGACCAAAAATATTTCTGCAGATGCATATCATCTCAGTCAGTGGTCCAGTGGTTACTGCGGCAGGTCATGGGGATCAGCTGGCAATTGTGACCCATGCTTCAGATTGTCTACCCTCAGGAGATCAGGTATTTTTTAGCATGCCTGTTTGCATTAGACTTACTGATGTTTTAATATTGATAGATCATAGCTGTTGTGATCAAGGTTTTGTGAGTTTATAGTTGCATACCTGTCCTATTTCTGCATGTGTATCCTATGAAAACTGACAGTGGAGTTGATATACCAGTTTCTAAAAAAAACTGTGTAACACAGTTTTCATGACTACCACCAACAGGTTCTAGACGTCAAGGTGTTCAACATATCTGAGGGAGCACAATCAATGTCTGGTCGCCTTGTTTTGACTCCATCCTCTCAATTATCGTGGTTTGGTTTCAGTGAGACTGGCCTGCTTAGTTCATATGACTCCAAGGTATTTTTTTCTCATGAGTGCATCAGCAGTTGACTATGGCTTAATGATGTTTAAAATGTTGTACACTGATCAACGAAATTTCCAGGGAATACTGAGGGTCTTTTCCAGTCAATTTGGTGGAAGTTGGCTTCCAGTGTTTAGGTATAGAATCTTGCAAGTTTAACATAAAAAATTACTACTGAATCACACTGAGCCACTGTATAATTTCAGTTCAACCAAGGCGAGAAAATCTGAAGATGAAAGCCACTGGGTGGTGGGTTTAGATGCTAATAATATATTCTGCATTATATGCAAATCCCCTGAGAGTTGTCCACAGGTATCCTTTGCTTCTCTTTGAACAAGTTCTCCTATCTGTCTAAGCTCTTAAGTTCAGTCCGTCAGGAGAGATCTAGAAGATCAAACATTTTTTTTCTGTTAGTTCAATGAAGACATTGACAAATAGTTACTTTGATTTTATTTTGTCTTCATTAAACTTAGAATGCATGCTAGTTTCAGTTCTTGTAGTATCAGAGAAGGATATCAACTTATATCTTGATCGTTCCCGGCGAGCACTCAACGCATAATGCAACACTAAAATATTGAGCCAATTTGGACAAAGTAACTAGTCCCCAGTGTCTTCTCTCGATGTTTTGTCTGCTTTTTGACTTGTGTTCTCTTGATCTTAGGCGATGCCCAAGCCTGTTTTAACTATACTTGAGCTGTCATTTCCTCTTGCATCATCCGACCTTGGAGCCAATAGTTTGGAAAATGAGTTCATGATAAAGAAGCTGCATCTCTCACAGGTACATCATGTTCCTTTCTCGAACTTAAACTGCCTGTGTCTCTGCTCTGGTTGCTTAAGCATTCCTGTTTATCCCAGATCCAAAAGAAAATAGAGGAAGTTGCTCTTCTGGGTCTGGACACAACTGCATTTGAAGATGAAGCATTCAATACAGAGGCTGCACTTGACCGGTGCATCCTGAGACTAATCTCTACCTGCTGCAATGGTATAAATACTTGAACTAACTAAATTCATAATCAATGTTACATGGTTCTTTTTCTCAAATTGCTTCTCTTAAACAAGGTGATAAGCTTGTCCGAGCCACTGAGCTTGCGAAGTTACTAACATTGGAGAAATCAATGAAGGGTGCATTAACACTTGTTACTCGCTTGAAGCTTCCCATATTACAAGAGAAGTTTAGTTCACTACTTGAGGTGATAGCCGTGGCCCTTATTTTTTTTATCCTCAATAGAACCTGCCCTCTGTTACTGATCCTTTTATGCACATGTTCAATATAACTTAAGTTCAACTGATGGTTGACATCTTGCAGGAGAGGATGTTAAATGATGCAAGAGTTGGTCCAGTTTGCTCAAATGCGACCAGTACAAACTACCCACCAGCATTCCATCCAACCCAACCGGCCAAAATTGTGCAAAATGGAAATAACTCGGAGGTATCCCCAATGGCTACACCAAATCCTTTTGCCCGACGAAGCAGTGCAGCTGTATCTAAGAAGGCAGAAGTAGAGCAACCAAACGATGTGAAGGATAACAATGCAAAGGTTTCACCTGTGGTTACCCCTTTAGCCAAGATACCCAAGAAGAACGATAATTCAGAAGGGAAAGCAAAGAGGGAGAGGGATGGAATAGCTGATCAGGTTGGCTCTAAAACTAAGAGCAGTGAAGATGGCAACCAAGCAGAGCCTCAGCGGCCTCTTAACCCCTTTGCAAAATCTTCATCCAGCAAAGAACAGTCATCATCCCTTTTGGATTCCATCAAAAAGATGAAGGTTGAAAGCGAGAAAGCTGACAAAGCTAGTGTCAAGAAGGTGAAGGTATAATTGGTTTTCTTGTCAAGAAGGTGAAAGTGACAGTGCCAGCCACCTTCTTAAACTAACACCCGAAGTACTTAGCATTTTTGATTCAATTCTGGTCCTGTAGTTTGATCAACATATATTTCCTGAGTCTTTTACAGCTCCTGAGCTTTGTAGCGCGGACGTTCTAGTTATATCATTATGTAGTATAGTTTTTCTTTCCCTCTTACTGTAACGGATTACCTATTCCTTTATCTGTCATATAGTGTAAGATTGCTTATTTGTCTGATCGTATCAACTACCACTACCACTGTAATCGAGTTTGTACATACAGGTACTCGGATTTAACTAGGGATGTGCTATCGGTCAAATAATACGGTCAAGTACTTGGTGCTGATTATCGATGCATGAAGATAGCTAGCTGACTTGGTGCCTATCGACGATGCATCGTTGTACTTGGTGCCGATCTGTACTAAGCTAGCTAGGCTACTTGCGTGAGGTGCGGTGGTTGTACTTGCTTGGTCGGGGATCCTATCCACGCAGGAGAGTACTCGTCTGCGTCGCTCGTAGCACCGACATACGTTGTTCGTTCGGGAGGCAATGCTTCGTGGTACCCTCTTTTACAGTACCCATAAATTCATATGGGCATTGGGCGGTTTACGACACCATACTTAACGAGGGGTGACCTCGACATTGCCCATAGATATAGATTATGGACTTGGGTTTTGAGGAAGAAGGTAGCGTAGGAGAATCCGGGAGCGAGAGTGGCACATGACGTATCTAGGTTCATGTCCTCTTGGTGGAGGATCGTTATGTCCTGCTAGCAATTCAGTATATGATTATAGTTGTGTTACAGGGAGTCGCCGTAGGTGGAGGGGTTGTGTCTATCTAATCTCGTGTGTCCCTTAGAGGTGCCTTTGCTTGGCTTTATATATGCAATCATGCTAGATTTTACAAGTGTTATTCTAGAGTCTTCTTTCACGTACTTCAAGTCGCTATGACATGCGGGTTCAGCTTGTTTAGTCGTCGTGTGCTAGCCACCTCCATAATGGGCCAAACCAGTAGATCACCAACGGGTACCTGACGGGTATGCCCACGATAGTAGACCCCCAGGCTCTACACGAGTCGCAGACTCAAGATGACTCTCCAAAACTTGATTCATTTAGCTGCAAGACGAAACCGAAGTTTTGTTCGAAAGATCAATTCGTTAGCTTGATAAATATTTTTGCTATGGGGATATTGGTATAACGAGTTTGGTGTATCCAGAGGATCAGGAACCATTTAATTGCTCTTGAGAAAAAACATCGTGAACCTACTCAAACGCAAGTCCTTGGACTCGAATCTGGCGTATGCTAGCGTAATTCAGCTTGGGCCACTACTAACTTCCCCTTTTCGAACTTTTTTTCTTCTAAAACCTGAAAAAACTCCAATTTCCTTTTTGAGTTTGATGAATCAAAAAAATCGGTAAATAGGAAGTTGAAATCGGATATAACTTTTTCGTAGATACATATTCATATATAAAAAAACTTTTTCATCGGAGGTTGTATGCAAAATTCAGAACTAGTTTACCGAAACATAACATCATTTTGCAAAAAGTATCAAGATTCATGTTTGTTAATTTTCCTACTAACTAGAACACATAACATATGGCCATCTCGAAGGATTTTGGACAATACTTACTAGCGGCGCACCATATATAGGTGCGTCACTACTATTTGAGGTAGCAGTGGCGCACCTATATGTGGTGCGCTACTGGTAACCCTAGACCCCATCTATAACCCAGCCCTACACTTACCAATGGTGCACCATGTATAGGTGCGCCACTGCTACCTCAAATAGAAGTGACGCACCTATACCCGGTGAAATCGGTAAGTGTGGGGGATGGGTCAAACCTTGGCCACACATAGTAGTGGCGCACTACCTCACTAGGTTCGCCACCGGTAAGTGTGATAACTGTGGTGCACCTATATGTGTGCGCTACTGCTATATAGCAGTTGACCACCTCTAGCATGGCGAGCCACTGCTAGCAATATTACAGCTAGTTGTTTTTCTGGTAGTGTGGGTACAACATCGATCTAAAACGACTCAGTCAATATGGGACGGCTGCAACACCGTGCACCGGACTGACCAGTCTGTGAACCGGCTGATCGGACCAGGAACAGGAGCATACAGTGTGGGAGTCGGTTTTACCGACTTAAAACCGGAAGGCACGCATGAAAATACCCAAACGACCGGTTTTATCTCTTGGGCTATAAAAGGTCTTTCTTCCTCTTTGAAGGGTTAGGTCACCATGTTGAAGCTCTCTTTCTCTCCACCATTAATGAAACACCAAACCTTGAGGATCTCCCATTTCCCTCGACCAAACTCAAATCCATTTAGGGAAAAGGACGTGGAGGTTCCGATTTACAATCTCACCAATACATATTTCATTCTCCCTTGAATTCATCAAGCTAACTTGATACTCTTGACTTCCTGGGAAACCATAGGCGGCTAGGGCCGCCCGGAGGCATTTGGCTCGTGATTTGCCCTGTGCAAAGTTTGTGAGGGTTTAGAGACCACATCAAGGACTACAACTAGTGACTGAATTTACTTCGTGGAGGAGGCTCACAGCGAAAAAGTTGAGCCTTCGTGGCACTTGGTATCCGTTCGTGGATTCCCACACTTCTTTGACAGCGACGTAGTCCCCCACAAGGGAGCAGACACCGGGTTTACACGTTCGTCTCCGGCGTGGCTCAGTTATTTCTATCCGAATGCTTTACTACTGTTGTTTATTTTGTTAAACATTTCATGCTTGAAGTACTTGTATCATCATTTTTTTTAAACCGCGTACTTGTATCATGATTGCCTTAATTAGTTTCCGTTGGACCATTTTATTTATCCTCAAAGCCTAAAATTGCTATTTTTTTTTTGCAGATCCTATTCACCCCTCTAGGTAGTAGGGGGAGTTACTCTTTAAAGATGACATCTCTTATTTAACTTATCGACAACTCTTATTTAAATTATCGACATACAACTCTCTCGTTTGTGGGAGAAAAACATGGCAAGCTTCCTTTATAAAAACCAAAAGTTTTCTTAGAATCTAGCTAAATTCGTGTTGTGGCTGCTGCCCGTTGTGCGCGTCTTGCATGCAAGCACATGCAACCGAATTATAAGATGGTTTGTTTATCCGAGTTCCCGCATGGCTGGCTCTCTTATGCAAATCGCTAGCAAGCTTGTTTTACTTGTCTTACATGGCTAGGCTATCAGTCTGCATCATAAATAGTTTCCATAAAAGTTATCAAGATTTATCAAAATTTCAATGTATCGCATACAATCTTCATGGGACAGAGGGAGCAGGATGCCTTAGGGCATGTACAATGGTAGAGAAGGCATGCCTTTCCTTACTCTGCCACATCAGTTAGAGGCATTAGATATAAGTCATACAATGCATTATCTCTTACAGCCATCTCTAGCAATTAATATGAATAATTAAATTTTGGTAGAAAATTTGTTGCTAAAGGAAGACATATGTGATACAATGGAGAAAATAGTCTTCCCTTATTTCCTAAGAGATGATCTCTTAGCTAAGGGAAGATAACTTTCTCTCTCTTCATTCTCTCTCCTGCAACTAAGCAAAAATCTGACGTGGCAACTTTAAGCGAAGGCTGACATCACCCCATTGTACGTGCCCTTATAATTCAGTACGGAGGGAGTACCTAATTGGAGGGCAGGCCGACTGGCTTTTCCTAAAAAAAATTTAGCGCGCTTGCTAAGTGAGGCATCGCAGAGGGTTTGTGTTTTTTTTTTTGAGAGACAGAGGGTTTGAGTTTGACGTCTTGGTCACAACCAAGATCAACCAAGCCAAGAGGCAAGAGGCGAGCTGATCAGCTAAGAGCATGTCTAGCAGGCTCCTCAAAACGGGCGCATCCCGTATTATTTTGCGGGATAGGGGGTGAGGGCGAAATGGGCCGTCTAGCAGGCCCTGTATTTGGGCCGGCCCGTATCGACAAAATACGGGGCCCATCAAACCCACCCCGCCGCCCCCTACAAATACAGGGTGAAGGTGCGAGTGGGGGTCCAACCCCTCACTCGCAACCCTAACCCCGTCGTGCGCCGTCGCCAGCCGTAACCACTCCGGCGAGCAATTCCCACACGCAAGCCGCCGCATTTGCACCGCCGCCGGTCATGAGCGCACAACGTAGGAGTAGCTTCTCGCCCGCCGCCGGATCGAAGAGATCCCGCGAGCCGGCCACGGTGGAGGAGGCGTGGCGCCGCCGCTGCAAATTCTCCGCCGCCGGGAGTCGGCGTGCGGCGTGCAAGTACGCCGCCTCCGACTGGGTGTCGCCGACGCTCCGGGACTTCGCGGAGGGCGGCCGCTACCACAAGGTCATCGCCGCCGTCGAGGAGATGAAGGCTCAGGAGGCCGCGGCCACTGCAAAATTCATCATCCTCGACTACTAGGTGGCATTGTAGAAGTCGCGATCCAGTAGGATCGCACAATTTTGTATATCCCTATCTATGATCAATGTGAAGAACTATCTATGAATTCTCCCGGGTTTCGCAATTTTAAAAAATACAGGGTGAAATAAGGGGTCTGTTAGACGGAATGGTTCGTGCGTGCCAATTTTTTTTGATACAGGGCTGTACTCGCTCGCTCGATATAGGGCGAGCAAATAAGGGTTCTGTTAGACATGCTTAAAAAAGGGAAATTATATTGGTTCACATACATGTGTTCTGTGACAGTCGGAATGAAATAGAGAAGAGTGCGACGCGCGGTCGGATTGCTCCAGTAACGAACACGTACGAACCTGGAAAACCTTCCATGCAGTAGAGGCCATAGAAGTCCATTAATACCCATACAAACGATGTGCTCGGTTTTGGAATATGAGTTGCCAATTCGTATCTATCTATGCAGGAACACGCGTTCGTTCCCTACCAAACAAACGCGAGCACGCGTAAGCTTGAGCTCTACGCTGGGTGTTTCCGAGTTCGTATCGTCAATTCGTGGTCGGCTCGAACCTCCTCCGATCCATATAATGGCCGAATCCCTCTCAACATCGCCTCGCGTTCTTGTTGTAAGACTTGCATTACTCTGCCCTACGCGACCTCGCAACCATGGTAGCACTTCCCGCTCGAGACATGGCTGACGACGACCAGGACCAGCACGCCGCCGGGGCCGAGGGCACGGCCACCATCGCGTCCCGGGTCGCCTCAATCTGCGCCATGCTCGAAGAGCACGACACCGCCGAGACACCCATGAGCTCCCGTCAGGTCGAAGAAATTTCCGCCATGATCGACGACGTCGCCGCGGCGGCGGCCTCGGAGTCAGAATGGACGACGACCGGCGACAGCAAGAGGACGAGCAACAAGACGCCGGGGTGCATGCGCAGCACCTGCTGCTACGAGAAGCTGGGCAAGATAGGAGAGGGCTCGGCCGCCGTCGTCACCGAGGCGCGACACCTTACGACCGGCCAGACCGTCGCCATGAAGGCCATCCACGAATCCTGCCGCTCCGTCTCCGGCGGCGAGCTCCTGCGGGAGGCCTGCCTCATGGCCGCCTGCCTTGGCCACCCCTCCATCGTCGCCCTCCACGGCCTCGCTCGGGCGCCGGGCACCGAAAACGACGACTACTCCCTTGTCATGGATCACGCCGGGCCGTCCATGGACCGCATCCTGGGCGCCCGCATGCGCTACACCGGCTGGCCATTCTCGGAGACCGAAGCGCGCCGCTTCATGGCACAGCTTCTATCCGGCGCGGCGGAGATCCACAGGCATAGCATCGTCCACCGCGACATCAAGCCAGAGAACATCCTCGTCGACGGCGCAGGCAACGTCAAGATCGGCGACTTCGGGTCGGCGATGTCGGTGGCCGGGGGCCAGATCAGCGCCGACGCGTACTACGCCGCCGGAACGACCAAGTACAGCGCGCCGGAGATGCTGCTGGAGACGCCAGGCTACGACGCGCGCGTCGACGCGTGGTCTCTCGGGTGCGTGATGGCGGAGCTGCTCACCGGCGAGGTGCTATTCAACGAGAAGTCTGCCTCCGACCAGCTGTGGTTGATCTACGACGTGCTCGGCGTTCCGGGCAAGGAGGCGTGGAAACCCCACGAGTCGTCGTTCGTGGCCAGCAGGGTGCCGCTGTGGCGTCGCGAGCAGCGTCGGCGGCGTCGGAAAGGGCGGTGGCACAGCAGATGGCTGCGCGAGCTGTTCCCCGAGGAGCTGCTGTCCGAAGACGGCTTCAAGGTCCTCAAAGGGCTCCTCACCTGCAACCCCGACAGGCGGCTCACGGCCGCCGCCGCGCTCAAACTTCCGTGGTTCGCTGACGAAGACAATGCTCCGGTGAAGAACTACGCGGCAATGTGAAAATGAGAATCATGTAGACATTTTTTTTTCCTTCTTTGCTCAGAATTGTTGGTGCTTGAGGCGCATGTGCCCACATCGACCACCACCTTGTACAACTTGCTATATGCCCAAATTAATTTGGTTCTTGCATACGGAAGCCAACTCGAAAAGATTTGTTCTCAATCTCTCTACCGTCTACACTTCTCCTCATGAAACAGTTTTATGTTTTGTTTCCAATTCGGCAATTCGTGACAAGTGACAACGTCCTGTGAGGCTGTGATGTCCTAAAACCCCAATATTTTCTCAACCAACAGAAAATTTCGTCAGTACAACTAAAACCGAAGTTGTCAGACATTTTTTGACGAGAAGGAGCCGGACGGCAACTCCCAGTGTTGCTAGAAGACTGTTGTAGGCTGTGGTCTACCGTATGCAACTCTGACACGTCTAGTACACGCTTGAAAATACAGACCATCGTCTCAATTTTCGAGAACTTCTATACAATCGAATTTACTCTAGAAGTTAACTGCAAAAAGGTTTAATTTGGGTATGTCGGCTATTGCAATTCTAAGTTTGATCTCGATCAAAATTCTACCCAAAACATTATTCATCTCTCAGGTGTCAAAATGGTCTAGGTTCGGTCTTGTCATCATTGAAAGTCATTTTATGGTGATGTCATTACACTCTGCAAACCTACTAACCAGGTCAGTCAGCACACAAAATATATAAATAAATAAATTAGAAAAGGAGTGGGAAAGGGAAAAGGATATTTTTTGAAGATAATATTCCCCAAAAATCTCTCATAAGGAGAATATTTAGGAACCAAATCCAACTGCCATAGATATGGCAGAGTCATGAAAAACAATTTCCTTTGAATGTACGTTTTTTTTCTAAAAAGGTAAATATGAAGAAAAATGTTAAAAATTAAGAGGATTAACATATTTTTTTAGAGAAATCTGAATATTCGTGAAAAATTTCTTATCTTAAATTATATTTTAAATCTAGATACGAACTTTCGAATTCCATTGGCATCCGACGACCGGCTTATGCTTGTTCCAGTGTAAATATCCTTTTAGTTGGAGACACAACGGAAAAAGAAACTGTGCACATGATTCCCATGGTAAACGAGATGTTGAAGTGTGATTTTCATCCTAAAGTTGAGTACCACCCTGTTTGGTTGATTAGTTCTTTAATTTTTCTCGTTATGATTCAAACTGTAAATTTTGATAATAGACAAGTAGAAATATATGAAACTAGTGGAAGCGCAATAAATTCCATCAGACATTCATGCATGGAAGGGAAAATTCCACTACGTGTAATGTGAAAATTTTACTACTCCCCCCCCCCCCCCCCACCCACACACACACAAAAAATCAGACATACGCTTTTGTAAACACACCCTCAATCTTTGCTTTTATCAACTTGCACTCCCCGGTCACTGCAAATCATAGTGAACGTGGCGGCCGTGGTGTCCTTCTGCCTGCTAATTTGCATGCCACAAACGGGGGACGGGCCACATGCATGCCCAGCAGTTAATTTCTGTAGCGTATGGACCATGTACCACGTATGCATATGCATGACGAGTAGCCAATCAAAATGATTAATTTAGAAGGGGTTAATTAAAATATAATTAGACTATGGCTTCCAACATTTTTTTTAGGATCAGAGGGTGTCTGCATTTAGGAGAAAGTCAGAAAAAACACAAATAACCTCACACAAACTAATCAGTACATACGCTTCATCTTGATCCACTACGGGAAATAGGTCCTTTGTCGTGTCCCGTGAACACTCAGCAAAGAGGCAAATACTCTTGATAAAGGCTTGTAATATCCCGATAGACCAAGGAATCACAAATTGGCGGATAGATGTGAGGAGAAATGAGAGTAGGAGACGCAAGGAGACCGGGAGGAAGAAGAACAAGACGTGGATTCAGATTTCATTAAATACATCGTTCCTTTCCTACGCAGACACGAGTTCTTAACCAGTTGCCGATTACATGGGCTTGAGTGCCCGCTCCATCCCACATGTCCCACTTTGAATTAGCACACGCCATCCTTCTAGCACACATCGCCGCTCCCCTTGTCGAGGTCACCTGGAGTGAACGACACCATAGCGCTGATAAGGCTTCGCTGAAAGCACTAAATCGGCATTTAAACTTAGAATTGCTCAAAGCATAAATCAATACCATGAGGGAAGCGGGAGTGGAGTTTTGGCTCCCGGGTCCATATGAACCTGTTATCTAGACCATTGGTTTGTGCGTCATGATTGACAATTCTGTCAGAAATGAGTGGTGGACGTGCGGTAGTAAATGGGGAATACAGGTCTGCTTCGCATACGTACGTGATCATGGCCCACCACTTTAACGTGCGACGGCAGCGAGGAACCGTGAATGTAATCGGAAGGTCTAACCGTGAATATATGGACCCGCGGAACAGGTTGGTGTCAGCTATATGGACCCGCGGAACAGGTTGCGTGTTATGGTAAAAGCAGTGGTGCGTGGCTCCTAGATCTCACCGCTGAATTTTCTTCATCCCAAAACAAAGAGTTGACCATCGGAACAGAGCCTGCCACATTGGCCTCGGCGAACAGCGCCTCCCTGAAAGAAGCTTTGGTGTCCGGCGAATCAAGCGGCGCGTGAAGAGGTGTATGGTGCTCTAGCGAAGTCGGGGACGAGAACAGAGTGCGGCCTCACCAGCGAGCGCATTGAAGAAATGGACTACCCATGCATCCAGTGGAGCAGGTTCGTGTGAGGAAACTTTTCTTTTTGTTCAAGGATCTAGCATCTAGAACCTCGTCGTAGATTATGACTAGACGCCTGGCCAGCAATTTTCAGTGTGGCTATCTAGTAAGGGAAAACTGAGGGTGCCGGCAGAGTTGCGGTGGAAGCAAGCGACTACAGCCATGTCGGTTCGGTTGAGCCGGATCAATCGGTAATGGGCATCGTAAATTCGTAAGCTGTGGCCGCTGGCGGGAGCATGGAGCTGATGGGCAGTGTGAGTCTGTGACTCCGCGCAGCAAATGGGAATGGGGATCCACACTCTCCGGGGTGGAGGAAAAGGTATAGTTAAGAAAGTGTAATGGCCTAGCTGATAACGGAATTGCATCCATGATCTAGGCAGCTCCTATAGGATTTGAAAGAAAAATCGATTTGAATCGTCCTAGTATGGTTAGAACACAATAACAAGTGATTAGTAAATTCAGACATGGTGTGATGGTGTGTCAGTTAGCAATACTTGTTGTAGTTCCATCAGTGCAGATACATCAATTTGCAGGTTCAGTTCGGGGAAAAAAGTGTGGTTTTTAGATGTCCTTGTTGGGTACAGATATCTAGTTTGTCTATTTTTGTCAGATGATCTGCAGGAAATTAACAAAAAATAACAGATAAAATTTGCGAGCTGCATTGGATTTACTGGTTCAGATAAGAGAACCTGGTAGGTCAGAACAGAAAACTGGAATTGAACAAATTTGGTTGGCATTTATTTTGTGTCGCGATGGCCTTTATCATGTACAGATTACGATAAAACTAGACTGTACAATTTCTCCAGGACACATACAGGATTTGATGTGTGCGGTGAGGAGCGGTAGTTTGTCCACTAGTGTTGCCGTAGTAGGGAAAACATGGAGAAATAAAAAAAAGGACATAACACATTATATCTAAAACATGTTTCTTCCATTTTTTGCAGGGTTCATTTCAGACACCACCCGACAGGACAACTTGTGCTTCCAGAAAGAGTGCCCTTGAAAGAACGGTATGTGGTTATGCTGGAAAGCTATGGGAAGAGGTTATTGATTCTTGCTCGGGGACAATGTTCATTTCACTTGCTGGGAGTATGGTTTCGGTATTATGTATGGCATAAGCCATCTGAATGTATGCAGAAAAAACAAAATGCATGCATGAAAATGTGTACGGATTATGTATGGCATAAGCCGTTCAAGAAATGATCTTTTCAGAACCTGTGTGGACAAGTAAGGAGCAAGAAGACGATGATGTCAGGAAAACCATCGAAGCATTTGATGACCTGGGAGCTAAGGATGTCGAGGGTTGAATCAAGAATCTGATGTGGACCACAGGGGCGAGCATAATGCAGTACAAATTCTTTGGAGATGCTATAACATTGGACACATCATCAAGACCAACTTGTATGAAATGCTATTTGGTCTGTTTGTGGGGATAAATAACCACTTCCAGAGCATTATATTAGCCACTGTCATGGTCCGTGACGAGGTGGAGAGCTTTGAATGGGTTTTCACAGAATTTATCATAATGATGGGAGCTGCCCACTGAGATAATAGTAACGGGTAAGTTGATGTGGACAATTTTTCCCAGTTATGTAAGAGAATGAAACAATGTTTGATGAACCTCATGGTCAGATGTATACTTACAGATCACTGCCAATCCATTGAAGTTGCAATTGTGAAAGTTATGCCAACAAGATTTATACACGGGCAATGATTGATCAGTTTGGGCAGTGCTATACAAGGGGTTTGCATACCATGTCAAGGAGATTCTGAAGGACAGGGCAAGGCACACAAAATGCTGCTGAATTTGGATGTGTGAATCTCGGAAGAACCCTAGATGGCTCTCGGGATGCTTGCTTTTAATGAGACAATGCATGTGCGTTTGGGACATATGGGTATTCTCCTCTCAGCGAAATTGCTTCATGTATGACTTCCTTCATCTAAGCGGCAACAACGGCCATGGTTGCATGTTACGGAAGCAGTGCTGGCGATTAAGTGCAGTGGCACTGGCGACCAAGTGGCAGCAGGGAGGAAGGAGGATGCCATAGTTGGACGTTGCAGTAGCGGCGCCGGTGACCAAGCGGCATCAACGGAGAATGTTATGGTTGCAGCATAGGCGGCAGCAAGCAAGCGGCAGCAGAGGAGGATGCCATGGTTGCAGCAGCGATGCCGGTAACCAACCTGTTGCAGCGGAGGAAGCCATGTTTGCAGCATCAGCACCGGCAACCAAGCGGCAACATTTGCAGCAGCGGCACCGGCGACCAAGCGGCAACATTGGATGGCGACCAAGACGAGAGCGACAATGAGTATGGCCAAATAAAGGAGGTAGCGGATTGTTGAGAAGTAACCTGAAGTGAGCACAAGGAGGAAGATAACCTGAAGAAGGGGCAGAGAAGCAGCAGTGTCCTCCATGCGTCGTTGGGCTCCACAACAAGCAGTAAGACGTTGGGCGTTGGTCCAGGTCGTTGGGCCTCCATCTGTACTGGCATGACGGGAACGGTGGGTCGTATTTAATGTGTTGGAAGGTGGGCCAGTGAACACTGTTCAATAATCCGAAGACTGAGACCAATACAACACAATATACGTACATGGACTTACAGCTGGAGAGAGCCGGTTGGTCTATAAAACGGGAGCATTTGGACACGGGAGCCGAATCGCATTTCCGGGGGAAGCATTGATCAATAACATGGGCAACTATTAAATTATTAATAACCATCATCCATCAATTCCATCTGCTATGCTAGTTTGTGATACATGGGCCTAACTACCTGCTTCACCAACACGGCCCACTCACATTACAACTTACACTTTGAATTAGTACACACCATCCTTCTAGCGCGTCGTCGCTCGCCTTGTTGATGGCATTGGTGGTGAACGACATCATAACACTTATAAGGCTTTGTTGAGAGCATGAAATCGGCATTTAAATTTGGAATTGGTTGAAGCAGATAATGTGTAAGCATTTATATTTAGTATAAGGAATGAAAACACAAATAGCCTTAAGAAATCAAATGATAACAACCATGCAACTAAGTTGACATAAGTCAACAGCATGAGGGAAGCATTGATCAATAACATGGGCAACTATTAAATTATTAATAACCATCATCCATCCATTTCATCTACTACTACTATGCTAGTTTGGGATAGAGGACATGAAATCTTACTAAGTGGCTACAACAAGTCGGGAAGCAAAGAAGGTCGACCAATCTATCTCCAATGGTACAATCTTCCTACGGGAGAGACCATTACTGTACGGCCAATATGGGACCTCCCACATCACCCATGTATTGATATCGTCCATATAGACACGTTTGTGGTTGACCTTGACGAGCATCATGCCGCTCTTCTCTCCCAAGCATGTGTAATGATGATTAATCCCGTCCTTATGTTGATATGGCTGCTGCTTTAACACGAGCATCGAATTGTGGAAGGATCGCCCGTTGTCTTGTGATGTCGAGATCTCTAGCAGGTGACCGTCCCTTTTTAGGGTGAGCACCGTGAGCTTCCCCTCACCGTTGGAGGTAAGGTATGGCTTGTCATAAACCTGGCAATGCAAGTCACCAATTTCTGAGTTCATCATTTCTATGGAGGAGACGTGGCCGGTCTCAGCGCTAACATGTAGCGTGTATGCTACGCTCAGGCCCCACAAGAGCCAGTGTGTCGCACCATCCTGCTAGCATGTCATCGCTCCCCTTGTCGATGGCATTGGCAGTGCACGACATCATAACACTGATAAGGCTTTGCTGAGAGCATGAAATTGGCATTTAAATTTGGAATTGGTCAAAGCAGATAATGTGTAAGCATTTATATTTAGTATAAGGAGTGAAAACATAAATAGCCTTAAGAAATCAAATGATAACAACCATGCAACTAGGTTGACATAAGTTAACAGCATGAGGGAAGCATTGATCAATAACATGGGCAACTATTAAATTGTTAATAACCATCATCCATCCGTTCCATCTACTATGCTAGTTTGCAAGGACATGAAATCTTACTAGTGGCTACAACAAGTCGGGAAGCAAAGAAGGTCCGCCAATCTATCTCCAAGGGTACAATCTTCCTACGGGAGAGACCATTACTGCACGGCCAATACGGAACCTCCCACATCGCCCCTGTATTGATATCGGCCATATAGACGCGTCTATGGTTGACCTTGACGAGCATCATGCCGCTCTTCTCTCCCAAGCACGTGTAATGCAGATTAATCTCGTCGGTATGTTGATATGGCTGCTGTAACATGAGCATCGAAGTGTGGAAGGATCGCCCGTTGTCGTGTGATGTCGAGATCTCTAGCTGGCGACCGTCCCTTCTCAGGGTGAGCACCATGAGCTTCCCCTCGCCGTTGGAGGTAAGGTGTGGCTTGTCATAAACCCGGCAACGCAAGTCACCAATTTCTGAGTTCATCATTTCTGTAGAGGAGACGTGGCCGGTCTCGGCGCTAACATGTAGCGTGTATGCTCCGCTCACGCCCCACAAGAGCCAGTGCGCAGCGCCATCGAGCACGGCAGCGTTGTGCTGCCTAAGCATCGCGCAGATGCGGCGGCCCTGGTCGTCCTCCACGACGCCGGAGCGCGTGTCCCATCCCGACTCGTCGGCGGCCGACGAGAACACGTGGAGAGTGTAACACGTTCGTCCATGTTCGATAGTAAGTAGTAGAATCTTGAAGAAGCGCGACGGATGCTGCTGCTGCTGCTGCAAGCCGTCGACGTCGTTCGAGCTCGAGCAGTCCGCCGCGGTAAGCAGGGCATATCCGCTCACCTTGCGGCCTTGTTCGAAATCCCAGTAGTGCTCCAGACGGGGGAGCTCCTGGACCGTACCGGACAGCAGGTCACACACGGCCAGGACGACGCCGCTCCGGTCGGGATAGATGCCGGCGGCGCGCTGCAGGTCGAGGCGCACGAGGAGCAGGCCGTTGCGTGAGGCGAGCGGCACCGCGTGGTCGAAGAGGCGAGCGGGGACGCCGGAGAAGAAGGGGCTGAGAAAGCGGCGGCCGTTGCCCAGCATCGGACGGCGACAGGGCGCCGGGACGAAGCACGGTGGAGCGGACCCTAGCTGAGTAATGAAGCCGGAAAAGGCGGACGGGGAGCAGACGTTTTCCGGCAGGCAGCGACGTGCTAGAAAGTAGTCGTCGGCGACGATGAGGCCGCGCCATCCCTTGCAGACCATGGCGCAACGGAAGAGGGTGGTCAGGTCCTTCACGCGGGCAAGGATCTCGCGGACCATGTCGTCGGAAGCCGCCATGATGGTTGCTGTCGATATTGCTCCTTTTAACTGCGAGACTGCGATTAGAGGCGGAACGTGCAGCTCATGTTGTTCCTTTAATAGTACGTATACACGGCTCGGTTAGCTTTCCTGAATCGGACAGGAAGGGACTGGTTGGGGTTGGAGGTGGACTAGAATCCGATCCAAACAAAGCGTCTACGTATTTATAACTAAAAGTTAAAGCATATTAAGTTTAACTGAAACTTTACACAAAATTGACAATATAGTGAATGAATGCACTATGAAAGTACATCTTATGGTTGATCTACTGATATAGATTTGGTATTTCAGATGCTTCTTTTTTTGTCTCTATGATTAGTCAAATTTGAGAAATATTAAATTTTAGCTAAATTATTTGATGGAATGGATGTTATACGAATATATGATCGTCGTTTGACAAGGCTATTCAACTCGTTTCCGTGATATTCCATCCTCATGATCTAAGTCATCACGCGTCGGCGCCGTGGTCACCGATGTCGACATGCTGCAACTGCGCACCATGAAGCGCACCGTTGAGATCCTTGAGCCCTCGCAGGCTTCCGAGCTCCTAGTCGATGTCACCGACATGACGATCGGGTTCCGGGAGTTCGGGCTCAAGCACGACGGCAACATCGGCTTGGGCCGCGCCAGGTAGAGCGTAGTGCGCGCCCAACTAGCTCTTCACCGGCCGAGCCCGGGTTTTTTCAAGTTGTTTTTTCTGGAAAATATGTTTGGGCCCTCTCGAGCATTAACGACATTTCCGGCGAAGCTGGCAGCGTTGCCTCGCCCATCTGTCCTAGTCAGCGCCTGACGGTGGGCCCACAAGGGTTAAAATGCTGGCACACGAGTTTCTGCACCATCTCTTACGACATGCCCTAGCAATGGTATTTATGTGATATTACCAATGTTGGTATTACGTTGTAACCGTTGCCCCAAATGTGGTACTTTATGTAATTTACTCCATGACAGGGGCTAGGTTGGATTTTTTAAAGATTTTTTGTTCTTTTTTCTTGTAGATACTTTTTGGTGTTTTTAGATATTTAGATATTTCCACCTTAGTAAAATTCTCAGATTTTCCCGAGCCATCCCTGCATGTGGGTCCCACTAGTCAAAAACATTGTCGATTCTTATTCGATTTGAGTTTAGTGCACATTGCAAAATATCTTCAGTAGAGTGGTAGGTTTTTCCTAGCAATCTGTAAAGTGGTAGTTTTTCGATATTGAGCACAAATATGATAGTTTTATGCTATTAATTCCCATCTCTAGCGGAGCTCCATAGGAAAATCTCTCAGAATGCTTATCCTCTTGACAAAGTGATCTTGCCACAATGCATTCACTTCGCGCCTGTCTACTCAGCTAGAATAGTTGTTGCATCCGGAGTTGGAAGGACCCAGCGCGCTCTGCCGAGCCGTCCTCTGCTAATAGCATTTAGGTTTTGCCGTGAGCTATTTTGTTGTTGTATATGCTGTATTTTTTGGTTGGCTGGGACCTGGACTTGGGCACGAGTGGAACCACCAGTTCTTCTATTCTGCAGTTTGTTGCGTACATCTTGTGAGACAATGATCTATCTGAAATGTGTGGGCAAGATACATAGAGGAAACACTGACTACCATGGCCTCATTTGGAATGAGAGATGCAAGATAGTCCAGTTGTGCAAGTTCCATCAACTGTACGATAATATTTTCCTTTAACCTGCAATATATAGGTACTTGAGAATTCACCAGCTTGATCCCTAAATCACATTTTACAATAATAAATATTGTTATTCGGCTGCTAATATCACATTTCACAACTCAACATGACCGTTTATTGTTCAGGTCAACTTTATAGCAACAGAATATTCAACTTATATTATGATCCAAAAACATTCACAACTCAATATGACTAAACCACCAAGGGTCCTCTCAAGTCAAACTATAAGAGATATGTACTTCTAATTCTGAAACTGACAGAAAAAATACTCAGAGCATAAGGATATGATTAAGTACAAATTCAATAACAGTTGGTTAACAAAAAATATTAACATATTGACAAAAGAGAGAACCTAAATGCTAGTTAACTATGAAGACATACATGTTCTAGCTGCATGAAATAGCTATCTCGTGCAAGTTTTATAGGGCACGTCCAATAATTGTATTATTCTTTCTAGATAAAGTTTTGAAATAATGAGCAGTTGAGCAATACTACGTACATCAAACTGAAAAACGATATACAAACAATATCAAAATAGTATCAGTTGACCTGAACAATAAACGGTCATGTTCCAGCGGCTGCTGCTGTAACTAAAACAACTTGCCCATGTGTCATTTGACCTACCCAAAGGCAACATAAGTCAATTAAGATAAGAGCATGACGCAATATACATTCTAAAATTGATCCTAAAATGTATCTGACCAAATATGAGGTCCAACCCACACGATAAACTACCAAAAAAGAGTTGTGTATCAAGATAACCTTATCAACATAAATCAAAGCAGTCAGTCCTGACATTAGCATAGCAACAACCATGGGTATGATCTTGGCACATGAAGACGTTTGGCTAGAACCTTTCATCAAGATGTATAGAAAAAACTATAACTGATAGACAGAGCTAATAATATTTAGAAGTAAAACCTCAAAAGGCTAGAAACAATTTCAGTGTAAGGAAGATATGGCCAGCAGTTGAACAACTACGCTTCAGTTCCATAAGGTTAGTTTTTAATAAGGTAAGAAAATCCCTAGAGTGGCAGCTATAATTGTTCAAAATTTATTTGGCTGGGATTATCTTTTTTTTTTACTTCTTAGGTGATTCATGTAAAATAAAGCCACAATTTTTCACGGAGAAGAAGACATTTCGATTTTGTGTTCTTAATCCAAGAACATAGAATGCAATGGAGGCAGCATAATATATTTTTTCACATGAAGATAGCTACACTATCTGAAAAAGAACGCAGACTTTGAATAACAAAACGATTCATTGCAAGAATATAGCTAATAACTCTATTGAAGTTTTAAATATTGCTTCATGCCTTGCAATTTGCCTCTGCAAGAGTAGTTCCCCTAATATCAAAATCTGGCTGATTCTTTCTTCTGTGTTGTAAATTGAATAAGTGCAAAATTAAATTAAAAATGAATTAGAATATGCAAACATGTTCATGTAGTAATAAGACACTTCAGAAGAATCTCATGTATACTGGGTTTCCTCAAGAAGTAGCAATTATAATCAGCTAGTTTTCATGTAATAATAGCACATTAAAAAGACCCTGTATCACAACTAACTAAAGTACAAAACCTAGGGCGGGAGAAAAAAAATCTAGAACATGAGATGCTTGTAATGTAAGAAACTCCTTGACTCACACAACAGTAGATCAAATTTTGGACCTCGTTGTAGAAACGAAAAACATTTAACAATTTGAAATAATAAATGCATGCCATCAGGTGCCGTCCGAGAAGATGCCATCGCTGAGCTAAATATATGCTTGGCCATCAGATGTCAGTCGTTGCCGCTGAACTAATCTAGTAATCAATCTCAATTACTCATCTCTATCTAATATGTTCTATATTGCACTGAACTAAATATACGATTGTGAGCGGATACTCAATAGATCTTAATGTGCTGCCACTGATTCTTAGTTGGTGCGTGCGAGCGTATCAACAAAACATGCATCAATCGGGCACCTTCATATCCAGTTTCTGAATTTTTATCAAAGGGAAGAGCAAAATCCTAACGGCAGCGACATGTCTCACCTCCATCCCATGACCATGTCTGCCGGCCCAACACGGATTGTTGGAACACCATCGAATTGAGTAGAGACAATAAGACAGGCTAACACTACACTCAGCTCTTGGCAGGAGAGCTCCATAGGAAAATCTCTCAGAATGCTTATCCTCTAGCCATAGTGATCTTGCCACGAGAATGACGAATGCATTCACTTCGCGCCTGTCCACTCAGCTAGAATACTTGTTGCATCCGGAGTTGGAATAAATTTCTTAGCATGTGGGTGATGGAATTTTGCAACAAGGTTCAGTGTTGGCAAGAACAGATTCTGCTGCCATCCACTGCAGAGAGTGGTCCAACTGAAACCATGGATCGTTGGAAAGCGGAATTCTATGGACCTAGTACACCCACGAGAACCAGGATGGGATCAACAGCATCGCATCAGCAATAGGGTGTCAAGGTGGGATCCCGGTGGGATGTCAGTTCAAATTTTGATGTCAAAATTTGTACTAAAAAAATCAAATTATACTACAAGTGGGACAAAAGTGGGATCCCACTTGATACCCTTAATCAGCAAGAGTGCGCCACCTGACTGGTGCTTTGACTGTAAGCAAAAGCAAACATGTTACCCTAACACTAGCCCGACCCAGCGGAACGGTTCGTTCCATCTTCCTCACGTACAAAGTAGGCACCTGCAACGCTGCCATGGCGTCTCCACTTTCCGGGGACATATGCTGTGAACTAGCTCCATCAGGTGTACTAATGCACTAACCAATGTGTACCATTTTTCGCGAAAACGCAAAAGCTTTGCGTTTCGATTCATTGATAGAAAAAGAAGTTTACATTACAAGCCTAAGAAAAGGCCGAACACCCACAGAACACACCCGACACTCAAACTAGACTACGACAAAAAGGCCGAAATCCGTCGAGTGCTCCTCCAGGACGCTGCAGAGTGAGCTCCTCCGCAAGACAGAACCCTTGCCGATGAAAGTCGCAGTGCTTGTGCATCGCCGAAATTACCAAGAGCCTGCCAGCCGCAGCCAAGACGCGTACCACCTGAATCCCGCGAGCCCACCACGGCTCAGCTGGGAGCATTGCTGCTCCGGCCTCGACCCAAATCCAAGGAACGCCGTCGGCGCAGCGGCTAGCTCCCGGCAACCTCGACAGACGTGCAAGCGTGCAGTCTTCAGCAGCCCGCCAACAAACACAGAGGCCAGCCCACCACTGCTCATCCAGAGGCATGCTCGCGCTATTCGAGGAAGATCCTCGACGCGCAAGCCACCGCGATACCACTCAAGAGGCCGGCGCGCTACCTGCATCGCAAAACACCTCCCATGTGGTCAGCGCTGAGATCCACGAGGAAGAACTACGGCCCGAACTCAAGTTCCCAAGACGACGCCTCCAAGGAGGGTACGACGTCCAAGACGCCGTCGTCGCCCGATTTGACTAGCCAAATCTGAGGTTTTCACCCGGAACATGAGACCCTAGGCAAGGGAGGTGCTGAAACTCCTCGATGACGCCACAAGAGGAAAACGGCGCCCTCAGACGTCGCCGTCACCGGCCCCGAAAGGCTGGGCTTTCGCCCAGAGCATGGTTCCTCACCACTGCAGGCACTGTCCAATCTTCGCCAAGACCTCCTGCGCTGACCCTTTTCTCTCAAAGCGCTAGCCTTGGTAGCGCAACCCGCCGGCAGCACGTCCAGTGCGCCAGGTTGGGGGCAGCCATGCCCACAAAGGGACAGGCCGTCTAAGAGGGGCACTACCGAGCCGCAAGCGGCGCAGGTGCCACCATGGGGTGGGTTGCTGCGGGACTGCACACATCCACCTCAGAGAGCATCGCCGGCCACCCAGCCCCGTCCACCTTGTCGCCAGCGCCGCACGGAGCCGCCACGTCAAGATGGCGTAGGGTTCCGCTCAACCCGGCCAGAGCAGCAGCACCATGCGCTCGGAGCCGAGGAGGACGGACAAGGAGGAGGTGCCTAGCCGCACCCAGGCGCAGGAGGGCGGAACGGCCAGGGCCCACCAAACCCAGATCGGGCCCAAAGGGCCCAGGCCCGAGCCATCAAGCCGGCGCCGCCATGGCACCATCTCCGGCCGCCCAGCACCACCTGCCGCCAGCGCCGTCGCCGTCGTCCCAGCGCCGTCGCCGCCATCCCCAGCGCCGTCGCCGTCCACCAGCTTGGCCGCGCCGCCCGCCGCCGGACTTGGTGGCCGCCCAGCAGCCGCCGCCTCCAGCACGGGGTCGCCGCCACCACGAACCACGCCGCTGCAGAGGCAGCCGCGCCGCCGCGCCCCTCGTCGCGCCGCCCTCACTGGCCCCGTCGGCCCGCGCCAAGTCCGCCACGCGAGGGGGAGAAGAGTCCCCGCCGCCGCCAGCGCCCGGGCTTTGCCCAGCGACGCCCTCCGGCGGCGGCGAGGGGAGGGAGGAGCAGGGGGAGGGCTCTGGGACGGTGGCGGCTAGGGTTCCCTCCCGTCGCCCACGGGAGCGACGAGGGGGAACGGGCTTTTTCCTTTCTCCTCCACCAATGTGTACCATTGGATATGAAATTGATTCTCTGGATTTCAGCGGGTTGCTAGGCGTTCAAACCCCCTCCGACAGCTACACATTTTAACAAAAACTTCACTCCCACCTGGACTCGCACTCTTGCCGCATGTGCCATGGGCGAGGTTGAACTGCTGCTCCTCACGGTAGAGTCTAGGTATGTGGGTCGGTTTATGAATTAGTTTGATTCATTTGGAGAGGCAAGGGTGGCAAAACGACCTCTATGTAATGGAACAGGAAAAGAGTTATGTATTTTTTAACAGGTCGATAATTGGATTAGAAAATTTCGGGCTTCAGTATGGACAATAGGCAAAACTGTCAATAGTTAAGCCCATGATTCCTTCAAATATTCACAGCTCTGATGACTTCTGATTATTGTGAAGTTGGAGGTTCCCTATCACTTTCCTTATCCGCTGCCATTACACAAATTAAGCAATTCTATTTTTTCCCAATACAATTGAGTGGCGATCTGATATTTTGTATTTGTTTTCGTGTGAGTTTCTAATGTTGTTAGTATAGGCTCTAACTGAATTTCAGTCACAATTATTTTGCGAGAACTAGAATGTCAGTAATCTTAGGATGTTAGTGATACTACACTGTACTGATTAGCAGGTCATACAAATTCTAGATGCTTTGTGTGTTAATGTATTCTCAGCTTCTCATTGGTCAGATCTGAAACAGTGTAACCCAACCTTGCATTCATCAATGGAGCCTAATACACCACAATGATAGCAGCAAGAACACACACGCTGCCATGTTCCGTAGGAAATAAAAAAAACATGCATGCTACCCTGTTCCGTATGAAATTTGAAACCGTTCATCTTTTCATCACATAATAGCGACGCGGCCAAGCTCGCCTAGCCATCTAGTATCCATAATCTACAAACCATTCGACAATTATATTATTGAAACTTCCGTTTCTGTCGAAAATTAATATACCATATATTTTCTAATAATAACTTTATTCATAGTAAGAAGGTCAAAGCCTTCACATTAAGATTACATAGATTTAGATATAGGCATTGAAGAACTTCAAATTGGTACAAACTTGTGGGGCGAATCCATCACCCTTTTGTATGGTACTCCATTACCGAAGGTTGATTCCGCATCTAATTGTGATTTTTATTTTCCCAACGATGTTTTATTCTAGCATATATATCTTTATTTTAGTTTCAGATTTTGTAGGAAAGACACTCAAAAGAGTGCCTTATTTTCTGATATTTATTAATAGTAGGGAAGCTGAAAGACACCACGAACGTTTACTGTAGTGCCTTCACCGATCTCAGTCCTGGAAACATATCCATAACGGCCATCAGTGGAGCTGCGACTTGCATTTTCCACCTTCTTGTTGTAGATATAATCCCAGTGCTTAGGGAAGTGCCCTTCCTCACGAATTTCAGTGTACACCTACAGACAGAAAATATAAGAATAAGAACTAGTAGAGTTTAAAATAGAGGCCATGTTTTCTAGTTGAAAAATATACAAAGTAAATTCAATTGGCTTTAATTTAGTTGTTTGTATGATTTTAAGTCAAATGAATTGAGATGCCAATACGAACATATACCCTTGTCCCTACATAAGATTCACACTGTAAAGTTCACCTTTCACTTTTTTATTGTAAATACATTTATATATTATTAATAGACTAGTCATTCTATCTCATAGTAATAATTAATAGGATCCTGTAAGAGAAATAAGTAAAATTTTGAAAGTATTTACCCCATTGTCACCAACGTATGGGATGCCCCAAGAGAACAACCAATCACACGAGCTGCCACCGGAGGGGACCTTGCTACGATACACAACGGCAGCAGATGAACCAGACGTGAAAGTTGGGTGGACATGGAGAAATGCCCCCCATTGCCCATTCTGAATCTGTGATGGGTATGGTGTATCATAGATATGGCCATGCCAATCCTTATAGGTAACGAAGCTCAAAGTGGTACCGGTGGCATTGTAGATGAGGCATTTTGCAGATATTCCATCACCGTACCTAGTTGTGTGTAGCCAAAAATGTTAGTATTTGCCCTTTCTCGAATTCAGTTGGCAATAACTTAAGTATCGTTAATCCCCAAATAAAGTCCTTATATGAAACAAAATTATTTTTTGGTGCATATCTACCCACCTATCAAAGATCAAACTAGTCTGTTTTTAATTGCAATAGAACCAGAAATAATTAGGTAACACCACTAATATAAAACAAACCTTTTCTTCAGGTTGTCGACGAAATTTTGTGCGTCAATATCCTTACCACCGGCGTTGATCATCTTCATGGCATAGTCTGCAACATCGTTTTGGCTAATGGGTTCGTTATACTCTCCTGTGGCTCTCAACGTCTCCACTGAAATGGGGATACCAAACACTCCTGACGCCATTTTGTTTCTTTGCTTTGACAATTTATGGGTTTCTTAGATCGCTCTGAGAAATTATGGGTTGTTTCGCAAGTATTTATACACGATGTGGATAAAGTTATGACAGTGAGGAGGTATAACAAGTGTGTGGAGGAGGTGAAGCGAGAGAGAGCGCGTAGGAAGACAAGAACATCCACCAAACAACCAACAGCTGAGGGACAGTGGGGCTTGTATGATACCCTCCTCACCAAAATATAGTGCATATTAGTTTTATCTGAAGTCATGATTCGTAAAGTTTGACCAACTATGTTGAAAGATGTATGAACATCTATAACGTCAAACGTATATAATATAAATGTACATTATACACTTAGTTGGATAATAATTAGCTGGCTAGCTCACAATTAGTTGGATGCATGTTTCAAGGTTGGACTAATAGTGAGACAAAAGTCTGATGCAAAGCATAACAAAGCCGTGGTATATGCAAAGACATTATTTTGACAAGAAACCGCATCTCCTCTCACTTGCTTTCCTATGGACGCCTCTCATTTGATCATTAATTTTCTTTCTTCCTCGCCGTCCACCTCTTCCCATCTTTATTAACACCAACCATTCTCGGCTTGGCCGCCATGACTCGTCACAAAACCAACGGGTGAGAGAGGTCACAAGCAATCCCGCCCAGGCGCCCCTTGCCTTGTGGTATACCGTGCAAGCTCCTCGTAATCAAGCTCCTCATAATCAAGCTGGCCGATTTGATAAACCAGCAACGGTTGATTAGTCAAGGAAATATTTAGCTAGTCTGATTGCTTTTTGGAGCGACTCTGCACTGCGTTTAGTAGTACGGAGTATGTACTAGCTGTGTAACATCAGCTGATAAGTAAGTCAACTAATAATTAGTCTTTTGTAGTCAATCGCTCCCTAAGTATCCATGAAAATGGCGTAAATATTTTTGCAAGTTATTTACACCCTTTCCATGAGAACGGAGTGAATATATGATTTTTTTTCATTGTAGTTTTCTCTGTAACATTTTGTTTACATATTCTTTTGATTATTTCTGTACTACTACGATCTAAGTGTATATTGTAGTGTTGCCTAAATGATTATCCCGCGGTTTGTATACTTCGGAAATTTTGGGTCGAACGCAACGTGATAATTTAGTTCAATGCTAGAACGAATGGTTGACTATGCAGGTTTCCAACAATTTGATTTTTTATTATAATGCAAAATCCATTTTATATATTTATTTTCATATTTCATAATCATCATTTCTAATTTTTTTATATGACTAAAAGGTTAACAATAGGCACGCCAAAAGTTTGGTGAGGCATGCCCTTTGCCAAAGTCATAGGTTCGCCACTGATTGTCCAGTGAGGGAGGCCCGCCTTGTTACGGGAGAGTTTTTGGGGAAAAACTTTTCTTCTTGATTTCGCGAGGCGTGCTTGGGAATGGTCTGTTTTATGGACCACTGAGGTAACTACGACATGCGGGTGGAAATCAGAGCTTGATTTGGTGGAGTGGCTATTCCCTCTTGCTCCAGTGTGTCGTCTGATGGCCTAATTCAACCCTAAGAAGAATGCATTTTTCTGTCTCAGGAGTGAATCTCAGTGACTATGGGCATCTCCAAGGGCGCGAAGCATTTCGGACCGCCAAATTGTCCACGGGCGTCCGTTTCTGTCACCTGGCGGACGCGAAAATGGTCGCGCGTCCGTTTGCGTCTGGGGCTGGCTCCAGTGGGGCGAAGCATTTTCGGCGCAGGGCAGAATTCAAAAAAAAGATTGTAGCCTCAAATTTGCACGAAATTACAGCCGCAAATTGAGGTCTGCAATATGTTCATCACACTTTGCACAAGGTACGGCGCAAAGTGAAGTCCAAAAGGGGCACAACAAGGCCTGAACAGCAATAAAAAAAGTCCAAAAGGAGGCCAAGGTGCTGGGCGCATGGCGATGGCGATTAGGCGTCTCGCGCGCGGATTTCGGCGCGCCTCTTCATGAACCATGCACTGGTGTCGTCGTTGACGCCGCTCAAGTCGGTAAGCATGATCGTTGTGTCTTCTGCACGGGTCTTGGCCTCGGCGTCCATCCTTCTCGCCTCGGCGTCACGCAATTTGGCCTCAGCGTCTGCCTTTTTGGCATCGACGTCCATCCTTTGGACCTCAATGACCTCTTTCGCGAGGTTGTGGTAGATGGCAGTTGCGGCCTCTTTTTCCAGACGCCTCTTCTCATCCCTAGCAGCCAAGACGGCAAGATTCTCAGCCATTATCTTCTCCATGCTCTGGGTGAACGCAATGGCCTGCGCCTCCCGGGCTAGATCGGCCTTGGTAGCCTTATGGCCTCGGGGACGAGGTGGAAGGGGTTGACCGCTGTCCCATTCCTCACAGCTTCGTTGTAGGACGCAAAGCTTGTCCTCCACTTCTGCGCGTCCTTGAGCACGTCCCAGCAATGGACCATATGGAAGCCCTTCTTATGCACTGCCCTGAACCTCTCCAAGGCGTCGGATACCTGCAATCAACGAAGCCGTGCGGCTTCGATGTCCTCCGCATCTTCCGTCGGTGCCCAGTCATCATGCGGGCCTGTCCCGACCCGATCGTCGCCAACGAAGCCGCCGCCAAAGATCATGGCCTCGATGTCTGCCTCATTCCGGTCCTTCCAGTAGGCCTACGAATGACCGGACGTCAGACGCATGATACATGACAGTCGCACACATTGAGAGAGCTCACGTACCGGGTCGTCCATCGTCGGGGCAGGCGGCGCTATTTCGTCGAACAGGATGCGGGGCACATGCATGCTCTCCTCCGGCAGCTGGCGCGTCTTGTGTGTCGAGTCACCGCTTCTAGGCGTCCGGTTGAGGCCGGGAACTGCCGCCCCGTTGAACTGCACCGGCGGCACGCCGGAGACGAACCGCGACGCCGGGTGGACCTGCAAGGGAGCGGGAGTTCCAGGACGCAGCTAGGAACTTACCGAGCTCACCGACGAGGCCGGAGGAGCGACGCCGGCGATCCCCTCTATCTTCACGAGCATGTAGTCCTCCGCTAAGCTCGGATGGAGGGCTACTGCGCGACACCGACTTTGATCTGGATCTTCTAGGTGTGTTGGTTGGCGGCCGCGGCAGTCTTGTCTGTCTGATTCTTGCGCCGGCTGATGGCGTGTAACTCACTCGTTCGTTGGGAACCCCAAGAGGAAAGGTATGATGCGCACAGTAGCAAGTTTTCCCTAAAAAGAAACCAA
This sequence comes from Lolium multiflorum, assembly GCA_030979885.1. NCBI lineage: Eukaryota > Viridiplantae > Streptophyta > Magnoliopsida > Poales > Poaceae > Lolium > Lolium multiflorum. Next base: position 134,423,924 of record CM061751.1, on the reverse strand, counting down.
GGTTTAATCGAACCAGTAGGAGCCAAGAAGCACGTTGAAGGTTGATGGTGGCGAAATGTGATGCGGCGCAACAACAGGATTCCGGCGCCAACGTGGAACCTGCACAACACAACCCAAGTACTTTGTCCCAACGAAATGTGAGGTTGTCAATCTCACCGGCTTGCTGTAACAAAGGATTAAGCGTATCGAGTGGAAGATGTTTGCAAAGAAAACAGTAAAACACAATTGCAGTAGATTGTATGCTATGTAAAGAATAGGACCGGGGTCCACAGTTCACTAGAGGTGTCTCTCCCATAAGATAAAAGCATGTTGGGTGAACAAATTACATCGGGCAATTGACAAATAGAGAAGGGCATAACAATGCATATACATGATATGATAAATATAGTGAGATTTAATTGGGCATTACGACAAAGTACATAGACCGCCATCCAACTGCATCTATGCCTAAAAAGTCCACCTTCAGGTTATCATCCGAACCCCATTCAAGTTGCTAAGCAACAGACAATTGCATTAAGTATGGTGCGTAATGTAATCGACAACTACATCCTTAGACATAGAATCAATGTTTTATCCCTAGTGGCAACAGCACATCACAACCTTAGAACTTTCTGTCACTGTCCCAGGTGTCAATGAAGGCATGAACCCACTATCGAGCATAAATACTCCCTCTTGGAGTTAAGAGTACAAACTTGGCCAGAGCCTCTACTAATAACGGAGAGCATGCAAGATCATAAACAACACATAAACAATAGATTGATAATCACCATAACATAGTATTCTCTATCCATCGGATCCCGACAAACACAACATTGTAGGATAACGTTGCATAGAAAACAAAAAATTTCCTATCGCGAACACGCAATCCAAGCCAAGATGCAATCTAGAAGACGGTAGCAACGAGGGGATGATCAAGACTAACCCTTGAAGAGATTCCAAAGCCTATAAGAGTAGGCTCTTATTGCTGCGGTAGACGATCACTTGCCGCTTGCAAAAGCGCGTAGAAGATCTTGATCACGATCGGTTCCGGCGCCACGAACGGGCAGCACCTCCGTACTCGGTCACACGTTCGGTTGTTGATGAAGACGACGTCCACCTCCCCGTTCCAGCGGGCAGCGGAAGTAGTAGCTCCTCTTGAATCCGACAGCACGACGGCGTGGTGTCGGTGGCGGTGTAGAAGTTCGGAGCTTCGCTAAGCTATGCGGGATGTGGAGGAGCGGCGGCTAGGGTTTGGGGAGAGGGGGCACCGGCCACTATGGGGTGCGGCCACCTTGGTGGTTCTTGGGTGGCCGGCCCCCTCCCCTTGGCCCCTCATTATATAGGTGGAACCCCAAGAGGTGGTGTCCAAGTCTTCGAATAAGACCCGAACCAAAACCTTCCATAGGAGGGGGAAACCTAGCCCAACTAGGACTCCCACCCAAAGGTGGGATTTCCACCTCCCATATGGGGGGTGGCCGGCCCCCTATGGTGGAGTCCACTTGGGACTCCACCCCATCTAGGGCTGGCCGGCCATGGAGGTGGAGTCCCTTGTGGACTCCACCTTCCTTGGTGGTTTCTTCCGGACTTTTCTAGAACCTTCTAGAACCTTCCAGAACCTTCCGCGACATTTTATTCACATAAAATGACATCCTATATATGAATCTTATTCTCCGGACCATTCCGGAACTCCTCGTGATGTCCGGGATCTCATCCGGGACTCCGAACAAATATTCGAACTCCATTCCATATTCAAGTTCTACCATTTCAACATCCAACTTTAAGTGTGTCACCCTACGGTTCGCGAACTATGCGGACATGGTTGAGTACTCACTCCGACCAATAACCAATAGCGGGATCTGGAGATCCATAATGGCTCCCACATATTCAACGATGACTTTAGTGATCGAATGAACCATTCACATACGATACCAATTCCCTTTGTCACGCGATATTTTACTTGTCCGAGGTTTGATCATCGGTATCACACTATACCTTGTTCAACCTCGTCTCCTGACAAGTACTCTTTACTCGTACCGTGGTATGTGGTCTCTTATGAACTTATTCATATGCTTGCAAGACATTAGACGACATTCCACCGAGAGGGCCCAGAGTATATCTATCCGTCATCGGGATGGACAAATCCCACTGTTGATCCATATGCCTCAACTCATACTTTCCGGATACTTAATCCCACCTTTATAGCCACCCATTTACGCAGTGGTGTTTGGTGTAATCAAAGTACCTTTCCGGTATAAGTGATTTACATGATCTCATGGTCATAAGGACTAGGTAACTATGTATCGAAAGCTTATAGCAAATAACTTAATGACGAGATCTTATGCTACGCTTAATTGGGTGTGTCCATTACATCATTCATACAATGACATAACCTTGTTATTAATAACATCCAATGTTCATGATTATGAAACTAATCATCCATTAATCAACAAGCTAGTTTAAGAGGCATACTAGGGACTTCTTGTTTGTCTACATATCACACATGTACCAATGTTTCGGTTAATACAATTATAGCATGGTATGTAAACATTATCATAAACACAAAGATATATAATAACCATTTATTATTGCCTCTTGGGCATATCTCCAACAGTCTCCCACTTGCACTAGAGTCAATAATCTAGTTTACATATGTAAAGATATAACACCTTGGCCTTCTGGTGCTTTATCATGTATTGCTCACGGGAGAGGTTTTAGTCAACGGATCTGACACGCTCAGAAACGTATGTATTTTGTAATTCATTTGCGTTTTAACGCATCACTCATTTCCAAATGAGTCGGCCTTAAATATGTTTGGTCTTCTGGTGGAACCTTAATTCCGCGGTCTGAAATATGTCACTAATATTGTCACACACAATATAGCTTCAAAGTTCTGACTTTGTCGGAACTACACCAAGTTCTCAAAGAACCTCCTGACTTAATATCCTTTGTCATTGTCAAAACAATGACATATTCTGCCTTCTTTTGTAGAATCCATCACAATATTTAGAACTCTTCTAAATCTAGCATAGACAACTTCTAGCTCATTGTGCTACCTTTTAAACAACACTTAGTCTAATTTGAGATTTGAATTTATATTTTATATGTGACAAAACCAATATCGGTGTAACACCTTACAGCGATTTGTTTGTCATTTCTTCATACAACAATATATATATATATCCTTAGTTCTTCTAAAGTACTCAAGGATATTCTTACTGTCGTTCAATGATCATCATATGAATCATTCTGGTATATGCTCATAACACTTTATAGCACATGATATCTGATTGTGTACATGTTATTCGTGATCTATAATCACTCATGTGTTTTTACTCATTGAGTGTCAGATACACTCAAGTTTTGTTAAACCTTCACATGACAAGAACATTTTCTTAATATTTCTATATTGAACTACTTCAATATCCATCATATGTACTTTGACTTAAACTTATTTATGTGTTTCAATCTATCTTCATAGATCTTGACACTAAATTTGTTTCAGTCCATATCCTTTCATTGAAGTTAATTCTCAATGAAACCTTTTAATCAAGTATATAATTACATCATTTATAACCAACTATATGTCACCTACATAAAGTATTATAAATGTGTCTTAGCACTCCCACTTAATTTCTTGCAAATGCAAGCCTCTTCATCGTCTCTGATGAAATCAAAAACTCTTTGACTATTTCATCTGGTGAAGATTCTAACTCCGTGATACTTACTTCATCCAATTGAAGTTCGTATACCTATCTAGTATTCCACGGACCAGCAAAACTCTTGGTTGTATCTTGTATACACCTTTAATACACACTTCTGTTAAGTAGTGTATTTTGCCATCCTACTAGCATATCTCATAAAAGAAATATGTAGTGATTACTAGAATAATCCACATAGACTATAAGCATTGCTACGGAAGATCTAATCTTATCATAGTCAACTCTTTGAACTTTGTCGTAAACAATTTTTCGACAAGTCGAGCTTCTTTAAGGATATTCCATCCAAGTCCATCAATTTTATAGATCCATTTACTTTCAAAAAGTATTTATCTATCTTGGATTTCATGGCGTATAGCCATTTTAACGGAGTCAGGGCCCATCATAACTTCTTTGTTTGTAGTTGGTTTATCATTGTTCAAAATCAATCCTTTGTTCACAAATCATTTATTTGATCACAAAGTAAACCATACCTACAAGGTTCAATATGTACTTCGATCTCCATGGCTAAAACACTTTGTAGTCATGGGAGTCATGATCGTCGTGGCCGCTTCCGAAACAAATTCCGATGCTGCGCTACTCTGATCATTATGCTCAGGTTCATAAACCTTATCAAATTATATTGTCCTCCCACTCAAATACTTCACTAGAAACAATTTCTCGGAAATAAGAAACATTGACAAACACTTTTGTCTTTGTCTCGTGGGAAGAATTCCCAATTAAATCTCTGGGATAACCAACAAAGACATTCATCCGATTTTGGTTGTAAACTCTTAGACCAAAATTTAAAGAAAGACTATTAGGGTTTATACCCATACCATAACTCGTATGGTGTCATTTCAACGGATCATGATGATGCTCTATTCAGTGTAAAAGCGGTAGTCACTAAAGCATAATCCACAAAAATATAATGGCGTCATAATATTTTATCTCATCATTAATCCAACAAGGTTTGGATACATATCTTGGATACTATATCATCATTATGATACTCCAAGAAATGTGAGTTGTAGAACAATTTCATAACTCTCTTAGATGTTCGCTAAAACTCGTAATTCAAATATTTCTACCATGATCCAATCATAGATATTTGACTTTTCTATTACGATGATTTCCACTTCATGCTGAAATTTATTTGAATCATATTCAAATGTTTCAAACTTTTCCTTATTGAATATATCCACATATATACTCAATTCATTGTTTGAAAGTTTTCATGAAGTAGAAGAATCTCCCGCACACAACTATGCCTAGTGAACCATATACATCATCATGTATTTTTCACTAAGTTAGTTGCCCGTTCAACTCTTGGCCTATGAACAGTATTTTAGTCATTCCTTTTAGAAAAGATTTGCAAGCGCCAAACGATTCAAAAAATCAAATGACTCCAAAAATCCATTTGCATGGAGTTCCTTCATGCGTTCCTCTCTAACATGACCTAAAAGGCGGTTCCACAAATAAGTGGAATTCAAATCATTTGCCTTATGGCATTTTAGCGTCAGTGTTATGTATGTGTGTTTTCACCATTAAGATTCATAATAACTTATCCATTGTACATGGAGTAATGTCATAATTTGAACAACTCATTGTTTTCATTTGACCAGAGCAAAATAACAATTATTAAGTTCTTTATTATAAATTCTAAGGGCTAGGTAGAATGCCAACGACAAACATAATAACACTTTATTATGTTCTAGACGTGCATTATTACCATATTCCTTATTAGTCACTTAGGCCATTGTATTCTTGTATTGCGTTGTTTTGTATGATACTTCATACCAACCAATATGGTACAAATACCCAAGAATTTCATTGTGTGACAAAATGAGGAATACATCCATAACAAGTATATCATTTATATATACCTGAGCTAGACTTTCTAGTCTTTTCTTTCTTTCTGCCAAAATATCCTTTGTAGTTTCTCTTTTAGCTTTCCTCATTATTCATAAAAACACTTCAACATCAATAACTTCTAGGTTTGTTGGTCAAATACCAATAACCTTGAGGTTCTTACTTTGAAGTTGATCATCATATGACAAGTGTTCCAGATTTCACTATTAGTAACTTTGTAATATGATGAACAATTTCACTCATAATTTTATCCATCAATTCATGACAACTTTTTGAGACCATGTCTGTACATGCTAGGCTCATAAAGTTTAACCTTAGTATTCGCATGTGCAAATCTGGCTTGCACCCGTTGTAAGCACACGTAGAATCTATAACACCCGATCATCACGTGATGCTTCGATACGACGAGTCTTAGCAACGGTGCATACTAAGGATGATAACTTCATGGATATGCGAATATCGTTAGTGCTCCAATAGTTGGAGGATTGTGACGCCTGGCGTCTTCAACCTTCATACATTCCCATAAAACTTATGAGTTTATGTAGTCTCACCAAATTATATTCTATCATCTTGCAATAAGGTCTTAGATATCACATATATCTCATACCTTGATTATTTCTGAAAACTAAATTTTCAGCTCCTTACTTTTCAAACAGATTTGAACTTCAAGTTTCACGGAGACAAGATAACTTTAGGTACTAATTGAAACCATAGCTCTTTGAATCAACAATGTGAGGTTTACTAAAAGTTTGCAATAGGACTTAATCAATTCTTGATTCTTTAACAATACGGTACCAATCCGTAAAGTTTCTTGTCAGATTTTAACAGTATTTATATCTCAATAACAAGACTAACGCTTGGTAGAAAAACGGATGCCAATACTACAAAATTAATTCAAAATACTACTCAGACTATGTTTATGATAATTAGTTCATGTTTTAATCTAATTACTAATGAACTCCCACTTAATACAACATCCCTCATAGTTGTAAAGTGGTACACGATCCAAATCCACTACACCAAAACCGATCATCACGTGAGATGATGTAGTTTCAATGGTGAACATCAACATGTTGATCATATCATCCATATGACTCGTGTTCAACCTTTCGGTTTCCATTGTCCCGAGGCCATGTCTGTACATGCTAGGCTCGTCAAGCAAACCCAAGTATTCCGCGTGTGCAACATGGCTTACACCCGTTGTATGTCGAGTTTATCACACCCGATCATCACGAGATGCTTCAAAACGTCGAACAATGCAACGGTGCATACGAGGGAAGAACACTTTATTATCTTGATATTAATGTGAGGGATCATCTTATAATGCTACCGTCGCGATCTAAGCAAAATAAGATGCATAAAGGATTAACATCACATGCAATTCATATGTGATATGATATGGCCCTTTAGTCTTTGCGCCTTCGATCTTCATCTCCAAAGCACGGACATGATCTCCATCATCTTCGGGCATGATCTCCATCATCGTCGGCGTAGCGTCAAGGTTCATGGCGCCGGCTTCATGGTTGTTCACCTCATGTAGCAACTATTACAACTATTTTGAAATACTACTCAACATAAATTTAAAGACAACCATAAGGCTCCTGCCGGTTGCCACAATACAATAATGATCATCTCATACATATTCATCATCACATTATGGCCATATCACATCACCAAACCCTGCAAAAACAAGTTAGACGTCTCTAATTTGGTTTGCATATTTTACGTGGTTTAGGGTTTTCGAGTAAGATCTAATCTACCTACGAACATGAACCACAACGGTGATACTAGTGTTGTCAATAGAAGAGTAAATTGAATCTTCACTATAGTAGGAGAGACAGACACCCGCAAAGCCTCTTATGCAATACAAGTTGCATGTCGAACGAGGAACAAGTCTCATGAACGCGGTCATGTAAAGTTAGTCCGAGCCGCTTCATCCCACTATGCCACAAAGATGCAAAGTACTCAAACTAAAGATAACAAGAGCATCAACGCCCACAAACCATTGTGTTCTACTCGTGCAACCATCTATGCATAGACACGGCTCTGATACCACTGTAGGATAACGTTGCATAGAAAACAAAAATTTTCCTATCGCGAACACGCAATCCAAGCCAAGATGCAATCTAGAAGACGGTAGCAACGAGGGGATGATCAAGACTAACCCTTGAAGAGATTCCAAAGCCTATAAGAGTAGGCTCTTATTGCTGCGGTAGACGATCACTTGCCGCTTGCAAAAGCGCGTAGAAGATCTTGATCACGATCGGTTCCGGCGCCACGAACGGGCAGCACCTCCGTACTCGGTCACACGTTCGGTTGTTGATGAAGACGACGTCCACCTCCCCGTTCCAGCGGGCAGCGGAAGTAGTAGCTCCTCTTGAATCCGACAGCACGACGGCGTGGTGTCGGTGGCGGTGTAGAAGTCCGGCGGAGCTTCGCTAAGCTATGCGGGATGTGGAGGAGGGGCGGCTAGGGTTTGGGGAGAGGGGGGCACCGGCCACTATGGGGTGCGGCCACCTTGGTGGTTCTTGGGTGGCCGGCCCCCTCCCCTTGGCCCCTCATTATATAGGTGGAACCCCAAGAGGTGGTGTCCAAGTCTTCGAATAAGACCCGAACCAAAAACCTTCCATAGGAGGGGAAACCTAGCCCAATTAGGACTCCCACCCAAAGGTGGGATTTCCACCTCCCATGTGGTGGCCCCCCTATGGTGGAGTCCACTTGGGACTCCACCCCATCTAGGGCTGGCCGGCCATGGAGGTGGAGTCCCTTGTGGACTCCACCTTCCTTGGTGGTTTCTTCCGGACTTTTCTAGAACCTTCTAGAACCTTCCATAGAACCTTCCGCGACATTTTATTCACATAAAATGACATCCTATATATGAATCTTATTCTCCGGACCATTCCGGAACTCCTCGTGATGTCCGGGATCTCATCCGGGACTCCGAACAAATATTCGAACTCCATTCCATATTCAAGTTCTACCATTTCAACATCCAACTTTAAGTGTGTCACCCTACGGTTCGCGAACTATGCGGACATGGTTGAGTACTCACTCCGACCAATAACCAATAGCGGGATCTGGAGATCCATAATGGCTCCCACATATTCAACGATGACTTTAGTGATCGAATGAACCATTCACATACGATACCAATTCCCTTTGTCACGCGATATTTTACTTGTCCGAGGTTTGATCATCGGTATCACACTATACCTTGTTCAACCTCGTCTCCTGACAAGTACTCTTTACTCGTACCGTGGTATGTGGTCTCTTATGAACTTATTCATATGCTTGCAAGACATTAGACGACATTCCACCGAGAGGGCCCAGAGTATATCTATCCGTCATCGGGATGGACAAATCCCACTGTTGATCCATATGCCTCAACTCATACTTTCCGGATACTTAATCCCACCTTTATAGCCACCCATTTACGCAGTGGTGTTTGGTGTAATCAAAGTACCTTTCCGGTATAAGTGATTTACATGATCTCATGGTCATAAGGACTAGGTAACTATGTATCGAAAGCTTATAGCAAATAACTTAATGACGAGATCTTATGCTACGCTTAATTGGGTGTGTCCATTACATCATTCATACAATGACATAACCTTGTTATTAATAACATCCAATGTTCATGATTATGAAACTAATCATCCATTAATCAACAAGCTAGTTTAAGAGGCATACTAGGGACTTCTTGTTTGTCTACATATCACACATGTACCAATGTATCGGTTAATACAATTATAGCATGGTATGTAAACATTATCATAAACACAAAGATATATAATAACCATTTATTATTGCCTCTTGGGCATATCTCCAACAAACATATAGTATTACAGATAGATGATCTTGATCATGTTAGGCAGCTCACAAGATCCAACAATGAAGCACAACAAGGAGAAGACGACCATCTAGCTACTGCTATGGACCCATGGTCCGGGGTGAACTACTCACTCATCACTCGGAGGCGATCATGGCGATGAAGAGTCCTCCGGAGATGAATCCCCTCTCCGGCGGTGCCGGAGGCGATCTCTGAATCCCCCGAGATGGGATTCGGCGGCGGCGTCTCTGGAAGGTTTTCCGTATCGTGGCTCTCGCACCGGGGTTTCGCGACGGAGACTTTAAGTAGGCGGAAGGGCAACGCGGGGGCCACGAGGGGCCCAGGGGGCGGGTGGCGCGGCCGGGGGCCGCGCCGCCTGTCATCCGCCGCCTCGGCCCCACTTCGTTATCTCTTCGGTCTTCTGGAAGCTTCGTGCAAAAATAGGACCCTGGGCGAAGATTTCGTCCAATTCCGAGAATATTTCCTTACTAGGATTTCTGAAACCAAAAAGCAGAAAACAACAACTGGCTCTTCGGCATCTTGTTAATAGGTTAGTTCCAGAAAATGCATAAATATGACATATAATGTGCATAAAACATGTAGGTATCATCAATAAAGTAGCATGGAACATAAGAAATTATCGATACGTTGGAGACGTATCAGCAACCCAAGCTTAGTTCTGCTCGTCCCGAGCAGGTAAAACGATAACAAAGATAATTTCTGAAGTGACATGCCATCATAATCTTGATCATACTATTTGTAAACATATGTAATGAATGCAGCGATCAAAACAAAGGTAATGTCATGAGTAAACAAGTGAATCATAAAGCAAAGACTTTTCATGAATAGTACTTCAAGACAAGCATCAATAAGTCTTGCATAAGAGTTAACTCATAAAGCAATAAATCAAAGTAAAGGTGTTGAAGCAACACAAAGGAAGATTAAGTTTCAGCGGTTGCTTTCAACTTATAACATGTATATCTCATGGATATTGTCAACATAAAGTAATATAACAAGTGCAATATGCAAGTATGTAGGAATCAATGCACAGTTCACACAAGTGTTTACTTCTTAAGGTGGAGGGAGATAGGTAAACTGACTCAACAATAAAAGTAAAAGAATGGTCCTTCAAGAGGAAAGCATCGATTGCTGTATTTGTGCTAGAGCTTTTATTTTGAAAACATGAAACAATTTTGTCAACGGTAGTAATAAAGCATATGAGTTATGTAAATTATATCTTACAAGTTGCAAGCCTCATGCATAGTATACTAATAGTGCCCGCACCTCGTCCTACTTAGCTTGGACTACCGGATCTTTGCATGCCATGTTTCAACCAAGTGTCACAAAGGGGTACCTCCATGCCGCCTGTACAAAGGTCTAAGGAGAATGCTCGCATTTTGGATTTCTCGCTTTTGATTATTCTCAACTTAGACATCCATACCGGGACAACATGGACAACAGATAATGGACTCCTCTTAAATGCATAAGCATGTAGCAATGATTATTATTCTCATATGAGATTGAGGATATATGTCCAAAACTGAAACTTCAACCATGATTCATGGCTTTAGTTAGCGGCCCAATGTTCTTCTCTAACAATTTTGCATGCTCCAACCACTAAAATGATAGATCCTTCAGATAAGACGGACATGCATAGTGATGCGCGTAGATGTACACGTCCGTTGGGAACCCCAAGAGGAAGGTATGATGCGCACAGTGGCAAGTTTTCCCTCAGTATGAAACCAAGGTTTAATCGAACCAGTAGGAGCCAAGAAGCACGTTGAAGGTTGATGGTCGCGAAATGTGATGCGGCGCAACACCAGGGATTCCGGCGCCAACTAGGAACCTGCACAACACAACCAAAGTACTTTGCCCCAACGAAACAGTGAGGTTGTCAATCTCACCGGCTTGCTGTAACAAAGGATTAAACGTATCGAGTGGAAGATGTTTGCAAAGAAAACAGTAAAACAAGTAGATTGTATGCTATGTAAAGAATAGGACCGGGGTCCACAGTTCACTAGAGGTGTCTCTCCCATAAGATAAAAGCATGTTGGGTGAACAAATTAGTCGGGCAATTGACAAATAGAGAAAGGCATAATAATGCATATACATGACATGGTAAATATAGTGAGATTTAATTGGGCATTACGACAAAGTACATAGACCGCCATCCAACTGCATCTATGCCTAAAAAGTCCACCTTCAGGTTATCGTCCGAACCCCCTCCAGTATTAAGTTGCAAAGCAACAGACAATTGCATTAAGTATTGTGCGTAATGTAATCAATAACTACATCCTTAGACATAGCATCAATGTTTTATCCCTAGTGGCACAAGCACATCACAACCTTAGAACTTTCTCACTGTCCCAGGTATCAATGAAGGCATGAACCCACTATCGAGCATAATTACTCCCTCTTGGAGTTAAGAGTAAAAACTTGGCCAGAGCCTCTACTAATAACGGAGAGCATGCAAGATCATAAACAACACATGAACAATAGATTGATAATCACCATAATCATAGTACTCTCTATCCATCGGATCCCGACAAACACAACATATAGAATTACATATAGATGATCTTGATCATGTTAGGCAGCTCACAAGATCTAACAATGAAGCACAACAAGGAGAAGACGACCATCTAGCTACTGCTATGGACCCATGGTCCAGGGGTGAACTACTCACTCATCACTCCGGAGGCGATCATGGCGATGTAGAGTCCTCCGGGAGATGAATCCCCTCTCCGGCAGGGTGCCGGAGGCGATCTCCGAATCCCCCGAGATGGGATTCGCGGCGGCGGCGTCTCTGTAAGGTTTTCCGTATCGTGGCTCTCGTCTGGGGGTTTCGCGACGGGAGCTTTAAGTAGGCGGAAGGTCAACGCGAGGGGCACACGAGGGGCCCAGGGCAGGGCCGCGCGGCCAAGGGCCGCGCGCCGGCCACTGGCCCTCGTGGCCCCACTTCGTTAGGTCTTCGGTCTTCTGGAAGCTTCGTGCAAAAATAGGACCCTGGGCGAAAGTTTCGTCCAATTCCGAGAATATTTCTTTACTAGGATTTCTGAAACCAAAAAGCAGAAAACAGCAACTGGCTCTTCGGCATCTTGTTAATAGGTTAGTTCCAGAAAATGCATAAATATGACATATAATGTGCATAAAACATGTAGGTATCATCAATAAAGTAGCATGGAACATAAGAAATTATCGATACGTTGGAGACGTATCAGCATCCCCAAGATTGCTCGTCCCGAGTTAAAACGATAACAAAGATAATTTCTGAAGTGACATGCCATCATAATCTTGATCATACTATTTGTAAACATATGTAATGAATGCAGCGATCAAAGCAAAGGTAATGACATGAGTAAACAACTGAATCATATAGCAAAGACTTTTCATGAATAGTACTTCAAGACAAGCATCAATAAGTCTTGCATAAGAGTTAACTCGTAAAGCAATAAATCAAAGTAAAGGTGTTGAAGCAACACATAGGAAGATTAAGTTTCAGCGGTTGCTTTCAACTTATAACATGTATATCTCATGGATATTGTCAACATAAAGTAATATAACAAGTGCAATATGCAAGTATGTAGGAATCAATGCACAGTTCACACAAGTGTTTGCTTCTTAAGGTGGAAGGAGATAGGTAAACTGACTCAACAATAAAAGTAAAAGAATGGTCCTTCGCAGAGGAAAGCATCGATTGCTGTATTTGTGCTAGAGCTTTTATTTTGAAAACATGAAACAATTTTGTCAACGGTAGTAATAAAGCATATGAGTTATGAAAATTATATCTTACAAGTTGCAAGCCTCACGCATAGTATACTAATAGTGCCCGCACCTCGTCCTACTTAACTTGGACTACCGGATCTTTGCATGCCATGTTTCAACCAAGTGTCACAAAGGGGTACCTCCATGCCGCCTGTACAAAGGTCCAAGGAGAATGCTCGCATTTCGGATTTCTCGCTTTTGATTATTCTCAACTTAGACATCCATACCGGGACAACATGGACAACAGATAATGGACTCCTCTTAAATGCATAAGCATGTAGCAAAGTTATTATTCTCATATGAGATTGAGGATATATGTCCAAAACTGAAACTTCCACCATGATTCATGGCTTTAGTTAGCGGCCCAATGTTCTTCTCTAACAATTTTGCATGCTCCAACCATTAAAATGATAGACCTTCAGACAAGACGGACATGCATAGCAACTCACATGATATTCAACAATAGTTGATGGCGTTCCCCAGAAACATGGTTATCGCACAACAAGCAACTTAATAAAATATAAAGTGCATAAGTACATATTCAATACTACGATAGTTTTTAAGGCTATTTTGTCCCATGAGCTATATATTGCAAAGGTGAATGATGGAATTTTAAAGGTAGCACTCAAGCAATTTACTTTGGAATGGCGGGTAAATACCATGTAGTAGGTAGGTATGGTGGACACAAATGGCATAGTGGTTGGCTCAAGGATTTTGGATGCATGAGAAGTATTCCCTCTCGATACAAGGTTTAGGCTAGCAAGGTTATTTGAAGCAAACTCAAGGATGAACAAGTGCAGCAAGACTCACATAAAAGACATATTGTAAACATTATAAGACTCTACACTGTCTTCCTTGTTGTTCAAAACTCAATACTAGATATTATCTAGACCTTAGAGAAACCAAATATGCAAATCAAATTTTAGCAAGCTCTATGTATTTCTTCATTAATGGGTGCAAAGCATATGATGCAAGAGCTTAAACATGAGCACAACAATTGCCAAGTATCACATTATCCAAGACATTTTTAGAATTACTACATGTAGCATTTTCCAATTCCAACCATATAACAAATTAACGAAGAAGAAACTTCGCCTTGAACATTATGAGTAAAGCCTAAGGACACATGTGTCCATATGCAACAGCGGAACGTGTCTTTCTCCCACAAAGTGAATGCTAGGATCCATCTTATTCAAACAAAAACAAAAACAAAAACAAACCGACGCTCCAAGTAAAGAACACCAGATGTGACTGAATAAAAATATAGTTTCAGGGGAGGAACCTGATGATGTTGTCGATGAAGAAGGGGATGCCTTGGGCATCCCCAAGCTTAGACGCTTGAGTCTTCTTGAAATATGCAGGGATGAACCACGGGGGCATCCCCAAGCTTAGAGCTTTCACTCCTCTTGATCTTAGTATATCATTCTCCTCTCTTGACCCTTGAAAACTTCCTTCACACCAAACTTCAAGCAAACTCATTAGAGGGTTAGTGCATCATTAATAATTCACTCATTCAGAGGTGACACAATCATTCTTTTCACTTCTGGACATTGCATAATGCTACTGGACATTAATGGATCAAAGAAATAAATCCAACATAGCAAAAGAGGCAATGCGAAATAAAAGGCAGAATCTGTCAAAAACAGAACAGTCTGTAAAGACGAATTTATAAATGGCACCAGACTTGCTCAAATGGAAAAACTCAAAACTAATGAAAGTTGCGTATATATCTGAGGATCACGCTCGTAAATTGGCAGATTTTTTCGAATTTTCTACAGAGAATTATGCCCAGATTCGTGACAGACAGCAATGCTGTTTCTGTGCAGCGATCCCAAATATAACATCAACTTTGACATAGAAACTTTACTTGGCACAAAAACATGATAAGGAGAGGTTGCTACAGTAGTAAACAACTTCCAAGACTCAATAAAACAAAAAATTGCTGTAGGTAAAAACATGGGTTGTCTCCCATAAGCGCTTTTCTTTAACGCCTTTCAGCTAGGCGCAGAAAGTGCAAATCAAGTATTATCGAGAGATGGTGTGTCAACCTTACCTTGGGCTTCATCTTTACCTTTCTTAATGTTTTTCTTTCCTTTTGGTTTAGGAAATATATGATTCCCCCTGGTATAGAGGTGAATTTCAGAGTGCCTTCTCCCACATCAATGACTGCTCCCAATAATTTCAGCAAGGATCTTCCGAATATGATTTTTCCTGTTTCAATAATAAGATAATCAATGGATACTGTTCTTCCACGAATGGTTGTATGCACACCTGCAGCTATTCCCTTAGGAATTATGATAGAGTTATCAATAAGAGCTATTTCTTCTCCCCCTTTATCGATTCCCCAAAGTTTCAAAGATTTATAAATGTTTTCAGGCATAAGGCAAAATTCATACATAATATCACAATAGGCATGAAGAGTTCGATCACCGATGACAATTTTAACAGAAGGGTCCCATGATGAAGGTTTAGGATTCTCTAAGACTTGTTCAAGACGATTACGAACACAGTGATAATTATCATTTAAGCGAGATGTACTTATCTCGAGATTGTTCAATCTATTATGAATGCTAATAAGGGCTGAATCAAAGTTATTAGCTGAATCATGTGATGCAACCAATTTCTTTATGGCATTAAAAGCTTGATCCCCATTACAATGAAGGAAATCTCCTCCTACTAAAGTGTCCAAAGCATATCTATAGCGAACCATAAGACCAAAATAAAAATTACTAAGGAGCAAGCTTAGAGTCATTTGAGGTTCAGTTTTGATAAGAAGTAAAAATTCTAGACCAAGCATCCTTAAAACTCTCCTCATCCCCTTGCTTGAAAGTGAACACTAAGTCTTCAGGTGAAGAAGTAACAGGTTCAGAGCTAGACATGGTAATAAAAGTAACTAAAATTTTTTTTTTTGTATTTTAAATATAGAGTGCAGCAAACAAAGTAGTAAATAAAATAAAGCAAGACAAAAACAAAGTAAAGAGATTGAGAAGTGGAGACTCCCTTGCCGTGTCTTGATCTCCCGGCAACGGCGCAAAAGTGCTGCCGTGGGAGGCAATTCTGGTGTAACTTCTCTTCAGATCCCCGCAACGGCGCGAAAAAGTGCTTGATGCGTGAGATGTACACGTCCGTTGGGAACCCCAAGAGGAAGGTATGATGCGCACGGTGGCAAGTTTTCCCTCAGTATGAAACCAAGGTTTAATCGAACCGGAGGAGCCAAGAAGCACGTTGAAGGTTGATGGTCGCGAAATGTGATGCGGCGCAACACCAGGGATTCCGCGCCAACTAGGAACCTGCACAACACAACCAAAGTACTTTGCCCCAACGAAACAGTGAGGTTGTCAATCTCACCGGCTTGCTGTAACAAAGGATTAAACGTATCGAGTGGAAGATGTTTGCAAAGAAAACAGTAAAACAAGTAGATTGTATGCTATGTAAAGAATAGGACCGGGGTCCACAGTTCACTAGAGGTGTCTCTCCCATAAGATAAAAGCATGTTGGGTGAACAAATTACAGTCGGGCAATTGACAAATAGAGAAAGGCATAATAATGCATATACATGACATGGTAAATATAGTGAGATTTAATTGGGCATTACGACAAAGTACATAGACCGCCATCCAACTGCATCTATGCCTAAAAAGTCCACCTTCAGGTTATCGTCCGAACCCCCTCCAGTATTAAGTTGCAAAGCAACAGACAATTGCATTAAGTATTGTGCGTAATGTAATCAATAACTACATCCTTAGACATAGCATCAATGTTTTATCCCTAGTGGCAACAGCACATCACAACCTTAGAACTTTCTGTCACTGTCCCAGGTATCAATGAAGGCATGAACCCACTATCGAGCATAATTACTCCCTCTTGGAGTTAAGAGTAAAAACTTGGCCAGAGCCTCTACTAATAACGGAGAGCATGCAAGATCATAAACAACACATGAACAATAGATTGATAATCACCATAATCATAGTACTCTCTATCCATCGGATCCCGACAAACACAACATATAGAATTACATATAGATGATCTTGATCATGTTAGGCAGCTCACAAGATCTAACAATGAAGCACAACAAGGAGAAGACGACCATCTAGCTACTGCTATGGACCCATGGTCCAGGGGTGAACTACTCACTCATCACTCCGGAGGCGATCATGGCGATGTAGAGTCCTCCGGAGATGAATCCCCTCCCCGTGCCGGAGGCGATCTCCGAATCCCCGAGATGGGATTCGCGGCGGCGCGTCTCTGTAAGGTTTTCCGTATCGTGGCTCTACTGGGGGTTTCGCGACGGAGCTTTAAGTAGGCGGAAGGTCAACGCGAGGGGCCACACGAGGGGCCCAGGGGCAGGGCCGCGCGGCCAAGGGCTGGCCGCGCCGCCACCCCCCGGCTGCCTCGTGGCCCCACTTCGTTAGGTCTTCGGTCTTGGAAGCTTCGTGCAAAAATAGGACCCTGGGCGAAAGTTTCGTCCAATTCCGAGAATATTTCTTTACTAGGATTTCTGAAACCAAAAACAGCAGAAAACAGCAACGGCTCTTCGGCATCTTGTTAATAGGTTAGTTCCAGAAAATGCATAAATATGACATATAATGTGCATAAAACATGTAGGTATCATCAATAAAGTAGCATGGAACATAAGAAATTATCGATACGTTGGAGACGTATCACATAGCAACTCACATGATATTCAACAATAGTTGATGGCGTTCCCCAGAAGCATGGTTATCGCACAACAAGCAACTTAATAAAATATAAAGTGCATAAGTACATATTCAATACTACGATAGTTTTTAAGGCTATTTTGTCCCATGAGCTATATATTGCAAAGGTGAATTATGGAATTTTAAAGGTAGCACTCAAGCAATTTACTTTGGAATGGCGGAGAAATACCATGTAGTAGGTAGGTATGGTGGACACAAATGGCATAGTAGTTGGCTCAAGGATTTTGGATGCATGAGAAGTATTCCCTCTCGATACAAGGTTTAGGCTAGCAAGGTTATTTGAAGCAAACTCAAGGATGAACATGTGCAGCAAAACTCACATAAAAGACATATTGTAAACATTATAAGACTCTACACCGTCTTTCTTGTTGTTCAAAACTCAATACTAGATATTATCTAGACCTTAGAGAGACCAAATATGCAAATCAAATTTTAGCAAGCTCTATGTATTTCTTCATTAATGGGTGCAAAGCATATGATGCAAGAGCTTAAACATGAGCACAACAATTGCCAAGTATCACATTATCCAAGACATTTTAGAATTACTACATGTAGCATTTTCCAATTCCAACCATATAACAATTTAACGAAGAAGAAACTTCGCCTTGAACATTATGAGTAAAGCCTAAGGACACATGTGTCCATATGCAACAGCGGAGCGTGTCTCTCTCAAAGTGAATGCTAGGATCCATTTTATTCAAACAAAAACAAAAACAAAAACAAACCGATGCTCCAAGTAAAGAACACAAGATGTGACTGAATAAAAATATAGTTTCAGGGGAGGAACCTGATGATGTTGTCGATGAAGAAGGGGATGCCTTGGGCATCCCCAAGCTTAGACGCTTGAGTCTTCTTAAAATATGCAGGGGTGAACCACGGGGCATCCCCAAGCTTAGAGCTTTCACTCCTCTTGATCATAGTATATCATTCTCCTCTCTTGACCCTTGAAAACTTCCTTCACACCAAACTTCAAGCAAACTCATTAGAGGGTTAGTGCACAATTAATAATTCACATGTTCAGAGGTGGCACAATCATTCTTTACACTTCTGGACATTGCATAAAGCTACTGGACATTAATGGATCAAAGAAATAAATCCAACATAGCAAAAGAGGCAATGCGAAATAAAAGGCAGAATCTGTCAAAAACAGAACAGTCCGTAAAGACGAATTTAAAGCTGGCACCAGACTTGCTCAAATGGAAAAACTCAAAACTAATGAAAGTTGCGTACATATCTGAGGATCACGCTCGTAAATTGGCAGATTTTTTCGAATTTTCTACAGAGGACTGTGCCCAGATTCGTGACAGACAGCAATGCTGTTTCTGCGCAGCGATCCCAAATATAACATCAACTTTGACATAGAAACTTTACTTGGCACAAAAACATGATAAGGAGAGGTTGCTACAGTAGTAAACAACTTCCAAGACTCAACAAAAAAAATTTGCTGTAGTAAAAACATGGGTTGTCTCCCATAAGCGCTTTTATTTAACGCCTTTCAGCTAGGCGCAGAAAGTGCAAATCAAGTATTATCGAGAGATGAAGCATCAACATCATTTTTCTTGCAAACACAACTTGTTGCAGAGGGTACTTTAGGTGCTCCATTATCCAAATTCTCTATGGTGGTGCTAGGGGTTTTAGAAATTTTAGGCCTATAATAATTCTTTTGTTTAGGCACTTTAGAGGCGTACATGAATTTTTGCTCTTTACCCACATAAGCTTTCTCATTATACTTGAGGGAAGAAAAGGTTGAACCCAAGGTTCCCATAGCTTTTTCAAGTTCATCAATCCTATTGGTTTGATTATCATGGATAACACAAGTTCCTAGGACACTAATTCTTTCATCAATTCCTCCTAGGGATTTATCAAGTTCATCAGTTTTATCCAATAACATTTCCAATTTAGTTTCAATACTTGGAAAATTTTTCTCTATAGTTTCCAATTTTTTCATAACATCCTCAAGAGAGATTTCAATTTTAACTTCATTAACAGGTGGTATTCCAACTAGACTCTCAATGATGCAACTAGCTTCAAAAGCGGGAGTACCTAGGAAATTACCTCCCAAAAGAGTATCAAGAACATATCTATTCCAACTAGATAAACCAACATAAAAGTTCCTAAGAAGGATAGTGGTGGAGTGTTTATTAATGCACCTTTGATGAGCATTACTAATTCTATACCAAGCATCTTTAAAACTTTCTCCACCTTGTTGCTTAAAAGAACGAACTTCAACTTCAGGATTACTCATTTTAGTAGCAATAAAACAAACTAGATAAAGTAAATGTAAGTAACTATTTTTTTTTGTGTTTTTGATATAGAGAGCAAGACAGTAAATAAAGTAAAACTAGCAACTAATTTTTTGTGTGTTTTGTTTAGGTGCAGCAAACAAAGTAATAAATAAAATAAAGCAAGACAAAAACAAAGTAAAGAGATTGAGAAGTGGAGACTCCCCTTGCAGCGTGTTCTTCCGGCAACGGCGAAAAAGAGCTTGATGGCGTGTAACTCACACGTTCGTTGGGAACCCCAAGAGAAAGGTATGATGCGCACAGTAGCAAGTTTTCCTCGAAAGAAACCAAGGTTTAATCGAACCGTAGGAGCCAAGAAGCACGTTGAAGGTTGATGGTGGCGAAATGTGATGCGGCGCAACAACAGGGATTCCGGCGCCAACGTGGAACCTGCACAACACAACCCAAGTACTTTGTCCCAACGAAACAGTGAGGTTGTCAATCTCACCGGCTTGCTGTAACAAAGGATTAAGCGTATCGAGTGGAAGATGTTTGCAAAGAAAACAGTAAAACACAATTGCAGTAGATTGTATGCTATGTAAAGAATAGGACCGGGGTCCACAGTTCACTAGAGGTGTCTCTCCCATAAGATAAAAGCATGTTGGGTGAACAAATTACAGTCGGGCAATTGACAAATAGAGAAGGGCATAACAATGCATATACATGATATGATAAATATAGTGAGATTTAATTGGGCATTACGACAAAGTACATAGACCGCCATCCAACTGCATCTATGCCTAAAAAGTCCACCTTCAGGTTATCATCCGAACCCCATTCAGTATTAAGTTGCTAAGCAACAGACAATTGCATTAAGTATGGTGCGTAATGTAATCGACAACTACATCCTTAGACATAGAATCAATGTTTTATCCCTAGTGGCAACAAGACATCACAACCTTAGAACTTTCTGGGTGTCAATGAAGGCATGAACCCACTATCGAGCATAAATACTCCCTCTTGGAGTTAAGAGTACAAACTTGGCCAGAGCCTCTACTAATAACGGAGAGCATGCAAGATCATAAACAACACATAAATAATAGATTGATAATCACCATAACATAGTATTCTCTATCCATCGGATCCCGACAAACACAACAT
The DNA here is from genome assembly GCA_030979885.1 of Lolium multiflorum. NCBI lineage: Eukaryota > Viridiplantae > Streptophyta > Magnoliopsida > Poales > Poaceae > Lolium > Lolium multiflorum. The sequence continues at coordinate 134,402,683 of CM061751.1, read as the reverse complement.
ATAGTATTACAGATAGATGATCTTGATCATGTTAGGCAGCTCACAAGATCCAACAATGAAGCACAACAAGGAGAAGACGACCATCTAGCTACTGCTATGGACCCATGGTCCAGGGTGAACTACTCACTCATCACTCCGGAGGCGATCATGGCGATGAAGAGTCCTCCGGGAGATGAATCCCTCTCCGGCAGGGTGCCGGAGGCGATCTCCTGAATCCCCGAGATGGATTCGCGGCGGCGGCGTCTGGAAGGTTTTCCGTATCGTGGCTCTCGGTACGGGGTTTCGCGACGGAGACTTAAAGTAGGCGGAAGGGCAACGCGGGGGCCACACGAGGGCCCGGGGCAGGGGTGGCGGCCTGGGCCACGCCGCCCTGTCATCCGGCCGCCTCGTGGCCCCACTTCGTTATCTCTTCGGTCTTCTGGAAGCTTCGTGCAAAATAGGACCCTGGGCGAAGATTTCGTCCATTCCGAGAATATTTCCTTACTAGGATTTCTGAAACCAAAAACAGCAGAAACAAACTGGCTCTTCGGCATCTTGTTAATAGGTTAGTTCCAGAAAATGCATAAATATGACATATAATGTGCATAAAACATGTAGGTATCATCAATAAAGTAGCATGGAACATAAGAAATTATCGATACGTTGGAGACATATCACCCGCGACGCTTCGCGGCCTCCACGATTTTCTCCTCCTTGGAGAGCACCTTCTTTGCCGCTTTCGTCTTTGCCTCCCGGCCGCCGCCGGTGGCGGCCCGCTTTGCTTCCGCCGGAGCTGCACCCTCCATTGTGGCTATGGTCGTGCCTACGGGCGAGTGTGGGGCGGCGGCGGGTGCGAGGGTTTGCTCCGCATCCATGGCGGTGGCTGCGGCGGCGAGAACGTCCATCGCTTCTGGACTGCTCGCGCCGGTCTACTTCGATATTTCGCGCGGGAGGCCCGGCGGGAATAATATCGGCCTCCCTGCCACTGACGCGCGGGTCCTACGTCTTTTTCAGCGGACACTCGGCGCGAGCGTGGAGTGTCCGCGGAGACGCAAACCTGGCGCATATTTGGGCCAGATTTGCGTCTCCGCGGACGGCACGGTCACTTTGCTCGTCCCGCTGGAGCAGGGCCCAGACGCATTTCCGGTGAGGGCGGACGCAAACGGTTGCGTCGCGCCGCTGAAGATGCCCTAAGGATATGTCCGTTCGTAAGGTTTCTATTCCTGAACTCGTATTATGTACACTGTGCTTAGTTTATTGACAAGTAGGAGTAGTATTTTCCTCAGATGAGGGAGGTAGATATCGGTACATATTTTCTATTTTTGTGTGATTAACCAAATTGTTTAATGTCATCGAGTATCTTGGTACTTCCTCCGTTCGAAATTATAAGTTCTGCGTGTATTCTTAGGTTGCAAATTTAATTAATATAATACAAGGTATATATATGTATTATTATTAGAAAGTTTAGATGTTCTACTTTCTAATGATACAATTTTTGTTTTGTACAATTCATGTTATGTTGGTAAAATTAACGATCTAGTTATACATGCTGGCCTTATAGTTATGAACGGAGGTAGTATCCGTTTCTCCCTCTGACTTCAATGGGTCGTAGAGTATGGTCATTCATTTGTTCTTACATTATACCTTTTTGTATTCTTTCCCTAGTTAGTTGCTTTAGGACCTGAAAATTTTAATTATTTTACGCCACTCTTCTATTTTCTTCTCAACTTGAAACTACTCTTCGGAAGTAAAGAGAAAAAACCAAATAAAGGGGTATGGTCATAATTATGTACTGTAATTGACCGATCAAACAAAATAAAATGTACTGTAATTACCACACAAGATGGAACAGAAAAATTTGTGGATTTGACATCTTGATACATAAGTTTGAAACAGTTAACATAAAAATATGTGGATTGTTCCCAGCCATTAGCTAGTGGAGTGATTTCGTTGTCTTTCATTTTCGTCCACTCTCGAGTTTGTAGGTGTTGTGTGGTGGCTTCGGGTTTTCTGATGTATGTTCTTTGTCTGTTCTTTGTTCACTATCTTAATAAAAATCAATAAAGGTCGTATGCATCTATTCAGTGCTGCGTTGGCAGGGATCGCACCTCCATTTCGAAAATAAAAGATGCAACTGATAGTGCTAGCCGCATCTTGCTTGTTCTAGACCACTACAAATGATTCTGTCCTAGCCATAAGTTCTGCAAAGGAATGTACCATATCCTGCACCGTAAGGTTCATCTTGATTAGACGGGTCACCATGGACGATAAGGTTCCTCCCTATCCAGTAAGAATATACCCGTCCATAAGCTTAATTTGTAAGGTTCATCTTGGTTAGCTCTACTAGAACATGAAAGCGCGTTTTGCTGTGTCCGTATATTCTTTAACTAAAGAATAATAGAAAACATTAAAACAATTGAGATTGATTTAGAAAAGAAGTTTATTTTTTCAAGACATAGTGTTAGAATGACATGAAAATGACAAACGTGAATCAGGTGCACTTGTTCCGTTGTGTAAACTTCTACTCCTTCCTCTGCAACAAAAGAGGACCACAGTCCAGTTGCTGAATGGACCATGTTGGAACTGCTACGAGATGAGTTGATTATTCTAGAAATGGTATGTTCAACATATACAGTATGTCCATAACCGCGATCTTTTTAATATACTACGGAGTAGTAAAGTTTCTAAGAGCAGTTAATATACCGGCCGGCAGCTGGACTATCAACCTAGGCTCCAACAAACCTGCCAGCTATTTATGGCTCAAATCTCTAGGCAAAGTATGACGTCAGAAAACATTCATTCGGACATTGTTGGTGACAAGATTAATTGGCATGGATAGCTTGTCCGGCCAGGAGCTAATCACAAACGAAATTAATCTCAACATCAAGGTGGTGTCAATCGTGGCGTGGGCATGGGGGTGCCATCTGGGTTGCCAAACAACTTTATCAACTTATTATATGATCCGATACTTGGTATATAAACTGGATTACATAATATGTGTAAGAAACAAACATGCCCTAAATATGATGATACGATTACAAGTAGCAAATCGAGTACTACGTACTACATGGAGCTAATCAAGAGGAACCTTATATATATGTTCTCACTGGTATGTTCTCACTGGAGTTAATCAAGATGAAGTGTCTTTTGTACAGGTAAAACGTCTAAATCTGGGAAGTATATATGGTCATGCAGCTCATGCCAAGTGCCACTTAGTAAAGAGTAAAGACATCTTCAATCGAAAAACCTAAAGATATCTCATCTCCCCCAAACTTTTGTCAGTATATTTCTTGACCAATTCTATGTTTACATGAATTTGGCTACTACTATATGAATGTCTTGTGCTTATAGGTTCTTCATATGAACCATTACTGAATATTTGGTTAATGATATATTTGAGTTCGATTTTGTTCAGAATAATTGATAGTCTTCTTAGGTATCAGATTTCAGCTACAAAATATTTTATCAATGCTGAAAATTCAAAGGTCTCTTTTGTGGGCCTTTCAATTAATCTAGCTACATGTGCAAGATATAATGTAATAATGTAACTATTTTATGCCTTAATTGTGGTGAACTATATGCTTTATATGTGGTATTAACTGCTCTTAAAAACTTTACTGTATTAAAAAGATCGCAGTTATTGACATATATGTTCAGCATACCATTTCTACAATAATCAACTGTTTTCGTACTAGTTCCAACATGCACCATTCAACAACTGGACTGTGGTCCTCTTTTGTTGTAGAGGAAGGAGTAGAAGTTGACACAATGGAAGAAGTGCACCTGATTCGCATTGTCATTTTCATGTCATTCTAACACTCTATCTTGAAAAAATAAACTTATTTTATAAATCAGTCTCAATCATTTCAATGTTTTCTACTACCTCCGGATCGGTTTAACAGACACGCACATAGTTCAAGAATTTCCTTTGACCATTATTTTAGTTAATAAAATATAGAATATATGTCACAAAAATTATATCGTTGGAAACCTTGTTTGAATACGAATCTAATGGTATAGATTTTGTAGACATATAATTTAAATTTTGTTGACTAAATTAATGGTCAAACTTTGTCTTAAACTGCGTGCGTGCCTGTTAAACCGATGCGGTGGAAGTATTATTCTTTAGTCAAAGATGGACGGGCGCAGCAAAGAGGGCTTTCATGTTCTAGTGGAGCTAATGAAGAGAAACCTTATAAATTAAGCCTATAGAAGGATTTGTTCTCATTGGATAGGGAGGAACCTTATCGTACATGGTGGCCCGTCTAATCAAGACGAACCTTATAGGTAACCGATATGGTACATTCCTTTGCCGAACTTATGGCCAGGTAAGATTCGTTGGTAGTGGTCTAGGACAAGCAAACTGCAACTAGCACTATCGGTCGCGTCTATATCGGGCAAACAATACCACCAACACAGTGGCCCATCTTTTTACAAAAGCAAAACTCATTTAGAACATTAATAATAATTATGTGTCGCACAAACATTGGACTTGATCGATTTTTGGGTAGTTTCTCCTACGGACGAGTACTACGTTGAGAGAGAGAGAGAGGGAGGGGGAGAGAGAGGGAGGGAGGAGGAGCGAGATAGAGGGAGGGAGGGGAGGGAGAGGGATAGGGAGAGAGAGAGATGAACCTTATAGGTAACCGATATGGTACATTCCTTCGCCGAACTTATGGCTAGGTAAGAATCGTTGGTAGTGGTCTAGGACAAGCAAGCCGCGACTAGCACTTTCGGTCGCCTCTATATTGGACAAACAATACCACCAACACAGTGGCCCATCTTTTTACAAAACCAAAAGTCATTTAGAACATTAATAATAATTATGTGTAGCACAAACATTGGACTTGATCGATTGCTGGGTAGTTTCTCCTACCGACGAGTACTACTTTGAGAGAGAGAGAGGGAGGGAGAGGGAGGGAGAGAGGGAGAGGGAGGGAGGGAGAGAGGGAGAGAGGGAGAGGGAGAGGGAGAGAGAGACTGGTAATTTGGGGATTGACTTTCCATGTTAATTGAAGCATCTAAGGTACCTTCTCCTACATGATATATACATATATGTACCTAGGTTGCCCAATGACATCGACAAGACGATGTGTCATATATCCCAACTATCAAGCTATTGGATACAAACTATACTAACAAAACAAAACAGTATATGCATAGCTTTAACTTTATACACATCTTACCTTTAAACAGCTCCCAGAGAATCCAATGATTTAAAAATGTGAAAATTTTATAAAAATTAATTTAACTTATATAAATATAATATTTAAAAAACACAAGTAAATTATCCTACTATATGACAATATGTTTGAAATCCTTTGCCAATTGTCAATAAAGAAATTCCTTTGAAAAATCTATGAAAATTGTTGCATCAAAATAAATTCTTCCACATTGATGTTCAACTTCAACATATATTTTTGTTAATTATTCAAAGTTTATGTATGAGGATGTAAAATCCACGAAACTTTGTTGTTCCATCTTGAGAATAGAGCATGATGCACCACATGAAACGGTAAAACTCCTACGGCCAATAGCTAAGCCGACAATCTGTTATCGGGGCCTTCGGTGTAGCCCGCAGGCGCCTAAGGCTGGAAAAGGGCCATCGGCATTGCTTAGTAATCAGCGTATGGCATAGGACGACGTAAGCTGATGGCTACCGTTGGTATACCCAGGCCGTAGGCATATCAAGAGCTATGCCAACAGTGACACTCAGAATAGCGAGACCGTCGTTACATAACGCCGACACGTTGCGCTGGTGGGCACCTGCGGACGGACACTTGACGGTGTAGAGGTATGCCCTCGGCATAGATGTTACACCGTTTGTAGACATAACCCTAGCTAGTTTTTTTTATTTTCTTTGTTAGTTGTTGCCCATTAAAGATACTTTTGCTATTTTCTAACTTTTTCCTTCGCTACGCATTACGCTATCTTGCAGGCACTTTTTTGTGACTCCGAGGACTAGTGCCAAGGATGCCAAGGAAGCAAGAAATTCCTCACACACCTCGCCACATGGACTCTTGTTGGTACATTGCCACAGTACTTGTTTACTAGTTACCGTTACCTTGCACATCGATATTTAAACTTCCCATATTTTGCTCAAACATGGAGGGATCATTGGTTCATTCCAATAGTTACTTTGGCCGTGCTTCTGCCTCGCCCCACGAATCTCCAACGGTCACTCCACTTCACGTAGGTGGTCCTAGTCATAGTGTCTTTGTCTCTACCCATCGCTTGCCCCATGGCGAGAGCCATGAGTAGCGCCGATACTCATCGATGCTGGTTAGTTACAAGAAAACTCTCCATGCAAAAGTTGGAGTAAAAACAATTCTCCATGCTAAACCTTTGACTTTGAACAATTTTTCATGCATGAACTTTAACTTGCACAATTTTCCATGCTAAATGGGAGTGGTCTTTCATTTTGTAGTGGTGATACTCTCGACAGTGAAGTGTGTGTTGTGCCTGTAGGTTTCGTTGCATGGAAAACAAAAAAAATTCTACCGTAAAAATGAATAAATCAAAGATCCAATCTATGGAAAAGCCAAGATCTAATCTACAAGATCGGACCAACGAGATAGATGAGAAACTAACCCTCGAAGATCCAAAGCCTTAACGAGATCAGATCTCGTGGTTGATGTAGGCGATCCTTCCGGTGCTGCAATCCGGCAACACTTCCGTACTCTCTCACACGTACGGTGTCGACGATGTCCTTCCTCTCCCTATTCCAGCGGGCAGTGGAAGAGTAGATCCCCTCAGAATCCCAGCAGCACGACGGCGTGGTGGTGGTGGTGGAGGAAAATTCCTGCAGGGCTTCGCCTAAGGCGGAGCAGGAGAACCTGAGAGGGAGGAGAGGTGGCAGATTAGGGTTGAGGGAAGGGGCAATGGCCGGTCACACCACCCCTTTTTATATAGTGGGGGGCTCGGCTAGGGTTTCCCCTTGTCCCAAACCCATATAGGGTCGGCGCAAAGGGAGGGGGAACTTTCCTTCGCCCCAAGCCTTCCCCCTTTTTTTAGGATTTCCCCTAAAACCCTAGGGGCTGGCCGGCCTGGGCCTTAAGGGCTGGTGCGTCTGGCCCATTAGGGCTGGGCTGCACCCCCTCAGATCAGGTGGCCCCTCCCAGGGTCGTGGGCCCACTGGTGGCCCCTCTGAAACCTTCTAGAAACACTCCGGTCAAATATCGGAAAATTCTCGAACTTTTTTGAACCCCGGAAAAAGACTTTCCTTATATGAATCCTATTATTCGGACCATTCTGGACCTCCTCGTCATGTCCTGGATCACATCCGAGACTCCGAACAATATTTGGTCTCCATCTCATATTCCATATCTACTAAAGAACATCAAACCATAAGTGTGTCACCCTACGGTTCGCGAACTATGCAGACATGATGGAGACTCCTCTCCGATCAATAACCAATAGCGGGACATGGAGATCCATAATGGATCCCACATATTCAACGACGACTTCGTGATCGAATGAACCATTAACATACGATACAGATTTCCTTTGACACGCGATACTTTACTAATCCGAGGTTCGATCATCGGTATCTGTATAACTAGTTCAACCTCGTTACTGATAAGTACTCTTTACTCGTTACAGTGGTATGTCATCCCTTTTGACCTAGTCGCATGCTTGCAAGATATTTAGATGACATTCAACCGAGAGGGCCCAAAGTATATCTATCCGTCATCATCCATGCGCTTCAACTCATACTTTCAGAATACTTAATACCATCTTTATAACCACTCATTTACGAAGTGGCGTTTGATGTAATCAAAGCATCCATCCGGTGTAAGTGATTTATATAATCTCATGGTCGAAGTATTATGTTACTATGTATCGAAAGCTTATATCAAGACGAACTTAATGACTTGATCTTATGCTATGCTTACTATGGGTGTGTGTCCATCACATCATTCTCCTAATGATATGATCTTGTTATTAACAACATCCAATGTCCATGATCAGGAAACCATGATCATCTTTTAATCAACAAGCTAGTTTAACAAGAGGCTTACTAGGGACTCTTTTATGTTTAAAAAACACACAAGTATTAATGTTTCTGGTTAATACAATTATAGCATGGGATGCAAACATTTCTCATAAACACAAAGATATAATAATAACCACTTTATTGTTGCATCTTGGGCATCTCTCCAACAGTGTCGATGATCGATATCCGTTGATTACCGGTTTGTATCATAGATGTCATTTTGTTACCCGTTTGGAATATGTGTTGTCCCAAACTTATTCCCCCGAACTAAGTGTTGAACTATTCTTGTATCGAACTATGTGTTATATTGGACCTTGGTGTTGTATAGAACTTTGTATTGTATCAAAATTTGGTGTTGTATCAAACTATGTGTTATATATGGATGATGGATGCTATTCATGTTGATATGTTGATATTATAGGGGTTCATAGAAGAAAACAAAAAAAATCTGCATAGCTCATCCCGATTGCCTAGGTCTATCTAGGAGTAATGTTGTAACGAAGATGGTTTCGGTAACGTAGGGTTGCATGCAGTTCTTCTGGTACGATGTAAAGTGCCGCAAGTGCAGCACCTTGTAGTTTCACACACATATGGTGCTCAACGACGCCCCCGTCTATGATCTACGAAGATGCGGAAGTAGATCTTCTGGATTCAGATCCAAGCAATGCTCCCGCATATTGGGTGTAGTTGAACTCCCTCTGTGCGCAGCTCTTCGAGGAACTACACGTAGGAGATAGGCCAAGAGAGAGAGTGTGTGTGAGAGAGAAGGAGAGTTGCTCCCTACTCCCTCATGCCTCCACCTTATATAGGGGGAGGGGAGAAGGGGTGTGGCCAGCCGTAGGGAGGCGGTTGACGGGGCCAAGGGAGGCCTATGCACCCCAATCCCTAAACCCTAGCCACCCACCACATTTCCCATGTGGGGGGTTAGCCGAACCCTTAGTGGGCTCCGCTCCGGGAGGGGCCCATTAAGGGTGGATTGTCTTTTATTATTAAAGAAGTAACTATATTTAATATTAATTCAATTAATTAATATGTATATTACATATTATTTAATTCCCTTGATCCGAGGCACCTCTCGAACCACTCCGACCATCCTTCATATTCTCCCGAAACCTTCTGGTTCTCTCTTCTCTATTCTCTGGTGTTTCCAATGAATCCAAAATACTCTTAATTTTCATTGAACCCTTAAGTGTGTTTCCGTATGGTTCGAGAACTACTCAGACATGATCGAGATGCCTCCCCGATCAATGATCACCAGGGGGTTCTGGAGAACCGTAATGATCCATGTGTATTATACGAATCTATAAAGTCGCTGAACCGCAAACGTCGAGTCCCATTCCTTTGTTACATCGGTACCGACACTTGTACGAGACTTGATCATCGGTATCACCATACCTAGTTCGATCTCATTACCATCAAGGCTATTCAACTCGCTCCTGTGTGATTTCACCCTCATGACCTAGTCATGTGTTGCGTAACTTGGATGTAATTTCACCTAGTGGGCCTAGAGTATCTCCCGTCACGCGGATGAACAAATCATGTTCTTGATACATACGCCTTAACCCATCCCTTCGGAGTACTCAACACACCTTTATGATCACAATATTACGGTGTGATGGTATATATATATAATCGAAGCAGCCTCAGGTGATAGTGATTAGATATGATCTCAAGGTCTAAGGATTAGTTTACTATGCTTTCTTAACTATCGCAATGTGAACTTTGTGACTTGATCGTGTTGCAATACTTATATTTGGAATGTCCATCATATCATTCGCCCAATGATATGACCCCATTGTCAATGATGTGTGTTCATGATCGGAAAACCTCGATCATCGAATGACCACAATGAGCCGTTAGCATATATGCTCACCAGGGACTCTGGTTTGTTTACATACCACACATGCACCAATGTTTTCGTTTGATATAGTTATAGCATGGCATAAAACATGTTATGAACTTTTGATATATAATAATATATACTATTTATTATTTGCCTCTAGGGAATCATATCCAATAGTCTCCCACTTGCACAAGAGTAGAAATCTAGTTGCATTTATGTACTAATCATAACACCATACACTGATGTGCTATTGATCACGCTTGCTCGTGGCAGAGGTTGTTAACAGCCCGAATCAATTCAGATCCATATATTCTTCGCAAATTGTAAATGTCACTGAATTTGACATTTCCCTGTTATCAACATCATAATTTCGTGATTATAAGTTTTGCAGTAGAGTGATACTTTTCTTCTTATGGGCAAAATGACATATTGTTCAATCAAATTGACTTTCACATAATCATCTACAGTTGAAAACACACTCAGCTGAAAGTCGAACTTCCTCATCCAAACTACCAATGCATATTTTAAACGACAACGCATTACATGGGGAGTGGTGTTTTGGAACATGGGAGCATATGCTCCCTCTATTTTGAAATTCATATTACACATATTTTGTCTTTCAAAAAAATTGAAACGAAAAATTCGCACATACATCTTCACGTGCTACGCGCTTACAAAGTTATTTCATAAAAAATGGACTTATCATGTGACGTGTGTAAAAAAGACAAAACCCAGTGCTAAAAATAATGCTTTTTATAAGATAAATTTTCTCTTTTTTTACTTAGACCATAAAAAAATTGATTTTTCGTAAAACTTGACAAATACACATATATTATGGAGATGTACATGTAGAATTTTTCTTCAAAAATTTTCGATAACTCGAAATATAATTTTTTGGTATAGGGAGCATACGCACCCGGGAGCCAAATTGAATTTCTGCATTACATGCCATTTTAATGTCTAACCATGCTTCTTTCAACTTACAGCCTTTATAAATGTAAGTGTTCCAACCTTGTAAGAGCATCTCCAATAGAGGCTGTAAACTGGGCGTGCGCTAAAAAAACTGTCAATATACAGCGTCAGACGCGGTTTTGCGTCCTCCAGCAGACGCTGCAAAGTAGGTCGCGCGGTAAATATTGTAGCGCACGCGCCAGTTTGCGCTATCCCAGCCTGTATATTTGGGGCTTCGCCTAGCGAGCGCTGTATCTGGCTTCTCCACCGCGGAAAGAAAACTGCCGCTCTGAAATATCTTGCTTCTCCGCGCTGCGATGAGGAAATCCGCCGGCCGTCCCTCCGCCATGGCCGCACGCGCCCTAGCTCCTTCTCCCGACGCGCCGTGACCACCCGCGCCCGAGCTCCGCCTCGCCCGATGCGCCATGGACGCCAGTGTCCGAGTTCCCTTCCACCCGCCGCGCCATGGTCGCCGCGCCTGACCTCCCCCATCTCCCGCTGCGCCACGGGCTCCGCCCGTCGTGGTCGGCCTGCTTGGTGGACGCGAGGATGCGGCCGTCGTCCTCGTCCCGCAGCTTGCGGAGGTCGCGGAGGTTGCAGGAGCCGGCCGCCGAGGCCGCCGTTGGTCCGCCAGTGTGCCGCTCCGCCGCAGCACCCTCCCCTCCATCATCAAGAGAATCCCCCCACTGGCCTGGCCTGGGCGTCTGCCGAGCTCCGCCTCCGCTTGCTTGCTGTAGCCGTACACCCATGAAAAAGATCGGTTCTGAATCGATTGGCTTGCCGCACGCGACATGGAATGGACTAGTTATTGCTAGGTTGCTCTCTCTGTTTGTTAGATCGATTGCTTGCTAGATGCACCGTATAGTTGTGAATTTAGTTGATTTTTTCAGATTTATTTGTGGCCTGTTTGATCTTATTTGTTATATGTATGTTGAAAAACTTGTTTGTGGAGCTCTATTTTACAGCCTCTGCTGAAGGGTTGTTTTTGCTCTTCTTAGTTGCGATGTAAAATAGAGCCTCCGGTGAAGCTCGCGTAGACGCTGCGCGCTGCATCCGGATTGAGCGCACTGCAAACGACTTTTACAGCGCCAAATTTTAGAGCCTCTGTTGGAGATGCTCTAAGTCAGCGCAACTTGCACTAGCGTAACAACTTACAATCAAGTTAACTATCATTTATAGATTTTTAGGAAACCTATTATCATTTCTCACCAGACACTAAAAACAAAACTTAAAACTTTGTTCAGTGATTAACTAAGAAATCAGTTTGAAACATGTTCTTCTATCAAAGAACTTAGGTCACATTATGTCTCATACACAATACGGTTTTACTAATAGAACCTTATGACTAAGGAATAAGGAAATATGGCGCACATACATATCGGTTGTAGATGAAATAGTTGTTGATGCAACAGTAATGTTGTTGATGACAACGTTGGTGAAAATGGGGTAAAAATAGATGATGTTGAAGATGACGGTAGGAAGCACTGCTTGACTTGGACGGAAGACGATCCATGATGAAGAGCTTGAGCAGTCGCGCAGAGCGCTTCCCAAAAACCTAATTCGCCATATGCCGTACATGATCACAAAGGCGAGTGATTTTGGAGACCTGCTCTCCCGTTCGCCGGTGCAAGCCAACGGGAGAGATGGAGCAGGCTATGATGGCGGCGCAAGCAGAGAGAGGTGGCAAAACCCTAAATCGTGTATCAGATATGTTTCTGCGGCAACCGGTCAAGAGCTTATACAGGCTCAGGAAATCATAGCCAATGTGAGCCACGCTCACGTCGCACGTTTCGAGTCGGTTACTGATAGCCCGCGATTCAGGAGCGACCTGAAAAGACTAACAACAACGCGTTCGTCTAGAACTTTATTCGTTTTTCCTGCAAAAGAAAGGAAAGTCTTGACTTGAGGCTCAATCAACTCAACACAAACGTGACATGCGCGTCGTGTCGAGTCAAGACGGGCGAGCAAGACGAGCGCACAAACTTATTAGTTTTGTAACAACACACCTTATAAGTAGGTCTAACTTCCTCCCAATTTTTCATGTGAGACTCAAATATGCTCCCACACTCATATGAGCCGCCACCAACTTGAGGTTAAACTCACATGAGCTGCCACATATGTGGTCTTTGAGATTTAGTAAATTTCTAAAATACTACATGGGCCAAAGGGATAGTCCATTATTTCAACAATAACTGATATCTTCGCGATATTAATATACTTCCTCCTTCCTAAAATGTAAGGAGCCTAAGAACGAGTCAAAAGTCAACGTTTTTTTAAGCTTGACCAAGTTTATACACAAAAATATGAACATTTACAATACTAAATTAGTATCAATAGATTCACCATAACGTATATTTTCTAAATATGCTCATTCGACATTGTAAATGTAAAAAAATCCTAATTTCTTTTATCAAAGTTATTAAAGTTTAACTTTTGACCAATCTTTAGACGCGGAAGTATTCCTTTTATCAAAAAATATATACTTGATAATATTGTTCGATTTAACCAGTGCATTGATAATACTAAGCAATGATGTTGATTATGAGGGTTGATCGACTTTGAACAAACTTTGGAACAATTTTATAAGATTAACTTTTTTTTAGATCCCGGTGCAACGCACGAGCATATTTTCTGTAGTTAGCTTAGAGTCTGATTCAATGTATAGCAGAGCCATGTTATGGAAAGACTTTTTCTTAACTCGCTTTTCCGCTGTCGCCTCTCATTTGATTCTTATTATTCCTTCTTCGTGGCCATCCGCCTCTTCCTCTCTTTATAAATACCAACCATTCTTGCCATGGCCGCCACGACTCGTGAAGAAACAACTGCGCGTGAGAGAGGCACAGAAGCAATCCCGCCGTGGAGAAGCCGCTGAACCCCAAGGTGAGGCGTCTGTTTCATCCCCTGTATGTCTAGTGAGGGGGCTCGCCTTTTATGGGAGAGTTTTGGTTCAAACGTTTCGCTTCTTGATTTCGCGAGGGGTGAGTGATTGGGAACGGTCTGTTTATGGACCACTGGGGTAACAACGAGATGTGGGTGGAAAATCCGAGCTTGACCTGGTGGAGTGGCTATTGCCTTAATTCAAACCTTACAAGAATGCATTTTTCTTTCTGGGAGTGAATCTGAGGACGTGTTTGCTCCAAGAATCGTAATGGAAACGTAAGTTTAATCGGTTTACACTGTTAACGTAAATGGAATGGGTAAAAACCTGAATTCTGTTTTGGTTACAACCCGGTAACACTACCACAGGACGGGAGTAGCAGCTACTTGCCAGCAGCGCCATGTCCAGCCACCGAGCAGGATGGACGTGTGCGTAGCTTCCTGTTCCTGTTGTGCTGCGGCGGCTTGCAGTGGCAGCGCCAGCGACAGCTAGCGTTCGGCTTGTAGCGGCGGCGGTGACCACCACGGCGGGTAGGCGGCGGTGGGGATGACCACAGAAGGCGGCAGAGGGGGCGGTGGCGGCGACCACCACAGCAGGCGGCTTGTGGCGGCAAGGACGGAAGAAGTGGTCGGCGATGATGACGATTTGCTGTATTGTTATTCGATTACGTTGGTTACCCAGCGGAATCAGATTTCTATAAGACTGCAATCAATACGGTTTTATCAGATTACAGAGTAACCAAACGAGATTCAATGGAACCGGTTAACGCTGCCATCTGTTAACGTTACAAAACTGTCGGCCAAACACGGTCCAGTGACCAAGGATGTGTGTGTTCATAAGGTTTTTATTCCTGAGCTCGTATTGTGCACACTGTGATAATCCTTTATTTTTTGATTGTCAAGTAGTAGTATTTCCGGCTGATGAGAGAGGTAGATCTCAGTATGTATTATGTCTTCTTTTTCATGTGTTTAATCGAATCGTGTAATATCATCTGAGTAGTATCCTGGTATATGTTCCTCCCTTTGACTTCAGTGGGTCGTAGCAATGGCCATTTCATTTGGTCTTCCCTTCTACTTTTTCTCTATTTTGTCAGGGCTGTAACTATTTCTCAGTCGACTCATAACAACTTTTCTCAATCAGATGATGTTATTAGATCTCAGTTGCAACTCATGTTGCAACCGATGACTAGCACGAATCACGAAGCAAATTTAACGGTTTGGATTTTTTTTTCTCTGTTGCAACTCTACTTGTAACTCAAAAATCCCTATTACAACTCCGCTTGCAACTAAAAAAAAAATCAGATACAACTCAAGTTGCAACTTATATGCACGAATGATGATGATGATGCAATCAAACGGTTGAACACAAACCTAGTTCTTCAGCTAGCTAGAAACTAGGAAATCCTATTTTTAAATTAGTTAGCCTCGGAACATGAAAATATTTAATTATTTTATAGAACTCATATGTTTTCTATTCAAATCGAATCTAATATTCAGAAGTAAAGGGAAAACAATAAAACAAAATAAATGGGTATAGTCATACTTATGTAGCCTAATTGTCTGGTCAAACAAAAATAATTGTAAGGAGTAGCATAATTACAACACAAGATGAACAAGTCATCTTATACATCAAGCTATATTCGGAACAATAAGTTTGTGGATTTGACATCTTGATACATAAACTTGGAACATAACATAAACGCATATGTGGAAATTGCATATAAATATGGAATAATTTATTTTGATGCAACGACTTCCATAAGTTTTGCAAAGGAATTTCTTTATTGAAGATTTGCAATGGCTTTCAAAGATAAACTCGCATAGTTGTATAAATATAGTTTATATAAATATTACAATTATATAAGTTAAATTATTTTATGTCTCTCATAGCTGTTTAAAAAAGCCTGTTTTGACTATATTGATTGATTCCTATTTTCTATCTTCCGTATCCTATGCTACACTCTACACAAAATATATTATTCAATCTATATCCTTTTGCTTACACAAAAGATATTCTAAGCTTCTTTTCCCTAGTTTATTATATATAAAGCCATATAGATGTATAGGGAGGACAGGTACTCAACTAAAATCAAAGATAGTTACGTTGGTATTTAATGGTAAGGTGTGTAGAAACTTAAAACTATCTGTTCTGTTTTGTTAGTATAGTTTCGAGTTAATATCATTATAGTATATGAAATTAGATTTTTTTGGTTGAACAGAAACTTGTTATGTTTTACAAAAAAAAACTTGTTATGGTGTAAAATTATCATATTTTGAAATTGTTATGTTAAGGGACCAGAAGAGAGACCAGGGGGGCGTTCGCCGCCACAACCCCCTCCCCAACCTCGCCTTCTGCCCCCGCTGCTGCCGGAGGAGGCCGTCCCACGGCGGACGGAGGCGGGGAGCATCCCCGGCTCGATTCCCCCCAAAATCCAAATCCCCCCATGTTCCTCCCCTTCCTCGCGTGCCTAGGTGCGCCGCCGTCCCGGCCGTGCTCGGCTTCGTCGCCCCCATGCTCATGCACCCGTGGATGTGCTCCTTCTTGGGGGCCTGCTGGCGCGCTCGGCCCGTGCAGCGGCGGCGCGAGTTCCTGCGTGTCGCGCCCTGGCGGCCTTCGTCGCTTGGTCCTGCGCTTCGCCACCCTTGGCGGCGGGCGCCTGCCTCTCTGGTCATCCTTCCCCATGGTTCTGGCCGTGGAGGCCAGGGGTCTGGGCCAGGGCCTGCCGTCTGCGCTCCCGTCCTGATTGGACCATCGGTGGTTCGGCCACTACCAGACCGGTGGCCCGTGTCCACCTTGGTCGTGGTTTCCGCCGTGTGGGGGAGGTCGGCCTATCCCGACGCGTGTGCCTTCTCCGAGAGAAATCTCTACTCCGGGCATGGTCTGGAACTGGCGGTGACGGCGCTCTCTGCGTTGTATTCCTCCTTGGAGGCACCGTTCTGGAGCTTCGCACCATCGGTCAGATGTGCCTCTCGTCTTCCCGCCGGCCCTTGGGGTGTATCCTTCCGGGGCTGGCTGTTGTCATGGTGGCCTAGGCGGGGCTGCCTGGACGTCCTGGGGTGGCCTCGGCTTGTGTTGCCCTTCGACCACGGGGGCGACACACCGGTGTCGTCGCCCCAGTCTCGGCTATCCGACGCCCTTCGACTGTGCTTGGTCTTGGCGGCACAACTCCATTTGGCTTCGTCGACGGCACACCGGTGTCGTCGCACGGTCTCGGCTATCTGACGCCTTTCGACCGTGCCAGTGATGCTTCTTCATGTGCCCATGTCTGGTGTCCACGTATTCCGCTGCCTGTTCCTCTGGGATGCTCTCCTTCGGTGTCGAGGTTCTCACCGAAGGCCTCCCTGGCGGACGGCTTGAGGCCCTCAAGGCGGCGGTCTGGTTGTGACTTTGCACTGGTTCGCGCCTTGTGGCGTGACTCGATTCTGCATCGCCATTCGACCACGGGGTCGGCACACCCGTGTCGTCGCCCCAGTCTCGGCTATCCGACGCCTTTCGACTGTGTTTGGTCTCGGTTCTGCAGGTCCTTCGTCGTCGCCCGTCGCTTGCCTTGCCAAGTCGTGGTGCTCGTCCTTTGAGATGCTTGACTCCTAGGGGTTACGGTTGGCTTCGTATGCTAACCTCCCCTTCCTTTGTGTTACCTGTTTCTAGTAGGTTTTTCTGTATTTTTTCTGTCTTCTCTCCCTTGTACCCCCTGTATTTCTCCAATCTGTTTGTAAGAACTTGAGCCTCCTATGCTACTTTCGATGGAATGCAACAAGCGGTGGGGATTTCCCCCCGTCAACCTCGGAAAAAAAATTGTTATGTTAAGATGTAATGCTTTCGTAGTTTGAAATTTTCATGCTATGGTTTAAAACTGTCACATTTAGATATTTACAAATATGAAAATCTTATATCACAATGGCCTTCTTTGGTAGCTAGCTTTCAAGCTTGCTTATTTGGTCGAAGAAGCAAACAAATGTGTTCGGTAAATGAGAATGGACTTTTGTAGCTCGGGCTACATGTAGGCCACTTTTTGAACTTACAAAAATTCCATTTTAGACATGTTAAAAAAATTCGAAACAAATATGTTGACGTAGAGAATGTTGAAATCTATTGGTGTGTAAATTTTCAGATTGAAATAAGTTGTATTTTGGGCTCAGAAAAAATAACAAATCTTGATTTCAGCATTGGTGAACAGTAATGAACAGTACACCAAAATTTAGATTTCGTCATTTTGTGAGACTTTGTTATTTTTACTGAGGGCAATATATGATGTATTTCAATCTGAAAATGTACACACCGACATATTTCAACATTCTCTACGTCTACATATTTTTCGATTTTTATTGAAACTTTGAAATAAAAAAAATTGAAATTCGAAAAAGGGAAAACAAAACTGGGCTACATGTAGCCCGGGCTACGCTTGATGTTTTCGTTTGGTAAGTGCCTTATTTGGTTGGCTTAATAGCCAGCTGAAAGCCGTTCCGGCTTTTTGGCTTTAGCAACTTATGTTTTTAAACAGACAACAAGCTACCAGCTAGCTACTGATTTATCAAACACGCCTTCTCTACCAGCTGATAGAACGAGATATAGCTAAACCAGTTGTCTTTTCCAACTCGTCAAAGAAGCCAACCAAACTAGCCAACAACCACAAGCCAACTACTGTTTACCAAACAGGGTTAATTTGACAATCTTAGCTATTAACATGATAAGTTCCGTTCAAAAGTTAGTTGAAATGTTTACACCCAAAAACCTTTGATATGTTATACTATGTTGTAAGTAAATATGACTAACTAAAACTACATATTTTCAGGCTTACATCATGTCTCGTGAGCTGGTTGATTTAACTCCAGGCCAGCTGCGTAAGCTAGCCGATATGATCCATCGACAAGAAGTGGAGAAACTTCAAGAGCTTAAGTTTCAGTCATATGCAGAGCAACAAAAGTA
Organism: Lolium multiflorum; assembly: GCA_030979885.1. Lineage (NCBI taxonomy): Eukaryota > Viridiplantae > Streptophyta > Magnoliopsida > Poales > Poaceae > Lolium > Lolium multiflorum. The sequence continues at coordinate 134,384,110 of CM061751.1, read as the reverse complement.
TCTCCATGACGCCAAATATGCCCATGACAAGGTGTGCAACATCCTTGAGAGTACGCAAGAAATGATAACACAAACTGAGGCCGAGAGGGACGTCACAAAGCAACATATTGCTAAGGATGTCTATGACTACTGCACCAAGGCCATCCAAATATCCCTCCAATTCATCCGTAGTTACAACACACGTCTCGCCTACCTTGAAAAGCTCAAGAGCCACGGTGATTATCTCATCAAGCAGCTAAAGTGGCTCAATCCAGCCACGCAACAGAAGGAAGCTCAGCGCCTTGCTCTTGAGGCCGGCATGTACAAGAAAGCCACGCTTGAGAATGCCAAAAAGTTTCAGCATTTTGTACCAAATCAATTCTCAAAATTGCTCAAGGAAAACAAGATCAAGTTTGAGGATCTCGTGCAAAGGTATGTCCCTACATTATTATTATTATTATTATTATTATTATTATTATTATTATTATTATTATTATTATTATTATTATATTATTATTATTATTATTATTATTATTATTATTATGTATAAATATTATTGAGCTGAAAATGATTACAATAATTTTATATTATTATTAACATTAAATTTCTTACGATGGGAATTCGAAACCTCATACGGTAAAAATCAATATTGAAAGTGTTAGAAATCACTTGTTTATTTTACTCCAGTGAAATTAGTAATATATTGAACTTTTCTGAATTTTTTATAAATTTTGTTGTACTTGCTTTACATTGATGAAATTTGATTAACATTGCTGAATGTTGCTGAGAATAGACAAAATAAAATTTGGTATAACGTAGAAAAGATAATCTTTTTCTACTCTTTTAAAGTTAACGATAGCACTTTTGCAGTAGTGCATGTACCAAAAATTCCTTTCATGCGTGTTCCACTATACTTGCAGCAATATTGCTAAGCTTGGTTTTACGGGGCCTTTTAAAAAGTTGGATGATATCAAAAAGCTACAGGTATGTACTACCTTACTCTTAACCTCGCCCTTTGTAGGCTATCATAAATAAATGCTTGATTAATAATGTTTAAGGTAACATATTACACATTTTGTCTCAGTATTTAAATATTATGATATTATAAGAATTTCTATAAAAAAATAGATTTGTAGTACAAAATTTTAAAAAAAGGAAAGAAGTCTGGATATACAAATTATATTCCAACAAATGAAGAGTCAAAAAATAGAAAGGATTTAGGCCATGTTCTTAAGAGCAACAATTTCTTGAGCTGAACTGAAATAAACTGAACTTAAGTTGTTGAATTTGGTGATTTGAAGTCCTTTTTTAACTATCTAAACTATATGTAAATATTAGCAATATATTAATCAAGTGAAATATTATATAAAAACATTCCAATGGTACCTGAATCGTTTTCGAATTTTATTCGAGTTTATAGTTTTCGAGCACAACTAAACTAAAATAACTTATTGCCAAAATGACAGGGCCTTTTTCCCTTATTTTGGATTGACCTCATTTTAGTTTTACAATAAATTATAGTCTTAATATGGCATGTTCCTTGCAAAAGTAGGGGTTATAGTATATTGTATGGTCCAAGTGGTACTGAATATCGCTGAACTGTATCATGTTCGTCAGGTATATGAAAATATTATTGCCGAAGCGGGACAAGGAAAACCCGTGGTGACTTACTCATTTGAAGCTCTGGGAAAAGTCGGGGTTGCACTTTTGGTTTTTACAGCAGCTGCAATGGTGTGGGACATATACACAGCCGAGGATAAGCTACAAGCAGCGGTTAGGGATTCAGTGAATGCGTTGACTGCTGTAGTTGCCCTTGAGGTCGGAGGTGTTGTCAATGCTGCTGTAGAAGCTGGATTCGTAGCGCTTGACATCGAAATCGCTTCTGCAGTTGTCACTGTAATTGGAGCAGTCGCCGGCTTCGGAGTTGGTGTGCTCATTGGGATTGCTACAAGTGCGCTGCTTGACACTATTTTTAGTAGTGGAACTAGCAAGGTGAAGGTAACAGACGGGCTTACTGTTTGTCGTGTGGCTCCTATGCCCGATGGTCTCCAACTCGCTCGTCTGGTTAAGCATAACTATCCAGACCTGTAAACTGAGTATGCTACTATGGTAGTACTACCCGGACGTTGCTATCTGCTGCTGCTGCTGCCTACTAATACTATATTGTTGTATTGAAGGGATATATTTACCCTCCTGGAATAATCCCCCCGCGTGGCTCCTATGCCCGAAGGGATATTTATGTAAGCACGTAAAGTGCATGTTATGCCCTCCTAAAATAAATAAGTGCATGTGGTCGTCTGCTCCATACGTAAGTGCACTTCTAGAATAATACCCCTTGATCATTAGAGAAGAAAAATAAAACCCACATGTTTCTATCATTTTTTATCGACTCTGGTCTAGTTATAGAAGAAGATGAGAGTTAAATACATATCTATGCTTGAGTTTGATGTGGACTCCAATTTTAATTCCTAGTTTTGCTATTTTTTGTTGTGTTTGAAATGGACCTTTTTTAGAATTCCATGGTGGGCAATTCAAAAACAGATATTAGGCATATTTTGGTCTAATTTGTTTTATAATGGCAAAGGTCGACAATTTAGATCATATTAGATCTAATGACTATTGTTTGTCTAGCACCTAATTCGATGGCTAGAATTTTATTTTATTTTAAGAATTTTTAAGATTTTCCTCTGATTCACGTGGAAACCTCTAAAGGAGATTCTAATCTTCTCTTTCTTAATAGATAGTCCCATTTTTCTCAACATGCAAGCATGCCACATCACTTTGGCAGTTTCAGCTCCATGCCAGCAAATTACTACAGTTTTTGTTCATGTCTGAGCAATTATATCCTGACACATCATGCAGCTCAGCCATGTCATATCTGATGTCATTATTTTTTCTTCTAATATTCCAACGCTGCAGCATGGTGGCCGTATCATCTTCTCCAGAAATCCCTCTCTTTATTTCCTCATTTAAATGCAATTTCACCTGTCCAGTTCTCCCGTGGCTGTTCATGGTCTCTGCATGTTACATCTTCTCTCAGCAGATAAATGACTACTAAACGCCTAATTAATTCGGTTTTGCTATGTCTCAGTCAACTGAGATTTTCTTAAGTCTAAGTCAATTACAAAAAAGTGCTTGAGTTGCACTTTTCTGTTAAAAAAGTGCAATTGCCTAGAAATTAATTGAACTACAATTGCACTTTTCTGAGTTGACTGAGACTTAAGAAAATCTCAGTCAACTTAGACATAGACACACCCTAATTAATTACCTCCTTGCGTTACCACTTGAGCACTTCTCTCCTTGCTGTTTTAAGTTCTCTTCCTCCAACGCTATGCCAAGTTGAAAAATAACATGAGCCTCTTCCTATTTATGTATGGTCAGCTTGAATTGCTTATCCACTGTGTGAAGCGTTCAAGAAACGCATTCTTTCTCTGAGCTCCTCATGCTGCCGCTCAAATCTGCCGCCGCCGTGTCCCTCGCCTCATGTCAGCGTCGCGTGTTGACGTGCTCCTCGACACGTCTTTCTGCTGGCCCTTGCTGCGCGATCGGCGGCAAGGTGGATGGGCTGTTGGCACCTCTTTTGTGATGATCTGCTTAGGTACACTTCGGTGCTTCTTGAGTTTCTCCCCGACCCTTCTGTCCAAGAAAGCAGCTGATATTCCCTGGCATTCCTTATGAATTTATTCTAATGGTTTTACTGTTGATATTATTGTCCATTTATGATTTATTGCAGACTATATAAGGCACTAGAGAAATGTGGTGATGAATATCAAAGATCTCTTTCTTGATGTAGAGGAGTTTTTCTATTACAACAGATTATTTTCAAATTATGGTCAGATTCTTATATTTCTACCTGAGGTTTGTTGGTTCCTTCTACAATATATATCTTTATTGCTTACTTCATTTTGAATGTGGTGATCAATATCACAGACCTTTTCTTACCGTGGAGGAGTTATTCTATTACAACAGATTATTTTAAAATTATGATGAGATTCTTATATTTCTACCTGAGGTTTTGTTGGTTCCTTCTGCGGTATATATCTTCTTGCTTACTTCATTTTCCTAGCTACACTAGCGCAGTACCATAAGTACCTAATGGAGTGCTATGAGATGAATGTATATATTATTTTCCCTTCGGTTTAGTATACTATGCAGGTTTTTCTTTAACTGATATTGGTTTCATATTTCATCGTGTGGTGGCTTGAGATCAAGAATAAATTACTGGCCATTTCTTGGTACTATATTCATATTTATTATCTTATCGAGTGTAGGATGGCTACAAGTCTAGATATTTCAGATCTTACGCATACAGAACTTGTATATATAACATGTTCACGTTTGTCGTTTTTCTAACTCCCATAGAAATGGGAAATTACAAATAAAAATATTGGTGACATTGATATCCGGCTTAATTTTATGTGCTTCAAAATAGGACGATTCATTTCATGTTTAACTCGCAGAGATTTTTTCTTTTGAGCTGTCATATGAACTTTACCAGTTGCAAATTACGGAGTGAAACCCGATTAAAATGATATTTGTAATAGGTGCAAGTGAGCAGATCCAAAGCAATTAGCAGCTTTTACTACTTTTTACAATAGCCTCTACAAATATCTCAATTTTCTCTTACACCATTTATACCACAGATCATTTTGTAATCATCATTAAGAATCTTATAGCTAATGTGTCATCCATAGTTTATTGTACCGCAGTATAATAACATGTTACTAAACTGTTTCTACAAACCTTTTCCGCAGCAACTGTGCTAACTCTTAGCAAGTCTCTCTTTGCTAATTCGTTAGCTAGGAACAGCCTCCCCTATGGCACATGGGCTCTTTTTATTGGCCCGGCTGCTCACGATACTGATTGTCACGTATTGGCTAGCTGGTTCTGGTTCTAAATTGCAATCTAATTTGCAATTAATAAGTGTCAGTTGCAACCCGAATTGCAACCGGCAAAAAATTTGTACTTGCGTTCTATGCCTATGGCTGACTTCCCAAAAAAAAATGCCTAGGGCCACCTACAAGTTCATAACAAGGAACTGTCCTTTATCAGTCACATGGTAGCACCAAGTCGAACTCCCAGGCTCTGTAAAAGTTTCAGCACCAGATAAACTGATGGTATGACGCCTTACAAACAGCAACCACAGGATACGACTAGCATCACATCATTCAAACTATGATAGCCAGCAACCAAGGAGTCAAAGACAGGTCGAAACTAGTACATCGGTTCAGTTAATCCTACACCACGCCCTAAGACATCATCAGGACCACTTATCATCGGAGGCTCCTACGCCCCATGCTGAATCAGAATCTGGCTTTTCAGCCCACTTGTTGACGGTCTCTTGTGGAGTCGCCGCTGGGGCGGTCTCTGTCACTGCCAGAGTCTCCTGTGGAGTCGCCACTGGGGTCTCTTGCTGGGTCGCTGATGGAGAAGCTAGAGCCTCTTGTGAAGCTGTTTCTGCCAGCGGGGCTGGAGTCTCTAGCTGAGCCTCATGTGGAGTGGCTTGCGAGGTCTCTGCCAGCGGGGCTGGAGTCTCTAGCTGAGCCTCCTGTGGAGTGGCTTGCGAGTTCTCTGCCGGAGTTGGTTGAGAAGCCTCGGCTGGTGCTCGATCACGGTTGCGCCTCTGGAAGTACATCTGGGAGACCAGTTCGGCGGGCTCTTCTGCATAGCTCTTCCTCACGTAATTGTCCAGGCACTTGATGTATGAGAAGTCTGTCTGTGTTCCATCTGATGACACCACGTAAAAGCAGCGACTCTCCTGGAACGTGTGGTGTTTGTTAACCTGCAACAAATCAAATGAGCCCATCACACACCCATAAACCAAATTGCTGTATTTCATACTCTATTATAGCGCATCATGGTAGACATAGAATGCACAAGAGCCCATACCATTATATGATCAGTTTCAGAGGACAGCTTCTTCTCCTTTTCAGGGTGGTGCTCCAGAATCTTCTCCTTGATGAACTTCTCATCCTCCAGGGAAAGATTTACACCATCGCTGCAATATTTTAAGATAAAGATAAAAAGTAAATATTTAAGACGGTGTAAACAAAGTACAGAGTAACTGTTTTGCATGTCGCATACTTTTGATCTGTTAGGACCTTTTAAAAACTTGATAGCATACTATGAAGAACACAAAGCGCAAGAAATTGTGAGGTGATTTACCATGATTCACGGAAGATCTTTCTGACCGATAATACAATAGGTTCAATTTCGTGTAAAATTGTTTTTGCATCAGCTGGTAGTTCGAACCGTGGCCTTGGTGGCCTCTCCACAGGTCTCATTGGGGGCCTACCCAGATTGTCTCTTTGGTCTCTCCGGCTTTCTTTGGCAGCCCATCCATCTGATTTCCAGCCTTTGCTGTTGTTAGAAGCACTGCTCTTGTTCAAATCATCAGTACTGGAGTCATTGGCTTGAGCAGAACCCCAGCCATCCCAAGCATCTGGCTCCTTTGCTTCTGAATTCTCGTTTCCCTGGGAAACTGGAGCAGCATTCCATGCATTATCTGACGGTGAAGCAGCCTTTGCAGCCACATTACCCCAGGAATCATTCTGTGCATCCATATGCTCCGCAGAAGAAGTTTGAGTACTTCCCCAAGGAACATCTTCTGCAGTACAAGTCCGAGTCTTAGCTGCCACACTTCCCCAGGAATCATTCTGTGCATCAGTATGCGGCTTAGAAACCTTGTCGTCCCATGTATTTCTTGACAGTGGCCCTGGCTCATTTCCCCAAGAGGCCTGGTCAACATCTTTCTTGCAGGAGCTGGCTTGCTTTTCCCAGGTACCATCACCTCCATCTGAATTCTTTTTGCCCCATGCACTGACTGATGGTGATGCTGGCATGTTCGGCTGCTTACCCCAGTTACCACCACCTCCATCTGTACCCTTTTTAGAACTCTGATCAGCCCAAGTGTTGATTTCAGCTGGTTCTTCAGGAACACTCTTATCCTTTCCCTTTTCACTGCCCCAGCCACCCCAATCAGCACAATCATTCTCCGCTGTCGCAGGCACATTCCAAGATGAATTGCCTTGATCTGCTGGCTGCTTCCCCCAGTTACGACCGCCTCCATCCGTACCCTTCTTAGCACTCTGATCAGGCCAAGTATCGAGTCCAGCTGGTTCTTCTGGCATAGTCTTCTTATCCTTCGCCTTTTCAGTGCCCCAGCCCCCCCAATCAGCAGATTCATTCTCCACTGTCACGGGCACATTCCAAGATGAATTGCCTTGATCTGCTGGCTGCTTCCCCCAGTTACCACCACCTCCATCAGTATCCTTCTTAGCACTCTGATCAGCCCAAGTATCCGCTGGTTCTTCTGGCACAGTCTTCTTATCCTTTACCTTTTCAGTGCCCCAGCCGCCCCAATCAGCGGAATCATTCTCCACTGTCGCAGGCACACTCCAAGAATTGTCTCTTGCACTCGCCGTTGTGCCATTATCCCATGGGCCACCCTTCTCGGTAACTTGTTCTTCAAGACAATCTTCAAAAGTGGGCATATCATCCAGTTCTGGTGATAAGCAGCACATATCATCTATTGCGTTGTCTTCAACAAGGTAGTCCACATCGTCCAAGAATGTGTATCTAGCCTTTTCTTGGTCAGTCCTCACCAAGGCCAGGAAATCATACAGGCCATCACCATACTCCTTGTTGCTTTTTAGCTGCAATGGTCAAATTAAAACACAAAGGTGTAATTTAGCATTGTTAGACCACATCATGTAGTAGCAGAACTTTATAGCAGTATCTAACTTTGGCAAGTGTTGTAGTAAAACGGTAATTCATTTGACTACGTAAATATTGGCTAAAGAGCTATTAATAATATGAACAATAAGCACCAGTGGCAGTGGGTTGAAAGACCCGCTTACCTGATTTTCGTTCCAAAGAATGTCAAAAGATGACCCAGTGCCAAGTGCTGCATGCTTGCCCCACGAACATGATGAGACCACACAACCCAATGAATCAGAATGGCATTTCTCGGCAGCCTTCTCAAAGCATTTCATAGGGGTCTACAAAAGAAGACCAGGACATCAGCATAGTGCATGTTGTGATAAACTCAAATCAAAAGATCTTAGAAATAAACTTACGAACAAGGTGGACTCTGTAAAAGGTACTTGAACTTTTAATGAGCGGAAGGTCGCCTTATAACCAGCATTGTTGAACCCATTCAAGTTACCAGTGCATGTCATGCTGTTTGCCACAAGTACCAGATGGTCCTTAAGAATTCCTTTAGCAACTGTTTTCATAGTTGTTGAAAGGCGCTGCAAAAATCATCAAGCAAAAGAATACCTATTAAGATAGGGTTCAAAGATAAAGTTGAGAAAAGGCGCTGCCCAAATCCACAACCAAAAAACTGTTGCAGAAATTGTTTGACGTCATAAGCATTGCGTAACAGTTGAGTCAAACAGGATGAAAGGTAAATTGCTAAGTAGCTATACATCTCCGAACTAGCCTGCTGTGACTAACCAGACACTGATCTTAAAGATGGTACTATCTACTGATGCCAACAAATTTGAATGATAAATTAGCTAGTCACACCTATACATATTTGCTGGAAAACCGTATTTACCAAACTAAAATAATTGAACACTCACCCCTAATAAAATTAGCTAGTCCCTGTGGTATAGGTACAGTCAAGTAAATCTGGCCAACTTGGACTGATAAAAGAAATATACAAATAGATGATCGCAGCAAAGATAACACTACTCTTTCTTCGCAGTATTAGTCCATGTACACACAGCCAAGGATACGCAAAATCCAGTAACAATTGAATAGGGATTGACCCCCCCCGGTAAGTACTAATTTAAGAACTTAAAACTATCATGCTGTGCCCTTATAAACAGGTGGGCCATATTTTCTTCCCAACTTACGAAGATTTGAGTTAGTGGTCGTCCAGTCCCTTGTGCCATCCCAATGCCAGAGCAAGGCCCATGCCGCTCAGGGGCCCATACCTCGTATGTATACAATATTGATAGTAGCAATTCCTATGTAGCCAACTTGGCCCATAAACATGGGGTAGCTAGTTGGCCAGCTTTCCTGATGACCTAATTTTCTTCACGCTCCCTTCTCACAGTCCCATTAATTACCGAAAAAGAAACTTTCCCACTGGAGCCCAAGAATGATGCTAATGAAAGCAATTGTCTTATAGCATCCCTAAGAATTACCAAAAAAAAAGATTTTTTCCCACTGGAGCCCAAGAATGGTGCTAATGAAAGCAATGGTCTTAGCTTCCCAAAGAAAAGATGTGTAGCAATGATTCGTCAAATTGGGGAAAACTATTTGAGAAAGACATTTGCATCCTTAATTCCCATCCACCAACTCCAAATCTAAAAATACAAATGTTAGTGATCCCGCAAGCAACCCCTAGAGGCCTAGTCAAGGGATTGGACAAGAAATGGGATAATGCCCAGTGCAATGGAGCACGGCAACAATTGTTTGACATGCTGAGACGGTCAAATTTGTTGATCCGTAGCTAAGCAGAGGTATTTAGCTAGTACTTGCTAAAAATGGACCAGGTATTACTACGAGAAAGGAGAACGAACTGTATCTGCTTGCTGGTTTCTCTGGGGAATCTTGGGACTATTTTTAGAAGACCTTCTAATTTACAGAAAAAGGGAGCTCTACCGGTGATTTGAAATCTTTGTCACCAAAGGGTGGATCTTAAATAACACACCTCTTCAGCTTTACAAAAAAAAAAAGGTGCCAAAAGAAAACTCTCCAGATGCAAGAAGGCAAACCTGGACAACTTGATCAAAGGAGCATGCTATGCCAAGAAGTTTCTGCACTTGCTGAATACCATAAGGTATGGACCTTCGTGTGTCGATGAGGTTCATTACTGGGATGCATGCATCCATCGCTATTCTCCATGCGTCACCATTTTGCAAAGCTTCACCTTTCTCAACAACAATTTCTAGTGCTGGCTCACCCTTTGATGCCTTCTTTGTGTGTTTCACCCAAGACGTTGCATCAGACCCAACCCACGTAATTTTGGCCTCTTGAATTCGAGGATCACCTGTAGAGGAGAGCAAATGAAAAAATAGTTGAACTAAAAGTCCTTCACACACATCTGTTATACACCTCCTAAATTATTAATTGAGAAGAATTAATGAGCTGAAAAGAGTACATCTATGAATTTCTTGAGCATAAACTTGCACAAAAATTAGTGGTATCCAAAAAATGAAAAGTATATGTCTAAATCACAGCTATAGCACTGCAAAAGACAACCCCTTTAAAAATACAAAATGCCAACTGCCAAGAGAAACATGATGTTGTTTTGTAGGCCCAGATACGAATTATCCATTTTAATCACTATATATGTAAATGGTGTACCATATTCTCAGTTAAGTCCATCTTTACATAAAAAGATACATATTCGTCATTAAAATGTGTCGGTATACATGCTTTGTAGGCCCAGATATGAATCATCTGTTTCAATCACAATATATGTAAAATGTTGTACCATAATCTCAGTTAAGTGGCCATCTATTACACAAAAAGATGCATATTCATCACTAAAATGTGCCGGTATACATAGTACATAGAAGGACCATCCAAAAGGAATAGGCATTAGAAGACACAAGCGTGAAAATCTACTGTTTTGGTTCTTCCTTGGGTTCAGAGTTCAGTACCCCCTAATGATCTTAACAACCAGGAACTCTGAATACAAAGACAAGGGCCAATCCTTACACAGGTACCATAAGAACAGGCATACAGAACTACCAGTCCACTGAGAACAATAGGCTCATCCAAGAACACGGTTATACGTGACTATACTGATGGAATTCTCTAATTTATATGCGAGCCAGTGTTGAAAAAATTAAAAGGTCTTTTTTCCAATAAGATAGGAGAACAAAATTATATTTTAACAAGAGAATGATTGTAATTTGAAATATCCAGTGAACGAAATTTCCATGGAAGAAGACTAGTTTGTGCAGCTTACGGTACCTTTTATGATTGTATCCAGAAGCACACCACACATAGAATCGGCTAGCACATTCACAGCTTTCTCAACGGATTCAGATAACATAGGAATGTCCTCAGAAAAAGAAAACTGCAAACATGGAACCTTCCCATCAATCGGCTTTTGTGTGAAGGAACAATCACTGCTAGGATCAAGGAGGAAAATTTACACATTAGGTTAACTCTAATAAATATCAGTAATCAGAGATTATATCACATGAAACAGACAACAGTAAATCATATAAAAATGGCAACACTGAACAGTATGCTAATAACAAAGAGTGATGATTCCCGAAACGATAATATACTGATACTACTTGTGTCCAGGCAACCATGTCCCAGCCCCAGGGGTGCAAGGTACCAAATCATTGAAATGTATATCTCTAAACTGATTTGGGATGCAAATAGAGATTGGATATACTGCAGCTGAGAACATAGTACCATAACTCAACCATGTTCTAGTATCATTATTAGGGAACAGATAACCTCATGCTAAGCCAAGAACAGGCAGAAAACACTGTTCTCCCTCTGATTGCAAACAAGCCAATGTAGACATTCTATATATAACTGGTGACTACTCCATGTATAAGTCGTTCAGTAACTGGCACAGTTTACTCCTTCCAATTACGCCCTTGGTGTCATGTTTAAGGGTTGCAATAAATATTCAAACAACAAGAGAAAATTGATTGTGTAAGAGAATGGGCTAGTCTATGTGGGATTATTCAAGGGCACTAAACTCATTTCATGTGTAACTTAGTTCTTGTACAAAAAGCTAAACCGGCTTCTACTATTTGCAGTTCGAGGGAGTATTAAGTACCATCAACCAATTGAAAAGCATTTTCATCATTAGTTCATTACAGTATCACCTACCCTTTCTTTTTGTTATGACCGTACTACTTTAATGGAGTATTTGGGTGGCAAAGACATTGCTACTATTGAGGTTAACAATCTTCTTCTCACTTGCTGTCTTAGTTATTTTGAGTTGGTTATAAATCAATCCCAGCAGGCAGCAGCTCACCCACCGCTGGCAATTTTAATTCAGGGATGCATGTCGGCGGGTTGATTTTTGTTTTACACAAAATAGTAACCACTAAAGAAAGGTTAGCAGTAGGATTTCCCTCCTCTCATACACAAGAACGTCCTTCTCCCTAAACATTTTACTTGCTAACATCTAGGTATTCTCATCATCCTCGTCTCGGTTTATGTTTGCAACACAACATGCATGCATGTTAAGAAGCATGTTAAAGAGTATAAAACATGATAGGAAATAGTTACGAACTACATCAAATATTCAGCTCCCATGTTGAAATAAATATTACCATCTTGATCAAGAACACCAAGTATAAAATACCCTGAAGGAACATTATTAAGCCACCAACAACCAGCAACCACTACAAGCTAGGCCTACCTCTTTCCTGACCAATAACTATGTCATCTAAGATGTAACGACAAAATCATTCCAGAGTAGAGAACAAATAGTTTACCAAGTAGAGAAAGTAATCTTTTTAAACAGGTGTGCGAGATGTCCTTTCTTCATCCCATGTTTCACAGAAACTTCTTGGCATTTATGAAGAATATCCTCGGTGCTAATGTTTGCCGTTTCTAAATGTGCCTGCAAGAAATACATAAAGGCATATGTTGATATATCATTTACATTTAATGAAATATACTTCCCATGTGACACTGATTATGGATCGGAGGGAGTAGAAAACACCACAATACCTTTTGAAGGTGAATATGACCAACAAATGCTGGAGTAGCTTCTGAAGTACCGTCTAAACTTGTTTGTTTCTGATACCTGAAAATGAAAATGCCATATTCATGTCATTCAGCGCAAATGACAACAAATACTAAAAACAATCCTCTAGAGTAATTGTCGGTCTAAAGTTGAGTATGACAACAAATACTAAAATGAAAGTAACTCTAAAATTGACTGCACAGGTATACATACTCAATGCAGATATCAGTGGCACAATCCTCTAGAGTGACTTTCTTTAGACAGCCCTGTACTGCAATAGCAGCCTTTTCTTTGCAGAACTTCTTGGGACAAGAGCAGTCATTAAGAAACAGGATAACTTTTCGATCTTTCGTATCGTTTTTATAGTTAACTTTGGTCTGAAGTATTTCCTGTTAGGTTAAGAATATTAAACAGTAGTTAGGACATAACTTGAGTTGCAATGCATATAATATTTGACTCTACAATTCTTTACAATGCTATTACCTTCATCAACTCCCATGAAGTATTATTACTTTGAGAAGCATCCAAGACAGCCTTATAAGCAGGGTTGGAGATAGCAGTGGCAGCTAAGACACCCACCGGTTCTCCAGGAGTTATATCACTAGGAATATCTGTGGCATCATCTTCTCTGTACTTAAGTTGCATGATTGAATTGCTGCAGATGTTTCTCACAGTTCCATCATAGCATACAACTACATCTCGCAGGATGGCCATTAGACTCTTGAACAGAGTTCCTGGTTCTGTCAACCCTCTTGAGGAGCGGACGATAGTTTCTCTTGTGGATATAGCATGCACCAGCTCCTCATAAGGATTGAGACCATGGAAATATGAACTTTGCACAAGACCATAAGCTTCTGGAGGATGCTGGACTTCATTTCCAACAGGTGGGTGTCTATTCACAAAATTTGAGAAACAGTCCTCCACGAGACGGCTCGAGTAGAACTTCCCCTCGCGGTAGAGTTGCAGACCAACAAAACCAAGCTGTTGAACTACTTTTGACACTGATGGGTCACTCTTTGGGTCAATCAGAAGACCAAGATGAGAGGACTTCACGACAAAATCTGAAATTTGTTGTTTGACGTCCTTTAGATTGTTGTCAACCCGCATTTCCACAAACTGGCCTTTCGAGGACCTTGACTGCTCCAGTACAGCGGACTGTTTCTTTATGCTTTCCTGTGCTTCTTCCAACAGAATCTTGGGCACACTAAAATCTTGCAGACTTACACTAAAACCATCCAGAAGTAAAAATTCCATCAACAAGGGCTGCAGCGCATTTAAGAATTTGAGCGCATCTCCTGGACCCTTTACACAATTAATGGAAGACACTAGATCCGAGAATGAAGCCTGGACGGATTCTTTGGCAAGATCCAGTTTTACGACAGTGCTGTCTTTGACTAGGAATCTGTCCCCTTCACAAGTCAATTCTGCTGGCAATGCACTTTGCAATATTTGTGAGATTGTCCAGTATGGCTTTGACTTGACCACAGCAGGGGCAGGAAGAGAAAGGGACAGAAGCATGGCCAGCTGGTTAGCTGATTCTTTTCTTAACATGGTTCTTGAAGACATGTGTTTCAGAGCTAGCAAACTGTCATTAGATAGCTGCAGGTTTATTTTCCCGTTGTGTGAATTAGTCAGTTGCTTCTCCACACTGAAAAGCTCCAAGGCTTCAGCTTTTGCAGCAAGTGACTGAGGGTAATAAATATGCACACAATCACCGTCAAAATCAGCTGCAAGAGGAGAGCATATAAGGGGATTGATTTTGACTGTATGATCATCGTGGATGTATACTTTAAATGCCTGGAGGGAATGCTTGTGAGTACTAGGTGGCCTGTTCAGGAACACAACATCACCATCAACGATTCTTCTACTGATCGTTTGACCCACTTTAAGTGTGGTATATCCTTTCGATCCTACAGTGATTGCATATGTTGTTTCACCATCTCTATAGGTCAAACAGTCTCCCTTGTCAACAACCTCTTGCAATCTGTTAATGTTGATGTCTGTAACCTGTTCTTCAAAAGTTATTCTTTTTGCCACTTCAGAAGGCAGGCCAACTACATCTACTCCAATGTAGGGATCTCCAGTAAGTACACTGCGTGATGAAAATCCTGACCCTTTGCTGATGAACAATGTCCTCATCTTATCTAACCATTGTTTTGTTGATAAATGCGATGAATCAGTGCTAATTGCATATCTCTTTGCGTCTTGAGGACCCTTCAGAACAAAAGAGTCAAGTTACCACGCTAAACTAGACACCAATGAATCTGATCAGAAAATAAATGCAAATGGCAATGATAAATGATTGTAAGCAGAGGTTCTTTGATCAGCACACCAAGAACACCTGTAAATGTGCAGGAGTTCTCTAATTCTGATGGTAACAAAATACGTGGGCAAGGCCAAAGAGTGCTCAGAAAACTCTTCTTTATGATTGTCTGGAAGAAGTTTTAAAGCTCAAACGAGGATATACACGATCATACATTCATACTGTTAACATTACTAACTTGTTTTGTAAACAAGCATCATGCCGTCTAATGGAACCAATTGTAATCCTACTTCTTAACTAGGTGATAGTTTAGAAACAAGCTTGGAAGGCCTGACTCAAACTTGGTTCATTTCAGCTAGAGCTTTTTTTTATATGGATTTCAGCTAGAGCTTGTTTTGCAGCTATTTTAATTCATGCACCATGTTTTACCATGTAGACATGAATAATTAGTTTACTTACTTCAAAATCATGACACGTACCTTTGTAGTACCCCGGAGCTGTATGTATTGGCCAATAGAAAGTTGTAAATCACTTGATTCAACATCATGTGATTCGAAGTTTGGGGGACCAGCTCTTGACTTTTTAATCTGCTCTATCTTTTGAAGTATCTTCTTCAATAAAGATATAGAGATGTCCTGAAACAAGAAGCAAATAAAATATGGGACATTATTCGTAGGTACAAACCAATCAATAAAATCACGAAGATTCAGTAACCAGACTAACATAGGACATGATGCTCTGCCCATCTGTGAATTCTGGAATATAGAGGCAGTTAGGGGGTACTGGAAGATATTTCATCACATAACCAGACTGAGCGATGTATCCCCGTGCAGCTAGCTTTTTTTTCGTCTCATCCGGAATCTTCTTCAGTATATTCAGAGCCTGGCAAATAATACACGAACAGATAGCAGGTTGCTATTACAAAACAAAAACAAGTGACTCCGTAAGAAATAATCAAGGGATAACTGTAGGGCCTTGGGTAAGGTGATCCTTGCTTTAGACATTACCATGTTTTCAGGGGTAACGAATACATGCCACTCATGAGACTAACATTCCATGATATACCACCCTACAGATTGTAACTGTACATATGTCACTTCTGAGAGATGACAACTTCTTAGTTACCATAAAAGAAATGCATTTCCTTCTTTTTTCATCAACTATTAATTAACATGATCAAATGAAGGTACTTGGCCTTACTAACATTAACTAGTTACAGCCAAGTGATGCTATGTAAGTTCTATACGTGATAAACCAATGCTATGTGTTTCAAAAGTAAGCGGCGCAAATTAATCTCTTGAGGAAGAGCCAACATGGCCCACTAGTTTTATCTGAACCAAACAGGGCCAGGGAGGAAAGGTAATTCATGTGAGAAAGATGTAAATGGAAAAACAGAAAATATATCTGGGGCACACATGCTCCACCTAATCTTATCCAGCAACACTTCTCAAACATCCGATCTGGCACGATCCGCAATCCACTAGTAATTTGCAAATTTTTGAGTCAAAAGTACGGGAAAATTCCTGCATGTTGTACTAGTTGAGATAAGATAAGGCGATACCCTCAAAATACCATGGTGAAATGGGGTACCGCTCCAGAGAAACAGAAAAGGGAAGGTGTCAGCAAATATATACTTCACATATATTCGATACCACTTGCCACTTTTGAACACACTATGATTTTCGTACAGAAATCTCATGTGCACGACTGTACCATGATGTACTGCATCGTAATTTTCTTGAGATTCTTTGGTACGTTTCTAACGGCAAAAAAATTTGCCCGAACTTAAAGTACCTAGGTAAACCCATGCTTAGCTGGATCTTCACCGTCCAAGAAACTACAATGACATCTTGAAAACAGATCAAGATGAGATTATTACCTCTTCTGGAAGCAATATCCTATTGTGGGAGGCTCCACCATAGTGAAATCCATATTGGTCAAGAAAGTTCCAAGAACGTTCCGTCATGTGTTTATTGGGGGGCGTTTTCAGCTCTAAACGAAATGCACCATCTGCTGTCTTGGTTTCCTTCACAGATAGTGCCGGGAGAGCCTAAATAAAGTTGAGGAACATCAGTTGACACTCATCCCATAACACGTGCCATACTGTCATAGTGATAGTGCTGGCACAAAACTAGCAGCAAAACTAAGGCTGTAAAGTAGGAAGCCATCCACACACAAAAAATGTTACTGATGATGATCTCTGATGCCATGGTTGTTGGAAGACTTCCAAGTTTCAATAGTATAATCTCAATAGATAGCACTACTGGATTATGTGTGGTGTAAGTTTTGGTGACAACATGTCACCTGCCAACATAAAATTGAATCAGGTACACTATTATGGCATTTCCCTAGGGTCTACAGATAAAAACTTCCCAATCGACGAACAACTATGTGCCTTAATTCATATCTTCAATTTGATAAATAAATAAAAAGGCAAACCTACAATCATACTTGAGATTACCAAGTCTTCAACCGGACTTTTGATTAAGTACCAGTAAGCTAGTATTACTTGGACTAAATAGAGACCAAGGTCAAATTCAGAAGGTGTAAGAGGAATAGGGTTGACGAGTACCCGACAGTCAGCGTAGTGACATGCCGTTACTGACACATTTTCCTTTCCATTGCTCTGTTTGCCCTGAGACATGAAATGACTTAAATCAAAACAGGGAAATCTGTGTAGAAAAATAAAAGAGTAAGGCTAAGCTATTTTGGCAAATACAAACCTTTCCTTTCTTCATACGACGGCACTTCAAACAAACCAAGGTCAGTAATTGCCTAAGTTCACTGACATGACATGGATGATATATAGGTACAGGCAGCTCAATGTACCCAAAATGCCCTAAAAGTTTGTATCAATTTTATTAGTACAATAAGAGAAACAGGGATACTGGGCACTAAAGGACAACATTTGCGGCAAGAAGAAAAACTAATGAGAAGTTGTTGTTTTCGAACCTTCACATTTGCCATTTTCAGAGGCACCACATGACTCGCATTTCCCTGACTCAAGTGGTAAGCCAAGGAAAGGATTCCCAAGTTGACTGGGATGAGTAACAGGGCAGTCGTTTATAGAGTAAGTACACTGCAGAAGATAAAAGGTTGCATACAGTGAGAAGAATCAAACTGATATGTTTCCTTTTAGTTGAGCATGCATCTCTACATGCCAGAATCACTAGTAAAAGCATCAAAAAGGAGAACGTACTATCTCAGCCTCGGTGGATAGGCTAAGTTTGATACTCTTGATGGCACCTTCAGCGACCAGTACTGCAGATTGGTCCTCCTCCATCGCTCTGTAACAACCACAGTTAACAGAATAAATAAATAAATAAATAAATAAATAAATAAGAAAGATGGGCGAACAACAACCTAGAAACAACCACTATCAAATAGCCTGCCATTGATTGGCAAACCCAGAGCAACAAAAAAAAGGACCAAACAAGAGGCAAGACTTAAGGAGTTGCAGAAAACAGCAGGCATAGACGTATGAATACTTGAAAAAATCCTACCTTTTTTATTTGGAGCTGATTTAAGCAATTTGGAGCTGCAGCTAGAAGTTCGAGATGATGCAGATCCGGTCGCCGGCGTCCTGCTGCGGGTGAGAAACGGCGTGGAGGTGCAGGTTGCGGGGCCGCCTGCTGCTGCTAGGGTTAGGGTGGAAGCTCCCCTGGCTGGACGAGGCCACCGCGTGGAGGGGTAGGTCGGGGAGAGAGGGAGGTCGACGGCCGTTGGAGGAAGAGGCCGGCGCGCGCGCGGACGGCCGGCGCCTGTGCGGGGTCGAGGGAGGGCCGGCTCAACCCGGACCGACGGGCGGCGAGCTCGCGACCTCCATGCCGGTGATGCGGACCTCACGCGCCCACAGGAGGTGCGGCGGGAGGCAAGTCGGAGACGGGATATTGGGAGGAGTCGCCGGAGACGAGATCCGGCGATGAGGAAGAAAGGAGAGGAAAACGAGAAGGGTTTTGGTGGCTCGGAGTGGGGGTTAGGGAATGTTAAATGATCATGAATCACTCTAGGGTTATACTATGTGATTTTAGTAATGCAGAGAAAAGAAAATGAGGAGAGAGTGAGTCTCTCTGTAAAGTTTTAGACAGTCTAAAGTCATGTATTATATATATAATATAAAGATATTATTTTGAATCTTACTTTTTTAGCAAGTCTTTTTACCGAGCCACTTAAATGTGTGTAATGCACAACCATGTGAGGAAAGCGTGTAATACACGGTCAACACACATATTTTCAATTAAAATTTGTGATCATATAAATGTATACTTCCTTCATTTCGCATATCCCCAAAATTTCTTATATTTGAAATGATGTAATATTATAATTAGTTATAAAAATACTTAAAATTAACAACTAAGCAACATCATGTCTACTATTTATTCATTGATGATATTTTTTAAAGGCCACGCATATTTATGCGATTTATAAGGCTTCATTTAGTGGTTTGGATATTGCTCAAAGCTTCATTTCCGTCGTACTTTAGAATATGTACCAAAAATCTCTTCCTTAGTTGAAAACATTCCTATATATGCATTATACAACAATGTTACTCCCTCCATTTCAATTTACAAGTCCAATGTGTATCCCTAAGTCATCAATTTGACCAACTTAACATAAGATATATGTTACCTATACCATTAGAAACTTTAGTTTTTATACTTTCTAACGGTATATTTTTTGTGTTATATAATTCATATTGTATAGATCAAATTGACGACCTAGGTACACGTGCAGGACTAGTAAACAGAAATGAAGGGAGTATAAAAAAATCATGTGCAAAGTATGTATAACTAAACATGGTGTAGATACTAATCATAGGTACCTGAAAATGTAATGCTCCATCATCGCATGAATGCATCAAATTAAAAACCAAATGACCCAACGGAGCATTGTATATGCATGATATGTTACATTGTGTGTTCAATGAACCAGTTAAAGATTGTAATGCAGTTACAAGATTCATACAACTGCTATGACTACAAAAAAAATTGCAGTTCGTTCTTTCATGGTAAATTGACGGAAAGTACTCATTTTCATCAACTATAAGAAAATTGGTATGACATATACGGTGTTAGAAGTCTTTACTATTAAACAGCTACTCATTCATTCGATTGAGTATAGGAGATAAAAGTAAAAATTCTTCAACATCTTTAGAGATGGAAAAGTGGATAAAAGTTAAATCCCTAGAATTACAGTACTCTCGGGTATAAATTTGAATGGGAATACAAGATAAATCCCTAGAATTACAATATTCAGGACAACTTAAAACAACTTTGCATATGAATGGAAAAGCGGTGCAATAACAAGAATTAATCTATCAATGTTATTATGTTAATGTTAACTGTTAAGCACAAATGTACGTTTTTTTCCAGGACAACTGAAAAGAACTTTGCACTTGCAGTTGCTGCTTTTGTAGCTTGTGCTCCCTTTTGATGGTTCAACCTGGATTAATTTGCACAAAGGTCAATGTTAAATCTATTGAAATAAAATAAGAGGATCATATATGGATGAACGAGTTATGGATTATGGGAGAAGGAAACTGGCCCGGGAGAAAGCCAACAAATGAAGAGATATCAGGAAGGGGAAATTCGTGGACCAACCTGGGCGTCCCAGCGCCGCACGTTGCAGCCTCCGCCACAATTTCTCCCATGGGCGTCCCGGCGCCGCGGTTGCCGAGGAGGGTGGCGGCGTTTGCGTCCCCGATGCGTAGAGGAAACGACGGCTCCTTTCGGGGCCCTGACTCGCGAAAAAGAGCAGTGACGGCACGAGGTACGGTGGTGGCGGCGGTGACTGGGATGGCCGGCGAGGTTGGCGGTGGGGCGGCGACGCGATTGGATCGAGATGGAGAGAAGATTAATGTGAGATTTTTTTACAGAAGTGACATATACGGCAAGGAAATAATTTCTAATTAATTGGTATTGATTCCTGATTTGATACGTGAGGCAAACAAGGAAATGTGGAGGAGCGAATTGACTCGAAAAGAGATCGAACGATGGCTGTGAGAGCGGAGAATATGAGATGAGATTGGATGGACCGAATGTGTTTAATGACGACCATCAAACGCGTTGAGTGACAAACTACCAACTGCAATATAATAGTATAGATATATTATTAGAAACCAAAATGTGGTGTTTGATTTGCATGGACCATATGACTACACAACTAAGTTCAACAAGCCGGCTTAACATCCGCCCATCAAAAAAAATCGGCATATCATCCGCCCTCATCTTATGGTGATCAGTATACCAGTGCTTCATCCTCTCTTTTGAAAAGTAAATCCAAAGAAATATGACTCATTTCATTCTCTTTGTTTAAAACTATAAATATGTGGCAGTAAAACACTATCAATTACATCTTTTCCCTGAAGGCAAAAAACCCAAAAATAATGTGAAGGAAAAAAAGACCTACTGTATCTTCATTTTCAGGAAAATACATATCAAATTCGGAAATACTTTTGTACACCCACGCATGGGTGTGGGTGTTTCTATCACCGTTCATTTATTCCTCGAGATTCGTGCCCACCATGAAAGAGAGAAAGATTCCTTTCTCTCTCCTCTTTTTATCCGAATCTTAAAGCACAATGAACGGTGACGGAAACACCCACACCCATGCGTGGGTGTACAAAATCCACTCTCAAGGTTTTCAAAAGGTAAACAATTTCAGAAGTAGAAAATGTTACTACGAAGCTATTTTTGCATTTTTAGGCCAAGTAAAATATATCGGCCAATATATAACTGATAGGCTAGGCTCCATTTCTCACATATCATATTTTTGGAATGTAAGTTTTTGAGGTTGCCGAAACCCCAAACTACATGCATGGGCCGAGAAATCCTTGCGGGCATACCTTAGATATATTGTCACTTGGTGAAATCTAGATCTATTATTTCTTCTTAAGTTACCCCTGTCTTCTGTGATAGTGATTGAGAGAATCAAACAGCTGCTCAAAACGCTCGCTAGTCTTGTGCATTCAAAGCTAGAGATAGTGCTTAGTGTGCTTACACAACACAATAGTCTGATACACTGCTTCAGTTCTCTCAATATAAATTGGCAATTAATGAAAACACTCTTTCTTATGTGTGAAGTACATGGAAACATTAGTCAAAATAATAAACTGATCTTCAGTATCTCCAATGCCTCCAATATACTCATCATCACCATGAGTATCTCATTATAAATGATCGCTCCGTACTGCAAATCGACTATGTTTTTACCTGATTAGGCAATCTTTCCCAGGAAGCAGACAGTGAAGAGTATGAACCAACTGTAAATACCATAAATTTTGTCCAAACGTTCTTACCAAAAGAGCCAACACATGAATAACATGCAAGTTAAAGGATTAAACATCACAAACAACAGCAGAGAAAACTATGGACAACTCGAGTGCTCGACAAACAATTCAGATCTATCAACTCTTGCTACCCAGGAGCCTTGCGTTTCGCTGTTCATCTGCAGGTCATGTAGCAAGTTGTACAAGGCGGTGGTCGATGTGGGCACATGCGCCTCAAACACCAACAATTCCGAGCAAAGAAGGAAAATAATGTTTACATGATTCTCATTCTCGCATTGCCGCGCAGTTCAGCGGAGCATTGTCTTCGGCAGCGAACCACTGAAGTTTGAGCGCGGCGGCGGCCGTAAGCCTCCTGTCGGGGTTGCAGGTGAGGAGCCCTTTGAGGACCTTGAAGCCGTCCTCGGACAGCAGCTCCTCGGGGAACAGCTCGCGCAGCCGTCTGCTGTGCCACCACCCTTTCCGACGCCGCCGCCGCTGCTCCCGACGCCACAGCGGCACCCTGCTGGCCACGAACGACGACTCGTGGGGCTTCCATTCCTTCTTCCCCGGAACACCGAGCACGTCGTAGATCAACCACAGCTGGTCGGAGGCGGAGTCCTCGTTGAAGAGCACCTCGCCGGTGAGCAGCTCCGCCATCACGCAGCCGAGCGACCACGCGTCGACGCGCGCGTCGTAGCCCGGCGTCTCCAACAGCATCTCCGGCGCGCTGTACCTCGTCGTTCCGGCGGCGTAGTACGCGTCGGCGCTGATCTGCCCCCCGGCCACCGACATCGCCGACCCGAAGTCGCCGATCTTGACGTTTCCTGCGCTGTCGACGAGGATGTTCTCTGGCTTGATGTCGCGGTGGACAATGCTATGCTTGTGGATCTCCGCGGCGCCGGATAGAAGCTGTACCATGAGGCGGCGCGCTTCGGGCTCCGAGAACGGCCAGCCGGTGCAGCCCATGCGGTCGCGCAGGATGCGGTCCATGGAAGGCCCGGCGTGCTCCATGACGAGGGAGTAGTCGTACTCGTTTTCCGTGCCCGGGGCGCGCGCGAGGCCGTGGAGGGCGACGATGGAGGGGTGGCCAAGGCAGGCGGCCATGAGGCAGGCTTCCCGCAGGAGCTCGCCGCCGGAGACAGAACGGCAGCATTCGTGGATGGCCTTCATGGCGACGGTCTGGCCGGTTGTAAGGTGTCGCGCCTCGGTCACGACGGCGGCCGAGCCCTCACCTATCTTGTCCAGCTTCTCGTAGCAGCAGGTGCTGAGCATGCACCCCGGCGGCTTGCTGTCGCCGGTCGTCGTCCGTTCCGACTCCGAGGCCGCCGCCGCGGCGACGTCGTCGATCATGGCGGAAATTTCTTCGACCTGCCGGGAGCTCATGGGTGTCTCGGCGGCGTCGTGCTCGTCGAGCATGGCGCAGATGGAGGCGACCCGGGACGCGATGGTGGCCGTGCCCTCGGCCCCGGCGGCGTGCTGGTCCTGGTCGTCGTCAGCCATGTCGCGAGCGGCGGGAAGTGCTGCCATGGTTGCGAGATCGCGTAGGGCAGAGTACCACAACGACAAGTCTTACAACAAGAATGCGAGACGATGTTGAGAGGGATTCAGCCATTATATGGAGGAGGCTCGAGCCGACCAAGTACGATACGAACTCGGAAAGACCCAGCGTAGAGTTCAAGCTCACGCGTGTGTTCGTGCTTCTTTGGAAGGAAACGCGCGCTCGTGCATGGAACTGATTCCGAGTGGGCAGTGACAAAACGAATTGGCAACTCATATTCCAAAACCAGACCCATCGTTTGTTTGGACATAATAGCAAGAATAATAGTCTAACCGGCCATAATAGTTTTGCCACAACATCTATAATCAACTTATAACATGTACAATAGTGGACTATAAAAGTGTATTACTTTTACGATATAAAGTCTATTTTTAGTCTTACAAAGTGGCAATGAGCAAGTGCAAGAGCTCGCTCTTGCATTAGACCCCCACTTATCTTCTCTCACCTAATCTCTCTCATCCAATTAAGCAAAAATATAATATTTTATGTCTTATAGCCTGACTTGACCTTATTATATTTGTTAAAAAAAAGACCTTATTGTACTTGCTCTAATGGATTTTTACAGCCCACCAGTCTCTACTGGATGGAAGGGGACAATCCCGCCAGTGCTATACACCGACCAGGTCGGTACCTACAAGGCACCGCACACCCTGGTCGGGTATTGGGCCAGGACCATTTAGCTTTCTTCTTTCGTTTTCTATTTATGTTTCTGTTCCTATTTTCTTTTTCTTTTTTTTCTATTTCCTTTTTTCATTTTTGTTTCATTTTCTTTTTTGTTTCATTTTTTCCTTTTTGTTTAAATTTGAAAATTTTAAATGTATGAATTACTAAAATAAAAACAAAATTGTTCAAATTCTAAAAAAATTCAAATTCGAGAAAATGTTAAGATTAGAAAATGTTCAAAATCGGAAATTGTTCATATATATAAAATAATAATTTTCGAAAATAATGTTTCCAAATTTTACAAAATATACAAATTTAAAATATGTTCATATTTTTTTAAAATATTTAAAATTTTATATTTTGAGAAAATTTTAGATTTATAATTGATACAAAGAAAAAAAAATAGGGGTAGAAAAAGCTATTAGAGAGCAAAGAGAAGTAAGTCCAACGCTATCTAGTAATTTTCTACCTACTTACCTACTATTGGATTTGAACCAATGACTCCCCCCGTATGAAAGCAGTACTCTAACCATCTTTACTATTATATTGGAGTTGGGGATGGTGTGTCACTTTGACATCAAACATCAGAGAAATCACAGCCGTAGATCATCCTGCAAACACCCCCCCCCCCCTTCTTTCCTATATTGCATTGACGACACACCATGAAATCAGTAGTTGCCTTGTTATCGTCATATTCCCTTTCTCTTCCCACCGCGATTCGGTAGTATGCGCGATTCGGTAGTATGGTCGCCGGTGCCCCAGTCCTTCCCTGGCACCAGGCGGTGGAAAGAACGACACTTCAACGATAAGGAATGCCGGCCGCAGCGACGACGTAACCATCGGCTGAGGGAAGCGGGAATCCAGATGATGCCGGTATTCCGTGGACATTGCAGCTCCTGACATGATTCTTGTCCGGTACCTTGTCAACAACTACACCAAGCTGATCCCCTTTCTTCTCTTGGATTGAAGTTTTTCTTGTTTGATGATAGTCCAAAGTTTATGTGCATGCAATTGATCAGGATGCTACACAAGTTCTGAAAACAGTACCCTTCCCTTAAACCATCACCATTTTTACAGAATTTTTTCCAAATCTGACTGAGGCAGATTTTTCAGTGCCCTGAAGACTCGAGTTGGAGGTATGGCACCTAGACAAGACCTTATTTTTGTGACAATTGTTTTCTTGAAGAAAATTTTCTTGTATATAGTTGCCCAGCTTTTGCTGCCAATCTTGTATTATAGGATGAAGAAACAAGGTAACCAGCATGGGGTTCAGTAATAATGACTTTCAATTACTCATGTGAATTGATCATCGTCCAGGCATCAATTTTTTTTTTGCCGATGACAAGCAATGCATCTGTTCTTTTACAGGTCAGATGATTATGTTGCATTATCCCCCCCCCCCCCGGATCTCTCCTCGTATATATCATTTGGATGATTGGATCCTTACTTAAATTGCTCGATATTCTTATCATGCATGTAGTGATAAAAATGTCATACTATAATTTTTATCATGCAACTTCCCATCACATTCAGGCCTGAAGATTTGGTATTGCAGTCTAGGACATGGTTAGGGCGGATCCCTTTGGTAAAGGCAAGATCGATATGCAATTACTAGGTTCATCTCTGTCTGCTCCTTAGCTTCTTAGGCTCTATTAAATATTTTTTGCTGCTTAGAAAGGCAATTTATTTGAAACTACAATTTTCAGTGCTTGAAGGCCAATATCTGGACAGAGAAATATCAGGAGGACATCAAGGATTACCAGCAAACTGTGCCCATATGTGGTGGATTTTCTAGGAAATTGTGTTTTGCAGCACGACTTGCTAATTCGGTGGACAACTATTCATCGCCTCATGGGTCGTCAGCCACTGCAGCACCGCTTCCTTCTCAGGCGGCCGGCAGCTCGTTACCATCTTCTCCGACGTTCATCTATGTAGAGCAACACACATCAAAGGAGGTACAAATCTTCAAAACTAATTTAAGGTTCTGGTTGCAGTTTAACAACTGCATTTGATGTGTGTAAATCAATATATACCACCAAAATCATATGGAAAATTATTTTAAAGATCTAGGTGCAGTTTACAAGTTGTACTGCATGTATGTTTGTTCAAGCATGGAATGAATCAATTCAGAATGTGGATATATTATGCATGGAATAGCCAAATTACTTGTTTGCCTTATCAAAAAGGAAAATAAATAGAAAACCATTCAGTTCACAGTGATATTTGAACGAGGAAAAATGACAGAAGACGGGATATACATTTCTTCAAATCTCACTTTTTCCAAGCCTGTAATGTCATCTAAAATGTTACTGTTCATGAGAAAAAGCGTGATACCTGCCAGCATACAATAGTTTGGTCAGTCAAATTTTTACTGAACTTGCAGCAATATCATCCCATATTTTCAGACACTCCGGGTAACAATTTTACTACACTATATATACTTCCTTGAATGTTGTCAAGGCTAAGAGACGATCAAGCATTACTGTTAGTTGAGAAATAAAACTTCAGATTTCAGACTATTATTAGAACTTAAGAAAATCTAACAGCACACCTTACTTTGAGGCTTGAAATTGAACAATGTTGGCTAATTTAGGTGTAATAATGGACTACCTAATACCTATTAGATGGTAGAGTTATTTTGATGTTTAATTTTTACTCACAGCTTTACATACACCTTGTAACCAAGGAGTACAACCTGAAGATGTCTCATGATCCGAAGTAGCTTGCAAATACAGGAAAATAAGATTTGTATATGGCGGTATGTAATTTAGACAACCTTAACTTGATATGGATTAGTATTTCATTTATAAGGATCATCATCCCTATTAACTTGATATGTAAATAATATTTGTACGGATCATCATTTGATATGGATTAGTATTTCATACATGAATAAACCAACCCTACTAGCTGCAGTCATACATGAACCAACCAACCTACTAGCATAAAGAAGATCGAAATTCCTTTGCAGCTCTACTTCAGTGAGATAGGTCATTTATCAATAATTAAAAAGGTTCAACAATAAAAACTCATTTTCTCACTCAAAGCAGACTGAATGAGCAAGAAGACATCACTCGGCACTTGACTGGCAATATCAACACTGTTTCCATAGTTATCAAAGAAACTCATGTCTCGGTTTAACCAGACTTGCACATACTTTGATCTTATCACCATTTTCTGTCTTTTCCCAATCAAAATCAAGCATGCAACTGACTCATGTCTTGATCTAACAAGACTTGCACATACTTTGAACTTAGACTAATAAACCTGACCGGAGGGAGTGAAGAGCTGGTTCGTCCAGTATGCATGGTGGGCATTCTACATTGCACATTTTGATATTTCCACATGAAATTTTGATGAAAACGACATATATTGCTCATGTAGGATGGTCACGAGATCATGAAGAAATTTTTGGTACAACAAGAACAATGCATGAAACTGAAGTAGAAGACATCCCTAAAATTGTACATGATCTAAATAACTTTAATGAGTAGATATTAGTTAATAAACCGTAGCAACGCACGGGCATTCAACTAGTTGAGTTAAGTAGGCAAGTTATTGATGGCGTGTAACTCACACGTTCGTTGGGAATCCCAAGAGGAAGGTATGATGCGCACAGTAGCAAGTTTTCCCTCAGAAAGAAACCAAGGTTTAATCGAACCAGAGGAGCCAAGAAGCACGTTGAAGGTTGATGGTCGCGAAATGTGATGCGGCGCAACACTAGGGATTCCGCGCCAACGCGGAACCGCACAACACAACCAAAGTACTTTGCCCCAACGAAAAAGTGAGGTTGTCAATCTCACCGGCTTGCTGTAACAAAGGATTAAGCGTATCGAGTGGAAGATGTTTGCAAAGAAAAAGTAAAACAATTGAGATTGTATGCTATGTAAAGAATAGGACCGGGGTCCACTCACTAGAGGTGTCTCTCCCATAAGATAAAGCATGTTGGGTGAACAAATTACAGGGCAATTGACAAATAGAGAAAGGCATAACAATGCATATACATGACATGGTAAATATAGTGAGATTTAATCCGGCATTACGACAAAGTACATAGACCGCCATCCAACCGCATCTATGCCTAAAAAGTCCACCTTCAGGTTATCGTCCGAACCCTCCGTATTAAGTTGCAAAGCAAGACAATTGCATTAAGTATGGTGCGTAATGTAATCAACAACTACATCCTTAGACATAGCATCAATGTTTTATCCCTAGTGGCAACAAGCACATCACAACCTTAGAACCTACCGTCACGATCCCAGATTCAATGAAGGCATGAACCCACTATCGAGCATAAATACCCCTCTTGGAGTTAAGAGCAAAAACTTGGCCAGAGCCTCTACTAATAACGGAGAGCATGCAAGATCATAAACAACACATAAACAATAGATTGATAATCACCATAATCATAGTACTCTCTATCCATCGGATCCCGACAAACACAACATATAGTATTACAGATAGATGATCTTGATCATGTTAGGCAGCTCACAAGATCCAACAATGAAGCACAACAAGGAGAAGACGACCATCTAGCTACTGCTATGGACCCATGGTCCGGGGTGAACTACTCACTCATCACTCCGAGGCGACCATGGCGGTGTAGAGTCCTCCGGGAGATGAATCCCCTCTCCCAGGGCCGGAGGCGATCTCCGAATCCCCCGAGATGGGACGGCGGCGGCGTCTGGAAGGTTTTCCGTATCGTGGCTCTCGATCGGGGGTTTCGCGACGGAAGCTTTAAGTAGGCGGAGGGTCAACGCGAGGGCCACACGAGGGCCCAGGGATAGCGCGGCCAAGGGCTGGCCGCGCCGGCCACCCCCGGCTGCCTCGTGGCCCCACTTCTAGGTCTTCGGTCTTCGGAAGCTTCGTGCAAAAATAGGACCCTGGGCAAAAGTTTCGTCCAATTCCGAGAATATTTCTTTACTAGGATTTCTGAAACCAAAAAGAAAACAAAGGGCTCTTCGGCATCTTGTTAATAGGTTAGTTCCTAAAATGCATAAATATGACATATAATGTGCATAAAACATGTAGGTATCATCAATAAAGTAGCATGGAACATAAGAAATTATCGATACGTTGGAGACGTATCAGTTATCACCACAAAGCAACACTCATTACTTCGATCGATTATATATTGAATCACTTTTCTAAGCAATACCGCTTCGTTATTGGTCTGTTTTATACTAAACAACACTGTTACTTTCGCATCGAAGGAGTAGCCGCGGATCTACCTAATGGATGGAACGATAAATGTTAATATTTATGTTATTACTTTTTACGCCGAATTATTGAATATCAACAACTTATTAAACAGAATCCCATTTTTTAGAGCTGAGTTGAGGGAGTAGGTTTTATTAGTGGTGAAGAAGCAGTAAATTGGGGCTTATTAGGACCAGTTTACGAGTTTCTGGAATACAATGGTGTCTTCCTAAAGTGGATCTTAATTTATGAGTCTTAAAACCAATTTGATTGGAAAGTCCAATGGCAAAAGGAAGGGGATTCGTTAGCTCGCTATTTAGGGGAGTGCAGTTTTGGCTCCCGGGCTCATATACACATGTTATCTGCACCCTTGTATTGTGCGTGGAGATGGACGACTGTGTCAGAATTTTTTTTTTTTGACAATCAATACCACATATATTCATAGCAACAAATAGTACATGGTAGAGATACATGAACTGACTCCAACGATTACAAAATAATGTCTAAAAGATAGTAACAAATCTTCGAGGTCTTCAATTTCTTTCTTCTTTCGAACACAATCTTGTAGGCAGCTAAATATAGATAACGAACCATAGACCTGTAGATACCGACGAAAGTTCTCCCATAATTTTTTGAGCCGCAATGCCAAGGTGCACGCACGCAACCATTAAAGCAATCATACAACATCGGCAAGAGTACCAACACCAGTATATCAGGGAATAATAACCGACTAGCTTTGTCGTCATCAATGGAGAACCGAGAGTAAGAATCACCATTGTCGAGGACGTAGCAGCCGGGACAAAAACTGCGAGGATAATCCTCCTCGCGGCAACAACGACAAAAGATCCAAAATCGATCTGACGAAGCAAGATCCGAAGGCCCATACCTAGAAAATTGTGATTGTTCAACACCACCATTGACGCCGGAAGAAGATCTCGTCGCCGAACGAAAGGCCAAAGATCACTTATTGCAGACGATGCCATCTCCATTGAGGGGAAACCAACAAGAAGACGGCTAGCAAAATCCTAACATAGTCTAATGAAAACTATATTTTTAAAAACTATATTTTTATTCGAAACTCCACGCATAGATCGGGTTCCCCACTCCTCCCGACGCCGACGAAGCCGACCGGAGGAGGGAAAACCAATCTATGAAGGAGAATGAACTGGAGGCGGCTAGGGTTGAGGCCGGCGGCTGAGAGGAGAGACCGGGAGGAAAACTAATCTTACCAGGAGCTGTACGCTGGTTGGTGACTGTGTCAGAATTTAATGAGCTGAGGGTGCTAGTAAACTGAATATACACCATGGTTATCCCGTACGGTCCGTGCAGGGCCCACTGTAGTGATGAGCCCGCAACGGAGAGAAAACAGAGACGGGAGACGGCGGTTTAACTGATGTTATCTAGACCAGCGGAACAATCTGCTAGCAGCCTCCTGGACCATGGTCCAGATCTGACCGCGTGGAAATCAGGCTGACACATACCTCCGGAGGAAAAAATCGACTATCGAAGAAGCTTTGGCTCCGGCGATTCGATCGGCGCGTACGCGGGTGGAACGAGCTGTAAACGGCAGCGGGGCCGGGATCAGAGCACATTTCGCTGAGACCTCGGTCAACTCAATGGAGTTCCCGCTGACGGGCAGGCAGACTCGGCACAGTCAACTGGGAAACTGAATCCGCAGTCTTCGCGGTGGACAAAAAGGTACGGTTCATAAACTATGGCATATCAGATTAGTCGGTAGTGTAGTACGGTTGGGCTCTGAAATCCAATTAAATCTTGCAGCTATTGTTAGATTAAAACCAACAAGAGATCAGTAAGTTGGGGCATATTGTGCTGGGTGGTGGCAGAAATCAAGTCTCGATGTGCGCTGTAGTTTTCGTCAGATCGTATACAGGGAGTTACCCAGTTCAGTTCATGAAAACAATGGCTGCTCTGATGGGCTTGTTGGGTACTAAGGTACAGAAAACTTAAACATGATATCACACAGATTAAAATCGCACTGAAATAAATTTTAGGGAATTTCGGTGATGCAATGTCCTTGTGGGTTCAGTTGTGCTAGAACAGGACACATACATAATTCGGCAAAATATTCATTGGGAATTTTTGTGTGTTGCAGCGGTATTTTGTCATGTACAAAATTATGATAGCTATTCCGTTGAATTTCTTCGGGGCTGTCGAATTTCTACAGGAAGTACGCTAGACAGTTTCTGATTTCTTCGGGGTTGTCGAATTTCGCGGCCAGGCTGCGCCTCCACCTCCGACTCTACCTTCTCCGGTCGAGAGCTCCGACGGAGGACGACGAAAGCGCGGTCAACGTTTTCGACGCGGACATGAACGCGAAATTCATGGCTGATGAGGAGCAGGAAGCAGAGGAGGAGCGGGCGGCCCACTCGGCGTTCGACGCCGAGATGGAGAGGAGGCGGCTACCGCAGAGGACGACTTCTCCGACTTCGATTAGTCCTCTGATGAGCCTACCACAGAGGAGAGGGCGGCGGAGCAGAGGGCGTTAGTTGACTCCTTCGAGACGCTCAAGAAGGCCATGGATGCCGCGAACGAGGCGCTACGACAGCGCCTGCTAGAGGACGCTGCGGCTCACCGAGCTCTAGCGGCCGCACAGCGGGCGGCGGAGAAGCAGAGGTGGGAGGGACGCAACGATAGGGCCCGGCTGTCGGGCAGCAAGTAGCTTAGGGCTTGTTTCTCCTTTAGTTTCTAGTATATTATGCTTTTTTACTTGGTGAATGTAAAATATTATTGAAAAAATAATTGGTCGCCTCGCTGGGAACACACCCAGACGTAAACGGACGCGCGGTTAAAAACGACCATTTTTATATCAGCGAAACGACGTAAACAGACACGCACGACCATTTTTGAACATCCGATATGGACCCCTTCTCTGGAGATGCCCCAGACAACAAGTATTGGATGATGGCCATGTGAGCTTGTATCAGTAGCGGTGTGATGCACTGATGCCTGCCTGAGAGCCGTTGGGCCTCGCTTCAGTCCACAAGCGCCGTTGGTCTAGGTCGTTTGAGGCCTCCTTTGTACCGACATATGCAAAGGCTGGACCATCCTAATAAATGCATTCTCATCTGTTACAGCCGCCCTGTTCAATAATCCGTGCGCGTGCTCATATACGGGATGAAATACTAACGTGGTCATTGTAAGGGTATTTTACCCTTATCCATTATTTTGGTAACTATGACACCGTGCTAGAGTATTTGGACTAATACATGTCTACAAGATAATTCACAGGTATTAGCCAAAGAGGTATAATGGTGTATCGATAGAACAAGAAGGCAACGGGAGACCCCCAATTCGATGAAGAATCGCAAGGTGCAGAGCGGCCGGTCCCAGATCCCCGGACCGCCCCGGCGCCGACGACTGGTCACCAACCGGACAGATCGTGCCATCCGGACGAGATCCAGAAAGGATGAAGATTGGCCCTGTCCGCCACGGCCGGGATCCGGCCGCTCCGGTTTGTGCCCGGGACTCCAGACAAGGCCGGCTGCAACTCTTTTGCCTGCCATCCGGCACTATCCAGAAAGAATGGCGCTGCCGGCAAGACCGGTCCGCCCGTTGGAAACCGCCGTCCGGTGGTCCGGCGGACGGGGTGGACCGCCGGCGCCAAACCGGCCGACGGCTCTCGAAGAATGCGATGTGGCAAGTGACCAACGCCATATTTCAAGTACACTATAAATAGGCCTTCTTCTACCTCGAAGTTAGGCACTACACTACAAGCTGTTCTTGAGCTCCTTCTTCCATGCTCCATTGTTAGAAACACCAAAAGCCTCATCTCCCTCCTCCTCCACCCAAACTCAAATCCCTCCGGGAAACGATAGAGGAGGACCCGATCTACCGTTCTACCAAGCCAAATCTTATTCCCCCTTGTATTCATCAAGAAGCTTGCTTCCTAGGGTTCCTTGGAAACCCTAGGTGGGCAAAGGAGTCCGGGCATCCGGGCTGTGGATCTGCGGGCAAGATTGTGAAGGTTTGGAGGCTACCTCAAAGTCTACCACAAGTGAGAGGGCTATTCCTTCGTGGGATAGGCTCCGGAGAATAGGGTGAGCCTTCGTGGCGGCGGGAATCCTTCGTGGGACCTCCACTCCTCCAAACGTGACGTACCTTGTTGCAAAGCAAGGGAACACGGGAATACATCCTCGTCTCCGCGTGCTATCGGTTATCTCTAACCGAACTCCTTACTTGTGATTTAACTGCCTGAGAGCCTTCGTGCTCGAGTTAGTTGTATCCTCATATAGGTTGCTTCACCTAGTTTGCATTAGGCTCACCTTTATATTCCGCAAAGCCTAATATTGCAAAGAAAGAATTAAAATCTGTAGAAACCTATTCACCCCCCTCTAGGTTTACCATCTCTATACTTTCACTTGGTATCAGAGCCCTCTTTTTAAGGGCTTCACCGCCTTAAGAGTGAGATGGAAAAACTATTCGAGGGTCTAGATGATGACTCTAACCTTTCGGTTAAAGAAATGAAATCTAGACTCTTGGCATATGATGCCGAGAGGAAGAAAAAGGAGGATGAACTACAAAGCCAAATGGCAGAAATGTCATGCTTAAGAACCTAACTACTGGAGGAGCTCCTAGTGGGGCTTCGGGCTCTAAGGAATCCTACCGTGAAGTTAACCATGACTATCCTAGAAACACTTCACCCATGCCTCATATAAACCATAGTGGGACCGTTCCCCATTTTGATGGAACTCACTTTCCACATTGGAAATCTTCTATGGAATCTCATATTCGCAGTGTGTGGAGCTATGGGAGATCATTCTTCATGGATACCGGGAGCCACAAGATCCCGATCGGTTGACCTCCACCGAGTTCTACAACCGTCAACTCAATGCATCCGCACGTGACAAGATTAGAAGTGGCATCAACCGCAAGCTTCTAGATCAAGTTGATGACATTGTCTCCGCTAAAGAGTTGTGGGATCGAATCGTAGTACTCCAAGAGGGAACCGATTTGATCCAATCATCTCTATGAGACCGCAAAGCAAGAGGCCTACCAGTTCATGATTCGAGATGGAGAATCCGTATTCGATGCCTATGCTAGGCTTGGTGCTCTGAAAGTAAGGATCAAGGGACTTGGTGGTGAGAAGTACAATGACGGATTCGAGATGAACGAAGCCTTCATAAAATCCAAGGTCATTGCTATGATTGCCGTCAAACAAGAAGACACCAACATTGGACTCCACTTGCAAATCATGACCAAGAGTGCCGATCTCAACTCCGATGATCTTGTCTCTTATGTGGCTGCCAATGAAAACATGGCCAAAGCCGGAAAGAGGCTCAAGGCAATGAACCGTGTTGATGAAGCCTCACACAACCATGAAGCGTCACACAACCTTGCTCTCAAGGCTAGAGCTGACCATGGAGGAGAAGAAGCATATGAAATTGAGGAAGATGAGGAGATGACCTCAACTAGTGACATCGCTACCGACTTTGCCTTCTTTGCTAAGAAGTACAAGGGAAAGTTGCCAATGCTCCTCAATGACAAGAAGAAGAAGAGAACTTGCTACAATTGTGATGAAGAGAGCCACTTTGCAAATGAGTGCCCTTATGAGAAAAGGGTAGACAAGCCAAAGTTCATCAAAGGGGTCAAGCCAAGATTGAAGCCAAACCCAATCAATGACCGATACAAGAAGAACAAGGGAAGAGCATTTGTTGGGGCCGAGTACTTGTCCGATGAAGAAGAGGAAGATGAGGAGAAGGAGGCCGTGGCTTGGCTTTCTCTAAGCCCGGGTCACTCTTCACATATGACTACTCCAAGGATTACTCCACGGAGAATGATGTTGGCTCTTCCTTTATGGCAAGAGTAACTCAAGATGATGACTCCGACGACTCTTCCTCATCTACAACCATTGGCTCTTGTCTTATGGCAAGAGAAACCAAGGGTATTCCTCCGGTGGTCCAAAATGGGTGTTTGATAGTGGATGCACCAATCATATGACCGGAGGAAGAGGTGTGCTTGACCAATTCATTGAAGATATTAACAAGAAGTCAAGCATTACCTTTGGTGACAACTCAAAGGGAAAGGTACTTGGGTATGGCAAGGTGGCAATCTCTAAGGACTTGTGCCTTGAGACGGTCATGCTTGTTGAACACCTTGGTTATAACTTACTTTCTATATATCATCTTGCCGATGCCGGTTACAATTCATATTTTACTAAGTATTATGTGCAAGTCTTTAGGAGTGACAATCTCAAATTGGTCCTTGTTGGATATGTGGAGAACAACCTTTACGTGGTTGACCTCTCGAAAGAGAGCCCATCTCCCTCCACATGTCTAATGGCGGCCAAGCATGACGAAGGTTGGTTGTGGCATCGCCGCCTTGGTCATGTTAACATGAGGAATCTTAAACAACTCCTAAAGGGCGAGCACATTGTTGGACTAACCGACATTTCTTTTGAGAAAGATCGTGTATGCAGTGCATGTGTAGCGGGAAAACAACTCAAGAAGAAACATCCTATCAAGAGTATCGTCACCACATCTAGGCCTTTGGAGCTCCTTCATTTGGATCTCTTTGGGCCATCACATTTTGATACTCTTGGTGGGAGCAAGTATGGACTTGTCATTGTTGATGATTACTCAAGATACTCTTGGGTCTTTCTCCTTAAGTCTAAGGATGAGACCCATAGGGAGTTCATCACCTTCGCCAAGAAAGCTCAACGTACATATGAATCCGAGATCAAGGCGATTAGGACCGACAATGGCACCGAGTTCAAGAACTACACTATGCAAGAGTTTGTTGATGATGAGGGCATCAAGCATGAGTTTTCAGCTCCATATACCCCTCAACAAAATGGTGTTGTTGAAAGGAAGAACCGGACTATCATTGAGATGGCAAGAACCATGTTGAGTGAATTCAACTCACCCCACAACTTTTGGGGAGAAGCCATCTCTACTGTCCACTACTCCAACCGGCTCTTCCTCCGCCCCCTCCACAACAAAACTCCATATGAGCTTCTCACAGGTAACAAGCCTAATGTCACGTACATTCGTGTCTTTGGATGCAAATGTCTTGTTAAGAACAATAAAGGGAAGCTTGGTAAATTTGAAACTAGAACTATAGAGGGCATTTTTGTTGGATATGCGGAGAACTCTCACGCCTATAGATACTACAACCGGTCCACTGGGACTATTGAAGTATCTTGTGACGTGGTGTTCTTGGAGGATAATGGCTCCCAAGTGGAGCAAGTTGTTCCATGTGTTGCAGGTAATGATGATGATCCATCTAGTGCCATCAAGCATATGGGCATTGGACACATCCGGCCCATGGAGGTTCATAATGATGATCAAGATGATGGAGTAGAAGTATCAAGCTCACCTCAAGTGAGTCTAGCTCAACTCAAGTTGAACCATCAAGTGCAACCCAAGATGTATCCTCCACTCAAGATGAGCCACATCCCGAAGAACAAGAAGAAAGTCCTCAACCCACCGAGCAAGATCATGATGATGATCAAGAAATATCTTCAACTCATGTTCAAGCTCAAGTTGTACCTCATGATCAAGTATTAGCAAGAGATGAATTCATTGATCATGAAGGAACCATTCGGAAGATCAAGGCGGCTACAAGGGCAAGTGACATGAAAGTGGATCTTGTCCTTGGTAGCATCTCCAAAGGAGTGGTAACTCGTAGACACCATGCACTACTTATGACTTATTGTCAACACCATGCTTTTGTGTCTAGTTTTGAGCCACTTAAGGTACATGAAGCCTTGGTTGATCCGGATTGGGTCATTGCCATGCAAGAAGAATTGGAGTGTTTCACCCGCAATGAAGTATGGTCTCTAGTTGAGAGACCCAAGGATCATCGCATCAATGTCATTGGGACCAAATGGGTGTTCAAGAACAAGCAAGATGAGGATGGCATTGTCATTAGAAATAAAGCAAGGTTAGTGGCGCAAGGGTTTGCCCAAATAGAAGGTATGGACTTTGAGGATACCTTTGCGCCGGTAGCCCGTCTTGAAGCTATTCGTCTTTTGCTTGCATTTGCATCTTTCCACAATTTTAAACTATATCAAATGGATGTGAAAAGTGCATTTTTGAATGGTCCTCTAAAAGAAACCGCATATGTAGCTCAACCCCCGGGTTTCGAAGACCCATGCCGACCCAACCATGTGTATTTACTCCATAAGGCACTCTACGGTCTCAAGCAAGCTCCACGTGCTTGGTATGAGTTCCTTAGGGATTTTCTACTACAAGATGGGTTTTGCATGGGTACGGTCGATTCCACCCTTTTCACCAAGCGGGTTAAAGGGGGTGGCTTGTTTATATGTCAAATATATGTTGATGATATTATATTTGGTGGAACTAACCCCAATCATAACAAAGCTTTTGAGCAATTGATGACTAGGAAATTTGAGATGTCCATGATGGGGGAGTTGAAGTTCTTCCTGCTTCCAAGTGAGGCAACTTGCAAAAGGCACCTTCATCTCTCAAGAAAAGTATGTGAAGGACATGCTCAAGAAGTTCAACATGACCAATGCAAGCCCAATGAAGACACCCATGCCCGTAAAGGGCAACTTGGCTCATGTGACGGTGAGAAGGATGTGGACATAAAGGTATACCGCTCCATGATAGGATCCTTGCTCTACCTTTGTGCCTCTAGGCCGGATATCATGCTAAGTGTAGGGATGTGTGCTCGTTTTCAATCCGCTCCTAAGGAGAGCCATTTGATGGCGGTCAAACGGATTCTAAGATACCTTGTTCTCACTCCTACTCTCGGGCTATGGTATCCAAAGGGTCAACCTTTGAACTCATTGGCTACTCGGACTCCGATTGGGCCGGTGATAAGGTTGACCGGAAGTCTACCTCCGGGCTTGCCAATTTATTGGCCGGTCATTGGTGAGTTGGTCATCCAAGAAACAAAACTCCACCGCTTTATCCACCGCCGAAGCCGAATATATATCCGCGGCATCTTGTTGCACTCAATTGTTATGGATGAAGCAAACCTTGAAAGACTATGGTGTGTCTCTTGGTACGGTGCCTCTTCTATGTGACAATGAAAGTGCAATAAAGATCGCCAATAACCCGGTTCAACATTGTCGCACCAAACATATTGACATTCGCCATCACTCCTACGTGACCATGTTGCCAATAAGGATATTGATCTCACTCATGTGGGAACAACCTACCAATTGGCGGATATTTTCACTAAGCCTTTGGATGAAGCCCGGTTTGTGAACTTGAGAGGAGAACTTGGTATTCTTGATCCTAAAAACTTGGATTGAATCAACTTCTTGCACTATATTCTTGCATTTATCTAACTATCTAGCTTAGAGGCACAGACATATGGGGATAGTCATCTTACCATGTCTTGGTATGATGCATACCCATGTGTGCAACATAAATAGACCCAATGTCATTATATGGACCCAAGCACGTCTCTTCGAGGTCACATGACATTTGCGCTTTCACATAGGGGGAGTAATCCCCCGCCCCTCATTTAGTCTCAAATTGCAACTTGTTTTTGACTATACAAGGCTAAATGATCTTATTGCAAAAATCACTTCAAAAATGACTTATGACTCTTGATTTACACTTCGAATCATGCCCATTGTTGCTATTTACATCTTGTTTGGACTTTCACTCCAATGGGTATGCCTAGAGAATTTTGTGTTTCCAACCCCATGTCTATGCTCATCTTATCATCCTCTATCTATCTATATGTACATGTCATCATCATATGAGCATTCATACACAGTTACACAAAGAATAGGGGCAAAAGAGGCAAAACTAGACAAAACAAAAATGCGGCCGGTCTCTCGTTGGACTGCCCTCGCGGGCCAGCCGGCTCCAGCCCGGTCGATCGGCGCCTGACCGGCCGCGGCCTGTTATGTGTTTGAGGGGGTTACCCTTTGGGGTCATCTTCCTCATTCTTCTCCAACTCCCACACCACCATGGCCGGCGCCCTCAGCACCCCCACCAAGATCTAGGCACTTCCCACCACAAGAACTTCCCCAAACTCCACCACATCATAGATCGGGGCCCTTGGAACATCTCCACCGAAGGATTTGGTCCCTCTCCATCTAGTTTGGGAATTTTTGGAGTTCTTGGTTCTCAAGCCCTACCTTGTGTTCTTCTTGCTCCCTTGATCAAGGAGAACCATGTCTTCGGGTAATGTACTCTTCTTTTCTCCCTAACCTCTAGTCCTCCTCACACATTGCAAGATTTTGCCAAAATTTGAGGAAATCTTAGGGTTAGGGTTAGGGTCTGCAAGTCCTCATGCCTTTAGAGTGTCTCTCAACACTAAGCACATACTCCACTCTATTGCTATAGCATGTACTCAAGTATTTCGAGTTTTTGCATGAATTTGTGGTAGAAAATCTGGGCAAACATCACAAATCATCATCACCCGGTTCACCAACCGGCCGTTCAAGGCCGTCCGGCGGCCGGTCGTCCGGATTTTCGACCGGCTCGCCGGTCTGAAGTCCGGTCGGACCGGCCTGTGCGCCGGCCTGCCCTTTTTCGCACAATCTCATCAATCCACTTGAATATATGCTATGCTTTCTGGTATTCTCCCTCATTGATGACATGTACACTTATCTCTTTGCTATCCTCGCTCTATTTTGGCTGATTCACAGATGATGAATGGACTGCTGAGGACCGTGGCACTGTTGCCAAGCGAGGGAGGCACTCAGACGTTCCACCACGGCGCTCTACTAGTCGTGCTCCTCAGCCTGGTGGCAGCTCAGCTGGAGGCCACTCCAAGAAGCCTGCCCAGAAAAGGAAAGATAAGCACGCTGCACAGGGAGATGATGAGGTATTGCCAGAGTACAATGTTGGTGATGTGCACGTTGGGGCATGGAGAAGACTCAGAGAGTCCAACCCCTATCAGTATGAGGCACCTACCTACCAAGGGGGAGATAAGTTTTTCTGGACCAAGACACAGGAAGCCATGTGGAACGACTACTATAACTCCCAAGACCATATGAAGTCTGGCACCATTGTTATGCCCAAGGCCATCAAGGATGTCATTGGAATGTATGAAACCACCAAGTTTCGCTTTGTGGTTGAGACCTTGAGGCGGATGGGGTTGTATGACCTCATGTGTTTGACACCTTCTGATGGTTGCTACTGTCCAATCTTGGTGAGACAGTTTCATTGCACAGTCTTTTTCCATGATGATGCCGCTAGGACTATGACTTGGATGACTGGCAAGGAGAAATACACTTGCAACTATCTTGATCTCTGTGAAGCCTTGGGGTTTGGTGGAGGCCGTGCTCGTGGTTTCAAGATCTATTCTCAGCAGACATTCGCCAGAGGGGACATTGCCTTTTGCTATCCTCCAAATCCCACATCTGGACCTCCCACCATCTCTGGCATGTACTACTCATACCTTATTATTGCCAAGCTATTCCGAGAGAGTCTCATTAGCAAGATTGGCGACACAAGTGAAGTCCGTGCATACCATCTGAACTTGATGTACTATTGCCATCCTGAGCATCAGCAAACTATTGACGGCTGTGATCTCATCTATTGTGAGCTACGGCGCTGTGTTCGTGAACGATTGACTCCTAATCTTGCCCAGTATGTTCAGCTGCTCATCAACAAGGTTGTGCCAGCACCTCTCAATACGCAGGTGAACGGGTCAGGATGGCAGCCTTCGGGTACCTGCCCAAGGTGATAGACCGGAAGTTGCTGCCATGAGGCCTTCTGAGCGCCGGTCCAAGGAACGCCATGACCATGCTAGCTCCAGCCACTCTAGCCACTCTAGGCGCCCACAGCATGGTGTCTCACGGTTCTTCTCTAGCCTATGGCAGATGTGCAAGAACACCAATGATGTTGCACATCAAAGTCTTTCTTTGAACCAAGAGACGAGGCGGCGCCAAAATGAGTTCATGGCTTCTAGGAATGCACCTGTTCCTCCTCCTGGCGCTGAGTTGGAGCCCCTCCATGCACCAAACTGGGAGATGCCTCTCCTCTCTGATGAGATGTTCCAGAACTTTGATCCCTCCTTATACTTTGGTGCTCCTCCTCCTAGATCTGCCCGTGCACCTACTGCTGATGATGAAGAGGATGAAGATGATGAGGATGACAATGGTGAGGATGATGATGAAGAAGCCGACGATGAGGATGGTGATGGCAGCTCTCCATCCGCGGGGCATGAGTTCTATTGATGGGACGCTAGCATCTCTCTTTTTTCTTCGCCTTTTTGGTGTTCCGATGCCAAAGGGGGAGAAGAGAGTAGAGTCTAGAATCACGGGGTTCTTTGATTGTCACAAGCCATGGGAGTTGCTTTATTTGGATTTTATATGGCTTGTGCGTATTTGCTTTGATTTCTCAAGAACCATTTGCTACTTCGAATAATTCATGTATGGATATGTATGGACGACTATTATGTGTGCTACTCTATGTTAGGATAATCATGCTTTATGCATATATATCTTGATATACTTGTCCATACCATGCTTGTTTCCTAAAGATATTGGGGGAGCTTCTCATATTCCACAAATGGTGCACTTTGCATTCAAACGCAAATTCTCCAAGTGCACACATTATGGGGGAGCTGTCGTAATATCTTATATGGAATCAAGGTTTAGAGCTTATCATAATATCTATATGTGACTCTAGCTCGGTTTGTCATCGTATACCAAAAGGGGGAGATTGTAAGGGTATTTTACCCTTATCCATTATTTTGGTAACTATGACACCGTGCTAGAGTATTTGGACTAATACATGTCTACAAGATAATTCACAGTATTAGCCAAAGAGGTATAATGGTGTATCGATAGAACAAGAAGGCAACGGGAGACCCCCAATTCGATGAAGAATCAGCAAGGTCCGCAGAGTCCGGTCCCATCCGGCCGACTGCCTCGCCGACGACCCGGTCACCAACCGGACCAGATCGGTGCCATCCGGACGAGATCCAAGAAAGGATGAAGATTGGCCCGGTTGTCCGGTCACCAAGGCGATCCGCCTGTTTGGGCCCGGCGGACGGCAGACAAGGCCTGGCCAATCGCTGCTGTGCTATCCGGCACTATCAAGAAAGAATGGCGCTCGCCGGTCAAGACCCGGTCCCAGCCGGTTGAAACGGCCGGTCCGCTGGTCCGGCTGAGGCTGTGGACTGCCACCCGCAAATCCGGCCGACCGGCTCTCGAAGAATCGCTGATGTGGCAAGTGACCAACGGCCATATTTCGAAGTACACTATAAATAGGCCTTCTTCTACCTCTGAACAGTTAGGCACTACACTACAAGCTGTTCTTGAGCTCCTTCTTCCATGCTCCATTGTTAGAAACACCAAAAGCCTCAGATCTCCCTCCTCCTCCACCCAAACTCAAATCCCTCCGGGAAACGATAGAGGAGGACCCGATCTACCGTTCTACCAAGCCAAATCTTATTCCCCCTTGTATTCATCAAGAAGCTTGCTTCCTAGGGTTCCTGGAAACCCTAGGTGGGCAAGAGGAGTCCGGCATCCGGCTGTGGATCTGCTCCGGCAAGATTGTGAAGGTTTGGAGGCTACCTCAAAGTCTACCACAAGTGAGAGAGCTATTCCTTCGTGGGATAGGCTGGAGAATAGGGTGAGCCTTCGTGGCGCTGGGAATCCTTCGTGGGACCTCCACTCCTCCAAACGTGACGTACCTTGTTGCAAAGCAAGGGAACACGGGAATACATCCTCGTCTCCGCGTGCTATCGGTTATCTCTAACCGAACTCCTTACTTGTGATTTAACTGCCTGTGAGAGCCTTCGTGCTCGAGTTAGTTGTATCCTCATATAGGTTGCTTCACCTAGTTTGCATTAGGCTCACCTTTATATTCCGCAAAGCCTAATATTGCAAAGAAAGAATTAAAATCTGTAGAAACCTATTCACCCCCCCCCCCTCTAGGTTTACCATCTCTATACTTTCAGTCATCGATACCAAGGCAAGTGATTGGTCAAGAAATCAAGTGCATCTGGTCCCGGGAGCCGGATT
The DNA here is from genome assembly GCA_030979885.1 of Lolium multiflorum. NCBI lineage: Eukaryota > Viridiplantae > Streptophyta > Magnoliopsida > Poales > Poaceae > Lolium > Lolium multiflorum. Next base: position 134,340,569 of record CM061751.1, on the reverse strand, counting down.
GCATTTCCGGCTATTTAGTATGAATTGGTGAAATGAGGGAATCAATCAAAATAATTCAACAAGCTATGGAAAAGTTTCATGGGGGCCCTTATGAGAATTTAGAAGTCCAACGCTTTAAAAAAGCAAAGAATTTCGAATGGAACGATTTTGAATATAAATTTCTAGGTAAAAAAACTTCACCCAATCTTGAATTATCAAAGCAAGAGCTTTATGTAAGAGTGGAAGCCCCAAAAAGATTAATTAGGAATTTATCTAGTAGGAGATAGTATTTTCCATTTTAAGAAAAGAAACAGCATAAAAGGAGAAGAACGAAAGAAGAAGAATGGAAAAAAGAAGACGAAAAAGGATGTGGTTGGGCTGGCCAAACACCCACCCTTGGGTGTGCGGCACCCGGTCCGCACCGACCAGGGTGGTGTATAGCACCCCCGACAATCCGACCGACGCTCCTATGCGCCAACCCGTGCGGCAATTGCGTGATGCCGCACACCTAGGCGTGTTCCGCGAGGTTTATTGGGCCGCGGCAAAGCAATATAGTAGTTATTTTCCATTTCCTCTTTTTTCTTTTCTTTTCTTTTCTTTTCTTCTCTTTTCTTTTTTGTTTCTTTTTTGTTTTTAAAAGTCTGAATATTTTTGAAATAAATGAACATTTTTTCACAATGTGAATATTTTTGAAATGTGAGTATTTTAAATTTGAATTTTTTTTGTGTTTGAACATTTTGTGAGATTTGATTTTTTTAAATATTTGACCATTTTTTAAAATTCAATTTTTTTAAATGATAACATTTTTTAATAAGATATATTTTCAAAATCTCAACAATTTTGAAATTGAAACTTTTTAAAATCTTAATTTTTTTGAATATGAAAAAATAAAAAGAAACACAAAAGAAAGGAAAGGAAAAAAGAAAAAAGAAACTGAAAACTAAAATGAACCGCGAACTGGGCCGACCAGGCCGGCCTATTTCGTGCGGGGGGGTATGCGGCGCGCGGTAGCGGCTGACCTGGTTGGTATATAAGAATCACGCAGATTGAGTTGGGTTAGCCACCTAATTGATCCTTCGACGGGAGATTGGAAAAAACTTTAATCAGACCCATCATAGACATGATGTCGAGGAAATCCTTAAGGGCGTGATTGGTAGGTCGCATCTCTTATAAACACGCCCCCCATGCAAAAATCAGGCATTTGGATTCTTGAGAGCACCATGCGTAGTGGCTGGCACGCAGCTAAATGTAGCTTTGGGCCAGACCGAGTGGGTATGCCCGAATAAGTTGTTTCCTCGCATGAAGGTGCCATCTGTGCAAAAAAGTGGAAATGTAGTTCGCGCAGGAGGCTGATGCAGATGCTGGGAGAAACCGAAATCGTCGGTTGTGCTTCACGACATAGCTAGTGTCACCTCATCTTTTCGTCAACCTTTCGACACTGACGGCAACGTCGATTCACCATCTCACTCTCTAGTTTCGACGACTCCGGTATCGGATCCGCAGGCAAGCTCTTCTTCTCCTCCACCTTGTTTGTCCCAGCAGCTGGTGTCCTCCTTCTCCTGCCAGGGATCGACGGGCGATATCCTTTTCTTCTCGGACCCCCACAACTCTCCTTCATGTGCAATTGCATAGGTAAATCACCATGCCCTCCAATTTATTGTGTCCTCATCTTCACTGCTCATCATGGCCGGTAGATTTAGCAAACACTCATGTTAAACCTATTTACTTAGGCTGATCCGATGAATCTGATCCACCAACAATGGTATCTGCGATTCAGGCCTGGATCCTCCTCCTCCACAAGAGATCAGTTATGTGAGATGCGTATCTATCAGTGACTTATGGTCCGATGCTTGACGAGATCAAGAGAGGATTGCCAATCTAAACTTTATTTACTACGTTAATGATGTATATGTTGTTCAGATGTTGAGGATGAGAAGATCCCCTTCTATGAACTAGTTAAGAGGTTTATGGATAGTGGTTTGCTGCAGGATAGCATGCACACTTGTGTGGAACAAGTTGATTTGTTTTTATATGTTCTTTCACACTTTTCCCACTCAAGTAAAGTTTGTTCTTGCATGTTATATCCTTCACAGCTGTATCTTAGGTTGGGATATGGATGACTATGTCTCAGACAAACTGATTTTGTTTCACAAACAGAATAGGCCCTACATGGGTTTAGTGTGGGCGAGTAGTGGCTCACTCGCGGCAAAGTTTCGGTTCACTTATTATCCACGGTGTCTAAGATATATAAACTAGATGGACCCAGCGTGCTCTGCTGCGCCGTCCTCTATTACACACGCTTAATTTCTGTAACATGATTGTTCTTTTGCCGACACACACACATGGTTTTGTTTCTGGCTTGGTGGGTTTTGGCCTTCGGTGTAGTACTGTGAAAATTTCTGCCCTAGACATCTAAAATTTTGTAGGTGGATTAGCTTGAACATGTGACCACCCAAAAACACAACAAGAAACTAACTGCTCCCATAAACTTGTGAATGCCTTGACCATAAAGGTAGGCTTATCAAAGTGTCCAATGAGCCAAACAAACTATTTAACAGGAAACAAAAGAAAATCATCACAGATTACCTTTGCTTCCACGATGACTAAATGCAACCTAAGAAGCTCATTATCATTTTCATCACTTTGCTCCCATAAACTCGTACCATCACAACAACACTGTGGCAATGGGAACGGGAAAATAAACACATGAGAAGGCAAAGACAGTATACAAAAGCAGTCATGATGTCCAATAAGCAGTAAAAAAACAATGAATGGTTGCATAAAGAAACCAACCAGTAAAGAGGACCCGCCAAACTCGGAAAATTAAGATATTACACGCACGGCAACCAGAGAGGCCACAAGCAACCAGCATCCTCAACACCCAAATGGTTGCCTTATATGCAGCTACCGCAACTAACAACAATGAGTATGATTTCCTTAGAAACATTATTTCCACAACACTAGAGCCAATTCAGTGTAAACAATCCAAAGTCATACCTATAAAAGAAATATCAGCCAGAGCTATATGTAAATGAGATAGGTAGGTATTGCATCTCATACCTAAAATATGCGGAATTTGAACATGTGTCTAGCAACAATTACTGATATATGATGAGATCATAGTTCACATAATGAACTAATGGAAGCTCAAATTGGCACAAACTGTATTTTCGATCTAGCAAACAGTATTGTGATTGATAGTTTTCAATGATAGGTAATAAGCACGATGCAACAATAATAATTATACATTGATACTGACTGAAAAATAGTATGACCCAAAGACGGTGTTATAGCTGAAATTTGCATTGTTACTAACCAAAAAATAGTATAGCTCAAAGACAAAAGTTGGGTGCGATAATTGAAATGCTTTGGTAAGTGTATTCTCGATATTTACCACGGAACTATGGATTGACAGGAAACTGTACCTATGGGGAAAAGATTCATGTGCAGCATAGATAGAGAGGTCAAAACAAAACTATTAGTTACCAAATGGTTGAGGTGAGAAAAAACAATTCTCACTTGGGATGTGCACTAATTGTACTTCTTGTAATAACGGGCGTGAACCTCTTAGGAGGAGTGTAACAACTTCATCTATCTATCCAATGAAATGAAACGCAAAGAGTCCTTTGCGTTTTCTCGAAAAAGAAAAAAAACAATTCTCGGGCATGCAATCATTGGAAAACATCATAAATTCATCTTTACATGAATGTCACATGGGAATAAAATACTTGGACTGCAAGGAAATATCAATATATTTATCAATCACACAGCACTGTCATATTATTCTATTAGAGATTGCCACTGACTGATCTACGAAAAAAAGAACAATACGTTGGTTCATCAGTGAATTCCTGTACACTCCACGATACATTAATTTCCGCAACCATACTGGAACACCAAAAAAGTACATAACAACAGTTTGGATGATTTCCGGAGATACGGGTGTATCTGAGGTTGGTTCCCAAGGATATAAGTAGCACCATTAGTAGATACATGTAATAGAAACATTATTTACACAAAGAAAAAGTTATTTGTGAGCTAAATGAATGTACTTCTAGAGTATAAGGATGAAGGTTCTTCATGAAAGTGAGTCCAAATTTTATTACAGGGAATAAGCCGAGAACAAGCTATAACAATCAGTAGTAAGTAGTAAATTCATTGTCTAATAGTCTAAATGCATAAAACAATGAGAACATTAAACAATGTGAACATGATTCCTCTCCCATACTGGCAGAACTAAAGAGATATAAGATTTGGTACCAGAAATATTAATAAAAACCAATGAATAGCATTTTGTAAACCTGGTTACCTCCATGCTACCAAGGTCTCCTGCTGGTACTCATTTATGAGGTAATACGCGGATGATATTTGTTGTACAACATTAAATATATTTTCATTATTTCTAATAAATAATGGCAGTAATAAAAAGTAGATGGGTACATAGAACGAAACGCTGGGAAAATTAATATGCTTTAAATGTTATGCAATTACTCTATAATTCAGATGTATTTTACAACCATGCTTACTGAATATCCGATGGCCTTCACAGTCTGCACGGTGAATTGCAAAAGTAGGTTGCCAAATGATGAATAGATCGTGAACACTAACTTTTAAAGACATATTTATTTTAGAGATAATTCCTCAAATCTGTCATTCATAGAGCTACGACTCTGTTTTATCTATGCGATAGTAGGAAAGAAGTACACTGAGCTAAACGACATCATTCTTAAGGCAAATCAGAACACTTATTTAATTTCCCTATAGTTGCATAATGCCCACAAAACCCACTGATGCAGACATGTCAGCAGTTCTAGCTATAGCATGAAATCAACCAAGACATTTAGAGATAAATGGAATCAAGAGATTTCCTTTAATATTAAAAATCAAAGTGTGACTGACTGAGATATGGTTACTCATTTTTCTTTCAAGAAACCATATGGAAGGTATCATACGTAATAAATAAAAGGAAAAAAAACTATTATTCAACAGTGAATTCCTCATCTTAACTTCTCTGGTCCAAGTTCAATCTGAATGTGAAACTTTAGGTGATGACAGTATGCAGAGCCAAGGATCATCTCCTTATAGAGGTGTCATAATATAAGAATGCTGAAACGATTATCTCAAATAGAAATACATATGGTTAGACCTACCTGAAGTCATCATAAGAGATTAAAGGTGATGATGATAATAGGCACTTAGACAAAGACTAAGGCATATCCTCCCGGCACATGGCCGACATGTAATACGCTGCCTTCAGCTATCCTTATTTCTCCATTGTACTTCCCGCTATGCACCCCAGGTCTGGTTATCCACAATAGGCATGACAAAAGCCGAATAAGCCAGAGCACCAAACTGAAGCACATAAGATTTGTTGAGAAGATACTTTTTGGTATTGAGGAACCATGGGAAAATGATTGAAACACGTTTACCTATCTTAATAGCTTCTCACATAACGGACATACAGAACTATAACATATAGGCCTACAAATCTGGACACCACTTTCTCCAAGGTTTATTGAGATTCAAATAGAGCTCAAAACAATAAATTGGTGGATATATTACTGGAAAATTAATGGAAAGACAATAAGTACTAACAACTTTTTTTACTTGCATTCTCACCAAAATTATTAATAAATAACATTGGCAAGTATCTAACTATCATATCCGAGGGCTGATGTATCTAGTTAAATTGTGTCACTTGGATTTTAAGAATCGCGAAAGCCATATAGAGTTGATATGCGATCATGCACTAGTCATAGTAGATGAGTTATTATTTGGATGCAATATGAATAATATTTTGCCAGATTACAGGAAGTACAGTTGATTATATCAAATGGAAATAGAAAGGGGTGATATAAGTGTTGAAGATCAGAAAATGTGAGCAATGTAAGGGCTCACGTGTTGTCTGAGTTGTCACGGGTCGATGGAACAGAGTTACAGTCATTCCAAATTAATGATGCCATCTTAAATGACCAGCACTCCACACCTAAGGCATCTAGAATGTGCTTGGGATGCCAATCCTAAATTTTCAAAAATATGCTCAAAGAGAAGCAATCTGCAAGATATTTGTCATGGACTCTTTTGTTTTGACCACATCAGACAAAGCAACACCTTAGAGAATCCAAAATGCAAACGGTAAAAGCAAGTAATAAGCTAATAGCACATATAGCTACAATCTCGTTTTGGAACAAACATTGTATCATACAATCTTCAGGAGAAGCACAAATGAATGTGGATCGTTTTCAGTCAGCCTAGTATTAGAGCAAATGAGAGAAAACTAAAATATAGTCCGCTTGAAGTGTAGTTGTGAGTAAGAAAAACATATACAGTCAGCATGCATAGCTCTTTTCCTTTTTCCCTAAACACATTAGAGTAGCTTATTTCTAGCCGTACTAATTAATATAGTAATGAATATATGGCTATATGCATGAGAAAATATCCATGCAGCCAACATTTTTATACACTGGACTTCGGAATAAACTTAACAAAAGCATTATACTATGAGTAAGAATGCAAATTAACAAATATGTAATTATTGCATTATCACCTGCACTCGCCTTGATGCCGAATCACAACATATTCATGGGATCCACAATCATTGGTAGCCAAGCTACCATTTCTCATCTTCTAGTAGTCACAAGTAATGACCATGGATTCAGTAGAATGCTACTTCTTCTAACCATGACACAACCCATCACCATCGCTGAAACAACCAATATGATGTTTCACACATACATGGTAGGAGTTCCTACCTACAGATTTGGACTTGTTATATGTCTACAATATGCATGGCAGAAGAAACGGCTACAATCCCATGTCCCCAAAGCTGCCGCTTCTGCAATTATATACTAAAGTTCTCCGATGGTGGTCATCAGGATAGTAGCCTCTTGAAGATTTATTTGTACCAATTGAAGCTATCGATAAAATGCAGAAAAAGCAAATAATCAAACACCTAGCAGGCAATGGTGAGTAGATGACATGGCATGAGTGACTAATCTAAACCTTCAATAGTTTAATTGGAATCATCACGTGGTACACATGATGAGCTATCTCAAAACAACCAATTTTTTAAAAATTGGATCCACCTTAATCATGAATTCTAATGAATCAGCATCAAGTCTGAATACTCATGTTACTAACTGCTAATGTGTTTGCGTAGGGGAGGGGGTGGGGCATTCGTACCTCAGCCTTGTTCGTGAGGAAGGCAATTCCATGGATGCTGGTCTCCTAAGCCCAACCTCTCATCGTCCAAGTCTTTCTCGCGGAGGTACGCCTTCTCGTGCAGGTCGCATGGTTATTGGTTGGTACATCCAGCGAGCTTTGTCCGGCCGCCTCCGCACGGACAGCCATCGAGATTTTTGTAGGGTTGTTCTTCTTGAGCCTCCCTGAGCACCCCCAACCAGCTCTCCTCGCCGGCAAGAGCCACGGCGAAGACAGATGGCGACGCCCAAGAGCCGCACAGATCGCCTCAGATGAGGACGAATACTACCGCCTAGGGAAGGAAGACCCAATCTTTGGTCAAAAGAAAACGGAACCGACCCGTGCCCTCCTTTCCTCGCTCAACCGACAGACGATTAACATTTAACAGAACGATATCTTCCATATAGTGGGGCCTGCGACGGGGACAGGTCGAGCAACCACAAGGGCTGGCAATCCTGGGAGCTTAGAGCACGTACGTCAGTGATACGGAAAGCAGCGCAGATGATGAAAGCTATCGGTTCCTCAACAAGTTTTGGTTCCATGCGCTCACACTCAGAGTTGTACTTGCTGTCTGCGTGCGCCCATCGGCTCGACGCCCATGGAATTGAGCCGGATAAGCTCCTCCACGGCACGCACGCACGCATGGCGCACTTGATCGAGAGAGAGCCCAAGGAGAAAACGTGACGGCTCTCAACAATCAACGTGCCGCCGGATGCAGCTATTTCTTATCTCGTCCGACTATTGCGCGCGCGTACCCCTGCCTTATCTCCCCCTCGAGTCCTACTCACTGCACTGTCAACGAATCTACGCCAATTCTGATCTGCGTTTCGACCTCCATGTTTGCTCGCCTTCTTGACTCTTGTCTAGGGATACATACACCAGATAAGAGTTCAGACCTGCAACACTAGAGCCAAGTCAATCGTACTCTGAATCAAGCTAGGGATTTTCTCTATCTACTGAGGTTGGAAATTTACAAACTCCTCATGTAGTACGAGTCGCTTTGATCGTCACGTCAGCAATGAGTGTGCCATGATGTTATCCGTTCCACCACGTGAGCCTAAACCAGGATAAGATAAAGATGATATACGTATAAACGCGGCGTACGCCTAACAGAATCGTTAATTACTCTCTGGCTACGACAATCGAAAACAGAAAGGGACAAACTTCAGTACTAGTAGCAGAGGAAGAAGCCTATTTAATCCCCACCACGGCTCATCCCCAACCTTCTCCCTTCCTTCCCTCTACTCCCCTCTCAGAAATCAGATCCCCCGGTAAAGGTACGTTCTTGGACCATGGACGACGACTGGATCACCGCGCGGTACCTGCTCTCCTCCATCCTCGGCCGGAACCCGCTCGTCGTCGACCACGTCGACGACGAGTCCTTCCCGGTCGACCACCCCCGGACCCCTGCGGAGGCGCCGGCGCCGGCGCGGAAGCCCCCGCCGGCCGTGCGCGCGCCGCCGGGCGTGGCCGGCACCGTCTGCGCGGTGTGCACCGACGAGATCGCCGTCGCGGACGCCGTCGTGCGCCTCCCCTGCGCGCACTGGTACCACGCCGGATGCATCGCGCCCTGGCTCGGGATCCGGAGCACCTGCCCCCTGTGCCGCGCCGAGATGCCGGCCGGGGAGGACGACGCCTGCGAGGAAGACGGCGTTGTCGGCCGCGAGAAGCGCCGGCACGAGGCCGCCGGGACCAGCGTCGCCGGCGCGGCTGTAAGGCGGGAGGCGTCCTACGGGCTCCTCGCCGCCGCCGGGGGCGTCGTTTCCGGGTGATGGGCGCGCCGGAGTACACGCGTGGTGGACCGCGTCGTGTGCGCCCTTTTTTCTATCCCCCTCTCTTTCAGAGCGGTCTTCGGTACTCCCTGTACAAATGTAATCCTTACTAATTTTGATGATGATGAAAGGTTTAAGCTCATTATTCTTGGTTCAGTACTTATCTTAACTCGGAATTACGATCTGCTGAATAAATCAAGAGGGGAAGGAATGGCACTCCAGTGTTTTTCTGAGTTTTCGTAGAAGGAAAGGCAAGGTAGCTGTGAAGTGAGAATCTGATTCCTAATCGTGCACCTTTGCCACAAAAAGGCATCCCCCTTCAATTTGCTTTGCTCCTGCCTGCCTGTCTTCCAAGTTTTCCAAGTTCCAAAGAAGAACAATATTCAGTCATGCTCAAGGTTCAGTTACTACTAGGGAACAATCTTGGGAGGCTTACCTGACATGTGAGCAAACAATGTGCTTTTCGTCACCACGATGAAACGATTAATTAAGCACTTCTCAATGTGGCTTCTGGTTCGCAGGGCTTATGCTTTGGCACTTTTACCCTCTAGAAATAATACTGTATAAAATATTTTAGGAAAGTTCTATATTGGAGTAGTGAACACGGGAAGTAGTAGTACTCCGTAGTAGATTTCTTCCACTCCAGGAATGACGATAGTTTAGCCTTCGCATCGGTCTTCTATTATCTTAAACAAAATTATTCATTGCTAAAACAGCATGATTTTTATTTGAGTGTTTTGCGAATACCTATTTAGGTTCTCTGCATCACTTTATGCATTGAACATTTGAACCTTTCACGGTTGTATTGTGTGGATGCAGATTTTCATGGTCATTTAGAGCATTTTTTTATTTTGTCTGAAACAAAAATCCAGCCCTGCTCCGTTCATATCCAGCAAATCGCCATCAGGTCTGGTACCCGGCCAACAAGCAATGATTGTCAATCAATTAAGTAATAGTAAGACTATCCACAGTAAAAATATCATATGTAGTATCATGCTGTCAAGAATTCGATGTGACACAACAATTAATGAGGATAGACGTGAGAATGGTATCATAGTTAGGTATCGTATGCAAATTTAATAGAAAAAATATATGTATAAAAATTTGCGTTGAAATTTTACAAAATATTAAATACGGTATGATAAAATACTTCATGATACTATCACTGTAGAGGAAATATCATAAATAAATATCGTATGCATTATAGTAGTGTGTGATATTTTTCATTGTGATTAGTCCAACTGGTAGTACAAGGTTCGCACTACAGCACAAAGCCAGGTTGCTAGTAATCTGAACTCACAATACGTGCGGACTTTGAGATGGTCCATTACGTGTTGTTTTGTCAACGTACTGATTATGTTCGTGTGTCTGCGTCCAAGTTAGCTGACGAGGCGACGAGCTGTGTTTGGATGGCAAGCACTGACCTAACACTAGCTGTTGAGGTCGTGAGAAGCTTAAATTAACACCTCAACGACCCGGTAGCTAGAGACGCGATTTCGCAGACTCAGTTCCTAACTGTGTTTATTTGATTATTTCGTGTCTATATGCATCACACTCACACGCACGACTGCACGAGGCACTTCCAGCTCGCCTACGTGTGATTTCCCATGTTTTACTCGGTCTGACGCGCTATTGGCTTTGGCACGTATAATAATCATGGCCATCTTTTCTCATTGACCTGTATGTCGGTGCCTGCTTGCCTGCTTGGTACAATGTTGATGATGATGACTCATCTCATCGATGCTGTAGTTACTGAAAAATCTTGGATGAATCCGACCGCCTGACTTGATTGAAGCATTCACACAATTGATTGATGTAATGAACAATTTGCTGGTTTTTTATCAGTAAAGTGCGCCAATTGTTTCAAAAGAAAATGCTAATTGGTACTCTCAATAATGAGATGTATGTGGTATTTATCAATCTTGAAACCTGCGTCATTTCAGTCTTGAGTAGTCATATGGTGGTATTAGTCTCCATCATGTATAGTGTTAAAAGAAATATTTTCCTTAGACGGAGGAAAACGGTAGGGTGTGAATCTATGTATGAAGCATCCCATCCCAAATTCCCATTCCCGTAGCGTGCACGCACTTTCCCTCTCCCGTGCTCGCTCTCGTTCCAACCTCGTTGAGAGTCCACCATGAAAAGCCTGGCCAATCCCAAGTCCTCCCTGGTGGCTTTGCCGGCCGGAGATGGCGGAGGAGTAGCTGTGCATACTACGTGTAGCCATAGTGCTAGGAGTTAGCTCTATCTCGCAGCTTGGCGTCATGCGGGGGAGAAAAATACAGATCTCTCCGGCCAGATCTGGTGTGGGCTTCTTCTTCTTGCTCTGGTCGCGGTGCTTTCATGGTGGGAGCTAGATGCGGTGGCGAGCAAGGTGAGTGGCCATGCTATCAAATTTAGGCCTAGGTTTGCGTCCTTGGTGGCTTCGGGAACCGCAATTATGTTGCAAGATCTCCTCTTTTCACTCGCCATGGAGGCGAGGAAGGGCGGAGCTTGAGTTGCTGCAACTGCTGGCGCTCGGATCTACAACAAGGACAGATTCGGCTTCTCTCAGGAGGTTTCTCACGCCGATGATTTCGTCCATGTATTCCACGGCCGAAAGGTGGCCTCTCCTACCTCCAGTGCCGGTGACGGCTACTTCCTTCGGGCGTTTCGAGGTCGTCTTTGGGAGTTTCCTCATGCCGGCGAGCTCGTCGGTGTACTCCATGACCGATTTGGTGTCGGTGACGGTTGCTTCTAGCCTACGTCCACATGTCTTCTTCAACCTCCAGGCTTTTATGCCATTGTGGAGGACTTTTAGCTCTAGTGCAGTAGGCTCCCACCTCACCGCCCAAGTGGTTCCATCCCCTACAATCGTGAGGTTGATTGTGATGTGCATCAGACATGTGGCGGAGAAGGAGCTAGCCTTGATTGATTTTCCAGTTTTTCTTGAGGTCTTTAGTGTAAAGTGCAAGGGCATGTGTGTTCTTTTCTACTTTATTGAGTATGTAAAATGTACATCCACTACTGAAAATGAATGAAACTCTTGGTCCTTTGAGACAGACCCCTATTCAAAAAAATCCCAATCTGATGATACGCCAACACCCGCCACACCGCTTAATCTAGAACAAGATTTTTGGTGTCCTCTACGAAGGAACTTGGCTTTGGGAAGTTGTGTGTGGAAATGCAACTTCTAATTCATGTTGTGCATCTAGTTTGGTTCCTAACAATTTCGTTCGGGCATCATAACAGAAGCCAATCCCCGTCGATTTGTTTCCCACAAGTCGTGTTTCTTCTAATCGATTGTCGTTTGGTTACAAGCCGTTACCCTGATACGGTAACCTCATTAGCTAGGTGATGAGCTTACCCAACAAAGAAAACAATGCCTACAAGGTGTTCGACGCAACAACAATTCAACCCAACAAATAGATACATGAAATCATGAAATCATTTTTTGGTTTTGGTTTTGCTTCATTTTGCTTACCCAACAAAGAAAACAGTGCCTACAAGGTGTTCGACGCAACAACAATTCACTCTGATACGGTAAGCATTGTTGCCTACAAGGTGTCCGACGCAACAGCAAAACATGCGACAACTAATATATAGCACATAGTCAACATGACTAACATAGTTGTAGCAATGGATCATAGTGTTGCACCACGAGTTCACGAACAGCTGCTCGTGACCGAAGGGTTAGTACACATCACCTTGCAAAATACACAAACTTGACATAAGTATTTATCAAACCTAGCTAATCCTAAAATGTACATCATCGTCATGATGTTCATCGTCATCTCCAAAACATCCACCACAAAAAGCACCCCATGCGCGGGCTCCTTAAAGGTAATACCTTCTTATGAAGGCAGTAAACCTTGATGAATTGAAAGAAGTGGTACATGGATCTAACCTTGACGTGGGAAAATTATACATTGACGTCCATCTTTACTATTAAATGGGAGTTGGTCGTTTGACGCTCAACGTGTTTGATGGTCGTCGTTAAAAGAATCTTGTCCATCCAATTCAATCTGAACAACTAACACCGTTCGATCGATTTATATAAGGTATACATGCCTCGTCCAACCCAGCCCCGCTCGACAAAACAAATACTTCCATATGTGCTCATGCCGTACCGTGCCTTCCTCTAATTTCCTCCCGCTAATCAAGGTACTAAAGGGGAATCAATGATACTTCCTGTCATCTTGTGCCTTCCTCTAATTTTCTCCCACTAATCATGGTACGTACTAAATAGAAATCAATCAATACAAATTAATTATGAGATATTTTTCCTTACTGTGTATGTCATTCCCTAGAAACAATGTTGCTGCTCTCCCCTCTCAATCCAAGCAGGCTGCCGCCTGCCGCCTCATCACCCATCTTGCTGGCCACCCCACCCCACCCCAGCCCCTCCCATCCCCGCCCGGTCCTCCGATGCGGAAGCATGCACACGTGCCGCCAACAATCATCCTCGCCGCCGCCTTGTCTGTGCCGCCTGCACACTGACCACCCACCTATATCGTCACACCCAGATGAACCGCTCCCACTAACATGCCGCCTTCCTCTCGAGGGGAGGATGCGGACTTCCATGTGCCGACCTCAATGTCGCCGTATCACCCACTCTCCTACTCCGTTCTCATCATAGACTATGTCGCCTTCCTGCACTCCCACACAGATGAAACAGCATGCACGCTGCAGCTCGATGCCAGCCCCAACTCTGCGCGCTTTCGCAAGGCTCGATCGGCAGAACATCTGCCCAGAGCCACCAGAATTTTCCTGCACAACCCTCTGTTAGTTTAGGGTTCTGAATTGGGAGGGAACTTGTTTGAGAAATCCACTGCAATCCTTTAGTAACATTAGTAGCGAAGCCAATTTAAAATATTGGTGTTAGTCTGTTAATTCTTACAGTTAAAATTTGCATATTTGGGCCTGTTGATTGGGGGCATTTTCTGAAAAGTTTTTTGATAATGCATCATTTGCAGTGGAAGGGCAATTGAAGGAGAATAGTCATTGGTGCCAACTACTGAAGTGAGAACTTTAAGGTGATTCAGTCTGTAATCTCTTATGTTTTTTTACATTACACTTTTACGTTGAGACAGAGAGTGGATGTACTTATGCTTTATTTTGATGGCCAGCAAGCCTTAAAATCTGAACACTATATTTTACTAAAAGAATGAGAGATAGAAAAGTGTTTGTTCGGATGCTACACAGTCACATAGATAACTACAACATTTCATCAATCAATGGGTAATTTGGCATCCTTGCTGTGTATCTCTTATGCATGAGTATGATAAGACACCTAGAAAATTCTATTTAGTGATGTCATGGTTCACTCTACATAATAGTGACGTGCATTGTTGGATAACGGATGATTAGTGCAAGTATATGGTTGGTGTGTCTTCAAAAGTTATTATCATTGTAATGTTTCGCCTGGTTAGGTATTGAATTTGTCAATAAATTTCTACTTATAATCCAATCTCATGCAGGCTGTATTTGGTGTCGAATTGAGTAATGCATTCTCCTAAATTTGTTGTTGCGTGGTACTAGATTTGTTCAGCTGCTTGACCCGACCTAACGTGAACTTTTTCTCTTGGTTTTAATTGTTCTGTTGCGTAATCTTTTTATAGAAAAGTTGAACCGGGAGGGCCAACCAAAGTTCTCAAGGATATGAATTTGAATGATGCACAAACCCATGTTTCCTTGGGAGGGGGGCAATGATTAGCAACATTCCTTAAGGTAATATCCATTTACTAGAAGTATAATAAGATGTATATGAGTTGTGCTATCTAACTGATTTAGATAAATGACATCTTCACTTTAACTTTTGTAACTACTTGGACCAATTCAACACACCATTTGGTTCATGATAAATGGAATTTGGCACTAACAATTTCAGAAAGCATAGTGTATCTTTATTGACTAGGTAGTGCTGATAACTTGAGAATGAGGAAAGGCTTTGCCAATAAATAAGTGAACATAAGCTATATATAAAATTTGGTATGCTTCAACTAGCTTAAAAGCAAACAACTGACTATTATCGGTTAAGTCTGTAAACTATTAAGAAACTTTCCTAGCGAAGAGTTGAAGACAATTTGAATTTTCCCTCGCATTTAAAGAGAGTTATCAAACCATATGTGCAACTTTTGGGCTGATATTAATTTGTAGGTCTACGAGTCAAGAAATGTATGCTCTGGCAAATATCATATCACTTGCTTGTGTCTTCTTAAATTATTTGACAAAGGCCCATCCCGTGTAGTGTGGATGATATACAAACAAAGAAGCCTTGAAGACATAAAGAGTACATGCGTTCGCTGACCAACTAGAAAGAAGACATTCAAGAGTTTGGGCGATGGCTGACCGTGTGGTGTGGTGTGGTGATCATCGATCGTTGGAAAGAACCTGTAAATGTTACAGTAGTTAGTTTATTATCCAGTTTTCTGTTACCCTTCTTTTCAAGTCTCTTGCATATTCTGCTGCTAGGTGTCTGTGAGGGATGCATCTTGGGGCTGATATTATTTCATGAAAATGGGTCGACGTGTGTTTGTCTTACAATTTAATGATTGCGTAAAGGAAACCATGTTATTTTGTAATACTTTTAATTTAAAATGCTTTTAATGAATCATGTAATTTTGTATGGACTCTCAAAACTGAATTGTGTTGAATGGTTAATTACTCATATAGTCAGATGTTTCTTGTCTTGCCAGATGGGGAAAAAAGAGAGCTCGGACAACCGTAGCAACGCACGGGCATTCACCTAGTCATCATAGCTTATGTCTCCTCCACCCATCTCACATCCCCAAGCCTTTTTGACCTTGAGGACACGAGCCTATCTTTTCTCTCCAATTCCCTAGATGGTTGTAGATATGCTCCATATGAACTTCACGCCCACAAAATTTAAGAACATCCTCCCCAACAACTTTAAGGTCCTTCATGCCGAATCTTTTACCCATTGGAACCCATTCTTGATGAACTCAAACACCCTTTTTTTAGAATAAAGGTGGCCATATCATCATGTTCTTCTTACGAATTGGGCAATAATCTATCAGGCACCGACATATACCAAAGTGGCACTGCCGTCAGCACTGAGTTTGCCGACATATCATGTGAGATTTCCTTGTCCTACAACACAAATCAAAGTACCATGGTACTAGAACAATGGTAAGTAAGAAGCTTTTAACCTTCTAACAAGCTGGACTATGAAGCTTGCTAGCTGCCCTTCATTGCCTACCGCTACGTATAAGCGCAAAGTTGGTACAAGAAGAACTACAAATTATAGAACAAATCCTCGTACCAACGATTACGCTTATATATGGACTACACAACAATGAAGATATAATGCAACCGGCATAAGCACAAAATATCGATCTACCTCTTTCCCACCGTAGATCATGTTAGAGTTGCTAAATCTACTATACCACATCAAATCTAAGCTAACAAGTCTAGACTAATAGATCTAAGCTACCACCGGTAGGATTCAATGTTACACACATCGATTGACAATCGAAGGACGAAGACGAAATGTCGGCGAAACGGATAGAGATGACTTGACACAACAGAACACCACCGGCCAGAAAAGATGACATCGCTTGCTTGTCCGTGAAGAGGCTTCAATGAACAAAGAGTTCGAATGGGGAAAAATGGTGGCGCGAAATTTGCCAGTGAGGCGAAATTAATGGTGTAAATATGCGGCACAAATCGGCGAGAGGTGACCAAATTCCTCCCGTGAGATTGAGGTTTTCGCGGACTCGCGGGAACTCCCGCTATCACTCTCTCGCACGAGGTTGGAGCAAAACTAAGCGTAAGAAGTGATTGGCTCACCCAAAACGGCTGAATCGACCGTGCCTCCTCCTTAGTACTCTAGGCTGGTTCTCCCTCAAGCGAGAAATGCGAGAAAAGAGAACAACCTGTGGTTGGATGGTTAGGATGGCAGTATCACCCTCAGCTCACCAGAGTTTAAATTCTAGATTTAACATTTTGGTGTCTCAAAAAGACGAAATATTCTTTCATTTGGAGGTGACATTCCTATCGATAACGAGGCGGCCGTGGAGACTTCGTTAATCTCGAAACTCGCCGGATTATCAATTTCTTAAACTTATTGCTCGTAGAGGTAGGATGTGCGTAGACACATTCATACATTTATAAAAGTATTTGTGAATGTCTGTGTATGTATTGTGTTTCACATAATAATAATAATAAATAAATAAAAGCGAGAAAAGGGCATGTGAGGAACATGAACTCATCACACCTGAGACTTTGGGTCCGGTCCGGTCGACCTCTCCACGTCTCGGGCCACAAGGGCGTCGGGTCTCATCGTTCCGGTTTCCGATCGAGCTTTCCCGTCCCTCAGCTCGCTAGCTAGATCTCTCTTCCACAGGGGAAGTCGCCGACGAGAAGAGCGGGAGGCGAGCTAGGAGGGCGACGGGATGGGGCGGGAGGTGTCGGAGAGCTGCGTCGACGGGGTGGTGATGGAGATGGTGGCCGCCTACTGCGGCCGCTTCTACGCCGCCAAGCCGGAGCTCGCCGCCGGCCGCATTGAGGCCATCGGCTTCCAGGTCGGCCATCAGCTCTCCGAGAGGTAACTCTCACCTTCTCTCGTCTTTCTTTGCTTGGATCCCAGTTGGATCTGTAATCTGTTGCTTTGACTCCCGCCGATCCGTTCGCGCCTCACCCCATGCCGGATCATTAGTTCCCCTGTTCGTCAAGCGGTAGCTGCTAATTGTCCGATTCGGGGCTAGCTGTGGAGGCACGGATAAATCTTGAAAGCTCATGCACAAATTCTTGAAATGACCACTGTAGCTTAACATAGATAGGGGCTGGTTGTCTGATTTGGTGCCAAGATCAATATGTGGCCTCGACTGATCATTGGTCCTAGATGGTCTATCCAATGATGTGCAGGATGAGATCCATTGCTTATTTCATGAATATCTCTAATAAGGTTGTCATTTAATAATATGCTGAGAACGTATAACTTAATAAGGCTAAAGGTTCATTTCATCTTATGGATTATGTCGATGTACTTTCTGAGTATAAATATATACACTTTGGCATATGTAATTGACATCAACATCAGATGCTCTATGGTTGTGGTTACTATCAAAGTATCGAACACTCATGCATGCACCTTCTTAACTGGTCAGCTTGTTGAAGTCAATACCCCCAGCACGCATCTGGAAATTATGTCATCTTTACTGAGCTTGTGTGGTTCCTAGTATATTTATTTTACTATAAACTATGAAGCCCATGGCAAGCCAGTATAATTTACTGTAATTGGTAAGTAAACTAAACATGAATGATACTTTCATATTAAGAAATCATGTCGATACTGGTCATGGATGTCACACCTTCCTTATGAACCCATTTTGTTCAAAGGTTATGGGTCACAAGTTCAGGTGTTTCTTCTCTCATCAGAGGGGTAGGCTGGTAGCGTTAGTTAACATGTTTTCACACACCACATATATGCCATGCTGAACCTACACAGTACATTAGGTTCATCAACTGAGCACTATGTTTGACAACGTCCTTAAACCCTTGGATAAAGGTTTGGAAGTGAAGTAAATAAGTAGAAAGTTTCTTTAC
Source organism: Lolium multiflorum (assembly GCA_030979885.1). Lineage (NCBI taxonomy): Eukaryota > Viridiplantae > Streptophyta > Magnoliopsida > Poales > Poaceae > Lolium > Lolium multiflorum. Next base: position 134,322,069 of record CM061751.1, on the reverse strand, counting down.
CTCCTACACCTTTTGTCATGTCAAATTTTCTGGTTTTACTTCTAATATTTGTTATTATCTTATTTTGAGTTCTCTTGTATCTTGGATTTTTTCTTCTTCTTTGGTTATGAATATGATATATACACCATGGTAGGGGATTAGGCTTTCTAGAGGTGCCATAGGGTGGGATGAGACCACTAGAGGAGGTGAGGGGCCGTGAATAGAGAGCAGTATGGTGCCTGGATTTATCAATTCTGTGACACATGACATTCTTATGAAATGGATGTTAGGCCCTTAGACCTATGATATGATTAATTAATACAGCACTGCCTTTGTTCTGAAACAGTGAAATGTAAGCCACACTTTGACTTTCCAAGCTTGAGCTTTGACTGTATGTTTCTTCTACAGTATTTTGTTAATAACTACAAATAAAAATTTCAACTATATAACAGAGTGACTTTGAATACAAACTCAGTAGTATCAAACTATCAATTCTGTGTCATATAACCCATATATTATCAGTTTAATTGTAAGTCAAAGCTGGAACTTCAACAGTCAAATGACGCCTTATATTTCTGAATGGAGGAGTATATCCTTTCTTAATATGATATACAGGCCGGTTCATGTGTCCCCTGGTTGAGGGTCATTATTGATTGAATCGCTCTGGAGCATGGAGGGCAGTAGGGAGGTGGATGAAAGAAATAAGCTAACCTAGCGACAACCGATGCTTGATGTTGTTACCTTCTGTACCGAGGTCTGAGATAGAGGAGCATGCGTGAGATCTGCAGTGAGGAAGAGCTCCCGTATTCTTCTTTCATTTTCTACTTGTGCAATTCTATTTACTTGTGTACAAATCGGGCTATTTCCGATGCCTCCTGTTCTCAAACACCCACAATTCTCTTGTAGCTGGGGTGTTTATTCTCCCATGATCCCATCACCCTGTGTAATTCTTAGACTCCCAAGCAAACATATGTGTGAAAACTCTAGTTACACGGGAAGCCCAATGTAGACTACAAGAGTGAGAGGACTGAGAAAAGAAAGCATGAGAGGTAGATATATGTGTAGAGAAGAAAGCACAAGATGCATGCTTATATAATGGGTTAGAACGGTGGTTGGTGCGAGTCTGTTGAACAAGGCTAAAGTAGTTTAGTTAGTGTAAGGGACCTAGGACTAGGATTTTACGACAAGGTATGCACATATGGGTGATTTAGATATTTGCTTTCTTGCTTGCTCACAATACTAAAAACCAAATTTCTGCATCTCACTTCTGCTATTAAAAATATTTTTTTTTTCCAGAACACCAGTGGTGATACTGCTCGTCATAATTGACATACATTATAGTAGCCCCTTTTTATTTTTTATAATCATCCATATCGTGGAATTTTAATTTGAATTGATGGGTGATCAGATTCTGATCTTAATTCATCCACGTGGTTTCTGTTGGTTTTCTAGAGTTTTAGTTTATAGTGAATTGTGCTTCCACCAGTGTTATCTCAACCTTTAAGCGTGTCCCTGCTATCCTACTGGACTCAGTGTTGCTATGCAGTGTTAACCGGAATTTCTGTTTATATTCAGATACACAATGGAGCGCCCTCGATTCAGTGATCATCTTGAGGCGATCAAATTTATTTGCAAAGACTTTTGGTCGGAGCTTTTCAAGAAACAGATTGACAATCTGAAGACAAATCATAGGGTAATTGAACAGATAACTCATACCATATTTTGTGTGTATGTTAGAACTGACATTACTCAACTTGCATGCAGGGTACCTTTGTTCTTCAAGATAACCATTTCCGGTGGCTTACTCGTGTTTCACTAGAACCATCTGTAGAGAGTGCTGATACAACTGAGAATGATTCTGCATCATTAGGTGATTCTGCGGCCCAAACAACAAGCATGCTTTTATATTTCCCATGTGGGTTAATAAGAGGTGCTCTGACAAACTTGGGAATCCCATGTGCTGTCTCCGCAGACATGTCTAACCTTCCAGCATGTGAGTTATCCATTCCTTTCCATGATCTTGTACTTTCTCAACATGTCATTTAAAAAATGAGGTTAGGTGATCTATTATATAATTATTAATAAGATGGCATGTCACCCACTATATACATGGTACATCAACTCATTGAACAGTATATCTTCTAGAGATCAAGAGCTTGCAGTTATTTGTGAGTTTAATTCGTGGATGCTTTTCCCGAGACCATTGATGCCTTTTTACGTTGCATGCTGAAATCCATGGCATGAGAAGTCATATCTAGCCAAAAACTACCTGTCGATTCAAAGAAATAAATCCATTGTTGGCAGGGCTTAGACTAGTACCTGGTCAAGTTTGTTTAGGCTGTTCAATAATATATAAAATGCATTAGCCATTTCAATGGTTTGTGCAAAACCTTTTCCTTCTGGTGTTCCTTGCTTCCTTTAGTATGTGTTCTCCATTTAGTCCGCGAAAGGCTAAGAGAATAAATTATCATGATTGGGCCAAAAAGGAAATTCATCATATTCACTGAAATCTGCAAGTGATATCTCGTTTAGAATATTTCTAACCTCCTAGAAAGATAGAGTTTATTATGAATGTTGAAGCTATTCAGTAATAAGTCAGCACCTATTATATGCATCTTGAAGCACACCACATTTCTTTATGTGAAACTGCAGATATCTCCTTTTTTAATTTACAGCGGGATTTCGAACATGCCTGTCCATTTTCTGTTCTAGTCACCATTCCACGAAGTCCGCATTTTTGTGGGTTCTGACAAATATGCCATTTGTCACTGTTGACAGGTTCTTTCGTGGTGCGTATAAAGACATGATCTGCAAATAACACAAGTAGAATATGAATCCCTGCCTGTGGTTTGAGTGTTTTTGGACAGTAAAAGCGAGGAGGCTCAGTTATTTGAGTAGATTGTATTTTACTGTTCCTCCTATGTTTGAATCTCAAATATTTGTTGTAATTTTCTGATGCAAGATAATGTATAATACAGTACAATATTTAGTCTGGAGACTGTCTATAGCTATGCATTTTTCGGCAGTGGGTTATTTTAGTCAAATCATAGCTGTATGGAGCCAAAGCTCCTAACCAGTCTACCTTTGATTACGGCAATCGCACGCTAGAAAAGTTGGGTGTGCAGGATGAAATACATTGCATGCTTTGGTTGGTCGATTGAAATCAGGAACTGCGTCCAAATTTAGATTCCCACAGTTGTGGTTGCTATGCTCTGGTAAACCCAACAAGTAGATTTTTTTTTTTTTGAAGATAAGGGTTAAAGTACAAGAACACCACCACTTATTACGAGCAACGAGTGCAGGCTAGTCCGAAGATAGCTACCACGACAACACAACATCACAACAAGTAGACTAAAAACACACATCACAACAACTTTAGTTGTGCTTTTGTCCATTCTTCTGTTCCACCCAGCTTTCAATGCAATCTTGGTTGACACTGGCTCGACCACTCTGAGGCACAGTGCAATCTTACAACCCAACCGACTCCACGAATAGTGCAATCTTACAACCCAACCGACTCCACAGGAGGAGATCTGAAAGCAATAGGTACCCAGATCTCGGTTTCTTACTTTTCTCATAATAAACGTACATTTCAATCGTGCAGTTGTTACAACGTTGAAATGAAAACATTATGATGGAAGGGGTGAAAGCCACACCACACGCTCTGTAGTTCTAGCCAAACTAATGAGCAAACTCATGATTGACGCTATCAAAAATCAATCGTATCTGTTAATCTTTTGCACCCACGCCGGTGGCAATCAGTTTTTCAACACATTCACCACCATAGAACAATCCGACTCACAAATGCGAGGCTTGTACAGATAAACACGATAATTGTCACAGATCTTTTCGGCTGCACTGGACTGTTGTTATCATGCACTTAGGCAGTTCTGGGTTATGATTCAACCAACGGTGTCATCTTCAGTTACTTGTTGTGATTTAGATCGGCAACCTCATGATCTCTTAGAGATCACATAATTTGTTGCGCGAGCTTGAATCCCTCAGCAGATTGTTTGCAACTCTATTGTGCCACCACATGGTAAGGTGGAGGAGGCCACCAGTGTAAGCATTGCACCAAATAACATAACGTCACCACATCTTCAACCATGAGGAAAGCATCGTCAAAACTTTGTTACTAGCATATTCCCGGTGCCTCCTGTTCCTAAACACCCACACGTCTCCGGTACTTCGGGGGTTTATTCTCCCACCAACCTATGTAATCTGTAGACTCGAAGCAAACATATGTCTGAGAAGTGAGAACACTAAGTGCACTAGAAGAGTGAGGAGTGAGAAAAATGAGCATGCAATGGTAGATATATATCCGTAGAGAGGAAGATAAAAGGCGAGTGCCTATATAATGCATGTGTTACGATTGTGGTTGGTGTGAGTCTAGTCACTAGTAGAAAACGAGTCTTTGTTCGGAGCTGCAAGGAGCATTAGTTTCGGCCATGATATGATTCGGGACTATTTCTAGCAATAGTCCCGGTTCAAACGGCTAGAACGCGCGGCCACGTCTAGTCCCGGTTCGACCGGGACCTTTAGTCCCGGTTTGTGATACAAACCGGGACTAAAGGAGAGGCGGCTGGTGCATCAGGCCGCGAGCATCTTTAGTCTCGGTTTGTATCACAAACCGGGACTAAAGACCTTTTTATTTGCCCCAAAATATGGCCACCGTTTCGTTCGAGGAAGCATCTATCACCTCGAAAGCCACCGTCTCCTCCAGTTTCTCCAAGTCCATCTCTCCATCAGCAAGAAGCAACACCTCCATAGCCACCGTCTCCTCCAGCTTCTCCAAGTCCACCTCTCCATCAGCAAGATATAAAGCCATCGGCTCCTGGCTCCTCCAGCACCTCCAAAGCCATCGGCTCCTCTAGCACATCCAAAGCGGAAGAGTGGCAATACCTCCAAGTCCACCGTCCCCTCCCCCCAGCAGCAAGAAAATGGCCTTATCTAAGAAGACGGGAAGTGGTGTATCTTGCGGGAAACAAGTTCCGCAGCTTGGAGAACAGGCAAATCAATCGCCCCCCGCTCAAGGTGTATAACGACAAGAACATACGTCTGGCTGATAAAGCGGGACAACTAGGTCTTCCTATTGGTCAATATCTGCGTGTCGATCCAATGCCCGACCCTAACGAACTAGCATGGAAATATGTCCGCGGGCAGCCTCTGGTAAGACCTCGGACGATACCACTCCTACTCCTACGGCTCAATTGCATGAGTGGTGTCTGGAATTAACGAAGAAGACAGATAGCAATTATCTAATGTGGCAGATTACTTCCGCGAGGACTCCATATCTATTGAGCTTGAAGAATTATTTCAGTTCTTCAATCTAGACGCCCTCATCAAATCTGTCATCAAGTTCCTGTTGTTTGTAAGTGATTTATTTCGGTAATTAAGTTTCTTGGGCCCACCTCATTCATTGCATTTATCATCACTATATTCTTTTGTACACATTATGCAGATGGAAGATTCTCGAATGTAGAAGAAAGGAGTCTATGACATTGGGTTCATTGACCCATATGTCGCTACGGTATCCTAATATCCTAAGGACACAGAGGCCAACTTCCTAAAGTTTTTAATGAAGCAAAATAACCTTGGGTACATATTATTTCCTTACAACTTCAAGTGAGTGTTTCTGTCTTATACACATATTTTATTTTGTTTACAAACTTATAAGTGTAATTGATGAGTTATGCATGCATGCGTAGTTACCACTATCTTCTCTTCGTCATTAGAGTTGACCATGCAAAAGTATATATCATGGACCCATTAGATAAAGAACTTGAGGAGTACAGTTGCGTGATTTACATGCTCAATGGGTTAATTTAAATCATTATCACATTATATCGGCCTTTGTCGTTCAATTCCTGATTAAATCATTATCACAGATGTTGGAAAGAGTTCATCATAGAGGTGACCGGTGAATGGGCACCGGATCTGCGGTATGAAAGGCTCCATCTAAGTACCTAGTACTAGTTTCAATATATATATCATTATCATGCTTGATTATTTTTTAATTGAATTCTATTCTCGTAAAGTGCTTGAGGCAGCCAATGGAGACCAAGTTATGTGCATACTACATTTTCGAGTTCATCAACATGGTGATTGAGCGACGGCGTAGATTACACAAACATTCGAGTACGTAAAAAATATTCACAATTATTTTTAATTATGATGGTTTGAATACACACAACTCATATATTCATATATGATGTTATTCTTTATAGACCGAATACGGGTGGAGGGACATCCTACCACAGGCACACCTACGACAACTTCAGGAGGAAATGTCGCAATTTTTGCTTACGGAGGTCATACCTGAAAATGGAGAATACTTTTACCCGTTTAACACATTGTAATTCAATGACCTCCATGTAATAGAATAGATGCATCAACATGTATGATCGTCGAGCTCCTATGACTACCAATTGTATATATATGTGTGTGGTCGTAAGAGAAAATATGTTATATATATTCATCAACGTGTGCAGTATATATGTATTACCGTAGAATATGTAATGAAAAAGAATTGAATGAAAATGGAAAACACAAAAAATAGGGGCGAGAACCCTAAACCCTGGCGTGGACTTTAGTCCCGGTTGATAGTCGCTGCCACGTGTATGACCTTTAGTCCCGGTTTGTAAGCCAACCAGGACTAAAGGTTAGGGCTTTAGTCCCGCTTTGGTAGTTCCGGATGGGAAACCGAGACTAAAGGCCCTTCCAAACCAGTGGCAAAGACCTGTTCTCTGCCAGCGAGTAAGCAAGGCTAAAGTAGTTTAGTGAGTATGTTGTATGCACTTATTACAAGGAAGCACAAAAAAAAGCCATTCCGAACCCTTTCGTCCATGATTATTTTTTAGTTCTTTACTTTTCAACAAGAGAGTGGACATTTAGAGCAGGTGCTTGGTTAGCACCCGTATCCATACCGTCTATACCGCATCAAGATTCATGCAAGTTCTTTTTGTTCCCCTCTCAAACAATTTCTTATTTTTGTATCTCTCACACCACATGTTGTTTGAACTCGAAAATTTGCAGATCACTTAAGCATAACAATTGGAACGTGAGAAAAATATTTTGGATTTTTTTATCATTGTGTATATATATTTAAATAATTTATTTTCAATTTAAAATAATTTGAAATTTAAAATTGCACACAAAAATTCCAAACTATTTTCCCCCATTCTATTTATTATTTCAAGTAACTTGAAAAAAAAATCAAAAAATTGTATAATCTGAGAGATATGATAAAGCAAAAGTCAAAAAAAGAGGTGGTGCGCAGAGCGCACCTGCGCTCTTGCAGTTTTCCCTTTCAACAAGAAACCGTAGGGCAGGTCCAACCAATAAAAATATATTAAAAGCTAAACCTATTTACAAGAGTGGAATTGTAACATCCCAAATTTCAATAAAAGAGAGAAGAAGAATTCTAGAGATCCAAAATTCAGAACCAACAAAAACTTTTAAATTGCATATAGTGCCCTGCATAGGACTTGTGCATTTTGAGTGATATGCCATGATGATTGTTTTATTGTTTATGTGATGAACTCTAAAACACTAAAGTGATCAAGAGAAGATCACCAAACAAATAAATCAAAAAGAAAGAAGAAATCAAATAAGAGCTAAACCCTAAAAACCCTAACATATGGCATATGCCATTTTTGCAAACTTTGACCCTAGACCCATTTGGTCTTCACCATTACTTGTATTATGTTACTAAACCTTGATTACAACTTTGGGAATCAAAGAAACACCATTTAAACCAAATTCAAACTCAAAATATGCTCACATAGGATAATGGTCATTTTTGACAATTACAATCTGGTCACCACTTTGAGCCCCTGGATTTCAAAATTTTCAAACTAAACAACTCCAACTCTTTGCATGTCATCCAAGTACACAACAAGGTGAACAACTTCTGTAAAGATCATCCCCTCAAAATCTTCTTGGATCAAAAGTTATGATCAAGCCAAGTGGGAACTTTTTTAACAAAAACAAGATCATCACTTTTCAAATTTTGATCAAACCTTGCTCTCTCTTGAGCATCCCTTGACTCAACCAAGTCCCTTGGACCCCACCTCACCTAGATCATGCATGGAAGCATCATGGACACGGACAAACATGGCATGGCCATGGCCATGCCGGCCATGTTCCCCCTCGGCACGCCTCCCCTCTTTTCTCTCCACGAACTGCACGACCACCATGTCCAATGCGTCACCCACGACCTCCTGAGATCGCCCGTACCCGCCATTGATCGCGAGGACGTCGACACGCCCCGGACGGAGCGCGCCCACGACGCCCCTGGCACGCCGCGAGCGGCATGGCGACATCACCGTGCACGGACGCGCGCGACACGGCCACGCGTCGTTCGCCGTACCTCGTCGTACCCCGACCACCTCCGCTCGCCAGGGTACCTGCCTCGCCACGTGGAGCACGCCGGACACGCTGCCGTCACCACCTAGCACCTACCGTCGCTGGAGAGGACGAGCGCGCCCGCCACGGCCGCGCCAGTACACGCAAGCGCCCGACCACCCTACGCACCCCCTTGCCGCGCCGTTCACGCTCACGGCATCACCATGACGTCGTGAACACGACCACGCCCTCGCCTAGCTTGCTAGCCCTCTGTAGCCGCGTCGCCGTTGTCTACCTTGCCGCAGCGCCACGGCCAACCTCGAGCCTATAAAAGGAGGCATCGCCTCGACGATTCCTTCACACCGCCACACTCCCCTCTCCTTCCTCGACTTCCTCACCACCTCGCCTTGCTCGATTAGCCACCAGAGAGCTCCAATTGCTTTGATACGTCGCAAACGTATCTATAATTTCTTATGTTCCATGCTACTTTTATTACAATACTTGAATGTTTTATACACACTTTACAGCATTATTTTACATTTTCTCGCACTAACCTATTAACAAGATGCCGAAGTGCCAGTTGCTGTTTTCTGCTGTTTTTGGTTTCAGAAATCCTAGTAAGGAAATATTCTCGGAATTGGACGAAATCAACGCCCAGGGTCTATTTTTACACGAAGCTTCCAAGACCGAAAGGGAGACGGGGCCACGAGGTGGGGACACACGGCGCGGCCTGGCCCTTGGCCGCGCGGCCCTGTTGTGTGGGCCCCCGTGACGCCCTTGACCTACCCTTCCGCCTACTTAAAGCCTCTGTCGCGAAACCCCCTGTACCGAGAGCCATGATACGGAAAACATTACTGAGAGGCCGCCGCCGCCAATCCCATCTCGGGGATTCAGGAGATCGCCCGCAACCCTGCCGGAGAGGGGAATCATCACCGGAGGGGCTCTACATCATCATGCCCGCCTCCGGATTGATGCGTGAGTAGTTCATCCTTGGACTATGGCTCCATAGCAGTAGCTAGATGGTTGTCTTCTCCGTTTGTGCTTTCATTGTATTAGATCTTGTGAGCTGCCTAACATGATCAAGATCATCTATTTGTAATGCTACATGTTGTGTTTGGCGAGATCCGATGAATAGAGAATACTATGTTAAGTTGATTATCAATCTATCATATATGTGTTGTTTATGTTCTTGCATGCTCTCCGTTGCTAGTAGAGGCTCTGGCCAAGTTGATACTTGTAACTCCAAGAGGGAGTAATTATGCTCGATAGTGGGTTCATGCCTCCATTAAATCTGGGACAGTGAAAGTTCGAAGGTTGTGGATGTGCTGTTGCTACTAGGGATAAAACATTGATGCTTTGTCTAAGGATATTTGTGTTGATTACATTACGCACCATACTTAATGCAATTATCTGTTGTTTACAACTTAATACTGGAAGGGGTTCGGATGATAACCTGAAGGTGGATTATTTAGGCATAGATGCATGCGGATAGCGGTCTATGTACTTTGTCGTAATGCCCTGATTAAATCACATAGTAATCATCGTTGATATGTATTGAATCTTTATTTGTGAATTGCTTGCCTGTAATTTGTTCACCCAGCATGTTAGTTATCTTATTGGAGAGACACCACTAGTGAACTGTGGACCCCGATCCATTCTTTTACATCTGAATACATTCTACCTTTTAATTCTTTGCAAACAAACACCATCTTCCACTCGATTTAATCCTTTGTTTTCAGCAAGCCGTGAGATTGACAACCTCACTGTTACGTTGGGGAAAAGTACTTTGATTGTGTCGTGCAGGTTCCACGTTGGCGCCGGTTTCACTGGTGTTGCGCCGCACTACATTCCTCCACCAACAACCTTCACGTGCTTCTTGCTCCTACTGGTTCGATAACCTTGGTTTCATACTGAGGGAAACTTCTTGTGCGCATCATACCTTCCACTTGGGGTTCCCAACGGACGTGTACATCTACGCGCATCAAGCTAAATTTCGCACCGTTGCCGGGAGATCAAGACACGCTGCAAGGGGAGTCTCCACTTCCAATCTCTTTACTTTGTTTTTGTCTTGCTTTATTTTATTTACTACTTTGTTTGCTGCACTTAAACAAAACACAAAAAATTAGTTGCTAGCTTTACTTTATTTACTGTCTTGCTCTCTATATCAAAAACACAAAAAATTAGTTACTTGTCTTTACTTTATTTGCTTAGTTACTTTTACTACTGTTATAATGGGAACTCCTGAAAATACTAAGTTGTGTGACTTCACTAGCACAAATAATAATGATTTTATATGTACTCCTATTGCTCCACCTGCTACTACAACAGAATTCTATGAAATTAAACCTGCTTTACTGAATCTTGTTATGAGAGAGCAATTTTCTGGTGTTAGTACTGATGATGCTGCTGCCCATCTTAATAATTTTGTTGAACTTTGTGAAATGCAAAAGTATAAGGATATACATGGTGATATTATAAAATTGAAATTGTTTCCTTTCTCATTAAGAGGAAGAGCTAAAGATTGGTTGCTTTCTTTGCCTAAGAATAGTATTGATTCATGGACTAAGTGTAAAGATGCTTTTATTAGTAAATATTATCCTCCTGCTAAGATTATATCTTTGAGAAGTAGCATAATGAATTTTAAACAATTTGATAATGAACATGTTGCTCAAGCATGGGAGAGAATGAAATCTTTGGTAAAGAATTGCCCAACCCATGGACTGACTACTTGGATGATCATCCAAACCTTTTATGCAGGATTGAATTTTTCCTCGAGGAACCTATTGGATTCAGCTGCTGGAGGTACTTTTTTGTCCATCACCCTGGGCGCCGCAACTAAATTACTTGATGATATGATGATCAATTACTCTGAATGGCACACTGAAAGAATTCCTCAAGGTAAGAAGGTAAATTCTGTTGAAGAAACCTCTTCTTTGGGTGATAAGATTGATGCTATTATGTCTATGCTTGCAAATGGTAGATCTCATATTGATCCTAATAATGTTCCTTTAGCTTCATTGGTTGCTCAAGAAGAAAATGTTGATGTGAATTTCATTAAGAGCAATAATTTCAACAACAATGCTTATAGGAATAATTATGGTAACAACAACTTTAGGCCATATCCTTCTAATAATGGTAATGGTTATGGTAATTCTTATGGTAATTCTTACAATAATAATAAGAGTGTACCCTCTGGTCTTAAAGTGATGCTTAAATAATTTATTAGTACACAAACTGCTTTCAATAAAACCGTTGAAGAAAAGCTTGGTAAAATTGATATTCTTGCTTCTAAGGTTGATAGTCTTGCTCTTGATGTTGATCTTTTAAAATTGAAAGTTATGCCTGAGAAAGTTGAAGATGCTAGGTTTGCTAAAACAAATGCCATCCAAGTTAGAATTAATGATAATATTAGATTGTTGGCTGAATTGCATGCTAGGTGGGATAGAGAAGGAAGAGAAAAACTTGCTAAAGAAAATAATGTAGCTAAAGTATGGACTATTACCACCACTAGTAATGTTAATTCTTCACATGTTGCTGCACCTCCTACTATTAATGGTAAAATAATTGGTGTTGGCAATGTTTCTACTCCTAGTGCAAAGCGCACAAAATTGCCTGAAACTGCTGAAACTGCTGTTTGTGATAAAACTGCTGAAATTTTTCAAAATATTGGTGACAATGATTCCATTGCTGTAGAACATAATGGTTTAGATTTTGATGATTGTCATATTACTGAAGTTATAAAGTTCTTACAAAAACTTGCTAGAAGTCCCAATGCTAGTGCTATAAATTTAGCCTTTACAAAACACATTACAAATGCTCTCATTAAAGCTAGGGAAGAGAAATTAAAACTTGAAGCTTCTATTCCTAGGAAGTTAGAAGATGGTTGGGAGCCCATCATTAAGATGAAATTTAATGACTTTGAGTGTAATGCTTTATGTGATCTTGGTGCAAGTATTTCTGTTATGCCTAAAAAGATTTATGATATGCTTGACTTGCCACCATTGAAGAATTGTTATTTAGATGTTAATCTTGCCGATAATGTTAAAAAGAAACCTTTGAGGAGGATTGATAATGTGCGCATTACGGTTAACAATAACCTTGTCTCCGTTGATTTTGTTGTCTTGGATATCGAATGCAATGCATCTTGTCCTATTGTGTTGGGAAGACCTTTTCTTCGAACTGTTGGTGCTGTTATTGATATGAAGGAAGGTAATATTAAATATCAATTTCCTCTTAAGAAAGGTATGGAACACTTCCCTAGAAAGAGAATGAAGTTGCCTTTTGATTCTATTATTAGAACAAGCTATGATGTTGATGCTTCTACTCTTGATGTTACTTGATTTGCACTTTCTGCGCCTAGCTGAAAGGCGTTAAAGAAAAGCACTTCTTGGAAGATAACCCATGTGTTTATTTTACTACAACAATTTTTGTTTTGTTGAGTTTTGGAAGTTGTTTACTACTGTAGCAACCTCTCCTTATCATGTTTTTGTGCCAAGTAAAGTTTCTATGCTAAAGTTGATGTTATATTTGGGATCGCTGCGCAGAAACAGCATTGCTGTCTGTCACGAATTCTGGCACAAGTCTCTGTAAAAAATTGAAAAATCTGCAAATTTACGAGCATGATCCTCAGATATGTACGCAACTTTCATTAGTTTTGAGTTTTTCCATTTGAGCAAGTTAAGTGCCTCGTCCAGATGCATCTTTACGGACTATTCTGTTTTTGACAGATTCTGTCTTTTATTTCGCATTGCCGCTTTTGCTATGTTGAATGAGTTTCTTTGTTCCATTAACTTTCAGAAGCTTTGTGCAATGTCCAGAAGTGATAAGAATGATTGTGCCACCTCTGAATATGTGAATTTGTGGTTATGCACTAACCCTCTAATGAGTTTGCTTGAAGTTTGTGTGAAGGAAGTTTTCAGGGGTCAAGAGAAGAGGATGATATACTATGATCAAGAAGAGTGAAAGGTCTAAACTTGGGATGCCCCGGTGGTTCATCCCTGCATATTTTAATAAGACTCAAGCATCTAAGGTTGGGGATGCCCAAGGCATCCCCTTCTTCATCGACAACATTATCAGGTCACTTCTAGTGAAACTATATTTTTATTCCGTCACATTCTTATGTTCTTTACTTGGAGCGTCGGTTTGCTTTTATTTTTGTTTTGTTTTGAATAAAGTTGGATCTCGCCATTCTTATATTGGAGATATTACGCTCCGCTTTTTCATATGGAACACTTGTATTCTTAATTGTGCTTTAATGTTCATGGCGAAGCTTATTGCTTCGTTAAATTGCTATTTGGTTGGAATTGGAAAATGCTGCATATGGTTTGGCAATTTGGCAATTGTTTGAGCTCTCATAGATCATGTTTAAGCTCTTGCATCATGTAGTTTAATCTATTAATGAAGAACTACTGTAGAGCTTGTTTAATTTGGTTTGCATGATTGATCTCTCTAAGTCTAGATATTTTCGGGTAAAGTGTTTGAACAACAAGGAAGACAGTGTAGAGCCTTGTAATGCTTGCAATATGTTCTTGTGTGAGTTTTGCTGTACCTGTTCATACTTGTGTTTGCTTCAAACAACCTTGCTAGCCCAAACCTTGTACTGAGAGGAAATGCTTCTCGTGCATCCAAACACCTTGAGCCAAACTCCATGCCATTTGTGTCCACCATATCTACCTATTATGTGGTATTTTTCTGCCATTCCAAAGTAAATTACTTGAGTGCTACCTTTAAAATTTCATTCCTCTACCTTTACAATATATAGCTCATGGGACAAATAGCTTAAAAACTATTGTGGTGATGAATATGTAGTTATGTGTCTTAATTCTTATAAGTTGCTTGTTGAGCGGTAACCATGTTTTCTGGGGACGCCATCAACTTTATCTTTGTTGGATATCATGTGAGATGCTATGCATGTTCGTCTTGTCTGAAGTAGTGGACTTCACGATCAAATGGTTTGAGTATGCATATCTTAGAGAAGAACATTGGGCCGCTAACTAAAGCCATGTATCATGGTGGAAGTTTCAGTTTGGACATACAACCTCAATCTCTTATGAGAATATTAACTATTGTTGAATGCTTAAGCATTAAAAAGAGGAGTCCATTATCGTTGTCTATGTTGTCCCGGTATGGATGTCTAAGTTGAGAATAATCAAAAGCGAGAAATCCAATGCGTGCTTTCTCCTTAGACACTTGTACAGGCGGCATAGAGGTACCCTTTGTGACACTTGGTTGAAGCATATGTTATGCGATGAGAATCCGTGTTTCCGAGATAGTAGGACAAGGTGCGAGCACTATTGGTACTCTATGCATGAGACATGCAACTTGTAGGAAGTATTATGCATAGCACATATGAATTATTACTACCGTTGACAAAATTGTTTCTATGTTTTCAAAACAAAAGCTCTAGCACAAAAATAGTAATCCATGCTTCCTCTGCGAAGGGCCATTCTTTTACTTTATTGTTGAGTCAGTTTACCCACTTCTTTCTATCTTAGAAGCAAACACTTGAGTTAACTGTGTGCATTGATTCTTACATGTTTACTTATTGCACCTGTTATATTACTCTATGTTGACAAATATCCATGAGATATACATGTTACAAGTTGAAAGCAATTGCTGAAACTTAATCATCCTTTGTGTTGCTTCAATGCATTCTACTTAGAATTTATTGCTTATGAGTTAGCTCTTATGCAAGTCTTATTGATTCTTATCTTGAAAGTACTATTCATGAAAAGTTTTGCTATATGATTCATTTGTTTAGTCATTATCTTTGTTAGCAATCTTTTGTTCAGATCACTCCATTCATCTCATATGCTTTACAATAATGTTGATCAAGATTATGTTGGTAGCATGTCACTTCAGAAATTATTTGTGTTATCGTTTACCTACTCGAGGACGAGTAGGAACTAAGCTTGGGGATGCTTGATACATCGCAAATGTATCTATAATTTCTTATGTTCCATGCTACTTTTATTACAATACTTGAATGTTTTATACACACTTTACAACATTATTTTACATTTTCCGGCACTAACCTATTAACAAGATGCCGAAGTGCCAGTTATTTTCTGCTGTTTTTGGTTTCAGAAATCCTAGTAAGGAAATATTCTCGGAATTGGACGAAATCAACGCCCGGGCCTATTTTTACACGAAGCTTCCAGAAGACCGAAAGGGAGACGAAGTGGGGCCACGAGGTGGGGACACACCAGGGGGGCGCGGCCTGGCCCTTGGCCGCGGCCCTGGTGTGGGCCCCGTGACGCTGACCTACCCTTCCGCCTACTTAAAGCCTCCGTCGCGAAACCCTGTACCGAGAGCCACGATACGGAAAACATTACTAAGAGCCGCCGCCGCCAATCCCATCTCGGGGATTCGGAGATCGCCTCCCCTGCCGGAGGGGAATCATCACCGGAGGGGCTCTACATCATCATGCCCGCCTCCGGATTGATGCGTGAGTAGTTCATCCTTGGACTATGGGTCCATAGCAGTAGCTAGATGGTTGTCTTCTCCGCTTGTGCTTTCATTGTATTAGATCTTGTGAGCTACCTAACATGATCAAGATCATCTATTTGTAATGCTACATGTTGTGTTTGGCGAGATCCGATGAATAGAGAATACTATGTTAAGTTGATTATGAATCTATCATATATGTGTTGTTTATGTTCTTGCATGCTCTCCGTTGCTAGTAGAGGCTCTGGCCAAGTTGATACTTGTAACTCCAAGAGGGAGTAATTATGCTCGATAGTGGGTTCATGCCTCCATTAAATCTGGGACAGTGACAGAAAGTTCTAAGGTTGTGGATGTGCTGTTGCTACTAGGGATAAAACATTGATGCTTTGTCTAAGGATATTTGTGTTGATTACATTACGCACCATACTTAATGCAATTATCTGTTGTTTACAACTTAATATGGAAGGGGTTCGGATGATAACCTGAAGGTGGATTATTTAGGCATAGATGCATGCTGGATAGCGGTCTATGTACTTTGTCGTAATGCCCTGATTAAATCACATAGTAATCATCGTTGATATGTATTGAATCTTTATTTGTCAATTGCTTGCCTGTAATTTGTTCACCCAGCATGTTAGTTATCTTATTGGAGAGACACCACTAGTGAACTGTGGACCCCGGTCCATTCTTTTACATCTGAATACATTCTACTGCTTTTACTGTTCTTTGCAAACAAACATCATCTTCCACTCGATACGCTTAATCCTTTGTTTTCAGCAAGCCGGTGAGATTGACAACCTCACTGTTACGTTGGGGCAAAGTACTTTGATTGTGTTGTGCAGGTTCCACGTTGGCGCCGGTTTCACTGGTGTTGCGCCGCACTACATTCCTCCACCAACAACCTTCACGTGCTTCTTGGCTCCTACTGGTTCGATAACCTTGGTTTCATGGGAAACTTGCTGCTGTGCATCATACCTTCCACTTGGGGTTCCCAACGGACGTGTACATCTCACGCGCACCTCGCCGCCGAAGGAGCCGCCCCGAGACGCCACTGCTACCAGGAGGTTCCTCGTCATCGACAACGTCGCTGCGCACCACTCCGACGACCGCCGGAGCTCCGACGAGCTCTCCGACCCCCTACCGTCACCGCCCGTAAGTCCCCATCTCGCCGGAGACGACGACCTCCCTCGGCCGTTGATCTGGCTTCTAATCGCACGGCCCTCCTCTCCCTGTACCGCTTCGCCGTTTAAAAGCCGCTGACAGGCGGGCCCCCTTCTGTCAGGCAGCCCACGCGTCTGTGGACCGTGGTGGGCTGGGCAGGCCGCTAGTTTTTGAATCTGGCCCGTTAGAGTTTTCCCGCCGGCCTGTTTATTCAAATCTCGTTTAAATAATTTAGTTTGAATTCAATACTGGACCTAACTTCGAAAATTCATATAATCTGTTTGGCTTGTCCAAATTTAGCAAACTTTATATGGTTGGAAAGCTAGTAAAAATATCTACAACATTCCACTGGTCCCACATCAAGATCTTTTCTAGAAATAAAATGATAAAAAGAAGAAGGCAGGGACTTTTTCATATTCAAATAATTATTAAAAATCAACCAAAATAGATATTTAGTTAAATCCAACTCCTATAGCTCACATTTGACTTACACTAATTGTTTCTGTAATAAAATGGTGTGGTCACCTTGCATTATCATGCCCTAGTTTAATTAGTGGACAATATGGCTATTTTATTAAAGTGATATTGCCCAAAACTATTATGCAAACCATATGAAGTATTATACTTCATTTAAATCTTGTCCCAAATGAATTCATGTGATGTTTGTACCCCTGGTCAAACTCTCTTATATGAAATACTTGGAGATTTAAATCATTAGTAGAAATTATTAAATTGTATGAGGTGGTCTACCTTATTTAAATCATTTTCTCAAATGATGAGCATGAATGGTTGACTTAGGTCAATATAAATTCATGCATGATTGTTGAGAAATTAAATCTTAATAAGATTTCAATGAGAGGAAATTATTTCTCAAGAACCTTATGGAAATTATTATTTACATATGTAATGAGAGGAAATTATTTTTCCTCAAGCAACACCACCAATGCACCTTAATTATGTTAATTGTGTGCTTAGAGTAGTTTGTGTGAATATATGTGATGTTTGTAATAGCCATTGAACTAGTTGAGTGATTATACCTCGTATTCAAATTTAGACGCTAGTACCGGAGAATACCCGGAGGAAGAAGGTTGCTACCAAGAGGAGGAGGAGGAAAACCTTGAGAACTACCAAGGCAAGCTAATATTCTTGCAAAGTGCAAAGCTCTATCAAGAGCAAGGCACACTCATGTTTTCTTATGCTTCATGAGCCATCCCAAGTTTTACTACAAGCTTTTACTTACAAGCTTTAATGCTTTGTATCAAAGTACTTTTGATTCATGATTCACTTGGTCTAGAGTAGAACAAGATCATCAAAGTTAGTCTAAGGCATGAATGAATTTTGAAGATGAATATGACCAAGAGAAGATAGTGATTTTTGATTAAAAACTGATAGTGGCTTGGATGCGATACCTTTCCAATTCTTGAGTACCCCCACAATACCTGATTATGGGTAAGGGCTTAACTAGAAGTTTATGTATCTTAGTATGGGTTCCCTCTGAACACACATCATAGGGGTTATGCCAAGGCTGCCTCCGTTGTTGAGAAATGATGTGAATTGAGGTGAATTGTAAGGCCAAGCCCTGTGCAGTTCCCAGGTTGACAGTTGGTCTTCACTGGGAGGCCAAGCACACAGGGAGAAGTGCTCATACTAGGGTTTGTAAATGAAAGGTTATGGTTGATGATCCGCGTGTGTTACGATGATTCGGGGTTATCCCGACGGATGGAATCAAATGTTGTGGCACAAGTGTGCAACCTCTGCAGAGTGTAAACCTATTCGAATAGCCGTGTCCACGGTTACGGATGGTTGGAAAGGCCATACAGTTTCCGGTGTCAGATTCTTGAAAGAGGTAAAATGAATGGTGAATTGGTGACTTGATTTCTGAATCACAACTTGAGTTGTGGGAATGACACTAATGTTCCCACTTGAGCTAGTTAGTACATGAATAAGTCTTTACCAAATACTTGTGAACTAAAATTGGCTTTATGCAAATAAACTAGAGCTTAGCACCCCTTACTAGAAATACTAGCACTTACATTAGTATTAGGTTGCGAGTACTTAAAGTACTCACGGCTTTGTCCCTGGCTATTCCAATGGCCAGAGTATGAAGACGAACAGAACTACCAAGGTGATGACCAGCAGGACGCCCACGACAACTAGGAGTCTTCTGACGTCAAGCGTTGGCCTGTGGACTAGAGAGTCCATTTATCTTTACGCTTCCGCTATGAACTTGTGTTTGTTCGTTGATCAATAGATCAACTATTTGTGTAATATGGATCATGTGATTCCAGTTGTAAGACAATATGCTTTGTAATGAATGATGACTGTGATACTTAACTATTATGCCTCGCAACAACACTATTCCTGGGATTGCGGTGAATGACATAATAGGCATCTGGACTTAAAAATCCGGGTGTTGACAGGAATGTACAAGCATGACCATACAAAAAAGGATGCATGAATAGGAAGGCAGTACATAAACCCTATGTTCCTTTTTTTGCATGTAAAACCGGACCTTTATTAAGAAATAGGGGTTACAACTAGCTCATGTTCAAACTCCCGATAGACAACATCAGAGCCTGAACTGAGCCAAACAAAAGAGAGATGCTCTGTTCTCGCAAGATTGGCGAGAGAGTGACTAACACTAACTTCTGAACGGTCCACTTCTACATACTTGCAAAGAATGCCATTACTAGCTAACAACTTAATATCTGAAATAATATGCAAATAAGGTGATCTATCTTCCTTCTTCTCCCGGGCCGCTAAGATAACCCTGGAACAGTCCGATTCAACGATGAGCGGAAGATGGGTGTGCCAGAGTTAACTCCAGACCAAGCATCTCTGCTTCAACAACTTCAACACAACGTAGTAAGGAGCAACAAGCCGAAAATATGATGTTTCCTTCCGCATCACGGAGAATCATACCGCATCCAACTGTCCCATCTTCCACTTTAAAAGAACCGTCGATTGAACAAGCACGTCAAACCAGACACGGAGGGGATTAAGAAACTCCTTTCATTCTGTAATATAGTAAAAAGAAAACGATCTTTGATTCTGTCTTGAATAGAATGGACCCATGTGTTTTAACTATGACTGAAATTGTCGAAGATTTGGTTCCTTCCAAATGCCCCTCGAGGCCACTAGACTTCCATATTGAAGGGCCTAGTGAAGGCATTCCTAAGGCCATCTTCAACACAACGACCCATCGCGTCCGTGCGCGTCTGGATAGGTTGAGGCGGTCGAAATCGAGATACAACTTGGGAACGCAAACACTTTTTTGCGCGCCGTGGCGTCCGGCACGACGCAAAGCCGGTCCAAATCTAGGCCTGCTTTGCGTGTCCGCGGACTGCGTCCGCCTGTTGGTCTTGAGGGGCAACCTATCTGCCTCCCATCGACCTCCGCGTGGTCGCATTAAATATGAAGCAGCGGTTGTGTTGTCCCTACCCCACTCCGACGCCTCCCACTGCCTGCAGGCCCCATAGAAGCTGGCGGGGAAGAACAACCACGAGGCTTCGTCGAGCCGCCGTCCTGTCTCCCTCGCACCCGGCCGGATAAGCTTCGCGTCGTAGGCACCGGCTCGCTTGGCTTCTGCCGTCACTATCGTAACGTCGCGGGCACCTTGTCGCATTGAAACTCCTCCAAAACCGACAATAGATAGCGACGATGAGGTCCAAGTGGACGACGAGGAGCTCCAGATGTGGCCTGACCTAATGGAGGCACTCTGGGACTCAGCTCTCGACACAGCGAAACATGCTGCCGCTGAAGAAGCCGAGGCGGGGGCATTTGAAGAGGCACTTCGGCCCTCTGCTTTCGAGGTGGTAGAGCTTGCGGCGAGGAACCGGAGGCCTCCCACTCCTCCGTACCCTGGTTTCCATGGGAGGAGGCCCTCTAGCCGCCATGGTCCGAGTATCCTGCGGCGAGGAACCGGATGCCGGCGTCACTAGAGTGGAACTGCGAGCAACCCAAACCATATCTAGGGGTTTGGTTATTTATTTTTAAAATCTTGCTCATTTATAAGGGCCGCTTTTGACTTGCCCGTTTATAAGGGCCGCTTTTGACTTGCCCGTTTATAAGGGCATGTTTTGTTTAAAAATTTATAAACTATGTGTCTCAAAAAGATTTACAAACGGACATGAGGACGTCAGCATGTCCCAAAAGAACCAAATTAGATTAAAGGTGTTCGATTTAGATGGTAGCCTTGGAGATGGTCTAACCTCGTTCACCACATTCTCTGTGACAATATTGACGGGGATACTGATCCGAGTTCAGTGCCAACATTCAAGCTGAAAGGGCATCTTCGAAAGTGATGGTATCTGGATTCAAGCTCCTTTACAGTCCAGATGGAACACTTGTGATTTTTTGTGTGTCATGCATTTCTTATATCTTTAAGATGACCAGTCACCCTGCCCACGACCCACCATGCATGGCACATCAACCCGCTGACTCGAACAATATATCTTCTTCACATCCAGAGCTTGCAATTATTCGTGAGATTGATTCGAGGAAGCTTCGATGCTTTTTTTCTTTTCTTTCGTGTTGCATGCTGAAACCCATTTCATGATACAGAGCGGAATGACGGGGGGGCGACCAGGCAGCCCTCGCGCCCAACGCGCCGCCAACTCCGGCCGTCTCCACACCGCCAACTTCGGCCGTTCCCACGCCGGCGTCTACCTCGCCGGAGCGGCGACCTTATGGATCACGGTTTGTGTTTCTGGAGGACGACGAGGAGGCGGTCGAGGCTACGCGGGAGGTGGCCGACGAGGAGGTCGCTTGGCTAGGGTTGGGGTTGGTTCCCGACGTGCCTCCGATCGCGTGTTCGCCGGAGATGTCGAGGGCGGAAGTGGCGGAGGATTTCTGGACGAAGATAGGGTTCCCGACGCTGGAGTCAAGGGCATGGACAAGGTCGGCGTCACATGGATCCCAGTTGCTTTCGTGGGTGGATCTGTAAACCTGCTGCCTTGACTCCCGCCGATCCATCGCCCTCACCCCATGCCAGAGCATAAGTTCCCACGCTCGTCAAGCGGTAGCTGCTAATTGTCCGATTCGGGGCTAACTGTGGATGTACGGATAAATCTTGAAAGCTCATGCACAAATTCTTGAAATGACCACTGTAGTTCAACATAGATATGAGCTAATTGTCTGATTTGGTGCGAATATCGAGCTGTGGTCTCATTGCCAATCAGTTCATAATTTGGGTTCCTTGCCGTCTATGAAATTCCAGTACCTTGATTTTGGTCTGCTCTAGAATTATATTGAACTAATTTGAGCATGGGTCTGCAGGATGGAATATATTCTTAATACGACAGTTTCATTGCTTATTTCATGAAATTTCAGAACTTCAGTTAGGTTATCATTTAATTCGCCGAGAATGTATAACTTAGTAAGGCTAAAGGTTCATTTCATCCTATGGATTATGTCGATGTACTTGCTGAGTATAAATACATACGCTTTGGCATACGTATAGGTCTTGATAACTGAACACCATCGATGTCAGATGCTATATTGGTGTGATCACTATCAAAGTATCAAACAGTTATGCACACGCCTTCTTAACTGGCCAACATGTTGAAGTCAATACGCCCCAGCATGCATCTAGAAATTATGTCATCTTTACTGAACTTGTGTGGTTCCTAGTCTATTTGTTTTACTATAAACTATAAAGCCCATGGCAAGCCGGTAATAAGTTACTGTAATTGGTAAGGAAACTAAGCATGAATGGTATTTTCATATTAAGAAATCATGTCGATACTCGTCATGGATGTCACACCTTTCCTTATGAACCCAATTTGTTCAAAGGTTACGAATAACAAATTCAGTTGTTTCTTCTCTCATCAGAGGGGTAGGCTGGCAGCAATATGGACCGGAGGTAGTATGTTTTTGCAAACCAATGTATATCGAGCTGAACCTACACCATACATTAGCTTGATCAAAGCACTGTCTTTGACGACGCCCTAAAACCCTTGAACAAAGGTTTGGAAGTGAAGTAAATAAATAGAAAGTTTCTTTGCCTCCTATGGTTTTTGTCATGTCAAATTTTCTGGATTTATTTCTAATTTTTGTCATTTTCTTATGTTGAGTTCTCTTGTATCTTAGAAATATTTTATTCTTCTTTGGTTATGACTATGATATATACACCATGGTGAGGGTGTAGGGGGTTAGGTTTTCTAGAGGAGAGATGGCCATAGGTTGGGATGAGACAACTAGAGGAGGTGAGAGACCGTGGATAGAGAGCAATATGGTGCCTCGATTGATGAGTTCTGAGATATTTTAAATTCTTCTAAATGGACGTTAGGCTCTTAGACCTATGATATGATTAATTAATGCATGATCACCTTTGTTCTGAAACAGTGAAATGTAAGCCACACTTTGACTTTCCAAGCTTCAGCTTTGACCGTATCTGTCTTCTACAGTATTTTGTTAATAAATAACTAGAGTAACTTTTCAACTATATAACAAAGTGACTTCTTATACAAACTCATCAGTCAGTAGTATCATTTTTTTTGTCATATAAGTATATATAACCCATATATTATCAATTTCATTGTTAGTCAAAGCTGGAACTTGAACAGTCATAAGACGCCCTATTTCTCAATAGAGGGAGTATATTCTTTCTTAATATAATATTCAAACCGGTTCAAGTGTCCCCCGGTTGAGGGTCATTATTGATTGACTCGCTCTGGAGGATGTAGGCCAGAAGGGAGGTAGATGAAGAAGTAAGCTAACCTAGGCACAACCAATGCTTGATGTTGTTACCTTCTGTACCGAGGTCAATACTCACCACTGTTGTCGGAGATCAAGGAGCAGGCTTGCAGATCGGCAGTGAGCAAGAGCTCCAATACTCTTCTTTCCTTTACTACTCGTGCGAGTCGAAATGCTTGGGTGCACATTGGTATCTTTTCGTAAGGTTGTTTGGCCCATGTATCCTTTAGCATGAATGGGACATATACATTGTCAAAATTTCATTACTAGCATATTCCCGGTGCCTCCTGTTCTCAAACAGTCACACTTCTCTTGTAGTTGGGTGGGTGGGGGTGGGGGTGGGGGGGGGGGGGGGGGTTATTCTCCCATCTTCATGTGTATTTCACTATTTCTTAGACTCCAAGCAAACATATGCGCGAGAACTCTAGTTCCACAGGAAGGCCAGTGTAGATTACAGATGTGAGAGTAGTGTGAAAATAGAGCATGAGGGGTAGATGTATGTGTAGAGAAGAAAACAAAGGCGAGTGCCTCTATAATGGGTTAGAACAGTGGTTGGTGTGAGTCTGCTGAACAGGGCTAAAGCAGTTTAGTTAGTGTGAGGGTCCTAGGGATCTAGGACAAGGTATGCACATATGGTTTCTTTAGATATTTTGTTTTCTTGCTAGCTCACTATGCCCCCTCCGTTCTTGTTACAAGGCCACTATCTTATTTTCTAGATAACAAGAAAACAAAATCAACTAATAAGCGGCACGGTTAATTATGTGGAAAACTTCGGTATTCTAAGCTAATTAAACATGTGGTGTCTCTATCTCTATGGCTGCACACAACCTTCACATTAATGTGCACCATTGTACGAGTGAGAAATCTAATCAAGTCTTCCTGGGAAATGAGAGTGGCCTTGTATAGCAAAAAATTGTATTTTTTGGTTGTGGCCTTGTATTGAATAATGGAAAGTGTACTAAAAGACTGAATTTCGGCATCTAACTTCTATTAAAAGAATCTTTTTCCAGAATAACAGTGGTGATACTGCACATCATCATTTATAGTAGCCCCCTTTTATTTTTATAAGTGCATATTTTTGAATTTCAATTTGTATTGATGGCGACGATGAGTTTTGATCTTATTTCATCCACATGGTTTCTGCTGATTTTCTAGAGTTTTAGTTTATAGTGAGTTGGGCTTAAGCTGTTATGCTTGGCTAGACAAATGTTTATCCTTATTTAAGCGTGTGCCTTCTATCCTACTGGACTCATAGTGCTGAAATGCTGACCGAAATTTTTGTTTATATTCAGATATACAATGGAGCGCCCTCGATTCAGTGATCATCTTGAGGCGATCAAATTTATTTGCAAAGACTTTTGGTCAGAGCTTTTCAAGAAACAGATAGACAATCTGAAAACAAATCATAGGGTAATTGAACTGATAACGCATACCATATTTTGTGGTCATCTTATAACTGACATTATTCGACTTGCATGTAGGGTACCTTTGTTCTTCAAGATAACCATTTCCGGTGGCTTACTCGTGTTTCACTAGAACCATCTGTAGAGAGCGCTGATACAACTGAGAATGACTCTGCATCATTAGGTGATTCTGCGGCCCAAACAACAAGCATGCTTTTATATTTCCCATGTGGGTTAATAAGAGGTGCACTGACAAACTTGGGAATCCCATGTGCTGTCTCAGCAGACATGTCTAACCTTCCAGCATGTGAGTTATCCATTCCTTTCCATGATCTTGTACTTTCTCAACATGTGATTTAAAAAATGAGGTTATATGATCTATTCTATAGTTATTAATAAGATGACCTGTCACCCACTATATACACAGTACATCAACTCATTGACTTGAACAGTATATCTTCTCCAGATCAAGAGCTTGCAGTTATTTGTGAGTTTGATTCGTGGGTGCTTTTCCAGAGCCCACTGATGTTTTGTCGTGTTGCATGCTGAAATCCATGTCATGAGAAGTTATATCTAGCCAACCACCTGTTGATTCAAATGAAATAAATCCATTGTGGGCATGGTTTAGACTAGTATCTGGTCAAGTTCATTTAGGTTGTCCAATAATATATAAAAATGCATTAGCCATTTCAATCGTTTGTGCAAAATCTTTTCCTTCTGTTGTTCCTTACTCCCTTTAGTTTGTGTTCTCCATTTAGTGAGCGACAGGCTAAGAGAATAAATTATCATGATTGGGCCAAAAAGGAAATTCATCGTATTGACTGAAATCTGGAAGTGATGTTCCCGTTTAGAATTTTTCTAACCTCTCATTATGTATGTTTAAGCTACTCATTAATAAGTCAGCACCTATTCTATGCATTTTGAAGGACGCCACATTAATAAGTTACATTTCTTCATGTGAAGCTGCTGTTATCTCCCTTCGTTTTCAATTTACATTGGGAGTTCGGACATGCCAGTTGATTTTCTATTTCCAGTCACCGTTGCACGAAGTCTGCATTTTGCGTGTTCTGACAAATACGTGATTTATCATCGTTGACAGGTTCTTTCGTGGTGCGTATAAAGACATGATCTGTGAGAAATATCACAGGTAGAATGTGAATCCCTGCATGTGGTTTAAGTGGTTTGGACAGGAAACGGGAGGAGGTCCAGTTATTTGAGTAGATTGTATTTTGCTGTTCCTCCTATGTTTGAATCTCAAATATTTGCTGTAATTCTGTGATGCAAGATA
The DNA here is from genome assembly GCA_030979885.1 of Lolium multiflorum. Lineage (NCBI taxonomy): Eukaryota > Viridiplantae > Streptophyta > Magnoliopsida > Poales > Poaceae > Lolium > Lolium multiflorum. Next base: position 134,295,750 of record CM061751.1, on the reverse strand, counting down.
CTCTGTAATATTTGATCTGGAGAATGTCTATAGATATGCATTTTTTTAAATCTAGTCTAGTCAAATAATAGCTGGATGGAGCCAACCTCCTAACCTGTTTTTCTCTGGATGGAGCCAACCTCATAGCCTGTTTTTCTCTTAAAGAAGTTAGATTAGACTATATTCCAAATAGAGCTATTACAATGTTTTCGTGCCACTGAAATTAAAACATACTCCCTCCATTCCATACTGGTTTTCGCTGATTTGCATGACTAATATAAATGAGCTAACTCAATCGACATGCTCCATCATATCCTGTGTCAATCAGTTTTTCAACGCATTCATCACCGTAGAACAATCCGACTGCCGGATGAGAAACAGTTAAAAGTAATCAACGATGTGCCTTTAAGGCATGTAATTTAAGGTGTTCAGTGGGATCCCACTTAAGTCCTACTTATAATGTAATTTGGCATTCTAGTTGATTTTTTGGTCTCAAAATTTAGACTAGAAAAGCTAAATTATATCACATGTGAAATTTAGACGGGATTTCACTTGACACCCTCTAATGTAATTGCCCACCCAGCAATTTTCCGAAGTCAAGTGGAAGTGCGGCCAGTAAACCCAGTCTAGAAGGAAGATAGAACAGCCCGTAATTGCCCACAAATCTTCCACGCACCAGGCATGATCATTCAAATCGGCAGGTGTCTCACATCGTAGAGATGAAGTATCTCTTGCGGACCCTTGATTTTTTTTTGTTTTTTGAACAAGGTAGGGTCCAAAGACCCTAGAAGCTGCTAGTATTAAACAGGCGGTGGGTACAAATTACAGAAAAATCCTACAGTTCTGGGGATTTCTGGATAAGGACCAAACTATTACAGAGAAGACCCTCAAAAAGATTTGAAAAACACAACCAGGTCCTCGCTCTGCACCGCAACAAAGAATCGCCGCTGAGTTGCTCCGCCAGAGAACGAACACCGGCGCCGGACGAACCGCTTGGTCCGGCGTCGTGGTGGAAGCAGTAGCTCTTCCTCTTGATCTTCTTGGTCCTTGGGAAGTCAGATCTTCAGGAGAAGCGGACCCTTGAATTTATAGACTACATTTTGGCATCACGTAGGTATCACTACATGATAGGGAGGAGGATACCACCGGTCGAAATGTTGGACCAAGTAGCATAACGTTCCTTGGGTCCCATGTGTCGCTAAAACATCATCTACATTTCGTTATCAGTGTATTCCTGGTGCCTCCTATTCATAAAAACTCACACTTCTCCGGTAGCTGCGTGTCTGTAAGCAAACATAGATTTGCGAAGTTGCAGGAAGCGTCGCGTAGAACTATATGTGCGAGTGGAATGTGAAAAAAAAGCATGAGAGGGTAGATATATTATGCATAGAGAAGTAGATAAATGTGTGAGTGCTAACATAACGAGTTCCAACATTGGTTGGTGAGACTCTATTGAACAAGGCTAAAGTAGTTTAGCGAATTTGAGGGACCTAGAACGACGTACGTACACACATATGTACTTTAGATACTCCCTCTGATCTACAATAAGCGCCAAACTTTAGTTCAATTTAGCTGAAATTTAAATTAAAACTCCAACACTTGTTATGGATGGAGGAAGTAGTTGTTTTCTTGATTGCTCACAATACTAAACACATAACTTCTTCTTCTTCACGTCGCATCTTTTACTGAAAATTATTTCTTTCTTAAAACATCTATGGTGAATTTCACATCTTATTTGTAAAGTCATTGAAAAACACGGACAATAAGTTAAATATTACCTCCTCCTTCCCCATGGCTCTTCTCTCCCTCCCCTCCTGCATGTCGTCCTCATGTCCGTGACGGGACCCTAGGGCATTGCAGCGCAGGCCACACCTCTCCTCCACCCCACCAAACCCTGCTAGTGCCGCTGCTCTGCGCATCCCGACCTCTTCAATGAAGCCCACGAGCTCCGCCTCGTCTCCTAAACCTCTCTCACCGTAGGAATTGACCATAGGAGCTCGATCGGCCGGAGCTTCCTCGCCTACCCGAAGTCCGGCCGTTGTCGATTTAGTCGCCTGCAAGCTTCCTTACATCACCGATCAGCCCATCAGGCTCAGTGTGACCTTATGGTCCTCCAGGACCTACCCTTGATGTCTACGTTCCCCCTCCTTTCCTGTAGACAGTGTTGGGCCTCCAAGTGCAGAGGTTTGTAGAACAGCAGCAAGTTTTCCCTTAAGTGGATCACCCAAGGTTTATCGAACTCAGGGAGGAAGAGGTCAAAGATATCCCTCTCATGCAACCACTGCAACCACAAAGCAAGAAGTCTCTTGTGTCCCCAACACACCTAATAGGTGCACTAGTTCGCGAAGAGATAGTGAAATACAGGTGGTATGAATATATATGAACAGTAGCAATGGTGCCAGAAAATAGCTTGCTGGCGTGTAGTTGATGGTGGTAGTATTGCAGCAGTAGTAACAGTAAAACATAAACAAGCGTAGTAACTCAGCAGTATTTAGGGACAAGGCCTAGGGATTACACTTTCACTAGTGGACACTCTCAACATTGATCACATAACAGAATAGATAAATGCATACTCTACACTTTTGTTGGATGATGAACACATTGCGTAGGATTACACGAACCCTCAATGCCGGAGTTAACAAGCTCCACAATAATGCTCATGTTTAAGTAACCTTAAGTGTAAGATAGATCAAAACGACTAAACCAAGTACTAGCATAGCATGCACACTGTCACCTTCATGCATATGTAGGAGGAATAGATCACATCAATATTATCATAGCAATAGTTAACTTCGCAATCTACAAGAGATCATGATCATAGCATAAACCAAGTACTAACACGGTGCACGCACTGTCACCTTTGCACACATGCAGGAGGAATAAAACTACTTTAATAACACATCACTAGAGTAGCACATAGATAAATTGTGATACGATGCACATTGCAATCATAAAGAGATATAAATAAGCACTTCACTACGCTCTTCAACAGTGAATAAGTACTTCGTGAAATATAGCCTAAGAGACCCACACGGTGCACACACTGTCACCTTTACACACGTGGGACAAGGAGTCTCCGGAGATCACATAAGTAAAACCCACTTGACTAGCATAATGACATCTAGATTACAAGCATCATCATATGAATCTCAATCATGTAAGGCAGCTCATGAGATTATTGTATTGAACTACATAGGAGAGAGATGAACCACATAGCTACCGGTACAGCCCGAGCCTCGATGGAGAACTACTCCCTCCTCATGGGAGCAGCAGCGGTGATGAAGATGGCGGTGGAGATGGCAACGGTGTCGATGGAGAAGCCTTCCGGGGCACTTCCCCGCTCCGGCAGGGTGCGGAACAGAGACTCTGTCCCCCGGATCTTGGCTTCGCGATGACGGCGGCTCGGAAGGTTTACGTGGGTTTCGTCGTCTGTAATAGGGTTTTCGCGACGGAGGCTTTATATAGGCGAAGAGGCGGCGCAGGAGGGCTGACGGGGGCCACACCATAGGGCGGCGCCCCCTCGGCCGCGTATCATCTGGGGGCCCCGTGGCCCCTCTCCGGCGTTCTCGTGTGTTCTGGATGGTTCGGGAAAAATAGGAATCGGGTCTTGATTTCGTCCGATTCCGAGAATATTTCGTTACTAGGATTTCTGAAACCAAAAACAGCAAAACAGGAACTGGCACTTCGGCATCTTGTTAATAGGTTAGTTCCAGAAAATGCATAAATATGACATATAATGTGTATAAAACATGTAGATAACATCAATAATGTGGCATGGAACATAAGAAATTATCGATACGTTGGAGACGTATCAGCATCCCCAAGCTTAGTTCTGCTCGTCCCGAGCAGGTAAAACGATAACAAAGATAATTTCTTAAGTGACATGCCATCATAAACTTGATCATACTAGTGTAAAGCATATGTAATGAATGCAGCGATCAAAACAATGGTAATGACATGAGTAAACAAGTGAATCATAAAGCAAAGACTTTTCATGAATAGTACTTCAAGACAAGCATAAATAAGTCTTGCATAAGAGTTAACTCATAAAGCAATAAATCAAAGTAAAGGTATTGAAGCAACACAAAGGAAGATTAAGTTTCAGCGGTTGCTTTCAACTTATAACATGTATATCTCATGGATATTGTCAACATAAAGTAGTATAACAAGTGCAATATGCAAGTATGTAGGAATCAATGCACAGTTCACACAAGTGTTTGCTTCTTAAGGTGGAGAGAGATAGGTAAACTGACTCAACAATAAAAGTAAAAGAAAGGTCCTTCAAAGAGGAAAGCATCGATTGCTATATTTGTGCTAGAGCTTTTATTTTGAAAACATAAAGAGAGCATAAAAATAAAGTTTTGAGAGGTGTTTGTTGTTGTCAACGAATGGTAGCGGGTACTCTAACCCCCTTGCCAGACAAACCTTCAAAGAGCGGCTCCCATTTTATTTTATTTTTGGGTGGCACTCCTTCCAACCTTTCTTTCACAAACCATGGCTAACCGAATCCTCGGGTGCCTGCCAACAATCTCATACCATGAAGGAGTGCCTTTTTATTTTAGTTTTATTATGATGACACTCCTCCCCACCTTTGCTTTCTCAAGCCATGGCTAACCGAATCCTTCGGGTGCCGTCCAACAATCACATACCATGGAGGAGTGTCTATTTTTGTTAATTAATTTGGGACTGGGAATCCCATTGCCAGCTCTTTTTGCAAAATTATTAGATAAGCGGATGAAGCCACTAGTCCATTGGTGAAAGTTGCCCAACAAGATTGAAAGATAAACACCACATACTTCCTCATGAGCTATAAAACATTGACACAAATCAGAGGTGATAAATTTTGAATGGTTTAAAGGTAGCACTCAAGCAATTTACTTTGGAATGGCGGATAAATACCATGTAGTAGGTAGGTATGGTGGACACAAATGGCATGAATATTGGCTCAAGTATTTGGATGCATGAGAAGTATTCCCTCTCGATACAAGGTTTAGGCTAGCAAGGTTATTTGAAGCAAACTCAAGGATGAACCGGTGCAGCAAAACTCACATAAAAGACATATTGTAAACATTATAAGACTCTACACCGTCTTCCTTGTTGTTCAAACTCAATACTAGAAATTATCTAGACCTTAGAGAGACCAATTATGCAAACCAAATTTTAGCATGCTCTATGTATTTCTTCATTAATAGGTGCAAAGTATATGATGCAAGAGCTTAAACATGAGCACAACAATTGCCAAGTATCACATTATCCAAGACATTTTAGAATTACTACATGTAGCATTTTCCAATTCCAACCATATAACAATTTAACGAAGAGGAAACTTCGCCATGAATATTATGAGCTAAGAACACATGTGTTCATACGAACCAGCGGAGCGTGTCTCTCTCCCACACAAGGATGAACTTATTCAGAGAATGAAAATAACAAAACAAAAATAAAAGCACACACAGACGCTCCAAGTAAAATACATACGATGTGATGAATAAAAATATAGTTTCACTAGAAGAAACCTGATAAGTTGTCGATGAAGAAGGGGATGCCTTGGGCATCCCCAAGCTTAGATGCTTGAGTCTTCTTAAAATATGCAGGGATGAACCACCGGGGCATCCCCAAGCTTAGACCTTTCACTCTTCTCGATCACATTATATCACCCTCTTCTATTGACCCTTGAAAACTTCCTTCACACCAAACTTCAAGCAAACTCATTAGAGGGTTAGTGCATAATCAAAATTCACATGTTCAGAGGTGACACAAACATTCTTTTCACTTCTGGACATTGCATAAAGCTACTGGACATTAATGGATCAAAGAAATTCATCCAACATAGCAAAAGAGGCAATGCGAAATAAAAGGCAGAATCTGTCAAAAACAGAACAGTCCGTAAAGACGAATTTAAAGCTGGCACCAGAATTGCTCAAATGGAAAAACTCAAAACTTATGAAAGTTGCGTACATATCTGAGGATCACGCTCGTAAATTGGCAGATTTTTTTTTCTACGAGAACTGTGCCCAGATTCGTGACAGACAGCAATGCTGTTTCTGCGCAGCGATCCCAAATATAACATCAACTTTGACATAGAAACTTTACTTGGCACAAAAACATGATAAGGAGAGGTTGCTACAGTAGTAAACAACTTACAAGACACAAATATAAAACAAAGTACTGTAGTAAAAAAACACATGGGTTATCTCCCAAGAAGTTCTTTCTTTATAGCCATTAAGATGGGCTCAGCAGTTTTAATGATGCACTCGCAAGAAATAGTAGTTGAAGCAAAAGAGAGCATCAAGAGGCAAATTCAAAACACATTTAAGTCTAACATGCTTCCTATGCATAGGAATCTTGTAAATAAACAAGTTCATGAAGAGCAAAGTAACAAGCATAGGAAGATAAAACAAGTGTAGCTTCAAAAATTTCAGCACATAGAGAGGTGTTTTAGTAACATGAAAATTTCTACAACCATATTTTCCTCTCTCATAATAACTTTCAGTAGCATCATGAGCAAACTCAACAATATAACTATCACATAAAGCATTCTTATCATGAGTCTCATGCATAAAATAATTACTACTCCCAACATAAGCATAGTCATTCTTATTAATTGTAGTGGGAGCAAATTCAACAAAGTAGCTATCAAATATAGGAGGTATATTGTAATCATAATCAAATTTATCCTCCATAACAGGTGGTAACAAAAGACTACTATCATTATAATCATCATAAATGGGAGGCAAAGTATCATCAAAGTAAATTTTCTCCTCAATGCTTGGGGGACTAAAAATATCATGCTCATCAAAGCCAGCTTCCCCAAGCTTAGAATTTTCCATAGCATTAGCAACAATGGTGTTCAAAGCATTCATACTAATAACATTCCCATTATCATGCATATAAAGTTCCATGGGTTTTTTAATTCTCTCTTCAAACACATCATGTCCTAATTCAAGATAAAGTTCATAAAGATCTCTCATATTTTTGTTGTTTTCCATTATGCCTAACTAGTGTAAACAAGAAACCAAATGTCGCAATTGCAGAGTCTAAAGGAAATAGCTTCGAGTACTTACAACGGCGCCGGAAAATAGCTTAGTAGCCGAGGTCCGGAGTGTGAGTACTGATGACCCACAAGTATAGGGGGTGTATCGTAGTATCTTCGATAAGTAAGAATGTCGATCCCAACGAGGAGCAGAAGGTGTTGGCAGCAGTTTCGATGAAGGATTCACTGTAAATGCTCACAGACAAGTATTCAGGGGGTTTTGATATTGCAGATAAATAAAGTACAAGTAAATAAAATGCGAGAGAAATAATTGCAGCGAGTGGCCCAATCCTTTTTAGCACAAAGGACAAGCCGGTTTGATTACTTATAATGACCAAACGTTCTCGAGGACACACGGGGATTTTAGTCTAGTGCTTTCGCTACATACAGCTGATTAATCTTCATTGTTTTGATAAGTGTTGTGTGGGTGAACCTATGCTAATGCACCGCCCTTCCTAGGACTAATACATACTTGTGATTATACCCCTTGCAAGCATCCGCAACTACAAGAAAGTAATTAAGATAAATCTAACCACAGCCTTAAACTCTGAGATCCTGCGATCCCTCCTGCATCGATATACTAACGGGGGCTTAGGTTTCTGTCACTCCGGCAACCCCGCAATTAGCAACCGAATACAAGATGCACTCCCCTAGGCCCATAAATGGTGAAGTGTCGTGTAGTCGACGTTCACACGACACCACTAGAAGAATGACACCACAACTTAAATATCATAACATTGAATATTACTCAACCATAATTCACTACTAGCATTTAGACTTCACCCATGTCCTCAAGAACTAAACGAACTACTCACGAGACATCATATGGAATACAATCAGAGGTGATATGATGGTGAATAACAATCTGAACATAAACCTTGGTTCAATGGTTTCACTCAATAGCATCTACAACAAGTATAGAATAACACCGGGAGAGTTTCCCCTATCAAACAATCAAGATTTAACCCGAATTGCTACAGCGATGACGAGGTGCAGCGGTGGTGATGGCGGTGTAGATGGTGGAGATGATGATGATGGTGATGGAGATGATGTCCCGCTCGATGACGATGGCGATGGCGTCGATTTCCCCCTCCGGGAGGGAATTTCCCCGGCGGATTCCTGCCCGCCGGAGAGCTCTTTTCTCTCTGGTGTTCTCCGCCCCGCAGAGGCGGCTGTAACCCTTCGTGAGGATCCCTCTGTGGCTTAGGTTTTCGGGACGAAGGAGTACGCGAAGAAAAGGAGGCGAAAAGGGTCGTGGGCCCCCCAGAGCATAGGGTGGCGCGGCCAGGCCTGGGCCGCGCCGCCCTATGGTCTGGGCCCACAGTGGCCCCTCTCTTCTTCCCCTTCTGGCTACCTCCGTCATTTGGAAAAATAGGAATTTACGTGAAATTCCCTTCCACAGTTGATCTTCCGAAATATTGTGTTCTGACGGTGCTTTTTCCAGCAGAATCCTGGCTCCGGTGCTTGATCCTCCAATGATGATGAAACATGCAAAATAGATGAAATAACATAAGTATTGTGCCCCAATATGAAATATATCAATGAATAGCAGCAAATTATGATACAAAATAGTGATGCAAATTGGACGTATCAACTCCCCCAAGCTTAGACCTCGCTTGTCCCCAAGCGAAACTGAGCTCGATAAACGAGACCACATGTTTATGGAGTGAAGAGTCGATAAATAAAATACGGGCAAGAAGCATCATATTCATTCACACAAGACATTCTAGTAAACAACTTCCTCATATAACTCATCTTGAAATAAGTAAAGAGAAATCACAAGTAAAGGTGCATAAGAAATCATAATTGGTGATGGCAAACTTTGTTCTTGGTCAGAGAACTGCTAACGGATTGTACTTCTAAGCAAAGCTTTCATATTAAATTTTATAGCTGAGCCTTCATATTTAAGCATAACAATCTCTTCATAATCATTGATAACTTCAAAGTCATATTCATTCAGATAAAATTGGTACTAAACAAGAAAGTATAAAAGACATGATCAACTGAATCATAGCATAAATGATTGGTTCACAACAACTCAATTGCTTGCTTGAGATAGAGGGAAATAGGTTTACTGACTCAACATAAAAGTAAAAGATAGGCCCTTCGCAGAGGGAAGCAGGGATTAAATCATGTGCTAGAGCTTTTCAAGTTTTGAAATCATATAGAGAGCATAAAAGTAAGATTTTGAGCGGTGTTTGTTGTTGTCAACGAATGGTAGCGGGTACTCACCCCCTTGCCAAACGAACCTTCAAAGAGCGGCTCCCATGAGGGACGGTATCTCTACCAGCAAGGTAGATCATCCCCCTTCTCTTTTGTTTACACATGTATTTTAGTTTTATTTAGGATGACACTCCCCCCAACCTTGGCTTTCTCAATCCATGGCTAACCGAATCCTCGGGTGCCTTCCAACATTCACATACCATGGAGGAGTGTCTATTGCAAAATTAAGTTGCTTGATGAATCAGAGCAAAACATGTGAAGAGAATTATTAATGAAGGTTATTAATTGAGGCTGGGAACCTCATTGCCAGCTCTTATTGCAAAGTTATTGGATAAGCGGATGTGCCACTAGTCCATTGGTGAAAGTCCGCCCAACAAGATTGAAAGATAAAACACCACATACTTCCTCATGAGCTATAAAACATTGACACAAATAAGGAGTAGTATAGTTTGAATAATTTAAAGGTAGCACATGAAGTATTTACTTGGAATGGCAGAAAATACCATGTAGTAGGTAGGTATGGTGGACACAAATGGCATAGGTTTGGTCTAAAGTTATGGATGTATGAGAAGCATTCCCTCTCGATACAGGTCTTTGGCTAGCAAGGTTTGATAGCAAGCATAAAGGTTGAGGGAAACAAACAAATATACATATGATAGAAACAATCATGCATCTTTCTCATAAGCACAAGCAATTTTAACTTTAGAATACTAAGCATAGAGATAATAGAATAATGTATCTAAGTGTATTTCTCTCCTTCATTAAACATCAAGATGTTGTTGCTATTGACCAATGCTAAGTTTGCCAAAACCAAATAGATTTACTTGATGCTCCCAAAGTGATATCAATACTCATGTCAAGAGTAATCATATAATGGAGATTGCAAACTAAAATAAGGTGTGCAAAAAGTAAATGATAAGACTTCTCATTAATATTCCATAACGATAACTCACACCAACGGATACATAGATAACTAACTAAGAGAGATACTTCCACATTGCATACTATTCCATATAATAACTTCCCTACTCATGATATGACACTACTTGATAGTAAAAGATAAAGGTGGTGGTGATGTGATACCGCGGCACTCCCCCAAGCTTGGAACAAACCAAGGGGATGCCAATACCGATGATGAATTACTCCTTCGGTGATGGTGGTGATGGATTCTTCTCGCGCTTCATAAGGATCTCCTTCAGCTTCAGCTTCTCAATTTTGCAATTCTGCACCAAAACCTGAAAAGACTCATTGTTACCCGAGTGTGGCGGTGACGGCCTTGTGCTGGGATTTGAGTAATATTCCAGCATTCTGCGAAGTCGCTGGTTCTCCTCCTGAAGTATCTCCACTTCCCTCCTTAGAGCACGATATTGATCACAAAACTCATCAGCAACCCGTATTGCTTCCTCCACACAAGGGAAAGAATCGAGGTCCAGAGCAGGCGGGAGAGCTCCCTGCAAGTTATGAGAAAAAGAGCGCCCAGTATTAACCGATCCCACCAAAATTGGCTTACTCCTCGTAGTTTCCCACTCTCCTTTTGCTGACGCTATCTTCTCCTTCTCCTTATTGATCCTCTCATCCATCTCTTCCCTCCAAGGCCCCTTGTCTTTGTTGTTGGAGACCATGGTGCTTCTAGATCAAAACAAATCTGGCAGAAAACAGCTCGAAACAAAACACGACGAGAAAACGATATTACGGACCTCCAGGGGTCCGGGGGATTATATAGCAAAAATTTTCGCGACAAAAGGAAGGTTCCAGGTCGAAAACGAGTCGGAAAGGGGCAACGAGGCGGCCAGACCATAGGTCGGCGCGGCCAGGGTGGGGCCCGCGCCGGCCTATGGTGGCACGCCCTCGCGCGTCTTTTCCACTCCGTTTCGATTCCGTAATTTTTCATATTTTCCAAAAACAGCAGAAATAATGTTCGGAAGGGTAAACGCGGACTTTTTATTACCTATACTGTTACCTATTCAAACTCCAGTTCTGGCGGACTGTCAATTTGTCCTTTGATGAAAGCCTCCGGTGTTTCCACTTGAATAATATCAACATCAACATTATAAGAATCGCCCGAGATATAATGCTTGAGTCTTTGTCCATTCACCACTTGTGTGGCATTGCCTTGGAGAGAGCTAATTTTAATTGCTCCTGAACGATACACCTCCTCAACAACATATGGTCCTTCCCACTTCGAGAGTAATTTCCCTGCAAAGAATCTGAGACGAGACCGATACAATAGAACTTGATCTCCAACATTAAATTCTCTTTTGATGATCCTCCTATCATGCCATTTCTTAACTTTTTCTTTAAAGAGTTTAGCATTTTCATAAGCTTCACTTCTCCATTCATCTAGAGAACTTAATTGCAACAACCTCTTATTACCGGCTAATTTAGGATCTCTATTTAGTTCTCTAACAGCCCAATAAGCTTTGTGCTCTAGTTCTAGAGGTAAATGACAAGCTTTTCCATAAACCATTTTATAAGGTGACATTCCCATAGGATTTTTATAAGCAGTTCTATAAGCCCATAACGCTTCTTTCAATTTGCTAGGCCAATTCTTTCTAGATTTATTAACAGTCTTACCTAAAATAGCTTTAATCTCTCTATTTGATAATTCTACTTGACCGCTAGTTTGAGGGTGATAAGCAGAAGCAATTCTATGATTAATACCATACTTAGCAAGAGTTTTTCTAAAACCTCCATGAATGAAATGAGAACCTCCATCAGTCATAATATATCTAGGTACTCCAAATCTAGGAAATATAATATCTACAAGCATTTTTATAGAGGTCTCACCATCAACACTTTTTGTAGGTATAGCTTCTACCCATTTAGTAACATAATCAACAGCGACAAGTATATGAGTGTTACCGTCTGAAGAAGGGAAAGGTCCCATGAAGTCGAATCCCCAACAATCGAATGGTTCAATAACAAGAGTATAATTCATAGGCATTTCATTGCGTCTGGAGATATTACCAACTCTTTGACATTCATCACAAGATAAAATAAACTTCCTTGCATCTTTGAAGAGTGTTGGCCAATAAAAACCTGATTGTAGAACCTTTTGCGCGGTTCTATCTCCAGCGTGATGTCCTCCATAAACACTTCCATGACATTTATTCAATATCTCCTGTTGTTCATATTCAGGAACACATCTTCGCATAATACCATCCACTCCTTCTTTATATAAGTGTGGGTCATCCCAAAAATAATGCCTCAAGTCATAAAAGAATTTCCTCCTTTGCTGAGCTGAAAAGGTTGGAGGCAAATACTTCGAAACAATAAAGTTAGCATAATCTGCATACCAAGGGCTCTCTCGCGAGCTCACCTTTATTACAGCCAATTGTTCATTTGGAAAACTATCATTAACAGGAACAGGATCATAAGCAATATTTTCCAATCTAGACAAATTATCAGCAACAGGATTATCAGCACCTTTCCTATCTATAATATGTAAATCAAATTCTTGCAACAGAAGTACCCATCTAATAAGCCTTGGCTTAGCATCTTTCTTTGTCATAAGGTATCTAATTGCAGCATGATCAGTATGAATTGTAACTTTCGAATCAACAATATAAGGTCTAAACTTATCACAAGCAAAGACTACAGCTAACAATTCCTTTTCAGTTGTAGCATAATTTCTTTGAGCAGCATCAAGAGTCTTACTAGCATAATGAATAACATTTAATTTTTTATCTACCCGCTGTCCAAGAACAGCGCCTACAGCAAAATCACTAGCATCACACATAATTTCAAAAGGCAAATTCCAATCAGGAGGTTCAACTACAGGAGCAGTTGTTAAGGCTTTCTTTAGAGTTTCAAAAGCTTCCTTACAATCATCATCAAAAACAAAAGGTACATCTTTTTGAAGAAGATTAGTAAGAGGCTTTGAAATTTTAGAGAAATCTTTAATAAATCTCCTATAAAACCCAGCATGACCAAGAACACTACGAATACCTTTAACATCCCTCGGATAGGGCATCTTCTCAATTGCTTCAACTTTAGCTCTATCAACTTCAATACCTCTCTCGGAAATTTTATGTCCCAATACAATTCCTTCATTAACCATAAAGTGGCATTTCTCCCAATTAAGAACAAGGTTAGTTTCTTCACATCTCTGCAAAACTTTATCGAGGTTTCGCAGGCAATTATCAAAAGAATTCCCATAGACAGAAAAATCATCCATGAACACCTCTACAATACTTTCGCAAAAACCATGAAAAATAGCAGACATGCATCTTTGAAAAGTAGCAGGAGCATTACATAAACCAAAAGGCATACGCCTATAAGCATAAGTTCCATAAGGACAAGTAAAAGTGGTTTTCTCTTGATCTTTAGCTTTAACAGCAATTTGTGAAAACCCAGAATAACCATCAAGAAAGCAAAAATGAGTATTTTTAGATAACCTCTCTAGCATTTGATCAATAAAGGGTAAAGGGTAATGATCTTTCTTAGTAACTTTATTAACTTTTCGAAAATCAATGCACATTCTATAACCTACAACTATTCTTTGAGGAATAAGCTCATCATTATCATTAGGCACAACAGTCATTCCTCCTTTCTTAGGAACACAATGAACAGGACTAACCCATCTACTATCAGCAATAGGATATATAATACCAGCTTCAAGGAGTTTTAATACCTCGTTTCTTACCACTTCCTTCATCTTCGGAATTAGACGACGTTGATGTTCAACAACAGGCTTTGCATCATCTTCCATATTAATAGCATGTTGGCAAATAGAAGGAGAAATCCCTTTCAAATCATCAAGAGTATAGCCAATAGCTCCTCGGTGTTTCTTCAATATTTCCAATAACCTTTCTTCCTCAATCTCTGAAAGCTTAGAACTAATAATAACAGGATATATTTTCTTATCATCAATATGAGCATATTTAAGATTATCAGGTAAAGGCTTTAAATCAAAAACAGGATCTTCCTTTGGTGGCGGTGTTGTACCCAAATCTTCCACCGGTAAATCATGCTTGAGAATAGGTTGGCGACGAAAAATTTCCTCAAGCTCATCTCTTTCTTTCCTAAAAGCTTCACTTTCACTATTCTCCAAATGTTGCTGCAAAGGGTTATTAGGAACAAGAACAATAGATGCACACTGCTCCATTTTAAAATCATTACTAGGCAAGTCAGTTTTATAAGGAGTTTTGGTAAATTTAGAAAAGTTAAATTCATAAGGTTCACCAGCAAATCTAGTCAAAATTTTCTCTTTCTTACAATCTATAATAGCTCCACAAGTGTTTAGAAAAGGTCTACCAAAAATGATAGGACAATGATCACTAGCAGCAGAACCAAGTACCAAAAAGTCAGCAGGATATTTAATCTTACCACATAGAACTTCCACATCTCGAACAATACCAATTGGAGAAATAGTTTCTCTATTAGCCAGATGAATAACCACATCAATATCTTCAAGTTCACAAGAACCAATTTCGTGCATAATCTCCGTGTAAAGTTCATAAGGAATAGCACTAACACTTGCACCAATATCACATAAACCATAATAGCAATGATCACCAATTCTAACAGATAGCATAGGAACACTAACTTGTTTGGATTTATTAGGATGTGAAACAATATTAGAAGCATCTTCACAGAAAATAATATGACCATCCTCCACATTTTCAGTCACAAGATCTTTAACTATAGCAACAACAGGTTCAATTTTAATTTGTTCTTCAGGTTCTTTAGGTTTCTTTTCACTTTTATTAACTGCACTAGATATGACAGAGTACTCCTTCATTTTAGCAGGGAAAGGAGTTTTTTCAATATAAGCTTCAGGAATAACATTATCAACAGTTTCAACCACTACACATTTGTTTACAGATGAATCAATTTTATCTTTATACGGTTCATGATACTTATCAAAATTCTTCTTAGGCAGTTCATAATGAGAGGCAAAAGCTCTATAAAGATTTGCAACAACTTGGGAATCAAGACCATATGTAGCACTCATATTACGAAATTTATCAGTATCCATAAAAGCTTCAATGCATTTATAATCATAAATTATACCTGATTCTCTATCTTTGTCGTTCTCCCATCCTTCAGTATTTTCTTGGATCCGATCAAGAAGGTCTCTTTTAAACTCTTCATTCTTGCGTGTAAATGATCCAGAACAAGAAGTATCCAGCAAGGTCTTGTCTTGAAAAGAAAGTCTTGCATAGAAATTATCAATAATAACATTACCAGGAAGCTCATGAATGGGGCATTTGAGCATTAAAGACTTCAATCTCCCCCAAGCTTGGGCGATACTCTCTCCATCATGAGGCCAAAAATTATATATGCGGTTCCGATCTTTGTGAATTTCACTTGGAGGATAAAATTTGGAATAGAATAAAGGCACAATGTCCTCCCAATCAATAGAATCACCATTCTTCAGCAATTTATACCAGTGCGCCGCTTTACCAGACAGCGATATAGTGAATAGTTTCTTCCTAACTTCATTCATAGAAATACCTGCACATTTGAATAACCCGCATAATTCATGCAAAAACAATAAATGATCACCAGGATGGACAGTTCCATCCCCTTCATAGCGGTTATCCATAACACGTTCAATAATTTTCATAGGTATTTTATATGGTACTACTTCCTCACCTGGCGCTTCATCCACTACCGTTGCAGTAGTAGTAGATTTCCCAAATAGAAATTGAAGAGAAGATCTCTCCATAATGATTTATAGCAGCAGGCAGAAATAAAATCAGCACAAACAGTAAATTTCCTTACCAATTCCGCTTACCAATAGCGCTTCACTCCCCGGCAACGGCGCCAGAAAATAGTCTTGATGACCCACAAGTATAGGGGGTGTATCGTAGTATCTTCGATAAGTAAGAATGTCGATCCCAACGAGGAGCAGAAGGTGTTGGCAGCAGTTTCGATGAAGGATTCACTGTAAATGCTCACAGACAAGTATTCAGGGGGTTTTGATATTGCAGATAAATAAAGTACAAGTAAATAAAATGCGAGAGAAATAATTGCAGCGAGTGGCCCAATCCTTTTTAGCACAAAGGACAAGCCGGTTTGATTACTTATAATGACCAAACGTTCTCGAGGACACACGGGATTTTAGTCTAGTGCTTTCGCTACATACAGCTGATTAATCTTCATTGTTTTGATAAGTGTTGTGTGGGTGAACCTATGCTAATGCACCGCCCTTCCTAGGACTAATACATACTTGTGATTATACCCCTTGCAAGCATCCGCAACTACAAGAAAGTAATTAAGATAAATCTAACCACAGCCTTAAACTCTGAGATCCTGCGATCCCTCCTGCATCGATATACTAACGGGGGCTTAGGTTTCTGTCACTCCGGCAACCCCGCAATTAGCAACCGAATACAAGATGCACTCCCCTAGGCCCATAAATGGTGAAGTGTCGTGTAGTCGACGTTCACACGACACCACTAGAAGAATGACACCACAACTTAAATATCATAACATTGAATATTACTCAACCATAATTCACTACTAGCATTTAGACTTCACCCATGTCCTCAAGAACTAAACGAACTACTCACGAGACATCATATGGAATACAATCAGAGGTGATATGATGGTGAATAACAATCTGAACATAAACCTTGGTTCAATGGTTTCACTCAATAGCATCTACAACAAGTATAGAATAACACCGGGAGAGTTTCCCCTATCAAACAATCAAGATTTAACCCGAATTGCTACAGCGATGACGAGGTGCAGCGGTGGTGATGGCGGTGTAGATGGTGGAGATGATGATGATGGTGATGGAGATGATGTCCCGCTCGATGACGATGGCGATGGCGTCGATTTCCCCCTCCGGGAGGGAATTTCCCCGGCGGATTCCTGCCCGCCGGAGAGCTCTTTTCTCTCTGGTGTTCTCCGCCCCGCAGAGGCGGCTGTAACCCTTCGTGAGGATCCCTCTGTGGCTTAGGTTTTCGGCGAAGAAAAGGAGGCGAAAAGGGTCGTGGGCCCCCCAGAGCATAGGGTGGCGCGGCCGGGCCTGGGCCGCGCCGCCCTATGGTCTGGGCCCACAGTGGCCCCTCTCTTCTTCCCCTTCTGGCTACCTCCGTCATTTGGAAAAATAGGAATTTACGTGAAATTCCCTTCCACAGTTGATCTTCCGAAATATTGTGTTCTGACGGTGCTTTTTCCAGCAGAATCCTGGCTCCGGTGCTTGATCCTCCAATGATGATGAAACATGCAAAATAGATGAAATAACATAAGTATTGTGCCCCAATATGAAATATATCAATGAATAACAGCAAATTATGATACAAAATAGTGATGCAAATTGGACGTATCAACCCCCCCATAGCTTGATGTCTCGTTCCCCTCCTTTCCTGTAGACAGTGTTGGGCCTCCAAGTGCAGAGGTTTGTAGAACAGCAGCAAGTTTTCCCTTAAGTGGATCACCCAAGGTTTATCGAACTCAGGGAGGAAGAGGTCAAAGATATCCCTCTCATGCAACCCTGCAACCACAAAGCAAGAAGTCTCTTGTGTCCCCAACACACCTAATAGGTGCACTAGTTCGGCGAAGAGATAGTGAAATACAGGTGGTATGAATATATATGAACAGTAGCAATGGTGCCAGAAAATAGCTTGCTGGCGTGTAGTTGATGGTGGTAGTATTGCAGCAGTAGTAACACGGTAAAACAGTAAACAAGCAGTAGTAACTCAGCAGTATTTAGGGACAAGGCCTAGGGATTACACTTTCACTAGTGGACACTCTCAACATTGATCACATAACAGAATAGATAAATGCATACTCTACACTTTTGTTGGATGATGAACACATTGCGTAGGATTACACGAACCCTCAATGCCGGAGTTAACAAGCTCCACAATAATGCTCATGTTTAAGTAACCTTAAGTGTAAGATAGATCAAAACGACTAAACCAAGTACTAGCATAGCATGCACACTGTCACCTTCATGCATATGTAGGAGGAATAGATCACATCAATATTATCATAGCAATAGTTAACTTCGCAATCTACAAGAGATCATGATCATAGCATAAACCAAGTACTAACACGGTGCACGCACTGTCACCTTTGCACACATGCAGGAGGAATAAAACTACTTTAATAACACATCACTAGAGTAGCACATAGATAAATTGTGATACGATGCACATTGCAATCATAAAGAGATATAAATAAGCACTTCACTACGCTCTTCAACAGTGAATAAGTACTTCGTGAAATATAGCCTAAGAGACCCACACGGTGCACACACTGTCACCTTTACACACGTGGGACAAGGAGTCTCCGGAGATCACATAAGTAAAACCCACTTGACTAGCATAATGACATCTAGATTACAAGCATCATCATATGAATCTCAATCATGTAAGGCACCTCATGAGATTATTGTATTGAACTACATAGGAGAGAGATGAACCACATAGCTACCGGTACAGCCCCGAGCCTCGATGGAGAACTACTCCCTCCTCATGGGAGCAGCAGCGGTGATGAAGATGGCGGTGGAGATGGCAGCGGTGTCGATGGAGAAGCCTTCCGGGGCACTTCCCCGCTCCGGCAGGGTGCCGGAACAGAGACTCCTGTCCCCCAGATCTTGGCTTCGCGATGACGGCGGCTTTGGAAGGTTTTGGGTTTCGTCGTCGTAATAGGGTTTTCGCGACGGAGGCTTTATATAGGCGAAGAGGCGGCGGGAGGGCTGACAGGGGGCCACACCATAGGGGGCGCGGCCCCTCGCCGCGCCAAGGTATCATCTGGGGCCCTGTGGCCCCTCTCTGGCGGTTCTCGTGTGTTCTGGATGGTTCCGGGAAAAATAGGAATCTGGGTCTTGATTTCGTCCGATTCCGAGAATATTTCGTTACTAGGATTTCTGAAACCAAAAACAGCAGAAAACAGGAACTGGCACTTCGGCATCTTGTTAATAGGTTAGTCCAGAAAATGCATAAATATGATATATAATGTGTATAAAACATGTAGATAACATCAATAATGTGGCATGGAACATAAGAAATTATCGATACGTTGGAGACGTATCAACCCTCTCAGTTGATTGCACCCTATGCCGCTCGCGCAGTGCACCTCCTTGTGTTGCCGCTTGGCCATGTCGCCGATGTCGCTCTGGCGAACGTTAGAAAGCGGCACCGCCCCCTTTAGGTCCGCCTCACATGTCCACGTCGAACGCGCCCAACCGCGCGTCCCCACTTGGCCTCCTCCGTCGGTCCTTTTAATATTTTCCAGGAAATTCCAGAACTTGTAAAATTCACTGTAAATTCATACCTACTTGGAAAAGTGCAAATGACCTATCAAATGTTCAGAAGATTAAACTCTAACAGTTTATATCAAAATAGCACAAAAATTACCTAGAAACCGTTCATTAGATTGTTAATCAAAGCACACATGAGTATAGGGCATTACTTCTTTCCACGCAAGCCAAAAAAAATAAGCTCAAATTTCAGAAGGAAGAAAACATTCTAATATATACATACTAATTTTCATGCATGTACACAAATTTATATTGTCAAAAGTCAACAAAATATCCAATCCCATGGTTCTATATTCAAAAAGTAATTGGAATTGGGTGCCACCCTTTGATTCCAACACCAAATTTCAAAAAAATTGAATTGGAAGCCATTTACTTTCCACCTTGGAATTGGAATTCCCAATCTAATTCAATTCTAGGCTCAATTCCAGGCTCAATTCAGTTTTATTGGAATACATTTCTTTTTACTGCTGGAATACATTTCCTGGGTTTTATTGGACTACATTTCTATCATGTTCGAAAGCCTTGGCTAGTTTCTAGGGCTATTTGCATATTCATTAAGTTCTTGGGTGTCTCATGTATAAAGTAGGTTTGGGATGGGACTCTTCCAGTTCTTGGCGTTTCTCAGGTGGCCATCTTGACCAAGGAGACATAAGAGAGTGTGATGGTTTCCATGTAGAAACCTATGTTTTTTTTTTTTGCAATTTTCCTCGTGCTTTATTTGTGCTTGTCAAGTTCTGATCCAGCTGTGTTCTGATCCTGTAACCTGGAGACTGATCTAATGAAGACACAGATGACCTCTCAGAAAAAGGCTATACAATTACTCTAGCACAATCAGACTTCAGCAACCACAGAACCTAAAAGTAACTATTTTCGGACAAACCACCGTTTGCTGAATTAGAACCATGAACCACAAGTCATCCAGCTTTCAATGCAATATAGTTGACACTATCTATGGCTCGAGGTGCAGTACTAGGTAACCTAACCATGAATCCATCCCAATCAAATTCACGAGAGGAGAGCTGAAATCAACGTGTAACTGAAACCGGTTTCTTACTTTCTCTTAAAGAAGGCAAACTATATTCAAATAATAGAGTCATTACAGTGTATTCAGGCTGCTAAATTTAAAACTTGACAATGGCAGGGGCGAGAACCAGACCACACGCCCTACGGTCGTAGCAAAATGTGCTAACACATGACCGTCGATATACTATCAAATTATATCTATTAATATTTTGCAACCAAATAGTGTCAACCAAATTTTCAACGTATTTACCACCATAGAACAATCTGACTTGCGACTGAGAATCTACAGTCCGGTGTTGTGATCCAGATGTACAACCTCAGAATTATATGTTGCGCAACCTGGATGCAGTGTACAACTTGTTTGCTGCTAGTAGGTGCCACCACATGATAAGGTTGTGGAGAAAGCCACCGGTGTAAGTATTGTACCAAGTAGCATGATATCACTTTTGATCACCAACCGAGACGAAAACATCATTAAAAAATGGTTACTAGCATATTCCTTTTTTTTTGTTTTTGAACTAGCATATTCCTCCTCCTCGAATTAGGCTTTCGCCCCGCTTTATAAATAAAGCCACACACGGCCAAACCGATACAAGGTAGAGGGGGAGACCTCTTTACAAAGCAGATCAAAGATAAAAACAGAGAATACAAAGGAGATGTCACACCCTCCAAGGTACAACCGACACTCCTAACTAAAGATGCACCCCGCCTCCTTGTGAAACCACCGGACAACGTCATCTCGTACCCACCAAGTTATTTGCCGGGAAGGGCCGCCTGCCCTCCCGCTCCGGGCCGTGGAGCGCCGATCCTGCCCGCAGACAACAAGTACCAGGAACTA
This sequence comes from Lolium multiflorum, assembly GCA_030979885.1. Lineage (NCBI taxonomy): Eukaryota > Viridiplantae > Streptophyta > Magnoliopsida > Poales > Poaceae > Lolium > Lolium multiflorum. Next base: position 134,274,432 of record CM061751.1, on the reverse strand, counting down.
AGACCCCAATGTCACGTGTAAAAGATAGGAAGCCGCCAAGTCCACCCTTCGCCGGGATCGAAGCACCGAGAGAGGATCTAAGCATGCCCGCCGATGACAACGAGAACCGCCCACGGTAATCCAAGCTCCACGACGACGCCCCCAAGAGGGTGACGACACAAGGTGCCGCCGTCGCCGAGACCAAGAACGGTCAAAGGTTTTCACCCGGAGCTCAAGCACAGGGGAGCAACCACAACGGTGCCCCCAAGAGGGACACGACACCCGCGGGCGCCGTCACCGTTGGCGCCAAAGCGCTGGGCTTTCGCCCGAAATCGACTCCCGCCGCACGACGGACCGATGTGCAGCCCGCCGTCATCAAAGAGAGCCTCCGAGACCAGATCTGGGAGCCGCCATTGCCGAAGCACCACCGACGCCAGGAATCCCCGCTGCCCACTCCACGCCATCCCCATGTCCCAGGAGATAAGCCACCACCACTGCAACGTCGCTCGCCGTAGAGCCAAACGTGCAGCTTCCAGGGCCGCCGCCCCGGCATCCACGCCCAACCCATCAGCCGGCAGCCACCACCATACGGACCAACAGCAGGGTCAAGGGCGTGAGAGGTCGAGCTGAAGAATGAGCGGACACCGATCTAGCTCGCGGTGGCTGCCAACCGAAGGCCCGCCTGGCCCCGGACTGGTCGCGGCCAACGTACGCAGAGAGGCCCGCCAGGCCCAGATCGGGCCCAGATCTCGCCCGCCTGGCCCAGATCGGGCCCAGATCTCGCCGGCGCCGCCCACCTGCCGCGCTGCGCCGCCCACCGTGCCGCCAATGGTTGCCGCCGTCGTCCCCCAGCCAGATCCTCGCGCCTCAGCCGCCGCCGTTGTACTGCAGGCCCCCGCTGCCGGAGATGGAGTCGAGCCCGCGCCACCCGAGACCAGCCTCCGCTGCCGCCGCAGCAGCAGCACGCCACCCCGAGCACGCCGACACCACCACGAGGTCACCACGCCGCCGGAGGACCGACCGCGCCGCCGCACCCCTCGCCAAGTACGTGCCCTCGATGGCCGCCGCGGCCCGCGCCGTTTCTCCGTGCGAGGGGGAAGGAGGGCCTGTAACATCCCAGAAATTTAAAACAAAATAAACAAATTTCCCTAGTTCCAAATTTTGGAACCAACAAAAACTTTTATTAAATTAAGATTGATACATAATACGCTTGCATAATTCTTGTGCTCTTGCCATGATTGCTTGTTATTAGTATGTGAAATAATATTAAACCCTAAAGACTCACCCCTCCTCTCATCATTCTAGTGAAAATAAAATAAAAGGAAATTAAATAGGAAAAAGGCATATGTGCCTATGGCTACAATTATAAATATTTACCCTAGACCTTTTCACTTTATTTAAAAGATTGGAAAAGCTTTGTAAACCTTATATAGCACTTCTTAAATCATTGCCAAGTTGAAACTAAAAAGAATATAAAGAAATTAAAAATGCCATAGAGGCATATGAAAGCTAAATAGCAAATATAAGAATTTAAGAAAACTAACCCTAGGACTTGTATGAAGGGTTGGATCACCTCCATATATCATTTCAACAATTCACAACACCATTGTGAATCAAACCAAGTCAAAGTAAAAATAAAATACCCCATATGCATATAAGCCTATGTGCCACATAACCAATTCACCAAACTTTGACCTATGTCTTCAAACCTTGACCAAATGGTGTGACACCATGTCTAAACCTATTATAACACTAAATGGACCCTAACCCATGTCCAAGTGAAGCAAGAACAACCCTAGTACAAATTATGAAAATTGGACACCTCATCTCTTATGTATTAAGGCCAAATTTGCAAATCTTTGAATAAAACCATTTGATTTAGTTTCAATGCTCTTAAAATGTTACTAAACTCATAAGAACCACATTAGAGTCAACCAAAGTCAAATCAAATGGAGAGAAATCAAATAGGGAGAGATTTCCCAAATTTCACTCACATACACATATGCCAAAATGCAAATCCTCCACCAAGGCCAAATTTGCTTGCCCCATTGCTTCTAAAATACTTCAATGTGATAAACTAACACAATTGCATCATTGGATCAAGAATTAAATCAAAGCAAAACTCAAATTCAACATACATGTGATAATGGTCATTTTGTCACTTTATAAAATGTTCCCCTCTTTACACCTCTAGCTTTGACTTTTCTTCAACCAAACTTAGTCAACTATGACCATGTCATCCAAGACCATGTCAAGGTCAACAACTTTCATGTTGACCATCTCTGCTAATGTTGACTAGGTTGACCAGTAAAGACTTGCCAAGTGGAGACTTTGAATTAATGAGAAGATAACCTCAAATTTGAAACTTTGCAAATCTTCACCAAAATGGACACCACCACCACCACCATTCTTTCTCTCTAATTATATAAGTGAGCTCCACCAAAAAGAATTGCAAAAATCCAAATAAAATTTCATGCGGCCATTGTGTCGAGCACCTTGTGTGCATAATCTGTAAATGGTGATACATGCTAAAAACCTCTGGTCCAAAGCCTCCACCACCTTCATTTGATGATCATCACACCCCTCTGCAACCCCTGCATCCCTACATGTCCTTGCTCTTGTTGATTAAAGTGAGTGGAGCATCATTTCTTCACCATGCCGTGCACCATGCCACCCCATTGCCACTCATTCTCTCTGGCCTTCCCCTCTCACCTACACCATGTCACAGAGCTCCCCTAGCACACAAGGACGACGCCTGTACCCTCCCTGGATCGAAACGGGCACGATATTGGCCAAACGAAGCGTGCCCAGACGCGCCCGAACCATGCCAGCGCACGCGGTGAGCGCGCCCCGACGACACTCTGGACGCCGCAGTACACATCGTCGCCTGGAGCCTCTCGTCCTCCCCTCGCCTTGCCCTCTTGCACGCGCCATCACTACACTACCAGCTAGCTCCTGGACAACCCTACTGGCACGCGGGAGAGCCCTAGCCGTCGCCATGATCGCACCTCTGCCGCGCCGGTACCGCAAGGACGGCAATGATACCGCACGCCCCTGTCCTCCCCTGGCCATCCCTTCACGCGCGCTAGCTTCTCCTAGCCGACGCCTACACGACGCCCCCATCGCCTTGCCCCTTCGCGTCCTGAATCGCCGGCGCCACCGTCGACCTCGCAGCACCCGCCGGCCACCCAGCGCATCTATAAATAGAAGCCCTCTCCGCCTTCACTCTTCACAGAAAATCTGTTTCCCTCCTTCTTCTCGACCTCCCCGACCTCTGCTCCACGCTGATTAAGCCCTACACCGCTCCAATTGAGGTGTCGATCGCCGGAGTCCGCCGCGGAACCCCTCTTCGAATTAGGCCACCCCAAGCGACGCCGCGACCACCATTCGACTCCTCGTCCTCGACAACCTCGCCGCACACCCAGCGGAGCCCCGCGGGAGCCTCCGTCGCGCCGTCGACCCCCTACCTCGCCGGCGCAGCAAGCCTCCTCCCCCGTCGGCAACGACGACGGTCGACCGTCGGATCAGCGTCTGATCGCACGGCTCAAGTGAGTGGATACCGTTTCGGGTTTAATACAGACTGACCAGCGGGTCCCACTGTCAGCTGGCGGTGGCGCGCTGAAGCGTTACTGGGCTGGGCCAGTTTCGCAATTTAAACTATTCTGGCCCATTTCCTTTCCCGCCTAAGCCCATTTCCTTTTTTTTGAATTAAATTGTTTCAGCAACTTTTCAATACTGGTCCCTTACTATAAATTGAATAGTTCAAATTCTACAAACTCAAATTTAGTAAATCCAAATGTTCTGGAAAGCTTATGAATTACTCTAACTAACCCCACTGGATTCAACCCTATATGTGGTGTAGAATTTGAATAGCAAAAATGACAAAACAGAAACTTTTCTGACTTCAAATAAATATTAGAAATTATCTAGAAATGATTTTAAGTTGATTTCAACTCTAATAAATCACATTTGACATAATATAATTGTTTATGCAAAAATATAGCATGGTTGTTTTGCATGATCATGGACTAGAGTTAAATAATGACTATGGAGCCCTTTCTAGATCATTTAATACATACACATAGAATTCTTTAAATAGTATGAGGGCTTCTCTCTCATTTAAATTGTGATCTTAAGTAATTCAAATAGAGGTACTGACCTTGATCAAATAAGCCTCATGCTTGCTTAATTAGAGAGGATAATCATTTAGATGATAGTTTAACTTATATGAGGTATATCCTCTCACATAAACCATTAATCCAAATAGTTCACTAAGAATTAATAACACATAATCAATGACCTATAGGTTCTTATTTGAAAATACTTAATCCTTCTCATAAGTAGTATTTAAATATTTCAAACCTACTTATTAAATTATATAATAGACTTTGGTCTCATTTAAATCTTACCTCAACCAAATTAATATGAAGTAGATCCCATGGTCAATTAAAATTCACTTTTAATTAATTTATAATATTAAAACACCTCAATCATAGTCCTTTAAATAAATCATCACTATGTGTTAAATCATATGAGAGATACTCCTATCATTTAAATCTTGTTCTCAAGTAATACAATATGAGGTAGTAATCATAATCTAAGTAACCTCATCTTGAATTATTGGGTAGCATTAAAACACTACCATGTTAGTATTAAATTGCATGAGGTATGGAACCTCATTTAAATCATTTTCCCAAATGATAAGTATGAAGAGGTTGACTTTAGTCAACCTAGGTCATACATTATTCATAAGAGAAATTAAATCTTAAGAAGATTTAATGAGAGGAAATTATTTTCTCACAAACTAAAGAGAAACCCTAACTCCATTTTTCAATGAGAGGAAATTATTTTCCTATTATTAAATAAGGAAACCCTAGCATAATCTTGTAATAAATGTTAAGTAGTGATGCTAAATCATTGTGTGAGCCACTAAGGCTAATTAAGAGTACTTAAGTATTGTTTGGTGATTGTATCCTCGTATTCGTTTATAGACGCTAGTACCGGAGACTATCAAGAGGAGGAGGTATTCTACCAAGAGGAAGAAGAAGAATACTTTGATCACCTCACCAATCAAGGCAAGCTAACATTCTTGCAAGCTGATATTAGCCTTACCCCCACAAGCAAGATAATACTCTTGCAAGCTAGTATTAATGCAAGCTAACCCTTGCTAAACACAAATGCTTAGCTCTACCAGAGCAAAGGCACCATCACACTTTACTACTATGTATTGCCTATCCCATGTTTTGAACTACTTTCACTTTGGCTTATTTATTTCAAAGTACTTTTGGATTTATGATTCAATTGGTCTAGAGTAGAACAATACTTGATTTAGATTGACACTCCTCAAAGCTAGATAGCACCCCTCATATAGTTGCTATTGCTAATCAATAAAAATTGGATTACTCTAGATGGGAACAGGTGACTTTGAAATGAAGTTGAAACCTTGGAATGATGGTTCATTCCATTGAATGACTTTGAAGGTAAATATGACCATGAGAAGATGGTGATTTTTGATATAAAACTGATGGTTGGGTTCGGATGCGATACCATTCCAATTTTGAAAGTACCCCCACAATACCCAAAATGGGTACGGGCTTAACTAGAAATTTATGTGCTTTAGTATGGGTTCCCTCTAAACAAGCGTCATAGGGGTTATGCCAAGGGCTGCCTCCGAAGCAATATGAGATATTGCGAATTGACGTGAATGAGGTGAATTGTCCGGCCCAAGCCCTGTGCAGTTCCCGGGTTAACAGGTTGGTTTTCACCGGGAGGCCAAGCTCATGGGGAGAGGTGCTTGTACTAGAGTATATAAGTGAAAGGTTATGGTTGGTAGTCCGCATACGGAGTATGATAAATCAGGGCCAGTTAACCCTGACGGATTATTGCAAATATTGTGGCACAAGTGTACGACCTCTGCAGAGTGTAGAACTATTCGAATAGCCGTGTCCACGGTTACGGACGATTGGAAAGGCCATACTGTTCCGTCATCAGACCATTTTCAAAAATGTGACATATGACTGGTGACTTGCTGTGGCAAGTTGAATGGTGATTTGGGATTGAATCACAACTGAGTTGTGGGAATGACACTAATGTTCCCACTTGAGATAGTCTATTTGATTCAAGCATCTTTACTAAATGTTTATGAAATAAACTTGGCTTTATGCAAATCAACCTAGAGCTTAGTATCCCCTTACCACAATTGATAGTGCTTACACTAGTATTAGTTTGCGAGTACTTTAAAAAGTACTCATGGCTTTGTCCCTGGCTATTCAAATGGCCAGACTATGATGGTGAACAGCTGTACGAGGAAGATGGACAGCAGAACGTCTATGACAACTAGGACCGCTCCTGACGTCAACAGTTGCCTGTGGAACAGATGGACCACGACCGTTACTTCGCTTCCGCTATTTGTTTTGTAATAGGATCTTTAGATCCACTATGTTGTATTAAGACTGGATCATGTGATCCTTTGTTGTAAGACGATTATGTGTTGTAATAAATGATGTGTTGTGATATCAAGCTATTATGTCTCGCAAAAACAATATTCCTGGGATTGCGAGGAATGGCATAATAGGCATCTGGACTTAAAAATCCGGGTGTTGATAAGTTGGTATCAGAGCCATTATTTGACCTTAGGAGACCCTAGTTAGAATGGACGTTCGGAAAAGTTTAGTTTCTAAAAATGAAGTGAGTATTTGTGAAAAACTTATTCATTTTCTTCTCTACCAGATCTTCTTAAAAATAAGCCATGCATCTCCTTATAAATCCATTTAAAATTTTGCCACACTTGTTCACATCTCTAACTTACTCATCCATTTCACTTTCAGATGGAGCCCTACGTCCAGACGGAGACCTACGATCTGGAAAACGGAGGAAGTTTGGTGTTTGAGCGCGACTTGTACCTAGTGTCCGAGAAGCTCGAACGCCCACCTCCCAAGTTCCATGGAGTCCGGATCCACAACACCCCCGCTGGGGAACAGCAGTGGATGATCACCGCTGACTTGAAGGGAAGCTCGGAACCTCCCATCTCGGAGAGGATCCTTTTCTCCTTCAAGGCCTACAGCTGGGTGGACGGTCTTGCTCACGCCCTTCAGGAGGGACTTGCTCGGGTGTGCGGACAGAACATCGCCGCACTCCGGGGAAGCCGCTTCGCCCACTTCGCGAGGCACGACACTATGGGGGAACCCATGGCCCTCTCTTCGCACCCGGTGCTCAAGATCCATGTGCAGCATTTGGACTTTATGCTTCATGAGACCCGGAAGGACCTGGAGCTGACACGTGTTCACTCCCACCGTGCTCAGATGGCTTTGGCTCATCATGCTGACGCCATCAGGCTACTCGCCAAGGACCGCCGGTCACTTCGCCTGCAGCGCGCCAAGAATGTCGCTACTATCACCCGTCTTCGCGAGAAGATTCGCACTTTAGAGGTGACTGTCCGGACACAGCAGGACCAGATCCAGAAGATGGAGGAAGATGGAGAAGACATCCAAGGAGGCGATGACTTCCTGAGTGACGACAACGACTTTGAGGATGACGAGTTCACTGATGAGGAGGACTACGAGTTTCTGGAGGCTGCAGAGGATGGGATCATTCCCATCGATGTGGATGAAGACAATGAGGAATAGTTGCACTAGCTTCACTTACGTAGGTGTGAGTTGTATCCCGCACCATGTATCGTAGTTTGTGGAAAAAAAGGGTTCTTAAAAACCTTAGTGCTTTAGCTTGTAATGTGTAATGTTTGTGTGAATAAATAAAATATGTGTTAGGTTCATCCTGAAAATATCTTAAGTTTAAGTTTAAACTTAACTCAAAATAAGCCATAGAAAAAAAAATTCCCTCTTACCTCATGATATCTCTACATAATCAGATGGCCCCACCAAACCGCAACGCAAATCAGGATGCCATGATGCAACTACTGCAAACAATGATGGCAGACCGGGAAGCCGAAAGAGCTGAACGCCAAGCAAACCTTGCTGCTCTGCAACAGATAGCTCAGAATAATCAAGGCCATGGAAACCACGATCACCCTGGGTCAAAACTGAAGAATTTCCAGAACACCAACCCTCCAATGTTCAGCAAAACCGAAGAGCCCCTCGATGCTGATGATTGGCTACAGACAATAGAAAACAACCTTGAAGTTGCGGGAGTTGAAGCCGCAGAAAAAGTACTGTTTGCCACCCACTACCTGTCAGGACCTGCAAGAGCCTGGTGGACTAGTGCCCGTGCAATGAATGCGGGACAAATGATGACATGGGAAGACTTCAAACTGAAGTTCAGCAAGTACCATGTGCCCCAAGGATTAATCAAGAAAATGAGAGACGAGTTCCGCGAACTCAAGCAAGGAAGAATGTCCGTAGTGGAATACCGCGACAGGTTTCTCACTCTGTCAAGGTACGCCCCGGACGAGACCGACACTAATGAGAAGAGGAAGGAAAGCTTTTTGAACGGACTGCACGACGAGATGCAAACTGTGTTAGTGAATATTCCGTTCGCTGACCTCGAAGCCCTCGTAGACTCAGCCATACAGATGGAAGGAAAGCTGCATCAGGCCAATGAGAACCGCAAGCGCAGAATGATGAACCAGAGTGGACCCCACCATACCCAGAAGCACCACAATAACTCCTCTGGAGGATTCACCCCCAGAAACAACAGGCCACCTGCTCAGACTTATCGCCCCAACTACAGCAACAACCACGGAGGACCCCCGAAGCCCGGAGGCAACAACAATAACAACCGCAACCCCAACAGCCACCACAACAATGGGAACAACACCAACACCAACACGGAACTGGAAGTAATGCCATCCCCGTCGCCCCGAAGGACAAATCAACGGTAAACTGCTACGAATGTGGAGTTGTGGGCCACTTTTCCAAAGAATGCCCCAAGAAGATTGCCAAGATCGCCGCCAACACCGCTGCACCTGTCCAGCAACAGCGTCGCTTCGCAGGTAGAAGGAACCAGAATAACAATAACAGCCGTTTCTACCACATGACTGCCACTGAAGCCCAGGAAGCACCCCAGACCCTGACAAGTATGCCTTCCTGTTAATCAAAATGCTCAATCTCTCTTAGGAACCTAACTCCTCTTAAAATCTCGGGACGAGATTTGTTTAAGGGGGAAGGGTTTGTAACATCCCAGAAATTTAAAACAAAATAAACAAATTTCCCTAGTTCCAAATTTTGGAACCAACAAAAACTTTTATTAAATTAAGATTGATACATAATACGCTTGCATAATTCTTGTGCTCTTGCCATGATTGCTTGTTATTAGTATGTGAAATAATATTAAACCCTAAAGACTCACCCCTCCTCTCATCATTCTAGTGAAAATAAAATAAAAGGAAATTAAATAGGAAAAAGGCATATGTGCCTATGGCTACAATTATAAATATTTACCCTAGACCTTTTCCCTTTATTTAAAAGATTGGAAAAGCTTTGTAAACCTTATATAGCACTTCTTAAATCATTGCCAAGTTGAAACTAAAAAGAATATAAAGAAATTAAAAATGCCATAGAGGCATATGAAAGCTAAATAGCAAATATAAGAATTTAAGAAAACTAACCCTAGGACTTGTATGAAGGGTTGGATCACCTCCATATATCATTTCAACAATTCACAACACCATTGTGAATCAAACCAAGTCAAAGTAAAAATAAAATACCCCATATGCATATAAGCCTATGTGCCACATAACCAATTCACCAAACTTTGACCTATGTCTTCAAACCTTGACCAAATGGTGTGACACCATGTCTAAACCTATTATAACACTAAATGGACCCTAACCCATGTCCAAGTGAAGCAAGAACAACCCTAGTACAAATTATGAAAATTGGACACCTCATCTCTTATGTATTAAGGCCAAATTTGCAAATCTTTGAATAAAACCATTTGATTTAGTTTCAATGCTCTTAAAATGTTACTAAACTCATAAGAACCACATTAGAGTCAACCAAAGTCAAATCAAATGGAGAGAAATCAAATAGGGAGAGATTTCCCAAATTTCACTCACATACACATATGCCAAAATGCAAATCCTCCACCAAGGCCAAATTTGCTTGCCCCATTGCTTCTAAAATACTTCAATGTGATAAACTAACACAATTGCATCATTGGATCAAGAATTAAATCAAAGCAAAACTCAAATTCAACATACATGTGATAATGGTCATTTTGTCACTTTATAAAATGTTCCCCTCTTTACACCTCTAGCTTTGACTTTTCTTCAACCAAACTTAGTCAACTATGACCATGTCATCAAAGACCATGTCAAGGTCAACAACTTTCATGTTGACCATCTCTGCTAATGTTGACTAGGTTGACCAGTAAAGACTTGCCAAGTGGAGACTTTGAATTAATGAGAAGATAACCTCAAATTTGAAACTTTGCAAATCTTCACCAAAATGGACACCACCACCACCATTCTTTCTCTCTAATTATATAAGTGAGCTCCACCAAAAAGAATTGCAAAAATCCAAATAAAATTTCATGCGGCCATTGTGTCGAGCACCTTGTGTGCATAATCTGTAAATGGTGATACATGCTAAAAACCTCTGGTCCAAAGCCTCCACCACCTTCATTTGATGATCATCACACCCCTCTGCAACCCCTGCATCCCTACATGTCCTTGCTCTTGTTGATTAAAGTGAGTGGAGCATCATTTCTTCACCATGCCGTGCACCATGCCACCCCATTGCCACTCATTCTCTCTGGCCTTCCCCTCTCACCTACACCATGTCACAGAGCTCCCCTAGCACACAAGGACGACGCCTGTACCCTCCCTGGATCGAAACGGGCACGATATTGGCCAAACGAAGCGTGCCCAGACGCGCCCGAACCATGCCAGCGCACGCGGTGAGCGCGCCCCGACGACACTCTGGACGCCGCAGTACACATCGTCGCCTGGAGCCTCTCGTCCTCCCCTCGCCTTGCCCTCTTGCACGCGCCATCACTACACTACCAGCTAGCTCCTGGACAACCCTACTGGCACGCGGGAGAGCCCTAGCCGTCGCCATGATCGCACCTCTGCCGCGCCGGTACCGCAAGGACGGCAATGATACCGCACGCCCCTGTCCTCCCCTGGCCATCCCTTCACGCGCGCTAGCTTCTCCTAGCCGACGCCTACACGACGCCCCCATCGCCTTGCCCCTTCGCATCCTGAATCGCCGGCGCCACCGTCGACCTCGCAGCACCCGCCGGCCACCCAGCGCATCTATAAATAGAAGCCCTCTCCGCCTTCACTCTTCACAGAAAATCTGTTTCCCTCCTTCTTCTCGACCTCCCCGACCTCTGCTCCACGCTGATTAAGCCCTACACCGCTCCAATTGAGGTGTCGATCGCCGGAGTCCGCCGCGGAACCCCTCTTCGAATTAGGCCACCCCAAGCGACGCCGCGACCACCATTCGACTCCTCGTCCTCGACAACCTCGCCGCACACCCAGCGGAGCCCCGCGGGAGCCTCCGTCGCGCCGTCGACCCCCTACCTCGCCGGCGCAGCAAGCCTCCTCCCCCGTCGGCAACGACGACGGTCGACCGTCGGATCAGCGTCTGATCGCACGGCTCAAGTGAGTGGATACCGTTTCGGGTTTAATACAGACTGACCAGCGGGTCCCACTGTCAGCTGGCGGTGGCGCGCTGAAGCGTTACTGGGCTGGGCCAGTTTCGCAATTTAAACTATTCTGGCCCATTTCCTTTCCCGCCTAAGCCCATTTCCTTTTTTTTGAATTAAATTGTTTCAGCAACTTTTCAATACTGGTCCCTTACTATAAATTGAATAGTTCAAATTCTACAAACTCAAATTTAGTAAATCCAAATGTTCTGGAAAGCTTATGAATTACTCTAACTAACCCCACTGGATTCAACCCTATATGTGGTGTAGAATTTGAATAGCAAAAATGACAAAACAGAAACTTTTCTGACTTCAAATAAATATTAGAAATTATCTAGAAATGATTTTAAGTTGATTTCAACTCTAATAAATCACATTTGACATAATATAATTGTTTATGCAAAAATATAGCATGGTTGTTTTGCATGATCATGGACTAGAGTTAAATAATGACTATGGAGCCCTTTCTAGATCATTTAATACATACACATAGAATTCTTTAAATAGTATGAGGGCTTCTCTCTCATTTAAATTGTGATCTTAAGTAATTCAAATAGAGGTACTGACCTTGATCAAATAAGCCTCATGCTTGCTTAATTAGAGAGGATAATCATTTAGATGATAGTTTAACTTATATGAGGTATATCCTCTCACATAAACCATTAATCCAAATAGTTCACTAAGAATTAATAACACATAATCAATGACCTATAGGTTCTTATTTGAAAATACTTAATCCTTCTCATAAGTAGTATTTAAATATTTCAAACCTACTTATTAAATTATATAATAGACTTTGGTCTCATTTAAATCTTACCTCAACCAAATTAATATGAAGTAGATCCCATGGTCAATTAAAATTCACTTTTAATTAATTTATAATATTAAAACACCTCAATCATAGTCCTTTAAATAAATCATCACTATGTGTTAAATCATATGAGAGATACTCCTATCATTTAAATCTTGTTCTCAAGTAATACAATATGAGGTAGTAATCATAATCTAAGTAACCTCATCTTGAATTATTGGGTAGCATTAAAACACTACCATGTTAGTATTAAATTGCATGAGGTATGGAACCTCATTTAAATCATTTTCCCAAATGATAAGTATGAAGAGGTTGACTTTAGTCAACCTAGGTCATACATTATTCATAAGAGAAATTAAATCTTAAGAAGATTTAATGAGAGGAAATTATTTTCTCACAAACTAAAGAGAAACCCTAACTCCATTTTTCAATGAGAGGAAATTATTTTCCTATTATTAAATAAGGAAACCCTAGCATAATCTTGTAATAAATGTTAAGTAGTGATGCTAAATCATTGTGTGAGCCACTAAGGCTAATTAAGAGTACTTAAGTATTGTTTGGTGATTGTATCCTCGTATTCGTTTATAGACGCTAGTACCGGAGACTATCAAGAGGAGGAGGTATTCTACCAAGAGGAAGAAGAAGAATACTTTGATCACCTCACCAATCAAGGCAAGCTAACATTCTTGCAAGCTGATATTAGCCTTACCCCCACAAGCAAGATAATACTCTTGCAAGCTAGTATTAATGCAAGCTAACCCTTGCTAAACACAAATGCTTAGCTCTACCAGAGCAAAGGCACCATCACACTTTACTACTATGTATTGCCTATCCCATGTTTTGAACTACTTTCACTTTGGCTTATTTATTTCAAAGTACTTTTGGATTTATGATTCAATTGGTCTAGAGTAGAACAATACTTGATTTAGATTGACACTCCTCAAAGCTAGATAGCACCCCTCATATAGTTGCTATTGCTAATCAATAAAAATTGGATTACTCTAGATGGGAACAGGTGACTTTGAAATGAAGTTGAAACCTTGGAATGATGGTTCATTCCATTGAATGACTTTGAAGGTAAATATGACCATGAGAAGATGGTGATTTTTGATATAAAACTGATGGTTGGGTTCGGATGCGATACCATTCCAATTTTGAAAGTACCCCCACAATACCCAAAATGGGTACGGGCTTAACTAGAAATTTATGTGCTTTAGTATGGGTTCCCTCTAAACAAGCGTCATAGGGGTTATGCCAAGGGCTGCCTCCGAAGCAATATGAGATATTGCGAATTGACGTGAATGAGGTGAATTGTCCGGCCCAAGCCCTGTGCAGTTCCCGGGTTAACAGGTTGGTTTTCACCGGGAGGCCAAGCTCATGGGGAGAGGTGCTTGTACTAGAGTATATAAGTGAAAGGTTATGGTTGGTAGTCCGCATACGGAGTATGATAAATCAGGGCCAGTTAACCCTGACGGATTATTGCAAATATTGTGGCACAAGTGTACGACCTCTGCAGAGTGTAGAACTATTCGAATAGCCGTGTCCACGGTTACGGACGATTGGAAAGGCCATACTGTTCCGTCATCAGACCATTTTCAAAAATGTGACATATGACTGGTGACTTGCTGTGGCAAGTTGAATGGTGATTTGGGATTGAATCACAACTGAGTTGTGGGAATGACACTAATGTTCCCACTTGAGATAGTCTATTTGATTCAAGCATCTTTACTAAATGTTTATGAAATAAACTTGGCTTTATGCAAATCAACCTAGAGCTTAGTATCCCCTTACCACAATTGATAGTGCTTACACTAGTATTAGTTTGCGAGTACTTTAAAAGTACTCATGGCTTTGTCCCTGGCTATTCAAATGGCCAGACTATGATGGTGAACAGCTGTACGAGGAAGATGGACAGCAGAACGTCTATGACAACTAGGACCGCTCCTGACGTCAACAGTTGCCTGTGGAACAGATGGACCACGACCGTTACTTCGCTTCCGCTATTTGTTTTGTAATAGGATCTTTAGATCCACTATGTTGTATTAAGACTGGATCATGTGATCCTTTGTTGTAAGACGATTATGTGTTGTAATAAATGATGTGTTGTGATATCAAGCTATTATGTCTCGCAAAAACAATATTCCTGGGATTGCGAGGAATGGCATAATAGGCATCCGGACTTAAAAATCCGGGTGTTGACGGGCCCGCCAGCGCCGGCTTTGCCGGCGACGCCGTCCGGCGGCGAGGAGGGGGGGGAGGAGAGGTAGGGGGCGGAAAGGAGGCGGCTAGGGTTCCCTCCCCGTCGCCCACGGGAGCGACGAGAGAGGGCACGGGGCCAACTAGCATATTCCTGGTGCCTCCTGTTCACGAACACACACGTACTTCTTTGGTAGATGCGCGGGAGGGGGTTGGGATGGGGCCACCATCTTGCGTAACTTGTACACTCCAAGTAAGTAAGAAGCTCTCTCTCCGGCAGATCCTTTGTCGCAGTCGTCGGCGGCGGCGAGCGGCCAGAATTAGTGAGCAAAATAAGATTTCTTATTAATCCGTCGGAATGCCTAAAAAATGAGGAGAATTTCACTTTTCGGCCTCACCATCTACGGATGCAAGCAATCATTAAATACGAGTACTAGAATTTTTAATTTTAATTAAAATTAAAGCATAGTTCTCAAGATAAATTTATATTAGTACTATGTTTAACCCATGCCTAAGTGCAAACAGAACATAATTCGTGTCGATGAGAATTTAAACTTTGATGCTAGGTTTGTACATCCAACTTCAACCAGTTAAGCTAGATTTACTTCTGCGCATCCCCATCCACGAGCGTGGATGGATGCTCTAGATTATTAAGGCGAGGGCATCTCCCGGAGCTCCACAACATTTCAGTGCAGCTCTCCAGCTACGCACCTCTTCCTGTCGCACGCGCACGCGCATGGCATTGGCGGCCGTCTTTCAGCAGCGCCGCACCTCCACCCACCGCACGTGCTTGACTGCCCCGGCACCCGAGCCGCTCCTCCCTTCAGGGCTGCGGCCGGAGTCGCTGCCGCGGCACGTGGCAGTGGTGATGGACGGGAACTCGCGGTGGGCGCGCGCGCGTGCCGCGTGGCCTGCCGCCGACGGCTGGCCACGACCACGGCCTGCGCGCGCTGGAGAGCGTCGCGCGGCTGTCCCGTAGCTGGGGCGTCCGCGTCCTCACCGCCTTCGCCTTCTCGCACGAGAACTGGAACCGCCCCAAGGCATGCCCTTGTCTCCTGCTCATCTCATCGATCTGCCCCCACCCCACCCCCTTCTTGCGCTTACTTGGTTTAATTTGCTCCATGAATTTGCAGCTGGAGGTTGAGTTTTTGATGGAGCGGATCCAGAGCTTCATCCACGACAATGTTGAGGACTTCTCGAGGTAGCTCACGTGCATGCCCACTGCTCTAGATTAATTAACTACTACTCGAGACATTAAGTGGAATGTTTTTTCTACAGCCAAGGGATTCGTCTACGCGTGATTGGTGACCACGCAAGGCTGCCGGTTTCCCTGCAGAACGCTGCGAGAGAAGCGGAGGAGGCAACGAGGGAGAATTCGCAGCTCCAGCTCGTACTGGTCATGAGCTACAGCGGCCGGCGTGACATCGTGCAAAGCGTGCCGGAGCCTTGCCCAGATGGTGCATCAGAAGCTGATAACGCCAGAGGACATTGACGAGTCTCTCTTCGCCGAGGAGCTGCAAACGAGCTTAACACACGACTTCCCTTACCCAGACCTGCTCATCAGAACCAGCGGCGAGCTTAGGCTCAGCAACTTCTTGCTGTGGCAGACGGCCTACTCCGAGCTCTTCTTCACCGACACGCTCTGGCCGGATTTCGGGGAGCCTCACTACCTGGAAGCACTCACCTCTTTCCAGAACAGAGATAGGCGGTTTGGTAAGAGAAAAGTTGTATAGCACAAAGCCACATGCCCGGCGTAATAAGCTATCTTAAGTTCTTAACACATTTGCTTTTTAAAAAAAAAACCATCTTAACACGTTTGCTTGTTTTAGGACAAGTACAACGCAGGCGCTTACATGAGGCGCTAGGCTGATTTTCCTGGCCGTTATATCCGATTCCTGGTCAATCCCAGGATTTCTCTTTGCGTCGACTCATATCTTTGCGTCGAGCGCTTCGGACTTTTTCTCTCTCACCGGTGAGCCAAGTTGACGTCCGGCGCTAGGGCGGGCGCTATCTCCCACCAGCGAAATTCAAGATGGCAGGCTAATTCACCCGGGCGCTTGCCTGATACGATTGGAGAGGGCAGACGCTAGTGATCTGGTTTTACTTTGGCCAAGCGTCCGATGCATTGCAGAGATGGGCTCTCACCCAGACGCTAATTAGTTTATGAGTTATTTTTTTGCCTTAAGCGTCTGTACAAGCGCTTCCGCGTTGTACATGCCCTTAGAAGTGGTACGTTTACAAAATTTCAATTCCAATTTGGTTGCAGTGGGATATTTTTTAAGGGACTATGTATTTGGCATTCGAGTGTTTTACTTTTGGGCGTCAACCGAATATCTGTGTCCAATTGCAATGTGACAGCTGTTTGCGGTCCCCGAGTGGTCAAAAGTCCTAGAAATCCCGAGAAGGCCTCGTTTGGTTACAAGGGATTGAATCCGCACGTGGATCAGATCCATATATGGATTTGGTTGATCTAGATCTTACACACAATCCCGTCTAATCCTGTTTCCTAGATCACTTCTAATCCATGTTTTCAGGAACATGTTCGTTTATGCCTTTCTCAGCTCTTCGCTCGCTCTCAGCTCGCGTCATGGAAATTCTTCTACAGGTTGGGTGGGGGTGAATTTAATCCAGACCGAGTTAGTTTAGTTGGACGGGATTAATTGGGCTAATATTCCCGCCGAGGAGCAACCGAAGACCCTGAATTTGGTGGCTGGAAAAAATAACTCGCCTGGCTAGAGATCCAGGATCAGGCCACAATCCAGATCAATCCAGACCTTCCAGGGATTAAACGAACTAGGCCGAAGTGGGTTTTTTTCGTTCATTTCCGGTTCGTTGTCTCACACCCGTAAAAAGCCAACAACTCCCACGCGACGCTCCTAAACACCTTCTTGCATCGCATGGAAGAAGGAAAAAAAGCTGAACACTCTACCAGAACAAGATCTAGACGGAGGAGAGGGGAAATCAGAAGAAGGAGAAAATCATGGAAGAAGATGATGGCGATGGAACAAACGGACCAAGCTGTTGATGCAGATTCTGTTTTGGAGAACACCAAATTTAGTTAGGTAGCTACAAATTCCCTGCCAGTTCTTTCCCTCCTTTTGCTTCTTCTTCCTGCAACGACAATGGATTAGACACCCAAAATTTTGAAAAAAAAGGAAACTTCAAAAGAGCAGGATCATGCGTTCTACTTCAAGTTTTCTTTCATCACAAGAACAGAAAAAGAGTTTCATGATGCACTGCTACTCAAAACCTATAGGCTATAGTCTTCCATCAGGATAAATCTTGCTAATTTATCCCTCCAGGTATAAGTACCTATACACGAAGTAGTAGGTACATCTCTTAATTCATCCAACTCCTTTGTTGTTCTTGATGATGATGATATTATTGCTAGAGCTCTAGA
Organism: Lolium multiflorum; assembly: GCA_030979885.1. NCBI lineage: Eukaryota > Viridiplantae > Streptophyta > Magnoliopsida > Poales > Poaceae > Lolium > Lolium multiflorum. The sequence goes on along the minus strand of CM061751.1, from coordinate 134,256,439 downwards.
AATGGGTGTTAGTCATGATTCCTTCCCCCCGAAAAAATTAATTATTTCAAATATTTAGAGATTGCTAGACATACTATCAGAGATATGCATGAGAAAAATGAGGCTGCTCCATCCAATGAGCCTAGTCAGATTTTGCTGCTGGGATTCTCTGATACTATAGATGATGACTTACAGGATTATACTCGTGTTGTTTCCAGAAGGACAAAGGAGAAAAGAAAGTCAGCATAAAAAGATCTGTGAGAGGGACACTAGCCAAATCAGGTGTTGCCTCTGGAGGAGCACATTCCAAATCAAGTGATGCATGAGTGAAAGTCTCTAATGACCACCCTTTGTGTGGCATTGTGACTGGAACCAGAAGAAGGAAACAAAATCCCAAGTATTTATGATAGGAGCAACTTTGAATTGCAGGGGTGTTGGCAAGAAGGGTATGAGTGTCTTTCTGTCAGATTTTCTCAGAGAACAAGAGATTGATTTTGTGGGTTTTTTCAGGAATAAAGAAAGATTATTCTCCTAGTTTTTTCAGGAGATTTGATCCACATAATTTCTTTGAATGGAGATGGATTCCTTCTGTGGGAAGAAGTGGTGGGATTTTGGGTGGCTTTAGGTCATCTAGATTTGATATCAGTGTGGGCAAATTTCACATCAAAGTAACTCGACGGATCTGAAAATGCGTTAAAATGGAACCTAGCTATTGTCTATGGGGCTACACAGCTGGAAGACAAAGAAGAGTCCCTAGCAGAATTGGGGAATGTTTGCAGTGATTAGAGTTCCTCTCCTTGTTGGAGGAGATTTCAACATAATCATATTTTCTTCAGAGAAAAACAAAAATATGAGGAGCGCAGATGGACAGATATCTTCAATGCCATTATCAACAGCTGTGGTCTGAGAGAACTCTACTGTCTGGTGGAAAATTTACCTGGACAAATAATCAACAGGATTCCACCCTTGAGAAGCTGGACAGATTCTGATGAATGATGCAGGAAAACTTATTCCCCCTCACTACTGTCCATAAACTTGTGAGAGAGATATCTGACCACAACCCTCTTATCTTAGATACTATGGAACAAAGAAATAGGCATGTTAGAGATTTTAAATTTGAAAAATCTTGGCTGCAAGAAGAAGACTTCCTTGATAGGGTATCAGAGTTTGGCAAAAACAGTAAGGGCTCTGTTGTCTAGGCACAATTCAGATAAAACTGAAGAATGTCAAGAATGATTTAAAAGGCTGGGGTGCAAATCTAAGATGGAGAGACATCAATAGGAAAAAAGAGATTAGCCGGGAGCTAGAGGACTTAGAATTGCAAGAAGAAGATCATCCTCTGGATACAACTCAGATAATAAGGAGGGCTCAGATTCAAATAGAATTATTGTCCAGAATTGACAGAGAAGAGAGTTACTGGCACCAAAGATCAAGAGAAAAGTGGTTGCCTGGGGATAGTAATACATCCTTCTTCCATAGAATCTCCAATGGCTGCAAAAGGAAAAGAACTATTTTCTCTTTGAAGGATGGAGAAAATATTATGCAAGGTACTCCATATTTGCTAGATCATGCTGCTGCCTTCTATAAAGATCTTTTTGGATCAGACCAGACAATAATATTTGGTCTCCTGAGGAAAAAATGGATGACCTAGACAGAGAAGTGATGGATAGAGAGTTTAGTGAAGAAAAAATAAAAGGCACTATTGATCAGATGGAGAATAACAAAGCAGGTCCTGATGGCATCCTGCTGAATTTTACAAAGAGTGATGGGGTATAATTAAGGAAGATATGATGGCAGCCTTTAATGACTTCCACATACACATAATTTCTGAAGAGAATCAACTATGGTATTATTACCTTAGTACCAAAAGGGCCTGAAGCAGATAAAATATAGAAATACAGACTAATTTGCTTGCTACAAGTTTTGTTTAAGATTTTCACTAAAGCTCTAACAATAAGAGTTGTGGCTGTTATGAACAAAATCATTCATCAATGTCAGACTGTTTTTATTAAAGGCAGATACATCAGATGGAGTTGATCTACTCTAGAAAGTTCTAAGGGAATCAAAATTCAAAAAACAGCAGGGGTTGTCCTAAAAATTGATTTTGAGAAGGCATATGATAAAGTTAATTGGAAATTCTTTTTTGATTGCTGCAAGCGAAAGGTTTCAGTGACAACTAGATGATTTGGATCAAAAAAGTAGTAAGCGATGGGACACTTAGTGTCAAAGTCAATGACAAGATAGGAGCATACTTTGGCAGTCATAAAAGTGTCGGACGGGGAGACCCCTTTGCTCCTTTCTGTTCAATATGGAAGCCAACAGTCTTGCAAAAATGATTTGTTGCACATCGAATGGTTTCTGGTGGGTCTAGTGACAACATTGTTCCAGAAGGGGTTGATATGCTCCAGTATGCAGATGATACAATCTTACTGATCCAAGATAATATGGAACAAGCCAGAAATCTCAAAATACTTATGTAACTATTTGAAGCTATGTATGGGCTAAATATAAATTTTGATAAGAGTGAGATAATGATGATTTTGCCAGATGACAACAAAATGTTCAATTGTCGGGAGGAAAATGGCCAATAAAATACTTAGGTACCCCAATTTCTACAAGAAAGCCTACTGTTGCTGAGATGGGATTCCTAGGTGAAAAAACAAAGAAAGAAATGTGTGGTTGGGTAGGAAACAATATGTCCATTGGTGGTAGAATGATCAAGATAGTTGCCTTCTTGTCCAATCTTGGGGTATACCAGATGTCCATGAGACTCTTGCACAACAAGTCTACAATAGAAGAAATGGACAAACCCACCAAATCCTTTTTCTGGGTTGGTAGTGCTGATAAAAGGAAATACCACTTTGTGAAATGGAGATGGATATGTAAACAAAATAAAAAAGGTGGTTTGGGCTTGAAAGATCTCACCAAATTCAATGTCAGTCTCATGTGTAACTGGTGGTGGAAGATTGAGTCGATACATGTCCTTGGCAGCAATTCATGAATACAAAATAGAAGATCTGGTATAGTTTACTCAAAAATAAATCCAGGTGACTCTCCTTTATGGACAGATATGCGAAGGTAAAATCTTTATATCTCGGTGGAAGGAGGATGTGTGTAGGAGATGGAAAAGCGACAAGCTTCGGTATGATGCTTGGTGTAGTCTTCATCCTCTAACGGAAACCTTCCCTAACATTTTTAATATCTGCAATGAGCAAAGTGTGAGTAGCGGGGCTCTGTCCTTGGGTGGAACTTCTCTTTTAGCAGATACTTATCACCGGATCTGGCTATGCAAGTACATGGACTGCTGAACATTGTGAGACAGACAGTGCTGTCACAAGAAAGAGATAGACCCTTCTAGAAATGGTTAAAAATGGAATTTTTCCTGTTAAATCTATGTACAATTATCTGCGAAGTGGTGTGGACAGATCCTTGCACCTATGGAAGAGCAAGATTCCTTTAAAAATAAAGATATGGTTGTGGCTTCTCTGGCACAATGCTATTGCAACTAAAGATAATATGTTGAAGAGAAACTGTCTGGGAGTGCTTCTGTCAATTCTATCATGAAAATGAAACTATATCTCATCTTTTATTTGAATGTGCGCGCAAAGTTTGTCTGGATCACGTTGCAATGTCGATTGGTGCCTTTGATAGACCTGGGAACTTTACCGTTCTTTTGGTGGTTTTCTCGTCTAGTTCCAGCCAGTAGGAATGTGCAAATTGCTAGACTAGCTAGCTACTATATGCTGGGCAATTTGGAAACTAAGAAATAGAGCTTGCTTTGAAAATAAGGTCATTAAATCCCCCAGTGAACTAATTAGTTTTGCTGCTATGTTTATAAATAATTGGGCAGGTCTTCACAACTCTTCGATGCGAAAACATCGAGCCGGCGCTGCCATTTGTGACTTGCTGCAGGTGCATCTGCTCCTCCTCCTCCACTGTCAGATGACACTACAAGAAAAGTTGCCATGGCCGACGAAGTTGAAGTCGCGCCGTGGTTGCTGGTGCACCATGGCCGACAATTTTTGGTCCCTCCGTGGTTCATGTCAAAACATTTTTTCCTCGTTTTTGAGGCCACCTAGCCCGACGAAAGCGGCCAAAACGTCACGTATGGTGGCACGGGACGTGGTGCATCGCGAATTCTCAGGTTCGCCGGCCGAGTCAACGCAAATCCGCACCGCCCAGGGATGTAGGGCCCAGATGGCAGCCTCTCAAGCATTGTTTTTTTCTCGATCGCGCCATCTCGTTCAACGCTCTCCGATCGAGCCGTTTACGATGCAGGATCATGGGTCCCGCATGTCATCCTCTATGAACCAAATTTCTTTCTTTTCTTGGATTTTTTTGACCCCCTGATTTCTGGCTACTTCCTTTTTCTTTTGATCCCTTGCCGCCTTGGAAACGTTGAGACCGCTGCTGCTAAATGGGACCCGCATGTCATCCTCTATGAGCAATCAACTTTCTTTTCTTGGAGTTTTTTTGGCACCTCATATTTGGTCACTTGCCTTTTTCTTTCGATCCCCTGCCGCCTCTCAAACGGTGATACCGCTGCTGCTAAATGGGACCCGCATGTCATCCTCTATGTACTATAAAACTTTCTTTTCTTGGATTTTTTTGGCACCTCATATTTGGTCACTTGCCTTTTTCTTTCGATCCCCTGCCGCCTCTCAAACGGTGATACCGCTGATGCTAAATGGGACCCGCATGTCATCCTCTATGTACTATAAAACTTTCTTTTCTTGGATTATTTTTGGCTCCTGATATTTCGTTACTTGCCTTTTTCTTTCGATCCCTGCCGCCTCTCAAACGGTGATACCGCTGCTGCTAAATGGGACCCGCGTGTCATCCTCTATGTACTATAAAACTTTCTTTTCTTGGATTTTTTTGGCTCCTGATATTTCGTTACTTGCCTTTTTCTTTCGATCCCCTGCCGCCTCTCAAACGGTGATACCGCTGCTGCTAAATGGGACCCGCATGTCATCCTCTATGGACTATAAAACTTTCTTTTCTTGAATTATTTTTGGCTCCTAATATTTGGTCACTTGCCTTTTTCTTTCGATCCCCTGCTGCCTCTCAAACAGTGAGACCGCTGCAGCTAAATGGGACCCGCATGTCATCCTCTATGAGCAATCAACTTTCTTTTCTTGGAGTTTTTTGGCACCTCATATTTGGTCACTTGCCTTTTTCTTTCGATCTCATGCCACGTTTGAAACGTTGAGGAACCTGCTGGCTCATGGGACCCGCATGTCATCCTCTATGTGCTATAAAAGTTTCCTTTGTTGGATTTTTTTCACCCTCTGATTTTTGGCTTGCCTTTTTCTTTTGATCCCCTGCCCCCTTTGAAACGTTGAGTAAGTTGTTGGCTCAAGGGACCCGCATGTCATCCTCTATGTCCATCAACTTTCTTTTCTTGGATTTTTTTCACCCCCTAATTACTAGCTACTTTCTTTTTCTTTTGATCTCAAGCCGCATTACAAACATTGAGACCGCTGCTGCAAAATGGGACCCACATGTCATCCTCTATGTACAATAAATCTTGGATTATTTTTGGCTCCTGATATTTGGTCACTTGCCTTTTTCTTTCGATCTCATGCCGCCTTTGAAACGTTGAGTAAGCTGCTGGCTCATGGGTCCCGCATGTCATCCTCTACGAACAATAAAAGTTTCCTTTCTTGGAGTTATTTTTGACCCCTAATTTCTGGCTATTTGCCTTTTTCTTTTGATCCCCTTCCCCCTTTGAAACGATGAGGACGTTGTTGGCAGGTCGGTCCCACATGTCATCCTCTATGAACAATAAAAGTTTCCTTTGGTGGATTTATTTTTGACCCCTAATTAATTTCTGGCTATTTCCTTTTTTTCTTTTGATCCCCTGCCGCCTTGGAATTGTTGAGAATGCTGCTGCCTCATTTTTCTTTTGGTCCTGTGCCGCCTTGGAAACGTTGAGACCGCTGCTACAAAATGGGACCCGCATGTCATCCTCTATGTACAATAAAGTTTCTTTTCTTGGATTATTTTTGGCTCCTGATATTATGTCACTTGGCTTTTTCTTTCGATCTCATGCCGACTTTGAAACGTTGAGGATGCTGCTGCCTCATGGGTCCCGCATGTCCTCTCAGAACGATAAATGTTTTCTTTTCTTGTATTTTTTTACCAACTGATTTTTGGCTTTTTTTATTTTCGATCCCCTGCCGCCTTTGAAACGTTGACGACGCTGCTGGCTCATGGGTCCCCGATGTCAGCCTCCCCGTACAAGAAACATGTGATATTTTATTTTGCAGACAATAAACGTTGTATTTCGCTCTGAGCTATTGCAAACGGATAAATTAAATCTTTATATCTACATAAACAAACTTATATGTTGAATCTCCTTGTTTTTTGTTTTTGCGAAGCATAGGACTTTCCTGTTTTTTTTTTGAGAAAAATCCGACCTTTCCTGTTTTGGAGTGGGCTGAAATTGTACGAGTCAAAAGGCCCAGCAGGATAGTTCGAAGGCCCAGATGTCCAGATACAGCCCAATTGAAATCTTTCTTTTCTTGGATTTTTTTCACACCTGATTTCTGGCTACTTCATTTTTCTTTCGGTCTGTGCCGCCTTGGAAGCGTTGAGACCGCTGCTACAAAATGGGACCCGCATGTCATCCTCTATGTACAATAAAGTTTCTTTTCTTGGATTATTTTTGGCTCCTGATATTATTTCACTTGCCTTTTTCTTTCAATCTCATGCCGACTTTGAAACGTTGAGGAAGCTGCTGGCTCATGGGTCCCGCATGTCATCCTCTATGAACAATAAAAGTTTCCTTTGTTGGATTTATTTTTTTCCCTAATTTCTGGCTATTTGCCTTTTTCTTTTGATCCCCTGCCCCCTTTGAAACGATGACGACGCAGCTGGCAAGTCGGTCCCACATGTCATCCTCTATGAACAATAAAAGTTTCCTTTGATGGATTTATTTTTGACCCTAATTAATTTCTGGCTATTTCCTTTTTTCTTTTGATCCCCTGCCGCCTTGAAATAGTTGAGGATGCTGCTGCCTCATGGGTCCCGCATGTCATCCTCTCAGAAAGGTAAATGTTTCTTTTCTTGAATTTGTTTACCAACTGATTTTTGGCTTATTTTTTCTTTCGATCTCCTGCCACCTTTAAAACGTTGACGACGCTGCTGGCTCATGGGTCCCCAATGTCAGCCTCCCCATACTGCAAATCCTCTTTCTGCAAAGGTTGTATTTCTAGATAGATAAGGTGGATTCGAATCTGCCATGGTTCAGGCAGCTCAGGTAAGCCTTCTTGCACTGATTAATGGAAGTAGTGTATAGCAAGGTCAAGACATGTGGCTCGGTGTAATGAATCTATTTGAATCATGTTGTGGGTTCAATCTGATAGTTCTCTAACAGGTCAGCCAAAATAGAAATTAAGTTTTTTTCTAAAACGGAAATGCAAATTAAGATGAACACAAACATTAGTTATCATAATAGCTGATCATACATACATACTTGCTAAGAGCAAAAGCTTGCCAGAGTTTTACCACCCATACAATTAATTAGCAGTTCAGATAAGATAACCTTATATAAGTATAACTACAAATGCATTTGCTAAGGGCTCATGGGACAATAGAACTAGACAACCGCGAACTTTATGACCAGCATGTCACAGCGGCATCGAAAGATCTTGACCTTCAACTTTGATCCAATGCGAAGTTTGGCACCGTCAATGAACTTTTTCCACCTGGAAGTAACAGCCAAGCGGCCATCTGTGGGACTGACGGAGTACCGTCCCTCCACGGTGAGACCTTCACTCTCCATGACGAGGGATATCTTGCCCCTTCGGCCAGCATTGAGATCCTTGGAGATACTTTTAGGCAATTTCTGATTCAAAGCAAGAGATACCACCAAAAATTAGTCAATGGCACCAATGCACTGAACCATGTGAGACTTTGAGCAGAGAAGACATCAAGATAAGAGCAGTTATGCTGTCATATACTCACGAACATAGCCTTCAGATGCGTCCTGGTCACCACACGGGTGGCCACAGCAATGAGCTGAGACCTCGGTGATCTGGCTGGGGCAGGTGCAGGAGCCTGGGCTGGTACACGAGCTGGTGCTGATGCAGGAGACTGCTGGGCAGGTGCAGTAAACGGTGCCTCTAGAGGAACCGGTGCTGATGCAGGAGACTGTTGGGCAGGTGCAGTAAACGGTGCAGCTAGAGGAACCAGTGCTGATGCAGGAGCCTGCTGGGCATGTGTAGTATATGGGGCCTCTACAGGAACCAATGCTGATGTAGGGGACTGCTGGGTAGATGCAGTAAACGGAGCTGGTACAGGAACCGGTGCTGATGCAGGAGAGTGGGAAGCCGGTGCCGGTGCTGGTGTGGTTGCCCTTTGTGACATCCGCTCCTGTTCCATCAGGGGATCTGCAGCTTTGATCATGTTAAACCCAGCAAGCTAGAACAGAGGGAATGGTTTAGAACAACTGCTCAGAATGCAGTTATCAAAAGATATGAGTAGAAAAAAGTTACATATTATATATTTGGAAGTGTCTCCAACTCTGTAAGCAGTTACGTATATCTGCCCGTTTGAGTTTCTGATCCTCAGCTCGTCGCCCTTCTTCAGACCGTAGTCAAAAGCAAACTTTCTCCAATCATGTCCATACAAATATGTGATGGCCTGCGTCTTGTAGACATACACCTCATAGACCGTGTAGGTGTTCATCAATTTGCCATTGCCATGCATAGTGAAAGACCCTTCATGCGGACACATCTGGTTAATCATTGGACGAAGTTCACAAGGTACAGTCTGCATGTGAAAATTGATACAAATGTAAGAAGCAGGAAGACTAAAAACAAGACTTTACTATATGCCAATTCATGCTAAACCACTGAGAATACATACCTGTAACTCTGTGAAGGAGCTACTAGAAAGGTAGATAGAGCCATAGGAGGTGTTATATGCGGGGTATGTACATGGGCCCGCCATATTCCCGCAAGCTCGGCATCGGGATGGTGAAGGAAACATGGGAGGTACTACTGGTGCGTAGCGCTGAATGTAAGTGGAAGAATTAGGTTGTGTAAAGTGCATAGTTCAGAGCAATGCAAATGTTGACAAGCGAGTGCATAACACTATGTTACAAACTGAACAGTGAAAAAATAGTGTATGATGAATATAAGCATGCTAATTTGGTGTTTCCGAATTCCAAAAAGCATTAGACAGAGCCAGTGACACTACAAGAAAAGTTCTGATAGACAACGTCCCAAAATCGTCAACTAAGGGGCATTTTTCGTCGCCTATGGGCCTAACCCGACGATATGGGTTCTGTTGTCGAAACTGCGTCAGGCAAAGTCCAACGACGATTTTTTCGGTCCGTCGCGCTTGGGCGCCCTTCCGCCACGGAAAATCGGACCGTTGCGGAAGTGTTTCCGGGAGCCCGTTGACTGCTGACGTCATGCAAACTGACACGTGGCAGATTGCCGTTAACGGCGTTCTGAAACCCCGTGGTAGATGGTAGGCCCACACGAGGCCTGCCACGTCTTAAGCGGGCCGGGCCAGATGACATAGTTTGACCGGTCAACTATATAGCTGGGCTGGTCCATTAGTTACGTGGGCCGGGCCTAACCTCTAATGTTGACTGGTCAAAAGTTAAATGGGCCGCCCATTTAACATGTGGGGTCCCCTTAGACAGCGGGCGGCCCAAGAAGCAAGTGGGCGGGCCAAAACACAGTGGGTCCCACTATCTGTTAAAAGGCGGCCCATTTAGTGTGTGGGGTCCACCATATAGCAAGTGGGCGGCCCAACAAGCTAGTGGGCCGGGCCAAAAACACATGGTGGGTCCCACTATCTGTTAAAGGCGGCCCATTTAGTATGTGGGGTCCACCATATAGCAAGTGGGCGGCCCAACAAGATAGTGGGCCGGGCCAAAAACAGTGGGACCCACCTTCCGTTAAAGGGCGCCCATTTAGTATGTGGGGTCCACAATATAGCAAGTGGGCCCACCAAGATAGTGGGCCGGGCCAAAAACACATGTGGGTCCCACATTCCTGTTAATGGGCGGCCATTTGTCATGTGGGGTCCACCATATAGAAAGTGGGCCGGCCCAACAAGATAGTGGGCGGGCCAAAAACACAGGTGGGTCCCACCTTCCTATTAAAGGGCCGGCCCATTCACCATGTGGGACCACCATATAGCAAGTGGGCTGGCCCAACAAGATAGTGGGCCGGGCCAAAAGCACAGGTGGGCCCCACTTTCCTGTTAAAGGGCCGGCCCAATTAGTATGTGGGGTCCACCATATTGCAAGTGGGCCGGCCCAACAAGATAGTGGGCCGGGCCAAAAACACAGGTGGGTCCCACTTTCCTCTTAAAGGGCCGGCCCATTTAGTATGTGGGGTCCACCACAAAAGCAAATGGGCTGGCCCAACTAATTAGTGGGCCGGCCCAGTAGTGGGTGGGGTCCACCTTAAAGCAAGTGGGCCAGCCCAATTAGAGTGTGGGGTCCACCGTAACTCACATGGGCTGGCCCAAGAAGTAAGTGGGCCAGCCCGTTTAGTTGCTGTTTATATGCCGGCATAATATGCGCTTTAGGATTTTGCGGGCAGGCACATATGTGATTTCGATTAATTGGGCCGTTTAAGGGATGGGAATTCGTGATTTAGATACTGAGAATATTTACGCAGCATTGATTTCTGTCGGATAGCCTCACTTACCACAAGCACCAAAGAAAAAATGCGCGAAAGAACTATAAAAACTAACTAAATATTACATCAGCTGCAAGGCATTGAAAAAAATATTACAGAACCCAGAGAAATTGAATGGTAATTAAACCTAGCAATACAATGAAGCGATCCGGCAATCTTTTAAGTTGTCCATGCAGCACCTATATCTGAAACAAAGACATTACAAGTTAAGACAGCAACAATGGAAAGGCAAAGACACTACAATATTGTTTGCCAAAGAATTTGGAACTCATCATTTCGTCGTTATAACAAGATCATTGTAATGCGCACAATAAGCAAACAAAGAGTGCATGCCGCATACCAACAGCCAATATAACAGAGCATGTTAGAATGAAACAGCAGACTTACTACTGTCGAGTCCCATGCAAACCAACATGTTCAGGGAGTACAAAATTGGCATGAACAACATAGTAGCAGGCTATAAATTTTGTAACAACGACTGAGCAAGATGAAGTTATGATGGCTACATCTACAGAGCAGGGAATGTAAACCAAAAATAGAAGTTACGATGGCAAAAGCTAAAGAGGAGGGAATGTGAACCAACATGTGCCAAGTGCAATTACTTCATTTTGGCCGTGAACTAAATAATACTCCTGAACTTATAGTGAAGGGGATGCAAATCAAGATGTTTCGGGATATAAACTTGTAATGAGCAACACATAGAGGATAGTTAATGCTGGAGCTTAGGATGGACCAGATACAGAATATAGTGGGATCACCTGTGAACTTGTATAAGAGGGAATGCAAACCAATATGTTCAGCTTTCCATATGTGAGCGTCATGCCAAGTCAGAGAAACAAGTCAATAATGCAGCTTTTGAAGAACAAGATGGCACGCAAAATTATTATCTAGTAGTATGACAAGTTTATTTGTACTACAGGCTAGATAGCAGAGTGATAGCATGCCAAACTAAGTCCTTACTTTGTTAGCTTACAATGAACTAGATACAAAACAATGGCATCACCTGTAGTACAGGGAATGCAAGCCAACATGTTCATGGAGTAAAAAATTGGCACAAACAACATAGTAGCAGGCCATAATTTTTGTAACAACGACTGAGCAAGATAAAGTTATGATGGCTAGATCTACAGAGCAGGGAATGTAAACCAAATATAGAAGTTACGATGCCAAAAGCTATAGAGCAGGGAATGCGAACCAACATGTGCAATTACTTAAAATTGGCCATGAACTAAATAATAGCAGGATGTTACTATAATACCTATAATTTTTGTAACAACGACTGAGCAAGATAGAAGTTATGATGGCTACATCTACAGAGCAGGGAATGCAAACCAAAATGTTCAATCGCTTAAAGTTAGCAATGAAGTAGAAAATAGCAACGTGTTACGGTCATAGCTAGGAATGAACTAAAAGAGCTTCAGACAAACAAGAATCTGAACCCAGAACATGGCGCTAAAACAAGGGACTTACATTAGGAGAAGCACTCTGTGGGAGTCACAGCAGATCTTCCTGGGGTTGATAGATCCGGTGATGAAGTACGCTACATGTGCTACTTGGGGTTGGAGAGACGGCCATTACACTTCATGGTTACTCATCTCATCTGCAAAAACGTAACGGCGCGTCGTTAGCACAAACAGGTTCCCCCAAGATTAAACAAGAACTTGCAGGCAAGCAATAGAAAAGCGACAGTAGAAGAGTTTAGATCATGCACTGCGCCGGTGAAGCAGATCCGGTTCATGCACAGCGGTGTCGGTGAGCAAGATCCGATGCGGTGGACGACGGATCCGGCGAAGCGGCTCCGGCGGGGTGGACGATACCGCAGCTGAAGCGACTGCGGTAGACTGCTGGATGAGCATATGGTTTCGAGGTTCGGCGGGGATGATCCGGTCCGGTTGATGACGGCGTCGATGAAGCGGCTCCGGCAGGCAGCCGGATGACGAGGATCGCGAGGCCTCGGGTAGGCCAGGGAAGTCCGGCGGGGATGTTCCGGTGCGGTGGTCGTGGAGGTGGGAGAGAGGGACTTGGGAAGTTCCGGTGGGTGGTCTGAGGGAAATGAATTTTTTTGGGAGGGTTTCCGGGCTAGGGAGGTGGTGATCCAAAAAATGACGGGCAGACCCCCCCACCAACCGACTTTGCTGCCATCTCCACAGGGGTAGAATGGGAATTTGGAAGCGTGTGAAATTTTTGTATTTTGTGGGCGGGAAGTTTTGCCGCTATGAGATTTTGAATTTGGCCACCGTCCAAGTATAATGATAAAAAATTGTGAGACCGTACTAGTACCTCTGTTCAAGGCCGAGTGCAAAATCAAATCATCATCACGTTGAAAATTTGTTACCAACTTACCATGATCATGATCTACCTCTGAAAATGGGCGCATCCACTAAAACTTGCAAAGTATAATGATACAAATTTGTGAGACCGTACTAGTACTTATGTTCAAGGTCGAGTGCAACATCAAATCATCATTATATTGAAAATTGTGTTACCATGATCATGATATTTCTCTGAATTTGGCGCAACCGCTAAATCTCGCAAAGGATAATGATAAAAAAAAGGTGAGATTGTACTAGTTCTTATGTTCAAGGCCGAGTACAAGATCAAATCATCATCACGTTGAAATTTGTTACAATGATCATGACATATCTCTAAAATTAGTGCATCCGCTAAATCTTGCACGTGGCGCATCTCGGTGCGGAGCAACAAGTCGGTGCTATCAAGGTTGAGGCGTCGGTAGCGTCATCGGGCTCTCATCTCTTGATAGATCTTCTACATGGCGCGGCGCACCACCCGCCGATAAGCAGTCACATGTGAGACCGAGGTGGAGACGTCCCCGGCATCCTCGAGGCGCGGCCGCCCTTCTACGAGCCAGCGTCGACTCAAGGTATGAATCCATGTGGTGTCTTAGATTTATTGTTCTTCTCTTATGATTATTTTGAGCCGAACATGTGTGCTCTTTCTCTGAATATATTGCTTGAAAAGCTTACCAAGTTACTTAAATTCACTTTGTTCTTAATCTTGCGAGCTAATATTGTTATTTTTAATGAACGGTGGTGTGCGCAAGCAGAGTTATTTGTGGATGTGTTGAGCTGTTAGGCATAAGTCGAAATCCTCATCTAAACGAGGCCTCAGATTAACACATAAAAAAGGTGTTCAATCTCGCCCACAATACCCTCTTCTTTCCTCTCCCTTTATTGGAACTTGTTTTGCAGACAAGGAAAGTGGCACGTGTAATGTGAGTAAAACCCTCTTAGCCAAAATCATCTACGAGCAAGATTTTCTATATTGTAGATGCCCCAATTGACTCTCATCCCCAAAGTAGTTTTTTATGTCAGTATAGACTTCTTTACTGGATGTATACTATCGTACATGGCATGCATTTGCCTAATGAGCAACATTGTATTGCTATTCTAGCCAACCTGATCGATATGTCAAGCTTCATGCACGAGATGCCATGTTTAATTTACTCCCTCGCTCTGATCCATATTTCTTGATGTGAAATGAATGTGAATCGGAGGGAGTACTTTTCTTAGATAGTACTATATCATTTCAAAAAAAGTACTACTACATCACAAATGCATCAAAAGAGTACTACATCACAAGACCACCACGGTTGTACTAGTAGAGTTTAATGCTGAACTTCCAAAGGGATTAAGATTACACATATGAACTTTAAACATGACCAGGAGCATGAGGGCCAGCAGCAGGGGCGTTGACGTGGAGCAAGCTAGGCAAGACGTAATTCTGGAGGAAGAGGCCATATGATGCGTACTTGGCCTTGGTTGCAGGGCGGTGTTTCCCCCTATGTACTTAGGCCTACACCCATCGCATGTTGGATCAGGCTGTGGATGTCCTTCTAGAGAAATTTGCCACATAATGGGCAAAATAGCTCCCCGCGCGCATGCAGAAACGAATTTCACCACCCTTCAGCCGCTTGAGAACATAGCGGCTTTTCCGGTCCCTGCGCACCTTGTTGTTGTCCATGTCATCAGAATACTCCTATGAATTATTAAGTACTACATAATCAGGTTTTTTATGACAGATCGAATAAATACTCCACTAACATAATCAAACCTTAGAAACCCTAAAATTAAATGTGTAGAACAAGTAAATGGCAGAAGAAATCGTAATAAATCATGAGAAACCCTATGAACAACCATGAACATTAGCCACAACAATTGCAAGTCCACTAAGTATGAACACATAAATTGATTATATGACTACATGGCAGATTAGTCGAAATTAAACTAGAATCTGATCTTACGAATCGTAGAATCAATTACATCTACAAGAACAAGGTAGGATATCAAATCAATCAAGAACCAGGCTCGTGCAAACCATGTGAACAGCAATATGACACAAAGAGGGTTGGGACAGTTTCGGTAAAAGAGAAGTACCTCCTCGTCATCACCCTCAACATCCTCCTGGAACTGAACGTTTGGGCCGAAATCGTCGAAGGGGTCGAGGTTCGCGTCCAGCATCGGGCCTAGGAAGACCTCGCCGTGGTGGCCTGCAACGCCGTGCACATCTTCGGCGGGATAAACAACGTTGGTATCCACCTTCTGCTCGACGGCCAGGACGCCCGTTTCGACCGAGGTCGAAGAACCAGACAAGCAGAGGAGACGAGCGGCATGGGTGCCCGGTGAAGCCTCACCCGTCGTGACGGCCAGGATGCCCATTTCGACCGAGGTCGAAGAATCCGACAAGCAGAGGAGACGAGCGGCTTGGGTGCCCGGTGAAGCCTCACCCACCACGACGGCCACTACCGTAGAGGCATCCTCTGCGTGGGCGGTCGCCTATTGCTCCGCCTCGTATGCAATACCTATCTTCATGCTGTTGTGGTTGGAAACGGGAAAGTCGATGCCTCAGAGGTGCGGTGAGTGGATGGGGGTTTTCACAGTGTGGGGGAGGCAAGTTGGGGGAGTGGAGAGGACGAGCTCGCGAGAGATGATGAGGCCGATTATGTTATAGCCTCTGACTCCCTGTATCCAGTAGTGGACGCGTGAAGTCATGCATGTACTCGACTTTCCACTTTCTGGGAGACGTGTACGAAACTTTTTTTTGGACCATTTAACTTCATGTGGGACTCATGTATACCAATACTTCCAAACGTCATAAGTAATTCAAAATCATTCAGAATAATATGAGACCTTAACATTTTATTTTTTGTGTCAGATATTGTCTATGAAAAATAACATCCTTCAAAAAATAAATCGCCTATGCCAATCCGATCATGCCCGTCTACTCCAACTAGCTTCCTCGAGTAATTTGTCACCTTACATTCTTAAAATGAACCAAAATTTGGCACAGGGGTGCATCATCACATGGAAAATGATGTTACCATTCTGTCTTCCCATTTTTTTTTGAATTTTTCAAAATTGTCATGCCCTAACGGAAAAAATGTACTCCTTCTAAGAAGCATGTATCAGAATGGCATTACCAAAACCTAGGGGTGGGGTGGGGGGAGGGGGGCACATGGTGGTGTGATGATACATCACATTTGGACCACACAACACCATTTGGACCAACCAAAAAAAAACACCCTACACAAACCCTGGTCAAAACTAGTTTGACCAATATTACAAAAGTTGTACGGAGTACATAATTCAGAAACCGTCAGAAATATACGAAGCATTCACGAGTCCCCAAAGTCAGTGACTTTGAGTCACTTACAACTGTGGTCCACATATCAGTCACCCAAAGTCATGGCAAAGTCAGCTTGGCAAAGTCACCGACAGACAAAGCAAGCAGTGAACAGACAACTCCGTAGCACTGAAAAGACATCTCACAGAAAAGGCTAGTACTACCTTTTCTTCCCGGATAAGCAAAAATAGCTGATCGGTACTGACGAAATGCACCAGGTCCGCAATGTACTCCAGCTATAAGTGAAGCATGCCTACCACTGAAGAGGAAATTCAAGATTCCACCAGATCCCCATATCACTCTTTTGCATAAAACACGGACATATCTTTTGCACAATTCACCACTTGTTGGTCTAATCTATCGCAGCTTCCATCAGTTGGTCATCCAATTAACGATTTAACGGATTAGAAAAATAAGCGGTGGAATTAGAAGTACTAGTAGCGAAATGTGCAAAATATACCGCCCTTCCCGAGGGGGTTTGTCCAGAAGAGGGCCGGATGACAATGTCCCGGGTGCATCCAGAAACGAGAGGGGTAGTTTCTAATACATGTAAGAAATTATTTTACAAAAAGGTACATATTAAGTAGTACAACTATTAGTACAGTACTACTATTTCGAGGGAAAATGCCATGTCGTGCGACCTCTAATCAATGAGTAGAAGTTGTAGGTGCGCCTAACATGCATTGCTGAAAGCTGGTTCCGCTGGAATTTGAGCTCAGCCGGGGCGGATTCTGCGAAGTTCGCCCGACGTCACTCATGTATCCCACCAAACTGCTCACTTCTTTCAATGTCTCTTCTCTTTCACTGCAGCTCTCCAACATCAGGTGCATCAACTTATCTTGTGCCTTCTGCCTCTCGAGAAGGGCAAGGATGGCGATGTCAGCATATTCAAGGTTCAACTTTTGGAGCTGTACTTTATCCTGAAGAAGGATTTTGTACTCTATATCAGACTTGTCTCTGTCGAGGCACACAGTCTTGAGTATGCTGCTGGCTTTC
Source organism: Lolium multiflorum (assembly GCA_030979885.1). Lineage (NCBI taxonomy): Eukaryota > Viridiplantae > Streptophyta > Magnoliopsida > Poales > Poaceae > Lolium > Lolium multiflorum. Next base: position 134,239,154 of record CM061751.1, on the reverse strand, counting down.
TCCGCTGATGCAATGTTCCTCTCTTTCTGCTTAATCAGCTCGTTCTTCAACATATCGCGCTCATTTCGAAGGCTGCAAATGAGCTCCACAAGAGTTTTCGAATTCTTCTTCTTGGCAGCCAAATCGTCTCGGAGGCGATCACACTCTAAGCTGAGCTCCTCGTTTTTTTCCATCAAGATGGCGACAGTGGTGTCGATAGTCGGCGCCGCTTCCTTCAGGGCGAAATCATCGGTAGCAAGTAAGCGCAAAGGAAGAAGAAGAAGAAGAAGAAGAAGAAGATAACTACACAGTGCTTGGTGCTACCTCATTTCGCCGGGGTAGGGCCGGGTTGAAATCATCGGACGACGATGATTCCTTGGTCGTGGAAGTTGGTGCAGTAGGGGCGTCGTTGGAACTTCCAACCCTTTAAGATGTATAACCATAGAGACTCTTAAAGAGCTTGAGCCCGGGCAAGAAGAAACGAAAGTACATGGCGAAGGAAACTAACCCGGTGAGCACAGCACGGACGCGTTTCGGCGGCGGCGGCGGCGGCGACGGCGAGCCCACTTGGTTTCTGGAACCGTCTCTCGAAATTTCGAGCCGGCGTTTTTTATCCGCGTACTTGACCGCCGGCGACCTGAAGTTTGAACACATTAATTGCTGGAGGAGAGAGCGACGAAAGAAACGAAAGTACATGGCGAAGGAAACTAACCCGGTGAGCACAGCACGGACGCGTTTCGGCGGCGGCGGCGGCGACGGCGAGCCCACTTGGTTTCTGGAAGCGTCTCTCGAAATTTCGAGCCGGCGTTTTTTCTCCGCGTACTTGACCGCCGACGACCTGAATTTTGAAGACATTGCTGGAGGAGAGAGCGACGAACAAATGTTTGTTAGGTGGAGAGAGGAAGAAAGTGAATGGAACGAGAGAGTTTAGCGTTTTGCCCTTATAGTCATAGTCGCTAACCGTGACGCGGGAAGGTTGGTCGTCGGCGTTTAATGGTCTCCCGCGTGGAAACCGAGGCGGCCACGAGGCAGCGGCTGGCCACGCGGCGTCCAGTCGCCTACGCCGCCGTAAATGAGGGTAGTTGCCTACCACCACCAGGTGACATGCACCTTTTGCATGTCACCGTGTGACATGCGGCCTAAATTCAAATTTAAAACATTGCGAAAAAAATCATGCATCCGGTGACATGCCCATGGCATGCCACCGATGAAGAGTTCCGTGCCATGCACTCTGGCACTCTGCGCCGTCTTGGATCAGAAAATGAGCGAAGAACGAGGACGAGGCACTAGTTCAAATTTAGGATGAAGTTTAAGTTTTATTTTGGTTTAAATTAGATTAGAGGGAGTAGTACTCTTACTTTATTACTCGTACTTGTGTTAATGTAGTAGTATTATTATGGTGGTGTACTTGCGTTCGTGTACTTGTTTCAGCTGTTTTGGTGAAGGAGACATGCATCACCTTTTTTGGTGATATATCTAGTCGTCATGTAGCCCTCTACCATGTACTATTTTTGCTATGAATATATGTGGTATTGATTGTCAAAAAAAAACCCCAAGATCCTGAAAAACTGTTGGTCTATCCCGAGAAACGAGGAGGTTTAAGGAAACGAGGAGTCCAGCGCGTGCGGAAGGAGCTTTAATCGTGCGAGCATGCAGGGGCAAAATGAGGAAACTAGCGATTACTTTCTCTCCTGCCAGTCTTATACCTTAATAAATGGGCAAACTGAGCACGTTGTAGCTAATCCTTTTATTAATTAAACAGCTATATTAGTCAATAAGATTGCCTTATGTTTTTCCTCAGTTTTCGCCAAGCCCTTATTTGTAACCCGCAGAAGGAGCTCAGACGGGAGGATTCCAGTTTAGTTGACCGTTCCGTGCTGACGTGTGGGGCTAGTAGAAAGGGACCGCGTGGGACAGGACGAGACCGCGTTTGGTTGTACGTGAGCAGGAGCTGGGTTCTGTCTCTCTCGGCGCGAATTGGCATTTTTAAGAGCACCTTTTCCCCCTCTGTCTCTTTGTCTTTATTAACCAAATTAGTATCAAATCTAGAGAAGCTTGCATTTCTGTCTTTCTTCAATTATTTGTGCCTTTTGGCCCTCGTTGTTTGCCCAATATGGCAGCAAATCTAGTACTCCCTCTGGTCCATATGTATGTAGTTAAATCTAGAAGCAAATCTCCAGGGTAATGTACTCCGTACGACAAATTCGCAGTAATAGTAAATCGAGAAAACAAAGTAGGGCCAACAAAATATACTCCAGTAGAATAGGGATAGATAATAGGGATCCCTCCCTAGATAATAAGCTGCATACACAGCAGCCAACAGGTTCGAGGTTCTTCACAACACCATCATACTAACAACATAACAACAAGGGATCCCTAGCTAACAACAAAATAGAAGCTGCTTTGCAGCAGCAGCAGCACACGTCCGGGACTCCGCCTACCCCATCTGCCTCCACTTGTTGCTCCCCTTGGGAGCCTTGGGCTTGAGCGGAGGCATGCGCCCGGCGGAGATCTCCACCCGCTGGATGCTGCGGAGGTGCATGCCGAGCGCCATGTGCTTGGCGCGGAAGGAGTGGGGGTTCACCGACGCGCCGACCTTGGGGTTGGTGTTGCCGATGTTCTCGGCATGCGTGAGGAGGCAGTTGAAGTCAGTGCGGCCGAGCCTCCTAGTGCAGAAGGGGCACCTGTAGACACCCTTGGCGAAGTAGGAGACGTACTGGCCGACCTGCAGCCTCCGCAGCACCTGGCGAGTCTTGACGTCATGGTGCTCGTCGTCGCTGCCGACGTCGCTGCCAGACAGCTGATCCATATCAAACGGGAACTATTAGTGAATGAGATGCAACGATGACTAACGTGCATGATAACAAAGTAAGGAAAAACAGAGCCAGCCTCAGTTAGAGTGGACACGATTATATGTCTACAGGGATGGTGTTAGCGAACCATAGCTCATGCACAACAGATTTGTACACAGCAATGGTTCGCTGAACCCACTCTGTAAAAATTTGTGCCCAACGATTCATCATAGGCAAAGAAACAGATTCCAGATCTGATTTTGAACAGATTCCAGAATATTTGCAAAATTAAACGGTTGATATCTTTTGATTCCTGCATAAAATAACTGACTGAGATCCCATAAATTAACTGATTGAGATCCCATTATTACTTGCATAAATTAACCGAACGGCCGAACTCCAAATCTTAAACGAAATCAAGAAGGGATCAAAGCAAAATGGAATAAAATCGGCGCAAATATTAACCCAATACTCAACCATCTACAGATCGGCACTAATAGTTACTAGGGAACCAGCAAAAATAGGGTTCAAAAAGGAATGGGGGAACAAAAAAGGGAGCAAACCATAGTTACCTCGTTCCATGGGTCGTCCATGAAGGTGTCGTAGGGGTTCGGAGGCGAGATGTACGGCACCGGCTCATAGGGGTCCCATCCCGGCGGGATACGACCGCCACCGGCGGCGGCGACGGCCTTTGAGGGGACGACGTCGAAGAGGGAGGCGTCGCGCTTGGAGCCGACGGCGTCATGGACGATGGGATTCGCATTCTCCATGTCCATCTCGCCTGCAGAGAGGGAGAGGGTTTTTGCTTTGGAGAAGATGATGGGACGTGAGAGGCGGCGTTGCATGAGCGAGTGAGAGTGACAGAGATAGTGCGAGGAGGCGTCTATAAAGGCGAGGGGTGGTTAATGCGACCCGCGTCCTACGCGTCCACCATTTAACGTCTGCACGTCTTGGGCTTCTGCAACGCGACACGCGTCCACAATTGCACGTCTTCGACTTCTGCACCGCGACTCGCGTCAGTACCCGTCAACAATTGCACGTCTTCCACTTCTGCACCGCAACACGCGTACTCGAGTCTAACCCTGGAAATTTAGATATACTCTCGAGTCTTATACTGTAGCATTTTTTGTGTGCTCGGTTTTCCCCTTGAGTACTAATACTGGCTAGTGCAATATACTCAGTTTTACCTCAAGTGCCTGGTCAACAGAGAGTCAACAAATGGGATTAACTAGTTAAATGAGTCAACAAATGGGATTATCAGTTCGTTTTCACGTGTTAAACTTGTCTAAATATTGGTCAAACCAAGGATTTGACCAAGATTCAAATGGGCAGAAAATTAAAAAAATCAGAAAAATGAAAAACCAAAGCACATAGTCTTCTTATGTCATATAGTAAGCATTAAAGGTGATAAACAAGGTCTACACATATTCAAACCATACAAATCATGTATCTACTCCCTAACCCCTAAACTCTGTCTTATGAAGTCAAGCATGAAGAGAAGTGGTTTTGGGTTTCAAACATGGAAATTTCAAAAACCTCCCAAAAACTTCATTTTAGAGTGACTAAGAAGGATACATGCTTCCCTTTTCATTTTCATGTTTTAAACTTGTTTAAATCTTGGTCAAACCTAGGATTTGACCAAGATTCAAATGGGCATTAAAATTTAAAAATCAGAAAAATGAAAAACCAAAGCACATAGTGTTCTTATGTCATATAGTAAGCATTAAAGTTGATAAACAAGGTCTAGACATATTCAAACCATACAAATTATGTATACCCCCTAACCCCTAAACTCTGTCTTATGAAGTCAAGCATGAAGAGAACTGGTTTTGGGTTTCAAACATGGAAATTTCAAAAACCTCCCAAAAAATTCATTTTAGAGTGACTAAGAAGGATACATGCTTCCCTGTTCATTTTCATGTTTTAAACTTGTTTAAATCTTGGTCAAACCTAGGATTTGACCAAGATTCGATGGGCATCAAAATTTAAAAAAATCAGAAAAATGAAAAACCAAAGCACATAGTTTTCTTATGCCATATAGTAAGCATTCAAGTTGATAAACAAGGTCTATACATATTTAAACCAGACAAATCATGTATCTATAACCCTAAACCTTAAACTCTGTCTTATGAAGTCTAGCATGAAGAGAAGTCGTTTTGGGTTTCAAACATGGAAATTTCAAGAACATCCCAAAAGCTTCATTTTAGTGTGACTAAGAAGGATCAAGGCTTACCTTTTCATTTTCATGTTTTAAACTTGTTTAAATCCTGGTCAAATATAGGTTTGACCAAGATTCAAATGGGCATAAAATAAAAATATAGAAAAATGAAAAACCAAAGCACATAGTCTTCTTATGTCATATAGTAAGCATTAAAGTTGATAAACAAGGTCTAGTCTTATTCAAACTAGACAAGTCATGTATCTACCCGCTAACCCCTAAACTCTGTCTTATGAAGTCTAGCATGAAGAGAAGTCGTTTTGGGTTCAAACATGGAAATTTCAAGAACATCCCAAAAGCTTCATTTTAGTGTGACTAAGAAGGATCAAGGCTTACCTTTTCATTTTCATGTTTTAAACTTGTTTAAATCCTGGTTAAATCTAGGATTTGACCAAGATTCAAATGGGCATAAAATAAAAAAAATAGAAAAATGAAAAACGAAAGCACATAGTCTTCTTATGTCATATAGTAAGCATTAAAGTTGATAAACAAGGTCTAGACTTATTCAAACTAGACAAATCATGTATCTATCCGCAAACCCCTAAACTCTATCTTATGAAGTCAAGCATGAAGAGAAGTGCATGGTTTTGGGTTTCAAACATGGAAATTTCAAAAAACTCCCAAAAAATTCATTTTAGAGTGACTAAGAAGGATACATGCTTCCCTTTTCATTTTCATGTTATATACTTGTTTAAATCTTGGTCAAACCTAGGATTTTACCAAGATTCAAATGTGCATCAAAATTCCAAAAAAATAAAAAAATGAAAAAACAAAGCACATAGTTTTCTTATGTCATATAGTAAGCATTAAAGTTGATAAACAAGGTCTAGACATATTCAAACAAGAAAAATCATGTGTCTACCCCCTAACCCTAAACTCTGTCTTATGTAGTCAAGCATGAAGAGAAGTGCTTTTGGGTTTCAAACATGGAAATTTCAAAAACCACCCAAAAGCTTTATTTTAGAGTGACTAAGAAGGATCCATGCTTATCTTTTCATTTTCATATTTTAAACTTGTTTAAATCATTGTCAAACCTAGGATTTGACCAAGATTCAAATGGGCATAAAATTAAAAAATCAGAAAATTGAAAAACTAAAGCACATAGTCTTCTTATGTCATATATATAGTAAGCATTTAAAAGATGATAAATAAGGTCAAGACAATTCAAATAATACAAATCATGTATCTACCCCTAACCCTAAACTCTATCTTATGAAGTCAAGCATGAAGAGAAGTGGTTTTTGGTTTCAAACACAAAAATTTCAAAAACCTCCCAAAAGCTTCATTTTAATTAGACTAACTTATTAATTATGAAGGATCCAGGATTGATTACCTTTTCATTGTCATGTTTTAAACTTGTTTAAATCTTGGTCAAACCTGGGATTTGACCAAGATTCGAATGGGCATAAAAATTAAGAAAAAAATCGTAAGAATGAAAAACCAAAGCACATAGCCTTCTTATGTCATATAGTAAGCATTCAAATTGATAAACAAGGTCTAGACATGTTCAAACCAGAAAAATCATGTATCTACCCCTAACCCTAAACTATGTCTTATGAAGTCAAGCATGCATGAAGAGAAGTGGTTTTGGGTTTCAAACATGAAAATTTCAAAAACCTCCCAAAAGCTTCATTTTAGAGCGACTAATAAGGATCGATGCTTACCTTTTCATTTTCATGTTTTTACTTATTTGAATCTTGGTCAAATCCTAGGTTTGACCAAGATTTAAACAAGTTTAAAACATGAAAATGAAATGGGAAGTGTGTATCCTTCTTAGTCAGTCTAAAATGAAGCTTTTGGGATGTTCTTGAAATTTCCATGTTTGAAACCCAAAACCACTTAAGACAGAGTTTTTGGTTAGGCGTAGATACATGATTTTTCTTGTTTGAATATGTCTAGACCTTGTTTATCAACTTGAATGTTTATGACATAAGAAGGCTATATATGTGCTTTGGTTTTCCATTTTTTTCATTTTTTCGAATTTTTTATGCCCATTTAAATATTGGTCAAATCCTAGGTTTGACCAAGGTTTAATCAAGTTTAAAACATGACAATGAAAAGGTAAGCATGAATCCTTTCTCAGTCACTCTAAAATGAAGGTACTTGAAATTTTTATGTTTGAAACACAAAACCCCAGTTCTCTTCATATGTTTGACTTCATAAGACAAAGTTTAGGGTTAGGGGTAGATATGATACATGATATTTCTGGTTTGAATATGTCTAGACCTTGTTTATCAACTTGAATGCTTACTATATGACATAAGAAGGCTATATATGTGCTTTGGTTTTTCATTTTTTTTATTTTTTTTGAATTTTACGCCCGTTTGAATCTTGGTCAAATCCTAGGTTTGACCAAGGTTAAAACAAGTTTAAAAAATGGCAATGAAAAGGTAAGCATGGATCCTTCTTAGTCACTCTAAAATGAAGCTTTTGGGAGGTTTGTGAAATTTCCATGTTTGAAACCCAAAATCACTTCTCCTCATACTTAACTTCATAAGACAGAGTTTAGGGTTAGGGGGTAGATACATGTTTTGTGTGTTTTGAATATGTCTAGACCTTGTTTATCAACTTGAATGCTTACTATATGACATAAGAATACTATGTGCTTTGGTTTTTCATTTTTCTGATTTTTTTAATTGTTAAACCCATTTGAATCTTGGTCAAATCCTAGGTTTGAGCAAGATTTAAACAAGTTTAAAACATGAAAATGGAAAGCTAAGCATGAATCATTCTTAGTCACTCTAAAAATCTTTCGGTCTGCAGAAGAGTCGAATCTGCAATCAGTAGTTACAAAAGCGACCCACCTTAGGGATGGATAATAAGACTTGGGCAATATAAACGTTGATACTTACTTTGTGATACTAAAATATATGTATCTAGACATATTTCAGTTGTAGATACATCCATTTTAACATCAAGTAATATGGATCGGAGGACTAGCTAAAGAACAATGAGAGGCAGTGTTTCTCTCCCCCAGCCTACTTGGCGGAGTGGCCCTCCATCAGGACAGGTGGTGATTCCGCTTCTCTCGTTGGAATTCCTTATCCCCCAGCCTACTCGGCGACGTGCGCTCCTCAGTGACCTGCGCGAGGGCGCCTCGGCGACCTACGCAAAGGTGGCTGGACTCGGAGCGCATCGACTTCCTTCTGCGGTGCCTGGATTGGATCGACCATCCCGCGCGTGTCCTCCACCATATTGTTTTTCTTCAAGATGCTGTCATCCATCATCTTCTTCACCGCATCATGTTGGGTGTTGAGGCTCCCGTTGAGAGCTTGAACGCACCTGTTTGATAGCTCGACGTTTTCTTCGCGAAGAAAGCCGCACTCGATCTTAAGCATCAAATTCTCGCCCTTGAGCTTCTTGATGACAGAGTTCGTTTCCTCACTTGATGGAACCCTCACATCATGCAGCTTGCCCCGGCCGGTGACCTCGTCCTTCAAAGTATCGACATCATCGCGAAAGTTGGAGGCGAGTTCCACGAGAGTTTTAAGCTCATCTCTGAAACACGCCGATGCTTCCTGCATGGCAATATCATCAGTACCGAAACAAAGTGACGAGAGGAAGACGAAAATGTCCAATCAGTGGTAACCTCTAAGCGCAGGAGACAGGGGTTGAAGTCGTCATGAGAAGATGTCAGGGTGCGTCGTGGGGCACTGAGATATGTATAAAAAGGATTAATACGGAATAAAGAGTTGGGACCTCCGGGCCAGGAAGAATCAAGAAACATGGCGATGGAAACCAACCAGGAATCTTCGACCGCACGACTGACGCCGTTCCGAGACGAGCGCGAAGCAGGGCCTTCGTTTTCTGGCGGGCCCTTTCTCGCGGCCAGCATCTGGATAGACCGCCGGCGGGAACTCTCCGCGTCCTTGGTCAACACTAGATGGTGCTTCTTCAAGCGAGATGGTGGCCTTGACTTCGGAGGCATCGCTGGAAGTGGAAGGAGACTGGAAGTGAAGCAAGAAGGGGATGGAAGAAGTACTCCCCCCTATTAAAACCAGACAACCGTCTCCTGCCCTCGCTTCGAGCAACCTGGTCCGCCCATCCTAAATCAACGGCCGAGAGGGGGCTCCCTTGCGAACTGAGATCCAGTGACTTTACCCAACAGAAGTTACCATGAACTTTACCTATACGAGCCATCAGGTTAAGATCCAACGAACATGGTCGATCTAAAATTTGAAATTAAAATTTATGTAGCTCAGAAAAAAACAGAAAAACTTTACATTAAGACGTATTCTCGGAAAGTTCCAGTCCATTTAAAATATTAGTTTAGTTTAAGTTCGAAATTTGGATCAACCGCGAGCGTTGGATCTTGATCGAATGGCTCACGTGTGTAAAGTCGCATGGTGACTTCTCTTAGTGAAGTCACTGGATCTCAGTCCGCGAAGGGTCAGGACGCGGGAGCAGAAGCAAATGAATCGAGAGCGGTCCGGAGTATCCTGTCCGTCCACCGTAAATCAACGGGACAGAGCGGCTACCTTCTCTTCGAAGGCTCTGGCGCGCAACCCGAGGAATGGACATCTGTCGGCTAGTATAGAATTTTATAGCACGCCATTAATCGAGCTAGCAGTACTGTACTACTGACTACAACTCTGATGGACGTCCAAAGCTCTGAATAGTCAGGGGAAACAATGAATGCGAGCCAGGGTAGTACTACTGTAGTAGTGAAGCAATGGGGATTATCTGGAGCAAGTACGGAGTACCGAGTACAGTACTACAAAAGTGCTGTTCGTTGTTTTCGCAGTTCATTTTAGCGTAACGTCCAGGTTGTTGTCGAACCAGCTGTTAGATTTTGGGTAATTATTGTTAAGTTGCTGCTTCTTAATTAAAATTTATCAAAGTCATGTAGACTAGATCGATTTGTGAGAACATCCCAAAAGCTTCATTCATTTTAGAATGACTAAGAAGGATCCATTCTTACCTTTTCTTTTCATGTTTTAAACTTGTTTAAACCTTGGTCAAACCTAGGATTTGACCAAGATTTAAATGGGCATAAAAATTCGGAAAAAAATCAAAAAATGAAAAACCAAAGCACATATATAGCCTTCTTATGTCATATAGTAAGCACTCGAGTTGATAAAAACTCTGTCTTATGAAGTCAAACATATGAAGAGAACTGGTTTTGGGTTTCAAACATGGAAATTTCACAAACCTCCCAAAAGCTTCATTCTACAGTGACTAAGAAGGATCCAGGCTTACCTTTTTCATTTTCAATTTCTTAACTTGTTTAAATCTTGGTCAAACCTAGGATTTGACCAAGATTCAAATGGGTATAACAATTCAAAAAAAACGGAAAAAAACCAAAGAACATAGTCTTCTGATGTCATATAGTAAGCATTCAAGTTGATAAACAAGGTCTAGACATATTCAAACCAAACAAATCATGTATCTACCCCCTAACCCTAAACTCTGCCTTATGAAGTCAAGCATGAAGAGAAGTGATTTTGGGTTTCAAACATGGAAATTTCAAAAACCTCCCAAAAGCTTCATTTTAGAGTGACTAAGAAGGATCCATGCTTACCTTTTCATTGCCATGTTTTAAACTTGTTTTAACCTTGGTCAAACCTAGGAATTGACCAAGATTCAAATGGGAGTAAAAATTCAGAAAAATTCAAAAAAAATGGAAAACCAAAACACATATATAGCCTTCTTATGTCATATAGTAAGCATTCAAGTTGATAAACAAGGTCTAGACATATTCAAAGCAGAAATATCATGTATCATATCTACCCCTAACCCTAAACTCTGTCTTATGAAGTCAAACATATGAAGAGAACTGGGGTTTTGGGTTTCAAACATAAAATTTTCAAGTACCTTCATTTTAGAGTGAGTAAGGAAGGATTCATGCTTACCGTTTCATTTTCATGTTTTAAACTTGTTTAAACCTAGGATTTGACCAAGATTTAAATAGGCATAAAAAATTCGAAAGAAATCAAAAAATGAAAAACCAAAGCACATATATAGCCTTCTTATATCATATAGTAAAAAATTCAAGTTGATAAACAAGGTCTAGACATATTCAAACAAGAAAAATCATGTATCTACACCTAACCATAAACTCTGTCTTAAGTGGTTTTGGGTTTCAAACATGGAAATTTCACAAACCTCCCAAAAGCTTCATTTTACAGTGACTGAGGAGGATCCATGCTTACCTTTTGGCTTAAACGTTTGAAACCAAAAACCACTTCTCTTCATGCATGCTTGACTTCATAACACAGAGTTTAGCTAGGGTTAGGGGGTAGATACATGATTTTCCTGGTTTGAATATGTCTAGACCTTGTTTATCAACTTAATTGATTGCTTACTATATGACATAAGAAGACTACGTGCCTTGGTTTTCATTTTTTGTTTTTTTGAATTTTATGCTCATATATTTGAATCTTGGTCAAATCTTAGGTTTGACCAAGATTTAAACAAGTTTAAAACATGAAAATGAAAAGGGAAGCATGTATCCTTCTTAGTCACTCTAAAATGAAGCTTTTGGGATGTTCTTGAAATTTCCATGTTTGAAACCCAAAACGACTTCTCTTCATGCTAGACTTCATAAGATCAACAGGGGTAGATACATGATTTTTCTGGTTTGGATATACCTAGACCTCGTTTAACTTGAATGCATACGATATGACATAAGAAGACTACGTGCTTTTGTTTTTCATTATTCTGTTTTTTTTGAATTTTGTGCCCACCCATTTGTATCTTGGTCAAATCCTAGGTCTGATAATGATTTAAACAAGATTAAAATATGAAAATGCAAAGGTAAGCATGGATCCTTCTTAGTCACTCTAAAATGAAGCTTTTGGGAGCAAAACCACTTCTCTTCATATGCTTGACTTCATAAGACGGAGTTTAGGGGTTAGGGGGTATAGATACATGATTTGTCTAGTTTGAATATGTCTAGACCTTGTTTATCAACTTAATTGGCTTACTATATGACATAAGAAAACTATTTGCTTTGGTTTTTCTTTTTCCTGATTTTTTTCAATTTTGATGCCCATTTGAATCTTGTCAAATCCTAGGTTTGACTGAGATAATTTAAACAAGCTTAAAACATGAATATGAAAAGGGAAGCATGTATCCTTCTTTGTCACTCTAAAATGAAGTTTTTGGGAGGTTTTTCAAATTTCCACGTTTGAAACCCAAAACCACTTCTCTTCATATGCTTGACTTCATAAGACAGAGGGCAGGGGTTAGGGGGTATAGATACATGATTTGTCTAGTTTGAATATGTCTAGACCTTGTTTATCAACTTTAATGCTTACTATATGACATAAGAAAACTATTTGCTTTGGTTTTCTTTTTTCTGACTTTTTTTCAATTTTGATGCCCATTTGAATCTTGTCAAATCCTAGGTTTGACCAAGATAATTTAAACAAGCTTAAAACATGAATATGAAAAGAGGAGCATGTATCCTTCTTAGTCACTCTAAAATGTAGTTTTTGGGAGTTTTTTGAAATTTCCATGTTTGAAACCCAAAACCACTTCTCTTCACATGCTTGACTTCATAAGACAGAGTTTAGGGGTTAGGGGTATAGATACATGATTTGTCTGGTTTAATATGTCTAGACCTTGTTTATCAACTTTAATGCTTACTATATGACATAAGAAGACTATGTGATTTGGTTTTTCATTTTTTTTTTATTTTTCTGCCCATTTGAATCTTGGTCAAATCCTAGGTTTGACCAAGATATAGACAAGTTTAACACGTAAATGAGTTAACTTGGATTTCCTACCCTTGAATCCATAGGAAACTTTGTTCTAATGCACTATTATAATCAACCGAGTTTTTACACCAACAGGTCTGTCACTTACGTGTGGTGCCCACGCTTGAGGTCCCACACTTCAGTGAGCACAAGTCACGTGCAATAGGTACGCAAACTCCCAGCCATTTTCTTTGTCAAGAGAAGACGCATCAGGATGCGTATTGGAAGTCTGTGGGTCCTTCTGGTTCCTTCGGTCGTCCCTCTCACAAAAAAAAAACAAATCTCTCTCATTCTCGGCCTCGCTCGACTCGCTCGCTCGCTCGCTCGCACCTCCTGCTCACTGACAAACCCTGCACAAAAGTCAACATCATCACCCGAAAAAGGGGAGACACCATAATTCTCTCCCTTCTTCTCTCCTTCCGAGTGATCCCTCTTCCTCCGAGTTTCACTCGACGGGCAAACACCCATGTGCTGCATAGTAATAATAAAAAGGTAGTACTCGTAGAAAAATCGATATACGAATCTGTAATTAAATAGGTTAAACTAGGGTTTTGCCCAGTTCTACAGATCAAGGGTTCAAAAAAATCCAACTACGGGGTTCGAACAACACGATTCTAATCCAAGAATTTTTTCGACCTAGGTCACCCAAATGGCCTCAAACTATAGGGTTAGCATCTAGTGCAGTATGTGTGAAAATGTATGCACTATGTGTGCTATAACTTGTATGTCTTTCATATTTGAACCAAATTTGAATAAGTTTGAAATATTTGAAAAGGGGCTTTTGGCTTAAACGTTTGAAACCAAAAACCACTTCTCTTCATTCATGCTTGACTTCATAAGACAGAGTTTAGCTAGGGTTAGGGGGTAGATGCATGATTTTCCTGGTTTGAATATGTCTAGACCTTGTTTATCAACTTAATTGAATGCTTACTATATGACATAAGAATACTATGTGCCTTGTTTTTTATTTTTTGATTTTTTTAAAATTTTATGCCCATTTGAATCTTGGTCAAATCCTAGGTTTGAACATGGTTTAAACAAGTTTAAATCATGAATATGAAAAATTAAGCATCTATATATCCTTCTTCGTCACTCCAAAATGTAGCTCTTGGGAGGTTTTTTCGAAATTTCCATGTTTGAAACCAAAACCACTTCTCTTCATGCATGCTTGACTTCACAAGACAGAGTTTAGGGTTAGGGGTAGATATATACATGATTTTCTGGGTTGAATATGTCTAGGCCTTGTTTATCAACTTGAATGCTTACTATATATATATGACATAAGAATGTTATGTCCTTTGTTTTTTCATTCTTTTGGTTTTTTATGAATTTCCATGCCCATTTGAATCTTTTGGTCAAATCCTAGAGGTTTGACCAAGATTGAAACAAGTTTAAAACATGAAAATGAAAAGGGAAGCTTGTATATCCTTCTTAATTAGTCACTCTAAAATGAAGTTTTTTGGAGGTTTTTGAAATTTCCATGTCTGAAACCCAAAACCACTTCTCTTCATGCTAGACTTCATAAGACAATTTAATTAGGGGTTAGGGGGTAGATACATGATTTGTCTGGTTTGAATATATATGTCCAAACCTTGCTTGTTTATCAACTTGAATGCTTACGATATGACATAAGAATGCTTACCATATGTTTGAATTTTAAAAGCATATAGTCTTCTTATGTCATATAGTAAGCATTCAAAAGTTTTTCTTTGAGAGAGTAGCATGCATTCAAAAGTTGATAAATAAGATTTGTACATATTCAAACCAGACAAATCATGTATCTACACCCCCTAACCCTAAACTCTGTCTTATGAAGTCAAGCATGAAGAGAAGTGCTTTTGGGTTTCAAACATGGAAATTTCACAAACCTCCCAAAAGCTTCATTTTACAGTGACTAAGGGCTCCTTTGATTCATAGGATTTGCATAGGAATTGTGTAGGATTTGGTTCCTATGGGAAAATTTCCTATACATGTTGTTTGATTCATAGAAACATATCCTATAGGAAAAATTCCTATAGGAATCTTGTAGCGTAATTCCTATAGGAAAAAACATTGGCTCATACCTCATGAAAAAATTCCTTTGCTACAATCAAACACACTTCATCTTTCTATAGGATTCAAGTAGACATGTGTCATTCCAATCCTATGCCTTTCCTATTCCTATACTTTTCCTATCCTTTAAATCAAAGGAGCCCTAAGAAGGATCCAGGCTTACCTTTTCATTTTCATTTTTAAACTGCTTGTTTAAATCTTGATCAAACCTAGGATTTGACCAAGATTCAAATGGGCATAAAAAATCAGGAAAAAATGAAAAATGAAAAAACAAAACACATATATAGCCTTCTTATATATGTCATATATATAGTAAGCATTCAATTAAGTTGATAATTTTAAACAAGGTCTATACATATTCAAACCAGAAAAAAGCATGTATCTACCCATGCATATATATATATAACCCTATACTTTTGTCTTATGAAGACGTCAAGGATGAAGAGAAGTGGATTTGGGTTTCAAACATGGAAATTTCAAAAACCTCCCAAAACATGTATATATCTACCCCTAAACCCTAATCTTTGTCTTATGAAGCCAAGCATATGAAGAGAAGTGATTTTGGGTTTCAAACATGGAAACTTCAAAAACCTCCCAAAAGCTTCATTTTAGAGAGACTAAGAATGATCCATATGCTTACCTTTTCATTGCCATGTTTTAAACTTGTTTTAACCTTGGTCAAACCTAGGATTTGACCAAGATTCAAATGGGAGTAAAAATTCAGAAAAATTCAAAAAAAATGAAAAACCAAAGCACATATATATATAGCCAGCCTTCTTATGTCATATAGTAAGCATTCAAGTTGATAAACAAGGTCTAGACATATTCAAAGCAGAAATATCATGTATCATATCTACCCCTAACCCTAAACTCTGTCTTATGAAGTCAAACATATGAAGAGAACTGGGGTTTTGGGTTTCAAACATAAAATTTTCAAGTACCTTCATTTTAGAGTGAGTAAGGAAGGATTCATGCTTACCGTTTCATTTTCATGTTTTAAACTTGTTTAAACCTAGGATTTGACCAAGATTTAAATAGGCATAAAAATTCAAAAGAAATCAAAAAATGAAAAACCAAAGCACATATATATAGCCTTCTTATATCATATAGTAAAAAATTCAAGTTGATAAACAAGGTCTAGACATATTCAAACAAGAAAAATCATGTATCTACACACCTAACCATAAACTCTGTCTTAAGTGGTTTTGGGTTTCAAACATGGAAATTTCACAAACCTCCCAAAAGCTTCATTTTACAGTGACTAAGGAGGATCCATGCTTACCTTTTGGCTTAAACGTTTGAAACCAAAAACCACTTCTCTTCATGCATGCTTGACTTCATAAGACAGAGTTTAGCTAGGGTACGTTAGGGGGTGTAGATACATGATTTCCTGGTTTGAATATGTCTAACCTTGTTTATCAACTTAATTGATTGCTTACTATATGACATAAGAAGACTACGTGCCTTGGTTTTTTTTTGAATTTTATGCTCATATATTTGAATCTTGGTCAAATCCTAGGTTTGACCAAGATTTAAACAAGTTTAAACATGAAAATGAAAAGGGAAGCATGTATCCTTCTTAGTCACTCTAAAATGAAGCTTTTGGGATGTTCTTGAAATTTCCATGTTTGAAACCCAAAACGACTTCTCTTCATGCTAGACTTCATAAGATCAACATGGGGTAGATACATGATTTGTCTGGTTTGGATATACCTAGACCTCGTTTAACTTGAATGCATACGATATGACATAAGAAGACTACGTGCTTTTGTTTTTCATTATTCTGATTTTTTTGAATTTTGTGCCCACCCATTTGTATCTTGGTCAAATCCTAGGCTTGATAATGATTTAACAAGATTAAAATATGAAAATGCAAAGGTAAGCATGGATCCTTCTTAGTCACTCTAAAATGAAGCTTTTGGGAGCAAAACCACTTCTCTTCATATGCTTGACTTCATAAGACGGAGTTTAGGGGTTAGGGGGTATAGATACACGATTTGTCTAGTTTGAATATGTCTAGACCTTGTTTATCAACTTAATTGGCTTACTATATGACATAAGAAAACTATTTGCTTTGGTTTTTCTTTTTCCTGATTTTTTTCAATTTTGATGCCCATTTGAATCTTGTCAAATCCTAGGTTTGACCGAGATAATTTAAACAAGCTTAAAACATGAATATGAAAAGGGAAGCATGTATCCTTCTTTGTCACTCTAAAATGAAGTTTTTGGGAGGTTTTTCAAATTTCCATGTTTGAAACCCAAAACCACTTCTCTTCATATGCTTGACTTCATAAGACAGAGTTCAGGGGTTAGGGGGTATAGATACATGATTTGTCTAGTTTGAATATTTCTAGACCTTGTTTATCAACTTTAATGCTTACTATATGACATAAGAAAACTATTTGCTTTGGTTTTCTTTTTTCTGACTTTTTTTCAATTTTGATGCCCATTTGAATCTTGTCAAATCCTAGGTTTGACCAAGATAATTTAAACAAGCTTAAAACATGAATATGAAAAGGGGAGCATGTATCCTTCTTAGTCACTCTAAAATGTAGTTTTTGGGAGTTTTTTGAAATTTCCATGTTTGAAACCCAAAACCACTTCTCTTCACATGCTTGACTTCATAAGACAGAGTTTAGGGGTTAGGGGTATAGATACATGATTTGTCTGGTTTAATATGTCTAGACCTTGTTTATCAACTTTAATGCTTACTATATGACATAAGAAGACTATGTGATTTGGTTTTTCATTTTTCTGTTTTTATTTTTCTGCCCATTTGAATCTTGGTCAAATCCTAGGTTTGACCAAGATATAGACAAGTTTAACACGTAAATGAGTTAACTTGGATTTCCTACCCTTGAATCCATAGGAAACTTTGTTCTAATGCACTATTATAATCAACCGAGTTTTTACACCAACAGGTCTGTCACTTACGTGTGGTGCCCACGCTTGAGGTCCCACACTTCAGTGAGCACAAGTCACGTGCAATAGGTACGCAAACTCCCAGCCATTTTCTTTGTCAAGAGAAGACGCATCAGGATGCGTATTGGAAGTCTGTGGGTCCTTCTGGTTCCTTCGGTCGTCCCTCTCACAAAAAAAAAACAAATCTCTCTCATTCTCGGCCTCGCTCGACTCGCTCGCTCGCTCGCTCGCACCTCCTGCTCACTGACAAACCCTGCACAAAAGTCAACATCATCACCCGAAAAAGGGGAGACACCATAATTCTCTCCCTTCTTCTCTCCTTCCGAGTGATCCCTCTTCCTCCGAGTTTCACTCGACGGGCAAACACCCATGTGCTGCATAGTAATAATAAAAAGGTAGTACTCGTAGAAAAATCGATATACGAATCTGTAATTAAATAGGTTAAACTAGGGTTTTGCCCAGTTCTACAGATCAAGGGTTCAAAAAAATCAAACTACGGGGTTCGAACAACACGATTCTAATCCAAGAATTTTTTCGACCTAGGTCACCCAAATGGCCTCAAACTATAGGGTTAGCATCTAGTGCAGTATGTGTGAAAATGTATGCACTATGTGTGCTATAACTTGTATGTCTTTCATATTTGAACCAAATTTGAATAAGTTTGAAATATTTGAAAAGGGGCTTTTGGCTTAAACGTTTGAAACCAAAAACCACTTCTCTTCATGCATGCTTGACTTCATAAGACAGAGTTTAGCTAGGGTTAGGGGATAGATGCATGATTTTCCTGGTTTGAATATGTCTAGACCTACTTTATCAACTTAATTGAATGCTTACTATATGACATAATAATACTATGTGCATTGTTTTTTATTTTTTTGATTTTTTTAAAATTGTATGCCCATTTGAATCTTGGTCAAATCCTAGGTTTGAACATGGTTTAAACAAGTTTAAATCATGAATATGAAAAATTAAGCATCTATATATCCTTCTTAGTCACTCCAAAATGTAGCTCTTGGGAGGTTTTTTCGAAATTTCCATGTTTGAAACCAAAACCACTTCTCTTCATGCATGCTTGACTTCATAAGACAGAGTTTAGCTAGGGCGTTAGGGGGTAGATACATGATTTTCCTGGTTTGAATATGTCTAGACCTGGTTTATCAACTTAATTAATTGATTGTTTACTATATGACATAAGAAGACTATGTGCCTTGGTTTTAAATTTTTCTGTTTTTTTTGAATTTTACGCCCATATATTTGAATCTTGGACAAATCCTAGGTTTGACCAAGATTTAAACAAGTTTAAACATAAAAATAAAAAGGGAAGCATGTATCCTTCTTAGTCACTCTAAAATGAAGCTTTTTGGATGTTCTTGAAATTTCCATTTTTGAAACCAAAAACGACTTCTCTCTTCATGCTAGACTTCATAAGATCGACAGGGGGCAGATACATGATTTGTCTGGTTTGGATATGTCCAAACCTTGCTTGTTTATCAACTTGAATGCTTACTATATGACATAAGAATGCTTACCATATGTTTGAATTTTAAAAGCATATAGTCTTCTTATGTCATATAGTAAGCATTCAAAAGTTTTTCTTTGAGAGAGTAGCATGCATTCAAAAGTTGATAAATAAGATTTGTACATATTCAAACCAGACAAATCATGTATCTACCCATATGCATATATATATAACCCTATACTTTTGTCTTATGAAGACGTCAAGGATGAAGAGAAGTGGATTTGGGTTTCAAACATGGAAATTTCAAAAACCTCCCAAAACATGTATATATCTACCCCTAAACCCTAATCTTTGTCTTATGAAGCCAAGCATATGAAGAGAAGTGATTTTGGGTTTCAAACATGGAAACTTCAAAAACCTCCCAAAAGCTTCATTTTAGAGAGACTAAGAATGATCCATATGCTTACCTTTTCATTGCCATGTTTTAAACTTGTTTTAACCTTGGTCAAACCTAGGATTTGACCAAGATTCAAATGGGAGTAAAAATTCAGAAAAATTCAAAAAAAATGAAAAACCAAAGCACATATATATATAGCCTTGATCTTATGTCATATAGTAAGCATTCAAGTTGATAAACAAGGTCGATCTCTAGACATATTCAAAGCAGAAATATCATGTATCATATCTACCCCTAACCCTAGCTAAACTCTGTCTTATGAAGTCAAACATATGAAGAGAACTGGGGTTTTGGGTTTCAAACATAAAATTTTCAAGTACCTTCATTTTAGAGTGAGTAAGGAAGGATTCATGCTTACCGTTTCATTTTCATGTTTTAAACTTGTTTAAACCTAGGATTTGACCAAGATTTAAATAGGCATAAAAAAATCGAAAGAAATCAAAAATTGAAAAACCAAAGCACATATATATAGCCTTCTTATATCATATAGTAAAAAATTCAAGTTGATAAACAAGGTCTAGACATATTCAAACAAGAAAAATCATGTATCTACACACCTAACCATAAACTCTGTCTTAAGTGGTTTTGGGTTTCAAACATGGAAATTTCACAAACCTCCCAAAAGCTTCATTTTACAGTGACTATATAAGGAGGATCCATGCTTACCTTTTGGCTTAAACGTTTGAAACCAAAAACCACTTCTCTTCATGCATGCTTGACTTCATAAGACAGAGTTTAGGGTAGGGTTAGGGGTGTAGATACATGATTTCCTGGTTTGAATATGTCTAGACCTTGTTTATCAACTTAATTGATTGCTTACTATATGACATAAGACGACTACGTGCCTTGGTTTTCATTTTTTGTTTTTTTTTGAATTTTATGCTCATATATTTGAATCTTGGTCAAATCCTAGGTTTGACCAAGATTTAAACAAGTTTAAAACATGAAAATGAAAAGGGAAGCATGTATCCTTCTTAGTCACTCTAAAATGAAGCTTTTGGGATGTTCTTGAAATTTCCATGTTTGA
Organism: Lolium multiflorum; assembly: GCA_030979885.1. NCBI lineage: Eukaryota > Viridiplantae > Streptophyta > Magnoliopsida > Poales > Poaceae > Lolium > Lolium multiflorum. The sequence continues at coordinate 134,218,548 of CM061751.1, read as the reverse complement.
AACCCAAAACGACTTCTCTTCATGCTAGACTTCATAAGATCAACATGGGGTAGATACATGATTTGTCTGGTTTGGATATACCTAGACCTCGTTTAACTTGAATGCATACGATATGACATAAAAAGACTACATGCTTTTGTTTTTCATTATTCTGATTTTTTTGAATTTTGTGCCCACCCATTTGTATCTTGGTCAAATCCTAGGCTTGATAATGATTTAACAAGATTAAAATATGAAAATGCAAAGGTAAGCATGGATCCTTCTTAGTCACTCTAAAATGAAGCTTTTGGGAGCAAAACCACTTCTCTTCATATGCTTGACTTCATAAGACGGAGTTTAGGGGTTAGGGGGTATAGATGCATGCATGATTTGTCTAGTTTGAATATGTCTAGACCTTGTTTATCAACTTAATTGGCTTACTATATGACATAAGAAAACTATTTGCTTTGGTTTTTCTTTTTCCTGATTTTTTTCAATTTTGATGCCCATTTGAATCTTGTCAAATCCTAGGTTTGACTGAGATAATTTAAACAAGCTTAAAACCTGAATATGAAAAGGGAAGCATGTATCCTTCTTTGTCACTCTAAAATGAAGTTTTTGGGAGGTTTTTCAAATTTCCATGTTTGAAACGACCCAAAACCACTTCTCTTCATATGCTTGACTTCATAAGACAGAGTTCAGGGGTTAGGGGGTATAGATACATGATTTGTCTAGTTTGAATATGTCTAGACCTTGTTTATCAACTTAATTAATTGGCTTACTATATGACATAAGAAAACTATTTGCTTTGGTTTTTCTTTTTCCTGATTTTTTCGATGCCCATTTGAATCTTTGTCAAATCCTAGGTTTGACTGAGATAATTTAAACAAGCTTAAAACATGAATATGAAAAGGGAAGCATGCATCCTTCTTAGTCACTCTAAAATGTAGTTTTTGGGAGGTTTTTGAAATTTCCATGTTTGAAACCCAAAACCACATCTCTTCATGCTTGACTTAATTTATAAGACATAGTTTAGGGGTTAGGGGTAGATACATGATTTGTATGGTTTGATATTTCTAGTCCTTGTTTATCAACTTTAATGCTTACTATATGACATAAGATGACTATGTGATTTGGTTTTTCATTTTTCTGTTTTTTATTTTATTTTTCTGCCCATTTGAATCTTGGTCAAATCCTAGGTTTGACCAAGATTTAGACAAGTTTAACACGTGAAAACGAATAAGTAAGCCTGGATCCTTCTTAGTCACTCAAAAATGTACCAATCGATAGATGTGTTAACTTTGCTTCATGGAAATAATAATGTCATGTAAATGAGTTAACTTGGATTTCCTACCCTTGAATCCATAGGAAACTTTGTTCTAATGCACTATTATAATCAACCGAGTTTTTACACCAACAGGTCCGTCACTTACGTGTGGTGCCCACGCTTGAGGTCCCACACTTCAGTGAGCACAAGTCACGTGCAATAGGTACGCAAACTCCCAGCCATCTTCTTTGTCAAGAGAAGACGCATCAGGATGCGTTTTGGAAGTCTGTGGGTCCTTCTAGATCCTTCGGTTGTCCCTCTCACAAAAAAAAAAATCTCTCTCATTCTCGGCCTCGCTCGACTCGCTCGCTCGCTCGCTCGCACCTCCTGCTCACTGACAAACCCTGCACAAAAGTCAACATCATCACCCGAAAAAGGGGAGACACCATAATTCTCTCCCTTCTTCTCTCCTTCCGAGTGATCCCTCTTCCTCCGAGTTTCACTCGACGGGCAAACACCCATGTGCTGCATAGTAATAATAAAAAGGTAGTACTCGTAGAAAAATCGATATACGAATCTGTAATTAAATAGGTTAAACTAGGGTTTTGCCCAGTTCTACAGATCAAGGGTTCAAAAAAATCCAACTACGGGGTTCGAACAACACGATTCTAATCCAAGAATTTTTTCGACCTAGGTCACCCAAATGGCCTCAAACTATAGGGTTAGCATCTAGTGCAGTATGTGTGAAAATGTATGCACTATGTGTGCTATAACTTGTATGTCTTTCAAATTTGAACCAAATTTGAATAAGTTTGAAATATTTGAAAATGGGCTTTTGGCTTAAACGTTTGAAACCAAAAACCACTTCTCTTCGTGCATGCTTGACTTCATAAGACAGAGTTTAGCTAGGGTTAGGGGGTAGATGCATGATTTTCCTGGTTTGATTATGTCTAGACCTTGTTTATCAACTTAATTGAATGCTTACTATATGACATAAGAATACTATGTGCCTTGTTTTTTTATTTTTTTATTTTTTTAAAATTTTATGCCCATTTGAATCTTGGTCAAATCCTAGGTTTGAACATGGTTTAAACAAGTTTAAATCATGAATATGAAAAATTAAGCATCTATATATCCTTCTTAGTCACTCCAAAATGTAGCTCGGTCTTGGGAGGGTTTTCGAAATTTCCATGTTTGAAACCAAAAACCACTTCTCTTCATGCATGCTTGACTTCATAAGACGGAGTTTAGGGTTAGGGGTAGATATATACATTATTTTCTGGTTTGAATATGTCTAGACCTTGTTTATCAACTTGAATGCTTAATTACTATATATATATGACATAAGAATGTTATGTCCTTTGGTTTTTCATTCTTTTGATTTTTTATGAATTTCTATGCCCATTTGAATCTTTTGGTCAAATCCTAGAGGTTTGACCAAGATTTAAACAAGTTTAAAACATGAAAATGAAAAGGGAAGCTTGTATATCCTTCTTAGTCACTCTAAAATGAAGTTTTTGGGAGGTTTTTGAAATTTCCATGTTTGAAACCCAAAACCACTTCTCTTCATGCTAGACTGCTTCATAAGACAATTTAATTAGGGGTTAGGGGGTAGATACATGATTTGTCTGGTTTGAATATGTCCAAACCTTGCTTGTGTATCAACTTGAATGCTTACTATATGACATAAGAATGCTTACCATATGTTTGAATTTTAAAAGCATATAGTCTTCTTATGTCATATATATAGTAAGCATTCAAAAGTTTTTCTTTGAGAGAGTAGCATGCATTCAAAAGTTGATAAATAAGATTTGGACATATTCAAACCAGACAAATCATGTATCTACACCCCCTAACCCTAAACTCTGTCTTATGAAGTCAAGCATGAAGAGAAGTGCTTTTAGGTTTCAAACATGGAAATTTCACAAACCTCCCAAAAGCTTCATTTTTGACTAATTAAGGAGGATCCATGCTTACCTTTTGGCTTAAACGTTTGAAACCAAAAACCACTTCTCTTCATGCATGCTTGACTTCATAAGACAGAGTTTAGCTAGGGCGTTAGGGGGTAGATACATGATTTTCCTGGTTTGAATATGTCTAGAACTGGTTTATCAACTTAATTAATTGATTGTTTACTATATGACATAAGAAGACTATGTGCCTTGGTTTTAAATTTTTCTGTTTTTTTTTGAATTTTATGCCCATATATTTGAATCTTGGTCAAATCCTAGGTTTGACCAAGATTTAAACAAGTTTAAACATAAAAATGAAAAGGGAAGCATGTATCCTTCTTAGTCACTCTAAAATGAAGCTTTTGGGATGTTCTTGAAATTTCCATTTTTGAAACCAAAAACGACTTCTCTCTTCATGCTAGACTTCATAAGATCGACAGGGGGTATAGATACATGATTTGTCTGGTTTGGATATACCTAGACCTCGTTTATCAACTTGAATTCATACGATATGACATATGAAGACTATGTGCTTTAATTTGTTTTCATTTTTCTGATTTTTTTGAATTTTGTGCCCACCCATTTGTATATTGGTCAAATGCTAGGCTTGATAATGATTTAAACAAGTTTAAAATATGAATATGCAAAGTTAAGCATGGATCCTTCTTAGAAACTCTAAAATGAAGTTTTTCGGAGGTTTTTGAAATTTCCATGTTTGCAACCCAAAACAACTTCCTCTTCACATGCTTGACTTCATAAGACAGAGTTTAGGGGTTAGGGGGTATATATAGATACATGATTTGTCTAGTTTGAATATGTCTAGACCTTGTTTATCAACTTTAATGCTTACTATAAGACATAAGAAAACTATTTCCTTTGTTTTTTCTTTTTTTTTGATTTTTTTCAATATTGATGCCCATTTGAATCTTGTCAAATCCTAGGTTTGACCAAGATAATTTAAACAAGCTTAGAACATGAATATGAAAAGGGAAGCGTGTATCCTTCTTAGTCACACTAAAATGAAGTTTTTGGGAGGTTTTTGATATTTCCATGTTTGAAACCCAAAACCACATCTCTTCATGCTTGACTTAATTTATAAGACATAGTTTAGGGGTTAGGGGGTAGATACATGATTTGTATGGTTTGATATTTCTAGACCTTGTTTATCAACTTTAATGCTTACTATATGACATAAGATGACTATGTGATTTGGTTTTTCATTTTTCTGTTTTTTATTTTATTTTTCTGCCCATTTGAATCTTGGTCAAATCCTAGGTTTGACCAAGATTTAGACAAGTTTAACACGTGAAAACGAATAAGTAAGCATGGATCCTTCTTAGTCACTCAAAAATGTACCAATCGATAGATGTGTTAACTTTGCTTCATGGAAATAATAATGTCATGTAAATGAGTTAACTTGGATTTCCTACCCTTGAATCCATAGGAAACTTTGTTCTAATGCAGTATAATAATCAATCGAGTTTTTACACCAACATGTCTGTCACTTACGTGTGGTGCCCACGCGTGAGGTCCCACACTTCAGTGAGCACAAGTCACGTGCAATAGGTACGCAAACTCCCAGCCATCTTCTTTGTCAAGAGAAGACGCATCAGGATGCGTATTGGAAGTCTGTGGGTCCTTCTGGATCCTTCTTAGTCACTCTAAAATGAAGCTTTTGGGAGGTTCTTGAAATTTCCATGTTTGAAACCCAAAACCACTTCTCTTCATGATTTACTTCATAAAACATAGTTTAATTAGAGTTTTAGGGGTAGATATATACATGATTTTTCTGGTTTGAATATATATGTCTCTAGACCTTTGTTTATCAACTTGAATGCTTACTATACATATGACATAAGAATGCTATGTGCTTTGGTTTTTCATTCTTTTGATTTTTTCTGAATTTTTAGGGCCATTTGAATCTTGGTCAAATCCTTGGTTTGACCAAGATTTAAACAAGTTTAAAACATAAAAATGAAAAGGGAAGTCTGTATCCTTCTTAGTCACTCTAAAATGAAGCTTTTGGGAGGTTTTTAAAATTTCAATGTTTGAAACCCAAAACCACTTCTCTTCACATGCTTGACTTCATAAGACAGAGTTAATTAATTTAGGGGTTAATTAGGGGGTATAGATACATGATTTGTGTGGTTTGAATATGTATGGACCTTATTTATCAACAACTTTAATGCTTACTATATGACATAAGAAAACTATTTGCTTTGGTTTTTCTTTTTTCAATTTTTTTTTCAATTTTGATGCCCATTTGAATCTTGTCAAATCCTAGGTTTGACCAAGATAATTTAAACAAGTTTAAAACATGAAAATGAAAAGGGAAGCATGGATCCTTCTTAGTCACTCTAAAATGAAGCTTTTGGGAGGTTTTTGAAATTTCCATGTTTGAAACCCAAAACCACTTCTCTTCACATGCATGCTTGACTTCATAAGACAGAGTTTAGGGGTTAGGGGGTATAGCTACATGATTTGTCTGGTTTGAATATGTCTACACCTTGTTTATCAACTTTAATGCTTACTATATGACATAAGAAAACTATGTGATTTGGTTTTTCATTTTTCTGTTTTTATTTTTCTGCCCATTTGAATCTTGGTCAAATCCTAGGTTTGACCAAGATATAGACAAGTTTAACACGTAAATGAGTTAACTTGGATTTCCTACCCTTGAATCCATAGGAAACTTTGTTCTAATGCACTATTATAATCAACCGAGTTTTTACACCAACAGGTCTGTCACTTACGTGTGGTGCCCACGCTTGAGGTCCCACACTTCAGTGAGCACAAGTCACGTGCAATAGGTACGCAAACTCCCAGCCATTTTCTTTGTCAAGAGAAGACGCATCAGGATGCGTATTGGAAGTCTGTGGGTCCTTCTGGTTCCTTCGGTCGTCCCTCTCACAAAAAAAACAAATCTCTCTCATTCTCGGCCTCGCTCGACTCGCTCGCTCGCACCTCCTGCTCACTGACAAACCCTGCACAAAAGTCAACATCATCACCCGAAAAAGGGGAGACACCATAATTCTCTCCCTTCTTCTCTCCTTCCGAGTGATCCCTCTTCCTCCGAGTTTCACTCGACGGGCAAACACCCATGTGCTGCATAGTAATAATAAAAAGGTAGTACTCGTAGAAAAATCGATATACGAATCTGTAATTAAATAGGTTAAACTAGGGTTTTGCCCAGTTCTACAGATCAAGGGTTCAAAAAAATCAAACTACGGGGTTCGAACAACACGATTCTAATCCAAGAATTTTTTCGACCTAGGTCACCCAAATGGCCTCAAACTATAGGGTTAGCATCTAGTGCAGTATGTGTGAAAATGTATGCACTATGTGTGCTATAACTTGTATGTCTTTCATATTTGAACCAAATTTGAATAAGTTTGAAATATTTGAAAAGGGGCTTTTGGCTTAAACGTTTGAAACCAAAAACCACTTCTCTTCATGCATGCTTGACTTCATAAGACAGAGTTTAGCTAGGGTTAGGGGATATATGCATGATTTTCCTGGTTTGAATATGTCTAGACCTTGTTTATCAACTTAATTGAATGCTTACTATATGACATAAGAATACTATGTGACTTGTTTTTTATTTTTTGATTTTTTTAAAATTTTATGCCCATTTTAATCTTGGTCAAATCCTAGGTTTGAACATGGTTTAAACAAGTTTAAATCATGAATATGAAAAATTAAGCATCTATATATCCTTCTTACTCACTCCAAAATGTAGCTCTTGGGAGGGTTTTTCGAAATTTCCATGTTTGAAACCAAAACCACTTCTCTTCATGCATGCTTGACTTCATAAGACAGAGTTTAGGGTTAGGGGTAGATATATACATGATTTTCTGGTTTGAATATGTCTAGACCTTGTTTATCAACTTGAATGCTTACTATATATATATGACATAATAATGTTATGTCCTTTGGTTTTTCATTCTTTTGTTTTTTTATGAATTTCCATGCCCATTTGAATCTTTTGGTCAAATCCTAGAGGTTTGACCAAGATTTAAACAAGTTTAAAACATGAAAATGAAAAGGGAAGCTTGTATATCCTTCTTAGTCACTCTAAAATGAAGTTTTTGGGAGGTTTTTGAAATTTCCATGTTTGAAACCCAAAACCACTTCTCTTCATGCTAGACTTCATAAGACAATTTAATTAGGGGTTAGGGGTAGATACATGATTTGTCTGGTTTGAATATGTCCAAACCTTGCTTGTTTATCAACTTGAATGCTTACTATATGACATAAGAATGCTTACCATATGTTTGAATTTTAAAAGCATATAGTCTTCTTATGTCATATAGTAAGCATTCAAAAGGTTTTCTTTGAGAGAGTAGCATGCATTCAAAAGTTGATAAATAAGATTTGGACATATTCAAACCAGACAAATCATGTATCTACACCCCCTAACCCTAAACTCTGTCTTATGAAGTCAAGCATGAAGAGAAGTGCTTTTGGGTTTCAAACATGGAAATTTCACAAACCTCCCAAAAGCTTCATTTTACAGTGACTAAGAAGGATCCAGGCTTACCTTTTCATTTTCATGTTTTAAACTTGTTTAACTTGGTCAAACCTAGGATTTGACCAAGATTTAAATGGGCATAAAAAATCAGAAAAAACAGAAAAAATGAAAAACCAAATAACATAGCCTTCTTATGTCATATAGTAAGCATTCAAGTTGATAAACAAGGTCTAGACATATTCAAAAAAAACATGTATCTACCCCTAACCCTAAACTCTGTCTTTACGAAGTCAAGCATGAAAAGTGGTTTTGGGTTTCAAACATGGAAATTTCAAAAACCTCGCGAAAGCTTCATTTTAGAGTGACTAAGAAGGATCCATGCTTACCTATTCATTTTCATGTTTTAAACTTGTTTAAACCTTGATAAAACCCAGGATTTTACCTATTTAATCATAGATTCATAGGTCGATTTTTTACTTTTTTATTTTTACTATGCAGCACATGTGTGTTTGCCCGTCCAGTGAAACTCGGAGGAAGAGGGATCACACGGAAGGAGAAGAAGGGATAGCAGTCACGGGGCCCCTCTTATTATTTATGGTGTATATCTTTTTTCTGGTGATGTTGACTGTTGTGCAGCGTTTGTCAGTGCGCAGGAGGTGCGAGGCTGCGAGCGAGCGAGTCGAGCGAGGCCGAGAATGAGAGAGATGTTTTTTTCTTTTTCTTTTCCGTGAGAGGGACAACAGAAGGATCCAGAGACGACTTCCACTACGCATCCTGGTGCGCGTCTTCTCTTGACAAAGAAGATGGATGGGAGTTTGCGTACCTACTAATCTACTATAGTACTACTACTACACAAGAACCATATACATGTCAAACTTTTCAATCATGACCCACATGCATTTTATGTATATATTCACAACTTTTAATGCATGCATGAAAACTCAGCAAAATATGTGCATTTTGGGTTGTCGCACATAAATGTGCTTTTACTTGTCTGCCACCAATCCAATTTTCATGTGAGGGGGAAACATGACACACGATGGACATTTCCAATGTTTCACGAATTAATTATCTCAATTTGCATCCATATATATATGCGCCTGGTTACTGAAAGATCGAACCAAAGGTGAACTTGAAACGTTTTCATTTTCATGTTTTAAACTTGTTTAAATCTTGGTCAACCCTTGGATTTGACCAAGATTCATAAAAAATTCAAAAACATAGTCTTCTTATGTCATACAGTCAACATTCAACTTGATAAAACAAGATCTAAACATATTAAAAGAAGAATCATGTATCTACCCCCTAACCCTAAACTCTGTCTTTTGAAGTCAAACATGAAGATACGTGGTTTTGGGTTTACAAAATGGAAATTTCAAAAACCTCCGAAAAGCTTAATTTTGGAGTGACTAAGAAGGATACATGCTTACTTTTTCATTTTCATGTTTTAAACTTGTTTAAAGCTTGGTCAAACCTAGCTAGCTTGGATTTGACCAAGATTCAAGTGCGCATAAAAAATTCGAAAAAACCCCCAAAAATGAAAAACCATAACACATAGTCTTCTTGCGTCACATATATTGTAAGCATTCAAGTGTTGATAAACAATATCTAGACATATCAAACAAGAAAAATCATGTATCTATACCCCTAACCCTAAATTTGTCTTATGAAGTCAAGCATGAAGAGAAGTGGTTTGGGTTTTCAAACATGGAAATTTCGAAAACCGCCCAAAAGCTTCATTTCGGACTGACTAAGAAGGATCCATGCTTACCTTTTCATTTTCATGTTTTAAACTTGTTTAAATTCTTGTTCAAACCTAGGATTTGGCCAAGATTCAAATGGGCATAAAAACAATCGAAAAAATCAAAAATGAAAAACCAAAGCACATAGTCTTCTTATGTCACATAGTAAGCCATTCAACTTGATAACAAGGTCTAGACCTATTCAAACCAGAAAAATCATGTATCTACCCCTAACCCTAAACTCATCTGTCTTATGAAGTCAAGCATGAAGAGAAGTGGTTTTGGGTTTCAAACATAGACATTTCAAAAGCCTCCCAAAAGCTTCATTTTGGAGTGATTGAGAAGGATCCATGCTTAATTTTTCATTTTAATGTTTTAAACTTGTTTAAATCTTGGTTAAACCTATGATTTGACCAAAATTTGATTCGGCATGAAAATTCAAAACAAATCAAATAAATAAAAAACCAATGCACATAGTACATCTTCTTATGTCATATACTAAGCATTCAAGTTGATAAGCCAGGTCTAGACATATTCAAACTAGAAAAATCATGTATCTACCCCTAACCCTAAACTCGATTTGTCTTATGAAGTCAATCATGAAGAGGTGTTTTGGGTTTCAGACATGGAAATTTCAAAAACCTTCCAAAAGCTTCATTTTGAAGTTACTAATTAAGAAGGATCACTACAAGAAAAGTTTGGCAACTTTTCTTGTAGTGGATCCAGGCTTAATTTTTCATCTTCATGTTTTAAATTTTGGTCAAACCTAGGATTTGTCCAAGATACAAATGGGCATAAAAATTCAGGGTAGCATCATACCCCCCTCCTTCCCGCGTAGAAAAAGTGTTAGGCGAGTAGTAGAATGGCATGACCAACAAGTTTCAAGTAAAATTTTGAATATGACCAAAATATACCAATTGATAGATGTGTGTGACCCAAGATTGAGCCATGGTACATTTTGCCAACAAAGTAGCAATTGAGTTGGCTTTCTACCTTAGTAGGCGTGCATTGGAAGGATGCATTATGCCGGCAAAGTTTTCAAACGTTCAAACTTTTCCGGTTTCTCATACAGTATTTGGCTCCTTGAGAAGCATTGATGTGATCATATAAGGTTATCCAAAACTTCGCCTTTCCCGTATTTGCCCGAGCACTCGACACCCCTCGTCCCATGGCGACTCCTCCAGCCATAGCCCCGTGCACCCAGGCTCCACGACTCAGCCTCGGAGGGGTGTGCGCTAAAAGCTCGCAAATGTCTGTGTGCCATTGGTGTGCGATGAAGCAGGCGGCTCTGTGTCTTGCTGTGGCTAGACTCCTGGCGCCCTTTGATCTAGGAGAGGGAGAGGAGGGAGGGGGTCCCATGAAGCGGCGGTGGCCCAGGTATCGGCGGCAGCCCAGGCAGCAGCGGCAAAGTGGGCTGGTCGGAGCATAGGCATGCGCCGGGGGCGAACCTCGCCGGGTGAGGATGCTTCCATTGTGAAGAAGCACTTGCCATCCAGGGCTTCGGGTTCGCCAACAAACTCAGCGCCTCGGTCCATGGCGTTGCCGTCGTGGGGACGTCGGGGGCGGCGGCGACGTGCTGCAGCCCCAGCCTTTAGTGGGGACCAAAGTGCGACCGACCACATCACGGCGTCGGCAGCATTGGGGATGCCGATGGGCATCCACTGCCACACACAGATTTGGGAGGTTCTGGCCGGGCCGAGTTCCAAACTTCCATCATCGGAGCCGAGGGCTTGGTACTTCAAATTCCGAATCAGGCAATCCTTCGACCCCAATCAGCTTCTGCCTGTGGTCCAAATCCGAGATATCTTGGCGGCAGCTATGCTGGTTAAGCTTAGCCGGACAGCGGCAATCGACGATCTGCAAAACCTAGATGCCTTCCGAGGATTTGCAGCAGCCGTCAATGCACTCGTGGAGGCATCGCATGCTGGTAGCAGCGGCGAATGCGGGTATGTTGTTTTACTCCCTTTGTATGCTTTTGTCATAAAAATCAATTTGCTAATTCTCATTCGATTGAAAATCAGACCCATTCACCATCAACTCTCAAACAGTGGACACTAGTAATATGTAGAACTAGAAATTACACAAGATTTCTGTACTGCTAGTACTATTACTTCGACGCTACATGTTGTTTACACGAGGAAATTGCACAAACTACCGCTTATTGCTGCCTTCGTTGCTTAAAACACTTTTTAAAACTGTAATTTTTTTCCGCACAAACCACCAACTATCGTGTTCTGTTGCAGGGAATTTCAAATTTAGGATTGAGCTGTTTAAGAGCAAATCAGATGATCGGGGACCACCAACTACTATAGTTTTAATTGCAAATAGAATAGATTTTGCAAAATTATGAAACGCACATAACGTTTGAATTACTACAATTTTTTTGAAGGTTTGATATTTTCATCATTTTTGTGTGAATCTTACACCAAGTAACACAACTTTCAGACGGAATACAAAATATTTTCAAACTTCCTAGATTTGATAGCTCAAATATTTTTAATTACTAGTTTTTCAGTATTTTAAAAAGTCGAAACACTATATTTTGGCTGAATGTTAGAAAATATATTTCATGATTATCCCATATTAGTTAAGAAGTACATAAACTAGTAGTAGTAATAAAGAACAGAGGGAGTTTATGGAGATACATCCATTAAGGGCATGTTAGTGTGTGTTGGTGTATTACTTATGCCTTCTTTGGTTAATACACTTCTCAAGTGATCCCCGCAAACCCTCTATTCTTGCCTAGAATACAAAAACTCTCCATCAAAGTATTAGTGCATTTGCCTAGAATAAATAACCATGTGTATTACGGAGTAGCAATAAAATATAGGTTTATTTCTCTAAAGCATCTTGCACTGTACTAGTACATGGCTTAAGAGACAATATTTTTACCATTTTTTTGCGAGAAGACAATATTATTACCATAGTTACTAAGTACATTTTATTGGATGATGAAGTGATAGCCCTCATCAATGCATTGTGAATTATTAGGGCATGGGTCACACGTGATTTACGAGTACACCGCACGATCGAGAGCCGCCGTCCCTCTTTGCTTTTTACCGATGCGGCGGAGCTCCTCCCCACACCCACGAATAACTGAAAGCCACAACTGCTGGGGAAAAGTCTTGCGCCGAGAAAATCTACAACCGTGGTTGAGTACATGTGTTTCTTAAGATACGAGTGCTCCAATGCATTTTTTCTTTCCTTTTACTAATTTACCTTGAAAATCCTGCACGTCCACTTATTTGTGGACGGAGGGAGTATCACGCCAAGAGGAAGTAGGACAATAGTGGGCGCTTATAGCCCGCCTACGTGGTACTTTTGCCAGCTGTTGGCTCTTCTATTGTTCTTGCTCTAAAGAAACCCCGATTGTGAAAGGCCAAGGCGTACTTCTTTTGGTCACGCAAAATTCAAAATACTGCCATGGACATTGAATTGACATGACAACACATAGCTTGGGATGTCCAAATTTGCACGTTAGACCAGTGACTTGTTCTTCACCTTTTCAGAGGGAACAGTGACTTTTTATTATGGGTCTATACACTTTCCAAGAAACAGGAGGAGATGCTGTAGAGTGTAGAGGAGCGAAGTCAAGCGCCCCGCCCCCACCTGCCCTATTTCTGTTCACCTCCATCGTCTACCTCCGCCCCCGCCCGCACCAATCGACCACCTTCCATAGCACGCGCCAGTGCCGCCGCCATGCAGCTTTAGAATCAATTCCACCGCCCAGTTTGAGAGCCTCCGTTCTTCATCTTCCCCGCCACCTGCCGCCATCGAACCCAAATTAAACTCCAATCAGTTGAACCCAAACCTCATAGACCCACCCCCTGCCCTGCGATGGCGGCATCGAACAAGGAAAATGATGACTCTGAACTGTTTCAGAAGGTCTTTTCCGAAGGTCCCCTTGAAGAACTCGTAACAAGATGCGACGTCATCACCGCCGCGAGCCTCGTCGGTTCGTCCAAACTATTTTTCGACTCTGCAAATGATAGTGCAACTCTATCTTTTTCTCTCCCGTTTGGCCTCCCATGTGTTCTTCATTCTCACCCGACGAAGGTAGCACGGGATTGCAAGCTGACGCCGCTGGACAGGTTCTCCTCCGACGCTGTGATGCCAGACGGTACGGGTAAGCAGTGGGTAGGTGCCAATGGAGATTGGGTTGCCATGGTTGACACTGGCTTTCCTGCTTGCAAATGGAAACTTGTCAACGTCTACACTCGCCGTGAAATTCCTCTCCCTGTGCCGTTTGAAACCACCCACATTCCAAATATATACCACCACAACCTTCGTGCTATTATATTTCACAAGATATATATTTGCCAAGTTCCCACAGCTGCTGGGGGGTACAAAAATTTCTCTCTTGTTGCTGTTTTTGACATCAGAGTTGCCCTCCTTTGCGGCGAAGATTCTGGATGGACAGTTCTTACAGAGCCCAAGTCCCACATCTTTTACAATTACAGCGATGCAATTCTCCACAATGGGCTTGTGTTTGCCACAACTCATACTGGCACTGTTCACGCATGGAATCCTCAGCAAGCTGGTAATTTTCCTCCGGACGTAAGTAGTGTATGATGAGCTTCATTATTCATGGCTGTAAAGATAATTTTAATGCACAAACTTATTAATTTTCGAACCTGACTGATCTGACTTGGAGGCTTGGGGCATATTTGCTTCGGATGAAATTTCATTGGTATTTAGACTTTTTATTCGAGATGATTACCATAGAAAAATTTGAGGATTGTATAATTAGGAGTTTTATTCTCAGATTGAATTATGTTGGATTTTGACCTCTACTTGAACTTCTTGAAATGAATCCTTTGGTTTCCCATGTGATGTACTGAAATACACCAATATGCTGTATTATTGAATGGAAATGCCATTATATCATCCCATCTGAATCCTAATGCGTTTTCCCAATTCTTACGTTTTCAGATTTGTGCAAACCAAACATACCCTTCTTAACAGTAATTTCGTTTTCAAGCAGGTCCTCCGCTGATCGTAGAGCCACCGCCCATTGTGTTTGAATGGCGGTGTGCACTTGATGATGCTCTTGGCCATGATCACGAGGTCGATTATGGCATGTGGTGGTTAGCAAGATCTATAGATGGTTCTAGACTTCTTCTGATCCATACACTGGGCATTGCTGATGAAAGGGAATATTCCTGTAAAGTTTGCCATACTGCTTCTGATCGTCGTGTTCATCATGGTCGCACTGTTGGCAACTATGCTTCTGGGTTTGGTTGCCTGGTGTTCACGAAGGACACTAGTAAGTTAAATGAAGGTATTCCATGGGAAAAGATTGATGACCTTGGAGAATATTCTCTTTTCCTTGGAGTGAACTATCCGATTATGCTGCCATTAGGCGGTGCAGATGTTGTCCCAGGATGTCTGACGAGAAGAAATTGTGTGTACACCTTGCCGAATGAAGCATGGCTTCGCAATTCGCAGCTGCCTGAAATATGCCGATTCAGTCTGAATCGTGAAGATTGCGCCGTTGGTTTCCAAACCAACGCCTTGGAGAAAACATGCAAAACAAAAAAAGATAGGTACCTGGTAAAGACACCGCTTTGGTTCATCCCAAACTTCGCCAACGCCCCGGATTGGAACAAGTGTGATGTTTAATTCTGAAACAGGGCCTGCAGCCATTGTAGCTACTGATAGTATGTAATTTCATAGCTAATGAACGAGGCAATTGTGGTCTACTAGTTACAACTGTTTTGTAAAGAGGTGGTCTATAAGTATACCCCTCTCTTCATTGATGCATTTGTGGTCTACATGATGGTACTCTTAAATATATGGGTGTGGCTCCTCAACACATAATGTGGGGGTATTATTGTGTTAAAGTTGAAGGCTTGATCAACTATAGGTTCACTTCTCTAGTTACATTACTAGGTACTCCGGTTGGCTATGTTGTGATGAAATTGTGTTCTGTTGTTCGGTGAAGACAAAAGTAGAACTATGGTATGCTTATGTTTAAGAGCAAGCGAGGGTTTAGCTTGAGATGTTAAAATTCAGATTTGAACTATTTTTTGATATGGAAATTTGAAATATATATGGTACTGTATATGATTATGTGTAACAACAAGCGACGAAAGGGCTGATGCTCCTATTCCTTGTCGGCGGGAGGACTATGTGTGCGGCGACTTGAGCCAAATTAGAAGGCCATAGCTATGTTGATTGGTCCTTGAAGTTGGAGGGGCTAGGATTTCGGATGAGCGGAGTGGGGGAAGTTGTTGCTCATGGAACATAAGTCCTTAAAATAGTAATGTTAGTATATAGGAGTACAAGGTATATACTTGTACTATTTTAGTACTATAATAAGTATATCGGGTTCATCAAAAAGAATTATCTCGGGTTCACAACCACGTGGGGTCAAGGTGAGGGAAAGTTGGTCAATACCTCTTACCGCTATATCCCCGCCCCAAGTTCTAATGCGCAAGTGCTGTCTCCGACGTATCGATAATTTCTTATGTTCCATGCCACATTATTGATGATATCTACATGTTTTATGCACACTTTATGTCATATTTTTGCATTTTCGGAACTAACCTATTAACAAGATGCGAAGTGCAGTTCTGTTTTCTGCTGTTTTTGGTTTCAAAAATCCTAGTAACGAAATATTCTCGGAATTGGACGAAATCAAGGTTCCTATTTTGCCCGGAAGCATCCAGAACACCCGAGCCACCAGAGGAGGGCCCTGGGCCCCGGACCACGGTGGCGCGGCCAGGCTGGGCCCGCGCCACCCTATGGTGTGGTCGCCCCTTCGACCCTCCGACGCTGCCCTTTCACCTATATAAAGCCCCTGCGTCGAAAACCCTTAGGGAGGAAGCCACGGTACGCAAAACCTTCCAGAGCCGCCGCCATCGCGAAGCCAAGATCTGGGGGACAGGAGTCTCTGTTCCGGCACCCTGCCGGACGGGGAAGTGCCCCGGAAGGCTTCTCCATCGACACCGCTGCCATCTCCACCGCCATCTTCATCAACGCTGCTGCTCCCATGAAGAGGGAGTAGTTCTCCATCGAGGCTCGGGGCTGTACCGGTAGCTATGTGGTTAATCTCTCTCCTATGTACTTCAATACAATGATCTCATGAGCTGCCTTACATGATTGAGATTCATATGAGTTTTGTATCACTATTCATCTATGTGCTACTCTAGTGATGTTATTAAAGTACTCTATTCCTCCTCCACGTGTGTAATGGTGACAGTGTGTGCACCGTGTGAGTACTTGGCGTAGGCTATGATCATGATCTCTTGTAGATTGCGAAGTTAACTATTGCTATGATATATTGATGTGATCTATTCCTCCTACATATGCATGAAGGTGACAGTGTGCATGCTATGTTAGTACTTGGTTTAGTCTTTTGATCTATCTTACACTATAAGGTTACTAAAATATGAACATTAATTGTGGAGCTTGTTAACTCCGGCATTGAGGGTTCGTGTAATCCTACGCAATGTGTTCATCATCCAACAAAAGTGTAGAGTATGCATTTATCTATTCTGTCATGTGATCAATGTTGAGAGTGTCCACTAGTGAAAGTCTAATCCCTAGGCCTTGTTCCTAAATACTGCTATCACTGCTTGTTACTGTTTTACTGAATTACTACTGCTGCGTTACTACTGCATGTTTACTTCCTACAATATTACTACCATCAACTGCACGCCAGTAAGCTATTTTCTGGCGCCGTACTACTGCTCATATTCATTCATACCACTTGTATTTCACTATCTCTTCGCCGAACTAGTGCACCTATTAGGTGTGTTGGGGACACAAGAGACTTCTTGCTTTGTGGTTGCAGGGTTGCATGAGAGGGATATCTTTGACCTCTTCCTCCCTGAGTTCGATAAACCTTGGGTAATCCACTTAAGGGAAACTTGCTGCTGTTCTACAAACCTCTGCTCTTGGAGGCCCAACACTGTCTACAAGAATAGAAGCACCCGTAGACATCAAGCACTTTTCTGGCGCCGTTGCCGGGGAGGGAAGGTAAACGGCACTCACACATTGGCAAGCCCGGCAACTAAGCACTTTTCCTCCCTCGTCAACTACGCGCCAAGCACTTTTCTGGCGCCGTTGCCGGGGAGGAAAGGTAAAAGGCACTCATACTTCGGTTCCAGGTAACAGTACTTTTCTGGCGCCATTGTGTGTGTGCTCGAAGCTATTTCCTTTAGACTCTGCAATTGCGACATTTGGTTTCTTGTTTACACTAGTTAGGCATAATGGACAACAAAGAGCTTCTTATTCTATTTCCTGATTTAAGACATGGATGGTTTGATGCGAAAATTAAAAAACCCATGGAACATATTAATATGAATGCTTTGAACACTATTGTTGCTAATGCTATGGAAAATTCTAAGCTTGGGGAAGCTGGCTTTGATGAGCATGATATTTTTAGTCCCCCAAGCATTGAGGAGAAAATTTACTTTGATGATACTTTGCCTCCCATTTATGATGATTATAATGATAGTAGTCTTTTGTTACCACCTGTTATGGAGGATAAATTTGATTATGATTACAATATACCTCCTATATTTGATAGCTACTTTGTTGAATTTGCTCCCACTACAATTAATAAGAATGACTATGCTTATGTTGGGAGTAGTAATTATTTTATGCATGAGACTCATGATAAGAATGCTTTATGTGATAGTTATATTGTTGAGTTTGCTCATGTTGCTACTGAAAGTTATTATGAGAGAGGAAAATATGGTTGTAAAATTTTTCATGTTACTAAAACACCTCTCTATGTGCTGAAATTTTTGAAGCTACACTTGTTTTATCTTCCTATGCTTGTTACTTTGCTCTTCATGAACTTGTTTATTTACAAGATTCTTCTGCATAGGAAGCATGTTAGGCTTAAATGTGTTTTGAATTGCCTCTTGAAGCTCTCTTTTGCTTCAAATACTATTTCTTGCGAGTGCATCATTAAAACTGCTGAGCCCATCTTAATGGCTATAAAGAAAGAACTTCTTGGGAGATAACCCATGTGTTTATTTTACTACAGCAATTTTTGTTTTGTTGAGTCTTGGAAGTTGTTTACTACTGTAGCAACCTCTCCTTATCATGTTTTTGTGCCAAGTAAAGTTTCTATGTTAAAGTTGATGTTATATTTGGGATCGCTGCACAGAAACAGCATTGCTGTCTGTCACGAATCTGGGCACAGTTCTCTGTAGAAAATTCGAAAAAATCTGCCAATTTACGAGCGTGATCCTCAGATATGTACGCAACTTTCATTAGTTTTGAGTTTTTCCATTTGAGCAAGTCTGGTGCCAGCTTTAAATTCGTCTTTACGGACTGTTCTGTTTTTGACAGATTCTGCCTTTTATTTCGCATTGCCTCTTTTGCTATGTTGGATTCATTTCTTTGATCCATTAATATCCAGTAGCTTTATGCAATGTCCAGAAGTGAAAAGAATGTTTGTGTCACCTCTGAACATGTGAATTTTTGATTATGCACTAACCCTCTAATGAGTTTGCTTGAAGTTTGGTGTGAAGGAAGTTTTCAAGGGTCAAGAGAGGAGTATGATATACTATGATCAAGAGGAGTGAAAGCTCTAAGCTTGGGGATGCCCCCGTGGTTCACCCCTGCATATTTTAAGAAGACTCAAGCGTCTAAGCTTGGGGATGCCCAAGGCATCCCCTTCTTCATCGACAAAATTATCAGGTTCCTTCTCTTGAAACTATATTTTTATTCGGTCACATCTTATGTATTTTACTTGGAGCGTCTGTGTGCTTTTATTTTTGTTTTGTTATCTTAGTTCTCTGAATAAGTTCATCCTTGTGTGGGAGAGAGACACGCTCCGCTGGTTCGTATGAACACATGTGTTCTTAGCTCATAATATTCATGGCGAAGTTTCCTCTTCGTTAAATTGTTATATGGTTGGAATTGGAAAATGCTACATGTAGTAATTGGTAAAATGTCTTGGATAATGTGATACTTGGCAATTGTTGTGCTCATGTTTAAGCTCTTGCATCATATACTTTGCACCCATTAATGAAGAAATACATAGAGCTTGCTAAAATTTGGTTTGCATATTTGGTCTCTCTAAGGTCTAGATAATATCTAGTATTGAGTTTTGAACAACAAGGAAGACGGTGTAGAGTCTTATAATGTTTACAATATGTCTTTTATGTGAGTTTTGCTGCACCTGTTCATCCTTGTGTTTGTTTCAAATAAACCTTGCTAGCCTAAACCTTGTATCGAGAGGGAATACTTCTCATGCATCCAAATCCTTGAGCCAACCACTATGCCATTTGTGTCCACCATACCTACCTACTACATGGTATTTCTCCGCCATTCCAAAGTAAATTGCTTGAGTGCTACCTTTAAACAATTCAAAAGTTATTACCTCTTATTTGTGTCAATGTTTTATAGCTCATGAGGAAGTATGTGGTGTTTATCTTTCAATCTTGTTGGGCAACTTTCACCAATGGACTAGTGGCTTCATCCGCTTATCCAATAACTTTGCAAAAAGAGCTGGCAATGGGATTCCCAGTCCCAAATTAATTAACAAAAATAGACACTCCTCCATGGTATGTGATTGTTGGACGGCACCCGAAGGATTCGGTTAGCCATGGCTTGAGAAAGCAAAGGTGGGGAGGAGTGTCATCATAATAAAACTAAAATAAAAAGGCACTCCTTCATGGTATGAGATTGTTGGCAGGCACCCGAGGATTCGGTTAGCCATGGTTTGTGAAAGAAAGGTTGGAAGGAGTGCCACACAAAAATAAAAATAAAATGGGAGCCGCTCTTTGAAGGTTTGTCTGGCAAGGGGGTTAGAGTACCCGCTACCATTCGTTGACAACAACAAACACCTCTCAAAACTTTACTTTTATGCTCTCTTTATGTTTTCAAAATAAAAGCTCTAGCACAAATATAGCAATCGATGCTTTCCTCTTTGAAGGACCTTTCTTTTACTTTTATGTTGAGTCAGTTCACCTATCTCTCTCCACCTTAAGAAGCAAACACTTGTGTGAACTGTGCATTGATTCCTACATACTTGCATATTGCACTTGTTATATTACTCTACATTGACACTATCCATGAGATATACATGTTATAAGTTGAAAGCAACCGCTAAAACTTAATCTTCCTTTGTGTTGCTTCAATACCTCTACTTTGAATTATTGCTTTATGAGTTAACTCTTATGCAAGACTTATTGATGCTTGTCTTGAAGTACTATTCATGAAAAGTCTTTGCTTTATGATTCATTTGTTTACTCATGTCATTACCATTGTTTTGATCGCTGCATTCATTACATATGTTTACAATAGTATGATCAAGGTTATGACATGTCACTTCAGAAATTATCTTTGTTATCGTTTTACCTGCTCGGGACGAGCAGAACTAAGCTTGGGGATGCTGATACGTCTCCGACGTATCGATAATTTCTTATGTTCCATGCTACTTTATTGATGATATCTACATGTTTTATGCACACTTTATGTCATATTTTTGCATTTTCTGGAACTAACCTATTAACAAGATGCCGAAGTGCCGTTCTGTTTTCTGCTGTTTTTGGTTTCAGAAATCCTAGTAACGAAATATTCTCGGAATTGGACGAAATCAACGCCCAGGTTCCTATTTTGCCCGGAAGCATCCAGAACACCCGAGAGCCACCAGAGGAGGGCCCTGTGGGCCCCAGACGACACGGTGGCGCGGCCAGGGCTGGGCCCGCGCCACCCTATGGTGTGGTCGCCCCTTCGACCCTCCGACGCTGCCCTTTCGCCTATATAAAGCCCCTGCATCGAAAACCCTTAGGAGGAAGCCACGGTACGCAAAACCTTCCAGAGCCGCCGCCATCGCGAAGCCAAGATCTGGGGGACAGGAGTCTCTGTTCCGGCACCTGCCGGACGGGGAAGTGCCCCGGAAGGCTTCTCCATCGACACCGCTGCCATCTCCACCGCCATCTTCATCAACGCTGCTGCTCCCATGAAGAGGGAGTAGTTCTCCATCGAGGCTCGGGGCTGTACCGGTAGCTATGTGGTTAATCTCTCTCCTATGTACTTCAATACAATGATCTCATGAGCTGCCTTACATGATTGAGATTCATATGAGTTTTGTATCACTATTCATCTATGTGACCAAGCCAGAGGTGGGCCGCGATCAAGACGGATTTGAAGATATACATATAGAAGAGATATGTGAATCGGCCTTGTTTACCAAGTTTGGGCTAGTTAGCCCGTGTATCTTTATAGTAGGCTTCATAGAAATTAGAGTTTATCTCGTGCACGGTTTAGTGCACGCCCACATTAGAAAGTCCCCTGGACTATAAATATGTACCTAGGGTTTATGGAATAAACAACAACCAACGTTCAACACAAACCAATCTCGGCGCATCGCCAACTCCTTCGTCTCGAGGGTTCCTCCGGTAAGCACCATGCTGCCTAGATCGCATCTCGCGATCTAGGCAGCACGAGCCTGCCTAGTTGTTCATGCGTTGCTCGTACTGAAGCCTTTTTGATGGCGAGCAACGTAGTTATCATAGATGTGTTAGGGTTAGCATTGTTCCTAGTATCATATGCTGTCGTAGTGCAACCCTTGCGCATCTAGCCGTCCCTGTACCTCATCATGGGTGCAGGGGCGGCACCCCGCTTGATCGTTATTTAGTAGATCTGATCCGTTACGGTCGCTCCTTGATTCATCAAGGATTAGTTTAATATCTGCAATAGTTAGGCCTTACAAAGGGTTGGAGGATCCAGCGGCATGCAGGGTGTAGTTTGCTGCCCCTAGACAGGACGTTCCGAGGATCAACCTAGTGTTGGTTTTTAGGCCTTGTCTAGGGCTGGCTTACGTTTACCGTGCGTGAGCGCGAGGCCCAATCGTGAGTAGGATGATCCGATTATGCGGTGAAAACCCCAGATCGTCGTGGATCTCATATGCTTTATCATGATCAAGCAGGACCACCATATATTCGGCCACCTCGGACGAATCATGGGTGGATCGGCTCCATGAGCCGATTCACAGGACAACCTGAGAGCCGATCGAGGCTCGTATTTAACGTGTACGTGTGTGCCCTGCAGGAAACTAAGCGAGGCATCATCCACACCTTCCTGACCAGGTATAGGTCAGGTGGCACGCCCTTGCAACTCGCATCGGCGCGCGACCAGGAGGCTTTGCGGGCCGTCGCTCTGAGGGACTGGGGCCAGCCGCAGCCCTAGTCGTTCCCGGCTCTACGGTGTTGACCAGTCACTGCCCGCCGGTGGGTTTCTGACGTCAACACATTCTGGCACGCCCGGTGGGACCCTCTTCAACGACAACCACCTCGCCATCCACATCAGAGATGGCGAAAAGCACCCCGGTCGAGTACGAGGATCGGAATGGCAAAGTCAGGGCCCTCCGCGAAGCCGACCTCATCGGCTCTTCCCACGACGCCCGCTCCCATGGCGTCAACACGGTCGATCTCAGCCACTCCATAAGGGAACCAGGGTTCTCTTTCGATGCCAATATGGCAGGGTTCGTGATTCGCCATGACGCGGACAAAGCGGAAAGCAGCCACACTCGTGGCAAAGAGAAAGACGAGGCCGCTCCACGTGACCGGCCCCAAGACGACGATAAACGGTACCTGGCCGAGGAGGAGGTGAGAAGCATACGGCATCCACGCCCATTATCCGAGCATCTCCTCAGCAAATATGATCAGCCATACCACCGACGTCGCCGCTACGGCGGGCGAGCAAAGGGATCATCGGGTGCGGGCGGGAGGTATCGTCGGCAATCGGCCACGACGCGGTACGAGCGCCACGCCAGGGAGGAGGACGACCGGGCAGGCATTGGGACTGCCCCTTCTTCAGACACTGCTGGGATTCAGGAATGAGCCGATTACCAACAATCGGCAACTGCCCAGAATGCAACCAGAAAAAGAAGGAGGCAGCCAACGTGTCTGTGTTCGAGCGCCTAGGGCCTCTCCCACCACAAAACAGACGTGCTGAGACCCCTCTGTTGGAAGATCTCGAGGATTCGGAAGACGAGGGGGAAGACGAAGAAGACAGGTACCACCGTCCAAGGTGGTGCCCTGATGGTCTCAGCCATTCACAAAAGCGCAGGGTTCAGCGATTGCGCGGTCTGGAGGAAGCCGAAAGGTTATACTTGCATACGCTGAGGAAGGCACGACCTGATCTGGCTGCGAAAGTCCAGAGGACCCTGGATGAAGAGGGACTGCCGCAAAGAAAAGAGTGGCGCCCCAAGCAAAGGAAAGCCGATGATGAAACATCGGCTGGCACAAACATGGTGCTCGTTCGTCCGGCGAAGTGTAGAGCTCCACGATTACACGATGCACCCGAGGTGGACAACAGCAAGCGCACCAACGTGATAAAATCGGAGATTGGGCTGGTTTTATCCACCGACATGGACGAGTAGCAAGACTACGTCAATAAGCAACATGGCGAGGCTGATCCTTGCGATCGGCCCTCCGAAACTGATGAAGGGATATTACAAAACCTTCACCGAGCAAGCAACGTGGAGGCCGATTCCAGCGATCGGCCAAAATTATCCTCACCATCCATTCTGCCTGGGATCAACGTTTGACCCAACAGGGACTACCTGAAGAGCCGATACCATCAATTCTCTTGACAGAATCGGCTCGGGGGGCACCTAGATGGATAAAACACGAGGATATGAGATAATACTATCAAATATGGGGGCCGACACACAAATCGGCCTAAAAATTCGAAAAATTTTGAGCGCAGCCGATGCAGCAGACATCGACTTAAGGATACAAGAAGCCGGTACATGGACATCGACTCTAGCGGAATTATGCGATGTTTATCGAGTCTTCACCAAATTCAGGCCAACGGTGGTGCCTTCCGTTGCTTCGAGCCGATTTGGATTCTGAATCAAGTTCCGGCTGTCGAGGAAGAAAGGGGATCGGCTTTGGCACATTCTCTTTGACAGTCTCGCCTCGAGTAAGGCTCGGGGGGCAGCAGGCCTGGTGGATGCTCTGTTTAAAAGCCGATTGGGATACCATCGGCTGGTCCTTCATTGCAACCTTCTTCACAAATGATGATTATTGAAGAACATTATTAGGTTTGGTTGGGAAAGTTCAAAGGTTTTCCTGAAGATCTGCATTTTCTGCCAAATTTAGAAAATCATCGGTTGAAGAAGGGAAGGGCGAATCTTGAAGGACCGATACGGTGCTATCGGCTCATCACGCATTGGCAAAGGGAACGAATCGGC
The DNA here is from genome assembly GCA_030979885.1 of Lolium multiflorum. NCBI lineage: Eukaryota > Viridiplantae > Streptophyta > Magnoliopsida > Poales > Poaceae > Lolium > Lolium multiflorum. The sequence continues at coordinate 134,193,968 of CM061751.1, read as the reverse complement.
AAGGTCAGTAGAAGAGGGAATCGGCTCAAGTAAACTCGGGAGGAATCGGCAAAATCAGAATTGGGAAAATTTCTCCATTGATTCGACGAGATTTCTTACATAAAAGAGCTAATTTCTCTCAAAAGGAAAGTGCTAGGGGATCTATTGCCCCATCTACTACTACGGCCTTATTCTAGAGGACCTATCTATGGGCCATCACGCCTCGTCGTCGCCATCGTCGCCACTATCGGCGCTGCTCCCGGCGGGCTCGTCGTCGCTCCAATGGCCGCCGGCTGGGCCCTCGTCGTCTTCATCTTCTTCGTCAGCGTCGTCCTCGTCGCTGTCGAAGTCGCTAAGGTTGCCCGGCCAAGGGCAGAACCGCTTGGCCGGCGGCTCGTCGGAGGAGCTCTCGTCGTCCTCCTCCTCCTCTCCCTGCTCCCCTTCCTCCCCGGAAGAGGTGAGGTCGCAGGAGAAGCTGTCGTCTTCACTCTCCTCCTCCTTCCCCAACGACGAGGAATCGGAGGTCGCTCTCCCCGTCGGTCAAGGATTTGTCATCCTCGGACCGGACGAGGGAGTCATGGTCCTCTTTGTCCCACTTCGTTGGGGCGAGGATGTCGTACGCCGCCTGCGTGCCCCACGAGGGCGTCGACTCTCGGATGGGAGAGGACACATAAGAAAGACCCGATGAGGAGGACGAAGGCATGGTGGCAGAAGGGGGGGGGGGGTTTTTTGAAAGCTAGTGCGAAGGGGATGAGGAAGAAGACTGTTTGCTGCGGTTAAATAAAAGGGAGCATAGTAAAAATTCAATGCCACAGCAGTTTCGAGGAGGTGGTGAACTGTCTAATCACGCAGAGAAGTTGAGAAGGCAAGTTATCATGATGAAGGACTCTGCGACGGTTCTGCTCTGCCACGACATGACCCTACGAGAGAAAAGCATAATGATTTTGGAAATGTCATTTCCAAAACCAGGGGGGCATGTGTTATCACCAGAATTTGACCAAGCCAGAGGTGGGCCGCGATCAAGACGGATTTGAAGATATACATATAGAAGAGATATGTGAATCGGCCTTGTTTACCAAGTTTGGGCTAGTTAGCCCGTGTATCTTTATAGTAGGTTCGTAGAGATTAGAGTTTATCTCGTGCACGGTTTAGTGCACGCCCACATTAGAAAGTCCCCTGGACTATAAATATGTACCTAGGGTTTATGGAATAAACAACAACCAACGTTCAACACAAACCAATCTCGGCGCATCGCCAACTCCTTCGTCTCGAGGGTTCCTCCGGTAAGCACCATGCTGCCTAGATCGCATCTCGCGATCTAGGCAGCACGAGCCTGCCTAGTTGTTCATGCGTTGCTCGTACTGAAGCCTTTTTGATGGCGAGCAACGTAGTTATCATAGATGTGTTAGGGTTAGCATTGTTCCTAGTATCATATGCTGTCGTAGTGCAACCCTTGCGCATCTAGCCGTCCCTGTACCTCATCATGGGTGCAGGGGCGGCACCCCGCTTGATCGTTATTTAGTAGATCTGATCCGTTATGGTCGCTCCTTGATTCATCAAGGATTAGTTTAATATCTGCAATAGTTAGGCCTTACAAAGGGTTGGAGGATCCAGCGGCATGCAGGGTGTAGTTTGCTGCCCCTAGACAGGACGTTCCGAGGATCAACCTAGTGTTGGTTTTTAGGCCTTGTCTAGGGCTGGCTTACGTTTACCGTGCGTGAGCGCGAGGCCCAATCGTGAGTAGGATGATCCGATTATGCGGTGAAAACCCCAGATCGTCGTGGATCTCATATGCTTTATCATGATCAAGCAGGACCACCATATATTCGGCCACCTCGGACGAATCATGGGTGGATCGGCTCCATGAGCCGATTCACAGGACAACCTGAGAGCCGATCGAGGCTCGTATTTAACGTGTACGTGTGTGCCCTGCAGGAAACTAAGCGAGGCATCATCCACACCTTCCTGACCAGGTATAGGTCAGGTGGCACGCCCTTGCAACTCGCATCGGCGCGCGACCAGGAGGCTTTGCGGGCCGTCGCTCTGAGGGACTGGGGCCAGCCGCAGCCCTAGTCGTTCCGGCTCTACGGTGTTGACTGTCCTTGCCCGATTGGGTTTATGAGTGTATCACTATTCATCTATGTGCTACTCTAGTGATGTTATTAAAGTACTCTATTCCTCCTCCACGTGTGTAATGGTGACAGTGTGTGCACCGTGTGAGTACTTGGCGTAGGCTATGATCATGATCTCTTGTAGATTGCGAAGTTAACTATTGCTATGATATATTGATGTGATCTATTCCTCCTACATATGCATGAAGGTGACAGTGTGCATGCTATGTTAGTACTTGGTTTAGTCTTTTGATCTATCTTACACTATAAGGTTACTAAAATATGAACATTAATTGTGGAGCTTGTTAACTCCGGCATTGAGGGTTCGTGTAATCCTACGCAATGTGTTCATCATCCAACAAAAGTGTAGAGTATGCATTTATCTATTCTGTCATGTGATCAATGTTGAGAGTGTCCACTAGTGAAAGTCTAATCCCTAGGCCTTGTTCCTAAATACTGCTATCACTGCTTGTTACTGTTTTACTGAATTACTACTGCTGCGTTACTACTGCATGTTTACTTCCTACAATATTACTACCATCAACTGCACGCCAGCAAGCTATTTCTGGCGCCGTACTACTGCTCATATTCATTCATACCACTTGTATTTCACTATCTCTTCGCCGAACTAGTGCACCTATTAGGTGTGTTGGGGACACAAGAGACTTCTTGCTTTGTGGTTGCAGGGTTGCATGAGAGGGATATCTTTGACCTCTTCCTCCCTGAGTTCGATAAACCTTGGGTAATCCACTTAAGGGAAAGTTGGTCAATACCTCTTACCGCTATATCCCCGCCCCAAGTTCTAATGCGCAAGTGCTGTTATTTTTTTTAAGGGAAATAGTGGTTCCTCTCCCCCGGAAACATGCCCCGCATCTCCACCTCCTAGTATCGTAGTACTACTACTGCATCTTCTCCAAAAAAAACCCTCTTCTGTCTCTTTCTCCCGTTCACCCCTCTCTCCCTTGCATTGGATTACCGACTCCAATGAAGCAGAAGCGTAAGATTGAGGAGATTCCTGATTGCTACCACCAGTCCATGGGGTGGGGCAACCTCCACTACCCACTGGTGGAGAACATAGCCGAGCGGGCGGATATCCTCAGCACTGGTCGCCTCGCTCGAGGCATGATCGGCATGCGGCATGCCATCCGCGGAGCGCATAAGGTTCCGTTCGGTTTACCGAGCCTGCTCCACTGCGACCCCGAGACATGGCCAGACGACCGCGACAATACTGTAAGAGTATTTATTTATTTACTCATCTCGTTTCAGCTTGTGTTTTTTCAATCAACTTTTCTTATTGCCAAACATCATGCATGAATTTAGACTCAACATAATCACCTGATTTGGGAGTACTGTAAGGTTTGCTGCCTTCACTATGCACATGTACTCTTCGGAATTGCTTTATTTATCCATTACATCTGTGCTTCAGTTCTGCACAATCCGCTCTTCATTCTGTCGAATACCTTGCATGCATAGACAATTTTGAAACAAATCCTAGTTCCAGCATTTATCCATACCAAGGAGGAACTGGATGGACATGGACCCATGCACTGGGTGGGTTGTAACGGCGACTGGGTGGCATTTGTCCAGCAGGACGGGCACTTGACGATCCGCAACATATACATATCAGATACTATTATACCTCTTCCATCTCTGCAAGATGCAGGAATTTCTTTGGGCCCTACTAGTGAATGGTGGCATGGCAGCCCACCATTCCTGTTCAAATACAAAATAGATAAAAGTTTGGAACTGCTCAAAGTACGGATCGTCAAGAGGCCGTACAAAGATGATCTAGCAGGGCCATGGCATTACGAGGTAATCGTTGTATTTGACGAATTGATCGCTATCCTACAAGCGCCCCTAGAAAAGGAGTGGAATATCCTGAGAAACCCTGAATTCTTTGATAGAAACAGCTATGTCGATGCCATGGGCATTCCTGGATATGGTACAAGTTCACACCTACATCGTGTATACGCAGTTACATATCCGTATGGAGATGTTCTGGTTTGGGAACCATATACCTGTGGTGAGTCTTTGTTTTATGTCTTAACTAGTAAATGGCATGCTGCACATGTTGGACCAATTACGATTCGCAATACTGATGTATAAAAGTTGCGTTCTAAATGTTGTTCAAACTTTCAATACAACTAATAATTTGGTTATACCATCAAAATAAGTGTGAGCATACAGTTTATAAATATGAACAAAAATTTGGAACCTTTCTTAATCACTATCAAGTGGGACGTGTGATATCGGTGTGAGACTGCTCTGATTTTTCTTCATAATGGAAACATGACGGTTCTAGAAACACGTGGACACTGGTGTGGTATTTTTTTCACGCGAATACCTCTAATCCCAACCGTTAGATTTTGGACACCAACAGTTGGAATTGCTGCTACATGTCTTGTTAAAAACTGGTGCCTTATAGTAGTAGAAAATAGAAGATAGAAGAGAAGAGATAATTTTCAGTGTAGTTCCTACTTGCTGCATTGTGGTTGATCTTTGTGCATTGCAGGGACACATGCAGCCCCGCGTCTCATTGACGCCCCTGTCATTGAAGATGAAGAAGCAGAAGTGGCTGCAATTTTCGCTCAAATCGAGGGAGATGCTGTCATGGAAGATGATGAAGCAAATGTGGCTCAAGGCGATGGAGGTGCCGATGAAGATAATGATGCTGATGAAGAAGAATTAGAAGAAGAAGAATTAGAAGAAGACGAATTTGATGATGAAGAATTAGATGATGAAGAATTAGATGATGATGGTGATAATCATAATTATGAAGATGAAGATGTATTTCTTGGATTTTCTGACCAGCGCACTTGGTTCCTGGCACCAATGAGAGCAGAGTCCATTACTGGTGAATCTGATCTCGCGTGGATTCAGGTTAAAGGTTATCGGCCCATCCTCGGTCCTCCAATATTACATATGGGTAACAAGCTGAGGTCTTATCCTTTGGTACGGTGCTACGTTTTCTTGAGATCTGCCCATACCTTGGACCCTGTAGAAGAGGCAAGGTGGGAAAGATTGAACAATTTGAAGGGGCGTTCTTTATTTCTTGGACTCAATCACCCAATTTTCATGCTACCCCCGCCAGTCGACGCAGAGGCTGCAGAACCAGATTTCCAATTGTTCAAACCTGACTGTGTCTTTGCTACCCACAATCGCGCCCGTGATACATGGATACGTCCAAGGCCAAATTGGTGCAGAATGCACGTCAATGGAGGTCCTGCCATAGGCTCAAGATTGCAGTACAAAAAAGAGAAGACTGAACATAGAGCCGAAGCACCCATGTGGTTCGTCCCAACACTTCCACCTGTTTTTCCTTGAGAAATAAGAGACAGATGGTGACCTTATTTTATAGAGAAAACATAGTGTTCGTGAACTTAACCTCATGAACATTCGCTGTTCGGTTTTTGCTGAAATCAAAATTTTGCAGAGATGAAGATCTTTGTTTGAATCCCGTGCTGAACATATTTTTCACAAATTAGCTACCCGTATTGTGATGAATACATGCTGGTTTGTTGTTTGGTGCAGTAGCAGACATGAAGATCTTTGTCCTGAATACCACAATGGACATCTTTTTTTTCTTCAAAAATTAGCTAAGCTCACGCTATTAGGCGCAAATGCCTATTAAGAGATTTGGTGCTCTTGGGCACCATTGCTCCTGCTATTTTAGAAAAAAATAAAAAATATATTTATTTGTTCAAAAAATTAGAAAACAAATCATGGAGTAGCTAATGAATTGTCCCATAAACGTGCAAAATTTCAGTTTCAAATACAAAAAATTCTGGGCTACACAAAAGTAACAAACGTGTGGATCTGGGTATGCATATTTCAAATCTCCAAATTTCAACAGATTTTGTCTTTTTTGTGTAGTCTACAATATAAAGAATATCATATTAAAATTTTACACGCTTGTAGGTTACTTTATTTATTATGTCTACATTCATTTTCAGATTTTTTTGAAACAAATATGTATGCTATTTGATTTTTTTTAAACAGCAGAGCACTGGTGCCCATTAGCCAAAGACACTTTTCGCAAATGCCTACAATAAAGGAACGGATGGTGACCTTATTTTATAGAGAAACCATAGTGTTTGTGAAGTTAAAGTCATGAACACACGCTGTTCGGTTTTTGGTGAAATCAAAATTTAGCAGAGATGAAGATCTTTGTTTGAATCCCGTGATGAACACATTTTTCCTAAATTAGCTACCAGTATTGTGATGAATACATGCCGGTCTGTTTTTCGGTGGAGTAGCAGACATGCAGGGGATCGAAAGAAACGGCAAAGTAGCCAGAAATCAGGGGTCAAATATAAATTCGAGAAAGGAAACGTTTATTCAACAGTCAGGCTGACATGTGGGACGTATCTTGCAGCCGCGGCCCCAACATTTATCATTCAGAGAGGATGACATGTGGGACCCACGAACCAGTATCGTTCTCGGCGTTTCTCAAAGGGGGCAGGAGATCGAAAGAAAAAGGCAAGTAGCTCGAAATCAGGTGTCCAAAAAATCCAAGAAAGGAAAGGTTTATCGCACAAAGAGGCTGACATATTGTACCCAGTTTGCAGCAGCGTCATCAACGTTTCAAAGGCGGTGGAGTTCGAAAGAAAAAGGCAAATAGCCAGAAATTAGGGGTCAAAAATAAATCCAGCAAAGGAAACTTTTATCGTACAAAGAGGCTGACATGTGGGACCCAGCCAGCAGCGTCCTCAACGTTTCTAAGGTGGCAGGCAATGGAAAAAAGGCAAATAGCCAGAAATTAGGGGTCAAAAATAAATGCAACAATAGAAACTCTTATTGTTCATAGAGGCTGACATGTTGGACCCATGAGCCAGCAGGGCCCTCAACGTTTCAAAGGCGTCACGGGATCAAAAGAAAAGAACCAAGTAGTCATTAATTAGGTGTCAAAAATAAATCCAAGAAAGTAAATGTTTTACTTTTCATAGAGGCTGTCATATGGGACCCATGAGCCAGCAGCGTCCTCAACGTTTCTAAGGCGGCTGGGGATCGAAAAAAAAAGCGAAGTAGCCATTAATTAGGGGTCAACTATAAATCCAAGAAAAGAAATGTTTATTGTTCTTAGAGGCTGACATGTGGGAGCTATGCGCCAGCAGCGTCCTCATCGTTTCAAAGGCGGTCGGGGATCCAAAGAAAAAGGCAAATAGCCAGAAATCAGGGGTAAAAAAAATCCAAGAAAAGAAATATTATTGTTCATAGAGGCTGGCATGTGGGACCCATGAGCCAGCAGCGTCCACAATTTCAAAGGCGGCACAGGATCGAAAGAAAAAGGCAAGTGACCAAAAATCAGGGGGTAAAAAATCCAAGAAAAAAACTTTATTGTACATAGAGGATGACATGCGGGTCCCATGAGCCAACAACTTACTCGTCGTTTCAGAGGGCCGAGGCGGCATGAGATCGAAAGAAAAAGGAAAGTGACCAAATATCAGGAGCAAAAAATAATCCATGAAAAGAAACTTTCATTGTACATAGAGGATGACATAGGGTCCCATGTTGTAGCAGCGGTCTGAACGTTTCAAGGACGGCATGAGATCGAAAGAAAAAGGCAAGTGACCAAATATCAGGAGCCAAAAATAATCCAAGAAAAGAAACTTTTATTGTACCTTTGAGAGTCGGCATGAGATTGAAAGAAAAAGGCAAGTGACCAAATATCAGGAGCCAAAAACCTAGAAAAGAAACTTTTATTGTACATAGAGTATGACATGCGGGTCCCATGACGCTGCAGCATCCTCAACGTTTCCAAGGCGGCAGGGGATCAAATGAAAAGGAAATAGCCAAAAAGCAGAGGGTGAAAAAAATCGAAGAAAAGAAACTTTTATTGTTCATAGTGGATGACATGTGGGACCCATGAGGCAGCAGCATCCTCAACGTTTCCAAGCAGCAGGGGATCGAAAGAAAAAGGAAATAGCCAAAAATCAGAGCGTGAAAAATAATCCAAGAAAAGAAACTTTTATTTTACATAGAGGATGACATGTGGGTCCCATTTTGCAGCAGCGGTCTCAATGTTTCATATGCGGCTTGAGATCAAAAGAAAACGAAAGTAGCCCGAAATTAGGGGGAATAAAACTCCAAGAAAAGAAAGTTTTTTGTACATAGAGGATGACATACGGGTCCCAAGGCGGCAGGGGAACAAAAGAAAAAGGAAATAGCCAAAAATCAGAGGGGTGAAAAAAAATCCAAGAAAAAAGAAACTTTTAGAGTTCATAGTTCATAGAGGATGACATGCGGGTCCCATGAGGCAGCAGCGTCCACAACGTTTCCAAGGCGGCACACAGGACCAAAAGAAAAAGGATGTACCCCTGCTGGGCCTTTTGATCAAAAAATAATCCAAGATAAGGAAGATATAAATTGGGGCTGCCTGGCCATCTGGGCCTTCTAACCTGCTGGACGTCTTTTGACTCGTACAATTTCAGCCCACTCCAAAACAAGAAAGTCCTATGCTTCGCAAAAACAAAACAAAAACAAGGAGATTCATATTAGTTCGTTTATGTAAAAATAAAGATTTAATTTATCCGTTTGCAATAGCTCAGAGCGAAATACACTTTTTATTGTCTGTAAAATAATCAAGATATCACATGTTTCTTGTACGGGGAGGCTGACATCGGGACCCATGAGCCAGCAGCGTCGTCAAAGTTTTAAAGGCGGCAGGGGATCGAAAGAAAAAATAAATCAAAAATCAGTTGGTAAAAAAATCGAAGAAAAGAAACATTTATCGTTCTGAGAGGATGACATGCGGGACCCATGTGGCAGCAGCATCCTCAACGTTTCCAAGGCAGCACGGGATCCAAAAAAAGGCAAAATAGCCAGAAATTAGGGGTCAAAATAACTCCAAGAAAAGAAAGGTTTATCGTCCATAGAGTCTGACATGTGGGACCCATTAGCGAGCAGATTCTTCAACGTTCAAAGGCGGCAGGGGATCAAAAGAAAAAGGAAGTAGCCAGAAATTAGGGGTAAAAAATAACTCCAACAATGGAAACTTTTATTGTTCATAGAGGATGACATGCGGGACCCATGAGCCAGCAGCTTCCTCAACGTTTCAAAGGCGGCATGGGATCGAAAGAAAAAGGCAAGTGACCAAATATCAGGAGCCAAAAATAATCCAAGAAAAGAAACTTTATTGTACATAGAGGATGACATGCGGGTCCCATTTAGCAGCAGCGGTATCACCGTTTGAGATGCGGCAGGAGGTCTCGAAAGAAAAAGGCAAGTGACCAAATATCAGGAGCCAAAAAAAATCCAAGAAAAGAAAGTTTTATAGTACATAGAGGATGACATGCGGGTCCCATTTAGCATCAGCGGTATCACCGTTTGGGAGGCGGCAGGGGATCGAAAGAAAAAGGCAAGTGACCAAATATGAGGTGCCAAAAATAATCAAAGAAAAGAAAGTTTTCAACGTTTCAAAGGCGGCAGGGGATCAAAAGAAAAAGGAAGTAGCCAGAAATTAGGGGGCAAAAATAACTCCAAGAAAGGAAACTTTTATTGTTCGTAGAGGATGACATGGGGGACCCATGAGCCAGCAGCTTACTCAACGTTTCAAAGGTGGCATGAGATCGAAAGAAAAAAACGCAAGTGACCAAATATGAGGTGCCAAAAATAATCAAAGATTTATTGTACATAGAGGATGACATGCGGGTCCCATTTTGCAGCAGCGGTCTCAATGTTTGAAATGCGGCTTGAGATCAAAAGAAAAAGAAAGTAGCTAGAAAGTAGGGGGTCAAAAAAAATCCAAGAAAAGAAAGTTGATGGACATAGAGGTTGACATGCGGGTCCCATGTGCCAGCAGCTTACTCAACGTTTCAAAGGGGCCAGGGGATCAAAAGTAAAAGGCAAGTGACGAAATATCAGGAGCCAAAAATCAGAGGGTGAAAAAAAATCCAAGAAAACAAACTTTTATAGCACATAGAGGATGACATGCGGGTCCCATGAGCCAGCAGGTTCCTCAACGTTTCAAACGTGGCATGAGATCGAAAGAAAAAGGCAAGTGACCAAATATCAGGAGCCAAAAATAATTCAAGAAAAGAAACTTGATTGTACATAGAGGATGACATGCGGGTCCCATGTGTAAGCAGCTTACTCAACGTTTCCAAGGCGGCAGGGCATCAAAAGAAAAAAGGAAATAGACAAAAATCAGAGAGTGAAAAAAAACCATAGAAAATAAACTTTTATAGCACATAGAGGATGACATGCGGGTCCCACGAGCCAGCAGGTTCCTCAAAGTTTCAAACGTGGCATGAGATCGAAAGAAAAAAAGGCAAGTGACCAAATATCAGAGCCAAAAATAATCCAAGAAAAGAAAGTTTATTGTACGTAGAGGATGACATGCGGGTCCCATTTAGCAGCAGCGGTATCACCGTTTGAGAGGCTGCACGGATCGAAAGAAAAAGGCAAGTGACCAAATATCAGGAGCCAAAAATAATCCAAGAAAAGAAATTTTATTGTACGTAGAGGATGACATGCGGGTCCCATTTTGCAGCAGCGGTCTCAACGTTTCCAAGGCGGCACAGGACCAAAAGAAAAATGAAGTAGCCAGAAATCAGGGGGTGAAAAAAATCCAAGAAGAAAGATTTCAATTGGGCTGCATCTGGACATCTGGGCTTTCGAACTATCCTGCTTGGCCTTTTGACTCGTACAATTTCAGCCCACTCCAAAACAGGAAAGTTCCGAATTTTCTAAAAAAACAGGAAAGTCCTATGCTTCGCAAAGACAAAAAAACAAGGAGATTCAACATATAAGTTTGTTTATGTAAAAATAAAGATTTAATTATCCGTTTGAAATAGCTCAGAGCGCAATACATTGTTTATTGTCTGCAAAATAATCAAGATATCATATGTTTCTTGTACGGGGAGGCTGACATCGGGGACCCATGAGCCAACAGCGTCGTCAACGTTTTAAAGGCGGCAGGGGATGGAAAGAAAAAATAAACCAAAAATCTGTTGGTAAAAAATCCAAGAAAAGAAACATTTTCGTTCTGAGAGGATGACATGCGGGACCCATGAGGCAGCAGCATCCTCAGCGTTTATTGTTCATAGAGGTTGACATGTGGGACCCGTGAGCCAGCGGCGTCCTCAACGTTTTAAAGGCTGCAGGTGATCGAAAGAAAAAATAAGCCAAAAATCGTTTGGTCAACAAAATCCAAGAAAATAAACATTTACCGTTCTGAGAGGATGACATGCGGGACCCATGAGGCAGCAGCATCCTCAACGATTCCAAGGCGGCAGGGGAAATATCCAGAAATTAATGAGGGGTTCAAAATAAATCCATCAAAGGAAACTTTTATTGTTCATAGAGGATGACATGTGGGACCGACCTGCCAACAGCGTCCTCATCGTTTCAGAGGGGGCAGGAGATCAAAAGAAAAAGGCAAATAGCCAGAAATTAGGGGTAAAAAATAACTCCAAGAAAGGAAACTTTTATTGTTCGTAGAGGATGACATGCGGGACCCATGAGCCAGCAGCTTACTCAACGTTTCAAAGGCGGCATGAGATCGAAAGAAAAAGGCAAGTGACAAAATATCAGGAGCCAAAGATAATCCAAGAAAAGAAACTTTATTGTACGTAGAGGATGACATGCGGGTCCCATTTAGCAGCAGCGGTCTCAGCGTTTCAAATGCGGCTTGAGATCAAAAGAAAAAGAAAGTTGATTGTACATAGAGGATGACATGCGGGTCCCATGAGTCAGCAGCTTACCATACGTTTCCAAGGCGGCAGGGGATCAAAAGAAAAAGGAAATAGCCAAAAATCAGAGGGTGAAAAAAAATAAAGAAAATAAACTTTTATAGTACATAGAGGATGACATGCGGGTCCCATGAGCCAGCAGGTTCCTCAACGTTTCAAACTTGGCATGAGATCGAAAGAAAAAGGCAAGTGACCAAATATGAGGAGCCAAAAATAATTCAAGAAAAGAAAGTTTTATAGTACATAGAGGATGACATGCGGGTCCCATTTAGCAGCAGCGGTATCAGCGTTTGAGAGGCGGCAGGGGATCAAAAGAAAAAAGAAATTGCCAAAAATCAGATGGTGAAAAAAAACCAAGAAAATGAACTTTTATAGTACATAGAGGATGACATGCGGGTCCCATGAGCCTGCAGGTTCCTCAACGTTTCAAACGTGGCATGAGATCGAAAGAAAAAGGCAAGTGAAAAAATATCAGGAGCCAAAAATAATTCAAGAAAAGAAATTTTATAGTACATAGAGGATGACATGCGGGTCCCATTTAGCAGCAGCGGTATCACCGTTTGAGAGGCGGGGGATCGAAAGAAAAAGGCAAGTGAAAAAATATGAGGAGCCAAAAATAATTCAAGAAAAGAAAGTTTTATAGTACATAGAGGATGACATGCGGGTCCCATTTAGCAGCGGTATCACTGTTTGAGAGGCAGCAGGGGATCGAAAGAAAAAGTCAAGTGACCAAATATGAGGTGCCAAAAAAATCCAAGAAAAGAAAGTTTTATAGTACATAGAGGATGACATGCGGGTCCCATTTAGCAGCAGCGGTATCACGTTTGAGAGGCAGCAGGTGATCGAAAGAAAAAGTCAAGTGACCAAATATGAGGTGCCAAAAAAATCCAAGAAAAGAAAGTTTTATAGTACATAGAGGATGACATGCGGGTCCCATTTAGCAGCAGCGGTATCACCGTTTGAGAGGCGGCAGGGGATCGAAAGAAAAAGGTAAGTGACCAAATATGAGGTGCCAAAAATAATTCAAGAAAAGAAAGTTTTATAGTACATAGAGGATGACATGCGGGTCCCATTAGCAGCACCGGTTCAGAGGCGGCAGGGGATCGAAAGAAAAAGGCAAGTGACCAAATTTGAGGTGCCAAAAAAAACTCCAAGAAAAGAAAGTTGATTGCACATAGAGGATGACATGCGGGTCCCATTTAGCAGCAGCGGTCTCAACGTTTCCAAGGCGGCAAGGGATCAAAAGAAAAAGGAAGTAGCCAGAAATCAGGGGGTCAAAAAAATCCAAGAATAGAAAGAATTTTGGTTCATAGAGGATGACATGCGGGACCCATGATCCTGCATCGTAAACGGCTCGATCGGAGAACGTTGAACGAGATGGCGCGATCTAGAAAAAAACAATGCCAGAGAGGCTGCCATCTGGGCCCTACATCCCTCGGCGGTGCGGATTTGCGTTGACTCGGCCGGCGAACCCGAGATTTCGAGATGCACCACGTCCCGGGCCACCATACGCGACGTTTTGGCCGCTTTCGTCGGGCTAGGTGGCCTCAAAAACGAGAAAAAAAAAGTTTTGACATGAACCACGGAGGGACCAAAAATCGTCGGCCATGGTACACCAGCAACCACGGCGCGACTTCAACTTCGTCGGCCATGGCAACTTTTCTTGTAGTGTGATAATATCAGACATAAATCATGGCATGTATATGTGGCTTAAGAAAATATACCCGAACCCTTGGATGGTTACGGCCCGGCTGGTCCTTGGACTTGAGCTTATATAAGCATCCAGAAGGTGGGGCTGACAGTAACTTGGTGGCAGCCTCTGCAGATGCCTCATCAGCAGCAGTTGCAATCCTTTTGACCAATGAAGGCTTAGCAGTTTCAGTCTGCATATGAAAATTGAAGAGCAACAGACATCAGCAGTGATATATAAAATGAATCTATGAGACACTGATGCATATAGTGCTGGATGTAAGTGGAAGAATAGGTGTGTGTTTCTGAACTATTGGTAAGCATTAGACAAAGCCGGCAATAAACAGACAAAAATCAAATCATGTATGAGGATTAAGAAAATATACCTGCTTACTGAAAAGGGTACCACCCAGCTGGCCCGTGGCCTTGTGCTTGAGGAGGTTTTCAGAAGATGGTGGCGGCACCATCGTCTTCACAGCAGCCTCATCAGGATCATTTTTTATCCATTTGAGTAGAGGCACAGAAGTTTCATCCTGCATATGAATAGCAACAGAACTCATCATTGATATTTAATAAATCTATGAGATAGACTGATGCAAATAGTGCGGGGTGTAAGTGGAAGAATAGGGTTGTGCATAGAGAACAGTTGACAACAATGCAAATGATTACAAAAGAAGCCAATGGAAATCAACAGTTTATATACTGGATGAGACAGACTGAAAAGTGAAAAGTTAGTGTATGATGATTGTAAGCAAACGCAGTGTTTCTGAACTTTTGGTAAGCATTAGACAAAGCCAACAGTAATTAAACAGATAATAATGAAATCATGTATGTGGATTAAGAAAATATACCAGATTCATTAAAAGGTCACCACCCAGCTGGCCCATGGCCTCGTGCTTGTAGAGGTTTTCGGAAGATGGTGCCGGCACCATCGTCCTCACAGCAGCCTCATTAGCCTCATTTTGCATCCACTTGAGTAAAGGCGCAGCAGTTTCAGCCTGCATAAGAATGGGAACAGATCTCAGCAGTGATATTGAATGACTCTGAGACAGACTGATGCATATAGTGCTGGATGTAAGTGGAAGGGTATGGCCGTGTATGGACAACAGTTCACAACAATGCAAGGGTGTGTTCGGTTCTGAAACAGCGTGGAATGGAATGGAATGGTTCCATTTCAGAGGAATGGAATGGTTACATTTTTGTTCGGTTGGGAAAAATGGAGAGCAGAAGAGATCGAGGTTAAACTAACCATTTGTCTCAAAATTGTAATTAACAATTGCAAATGACATTTTAATCTCAAAGTCGTAATTAACAGCGCCTAATGGTGCTCTTTTAATCTAAAAATCGTAATTAACATCATTTTTTGTTGGGTTAGGGGAACTGGAGTAGATGAACATTACTGTATGATGATTGTAAGCAAACGAATTTGGTGTTTCTAAACTTTTGGCTTCGAGATCTTATGGGTTTCAACTCTAGCCTACCCCAACTTGTTTGGGACTGAAAGGCTTGGTTGTTGTTGTTGTTGTTGTAAACTTTTGGCAAGCATAGAAAAAACCGACAATAAACAGAGAAAAATCAAGGCATGTTTTGTGGATTAAGAAAATATACCATATTCATTAAAAGATCACCACCCAGCTGGCGCGTGGCCTTGTGCTTGTAGAGGCATTTAGAAGATGGGGGCGGCATCAACATACTGGCAGCCTGATCAGCCGCAGTTTTGATCTTCCTTTTGAGTAAAGGCCCTAAAGTTTCAGTCTGCATATGAATAGCAAAACAAAAGGCAGACCTCAGCAGTGATATTGAATTACTGTATGAGATAGACTAATGCATATAGTGGATGCTCTTAGCCTTTTGCAGCGTGAACACTAGCTATGGACAGACAAAAAAACTAGTTAACTCAGCTTTGTCTAGATATGAATGTACTACCACCATCCAAAAGCTTAAGCCTTATTTATTTTTGAGAAATCAAAACAAGCAAAGTTTGACCAAAATTTTAGAACATTCTATCAACAAATATAATACTGTGTAGATACCGTAGGAAAATATATTTTATTATCTATTTAATGATATTAATTTTGTATTTTGCATGTTACTGATTTTTGGTAAAAGCTTAGTCAAACATGGTATAGTTTGACTTTCTAAAAATAATATAAGCCCAAAGCTTTGGGATGGAGGCAGTAGTATCTAGAGCTAAAACACATCTAGATACATCCGTATCTACAGATAGTTGAGTCAATTAATTTGGATCTGAGGGAGTATCAGATTCAGACTACATCATGGTAAGTTGGTTAAAAAAATTACCCCTGGGCGGTCCCTGCCCAGCTCGGCAGTGGCATTTCGCTTCTTGTGCTGCAGATCGGGCCATGCTCCTGCAGCAGGTGGGGCGCTATTCTCGTTCCCCATAGCCTCAGCACGGAACCTGGAGGTACCAACCTGATACAGAGAATATAGAGCATGGTGTCACAGAGGCTTTACGCACAAACAGCTGAAGACATGGTATTTCTCCGCCATTCCAAAGTAAATTGCTTGAGTGCTACCTTTAAAATTCCATCATTCACCTTTGCAATATATAGCTCATGGGACAAAATAGCCTTAAAAACTATCGTAGTATTGAATATGTACTTGTGCACTTTATATTTTATTAAGTTGCTTGTTGTGCGATAACCATGCTTTTGGGGAACGCCATCAACTATTGTTGAATATCATGTGAGTTGCTATGCATGTCCGTCTTGTCTGAAGGATCTATCATTTTAGTGGTTGGAGCATGCAAAATTGTTAGAGAAGAACATTGGGCCGCTAACTAAAGCCATGAATCATGGTTGAAGTTTCAGTTTTGGACATATATCCTCAATCTCATATGAGAATAATAATTGTTGCTACATGCTTATGCATTAAAGAGGAGTCCATTATCTGTTGTCCATGTTGTCCCGGTATGGATGTCTAAGTTGAGAATAATCAAAAGCGAGAAATCCAAAATGCGAGCTTTCTCCTTAGACCTTTGTACAGGCGGCATGGAGGTACCCCTTTGTGACACTTGGTTGAAACATATGGCATGCAAGATCCGGTAGTCCAAGCTAAGTAGGACAAGGTGCGGGCACTATTAGTATACTATGCATGAGGCTTGCAACTTGTAAGATATAATTTACATAACTCATATGCTTTATTACTACCGTTGACAAAATTGTTTCATGTTTTCAAAATAAAAGCTCTAGCACAAATATAGCAATCGATGCTTTCCTCTTTGAAGGACCTTTCTTTTACTTTTATTGTTGAGTCAGTTCACCTATCTCTCTCCACCTCAAGAAGCAAACACTTGTGTGAACTGTGCATTGATTCCTACATACTTGCATATTGCACTTGTTATATTACTTTACATTGACAATATCCATGAGATATACATGTTATAAGTTGAAAGCAACCGCTGAAACTTAATCTTCCTTTGTGTTGCTTCAATACCTCTACTTTGAATTATTGCTTTATGAGTTAACTCTTATGCAAGACTTATTGATGCTTGTCTTGAAGTACTATTCATGAAAAGTCTTTGCTTTATGATTCACTTGTTTACTCATGTCATTACCATTGTTTTGATCGCTGCATTCATTACATATGTTTACAAATAGTATGATCAAGGTTATGATGGCATGTCACTTAAGAAATTATCTTTGTTATCGTTTTACCTGCTCGGGACGAGCAGAACTAAGCTTGGGGATGCTGATACGTCTCCAACGTATCGATAATTTCTTATGTTCCATGCCACTTTATTGATGATACCTACATGTTTTATACACATTATATGTCATATTTATGCATTTTCTGGAACTAACCTATTAACAAGATGCCGAAGTGCCAGTTCTGTTTTCTGCTGTTTTTGGTTTCAGAAATCCTAGTAACGAAATATTCTCGGAATTGGACGAAATCACCTCCCAGGTTCCTATTTTGCCGGAAGCATCCACCCGAGAGCCGCCGGGGGGCCTGGTGGGCCCAGATGACATGGTGCGCGGCCCAGGCCCTGGCCGCGCCACCCTATGGTGTCGTCGCCTCGTTGACCCTCCTGCGCCGCCTCTTCGCCTATTAAAGCCCCTGCATCGAAAACCCTTACGGAGGAAGCCACGATACGAGAAAAGTTCCAGAGCCGCCGTCATCGCGAAGCCAAGATGGGGGACAGAGTCTCTGTTCCGGCACCTGCCGGGCGGAAGTGCCCGGAAGGCTTCTCCATCGACACCGCTGCCATCTCCACCGCCATCTTCATCACCGCTGCTGCTCCCATGAGGAGGGAGTAGTTCTCCATCAAGGCTCGGGGCTGTACCGGTAGCTATGTGGTTCATCTCTCTCCTATGTAGTTCAATACAATAATCTCATGAGCTGCCTTACATGATTGAGATTCATATGATGATGCTTGTAATCTAGATGTCATTATGCTAGTCAAGTGGGTTTTACTTATGTGATCTCCGGAGACTCCTTGTCCCACGTGTGTAAAGGTGACAGTGTGTGCACCGTGTGGGTCTCTTAGGCTATATTTCACGAAGTACTTATTCACTGTTGAAGAGCGTAGTGAAGTGCTTATTTATATCTCTTGATGATTGCAATGTGTTTGTATCACAATTTATCTATGTGCTACTCTAGTGATGTGTTATTAAAGTAGTTTTATTCCTCCTGCATGTGTGCAAAGGTGACAGTGCGTGCACCGTGTTAGTACTTGGTTTATGCTATGATCATGATCTCTTGTAGATTGCGAAGTTAACTATTGCTATGATAATATTGATGTGATCTATTCCTCCTACATATGCATGAAGGTGACAGTGTGCATGCTATGCTAGTACTTGGTTTAGTCTTTTGATCTATCTTACACTTAAGGTTACTTAAACATGAGCATTATTGTGGAGCTTGTTAACTCCGGCATTGAGGGTTCGTGTAATCCTACGCAATGTGTTCATCATCCAACAAAAGTGTAGAGTATGCATTTATCTATTCTGTTATGTGATCAATGTTGAGAGTGTCCACTAGTGAAAGTGTAATCCCTAGGCCTTGTCCCAAATACTGCTGAGTTACTACTGCTTGTTTACTGTTTTACTGTGTTACTACTGCTGCAATACTACCACCATCAACTACACGCCAGCAAGCTATTTTCTGGCACCGTTGCTACTGCTCATACATATTCATACCACCTGTATTTCACTATCTCTTCGCCGAACTAGTGCACCTATTTGGTGTGTTGGGGACACAAGAGACTTCTTGCTTTGTGATTGCAGGGTTGCTTGAGAGGGATATCTTTGACCTCTTCCTCCCTGAGTTCGATAAACCTTGGGTAATCCACTTAAGGGAAACTTGCTGCTGTTCTACAAACCTCTGCACTTGGAGGCCCAACACTGTCTACAAGAATAGAAGCACCCGTAGACATCAAGCACTTTTCTGGCGCCGTTGCCGGGGAGGAAAGGTAAAAGGTACTCACACTCCGGATCTCGGCTACCAAGCTATTTTCCGGCGCCGTTGTAAGTACTCGAAGCTATTTCCTTTAGACTCTGCAATTGCGACATTTGGTTTCTTGTTTACACTAGTTAGGCATAATGGAAAACAACAAAAATATGAGAGATCTTTATGAACTTTATCTTGAATTAGGACATGATGTGTTTGAAGAAAGAATTAAGAAACCCATGGAACTTTATATGCATGCTAATGGGAATGTTATTACTATGAATGCTTTGAACACCATTGTTGCTAATGCTATGGAAAATTCTAAGCTTGGGGAAGCTGGTTTTGATGAGCATGATATTTTTAGTCCCCCAAGCATTGAGGAGAAAATTTACTTTGATGATACTTTGCCTCCCATTTATGATGATTATAATGATAGTAGTCTTTTGTTACCACCTGTTATGGAGGATAAATTTGATTATGATTACAATATACCTCCTATATTTGATAGCTACTTTGTTGAATTTGCTCCCACTACAATTAATAAGAATGACTATGCTTATGTGGAGAGTAATTATTTTATGCATGAGACTCATGATAAGAATGCTTTATGTGATAGTTATATTGTTGAGTTTGCTCATGATGCTACTGAAAGTTATTATGAGAGAGGAAAATATGGTTGTAGAAATTTTCATGTTACTAAAATGCCTCTCTATGTGCTGAAATTTTTGAAGCTACACTTGTTTTATCTTCCTATGCTTGTTACTTTGCTCTTCATGAACTTGTTTATTTACAAGATTCCTATGCATAGGAAGCATGTTAGACTTAAATGTGTTTTTAATTTGCCTCTTGATGCTCTCTTTTGCTTCAAATACTATTTCTTATGAGAGCATTATCATTAAAACTGCTGAGCCCATCTTACTGGCTATAAAGAAAGAACTTCTTGGGAGATAACCCATGTGTTATTTTGCTACAGTACTTTGTTTTATATTTGTGTTTTGGAAGTTGTTTACTACTGTAGCAACCTCTCCTTATCATGTTTTTGTGCCAAGTAAAGTTTCTATGTCAAAGTTGATGTTATATTTGGGATCGCTGCGCAGAAACAGCATTGCTGTCTGTCACGAATCTGGGCACAGTTCTCTGTAGAAAATTCGAAAAAATCTGCCAATTTACGAGCGTGATCCTCAGATATGTACGCAACTTTCATTAGTTTTGAGTTTTTCCATTTGAGCAAGTCTAGTGCCAGCTTTAAATTCGTCTTTACGGACTGTTCTGTTTTTGACAGATTCTGCCTTTTATTTCGCATTGCCGCTTTTGTTAAGTTGAATGAGTTTCTTTGTTCCAGAAGCTTTGTGCAATGTCCAGAAGTGTTAAGAATGATTGTGTCACCTCTGAACATGTGAATTTTGATTATGCACTAACCCTCTAATGAGTTTGCTTGAAGTTTGGTGTGGCAGAAGTTTTCAAGGGTCAATAGAAGAGGGTGATATAATGTGATCGAGAAGAGTGAAAGGTCTAAGCTTGGGGATGCCCCGGTGGTTCATCCCTGCATATTTCAAGAAGACTCAAGCATCTAAGCTTGGGGATGCCCAAGGCATCCCCTTCTTCATCGACAACTTATCAGGTTTCTTCTAGTGAAACTATATTTTTATTCAGTCACATCTTATGTACTTTACTTGGAGCGTCTGTGTGCTTTTATTTTTGTTTTGTTATCTTAGTTCTCTGAATAAGTTCATCCTTGTGTGGGAGAGAGACACGCTCCGCTGGTTCGTATGAACACATGTGTTCTTAGCTCATAATATTCATGGCGAAGTTTCCTCTTCGTTAAATTGTTATATGGTTGGAATTGGAAAATGCTACATGTAGTAATTGGTGTAATGTCTTGAATAATGTGATACTTGGCAATTGTTGTGCTCATATAGATCTTGTTTAAGCTCTTGCATCATGTACCTAGTACCCATTAATGAATAATTACATAGAGCTTGTTAAAATTTGGTTTGCATGATTGGTCTCTCTAAGTCTAGATATTTTCTGGTTGAGGTGTTTGAACAACAAGGAGACGATGTAAAGTCTTATAATGTTTACAATATGTTTATATGTGAGTTTTGCTGCACCTGTTCATCCTTGAGTTTGCTTCAAATAACCTTGCTAGCCTAAACCTTGTATCGAGAGGGAATACTTCTCATGCATCCAAAATCCTTGAGCCAACTACTATGCCATTTGTGTCCACCATACCTACCTACTACATGGTATTTCTCCGCCATTCCAAAGTAAATTGCTTGAGTGCTACCTTTAAAATTCCATCATTCACCTTTGCAATATATAGCTCATGGGACAAAATAGCCTTAAAAACTATCGTAGTATTGAATATGTACTTATGCACTTTATATTTTATTAAGTTGCTTGTTGTGCGATAACCATGCTTCTGGGGAACGCCATCAACTATTGTTGAATATCATGTGAGTTGCTATGCATGTCCGTCTTGTCTGAAGGATCTATCATTTTAGTGGTTGGAGCATGCAAAATTGTTAGAGAAGAACATTGGGCCGCTAACTAAAGCCATGAATCATGGTTGAAGTTTCAGTTTTGGACATATATCCTCAATCTCATATGAGAATAATAATTGTTGCTACATGCTTATGCATTAAAGAGGAGTCCATTATCTGTTGTCCATGTTGTCCCGGTATGGATGTCTAAGTTGAGAATAATCAAAAGCGAGAAATCCAAAATGCGAGCTTTCTCCTTAGACCTTTGTACAGGCGGCATGGAGGTACCCCTTTGTGACACTTGGTTGAAACATGGCATTGCGAAGATCCGGTAGTCCAAGCTAAGTAGGACAAGGTGCGGGCACTATTAGTATACTATGCATGAGGCTTGCAACTTGTAAGATATAATTTACATAACTCATATGCTTTATTACTACCGTTGACAAAATTGTTTCATGTTTTCAAAATAAAAGCTCTAGCACAAATATAGCAATCGATGCTTTCCTCTTTGAAGGACCTTTCTTTTACTTTTATTGTTGAGTCAGTTCACCTATCTCTCTCCACCTCAAGAAGCAAACACTTGTGTGAACTGTGCATTGATTCCTACATACTTGCATATTGCACTTGTTATATTACTTTACATTGACAATATCCATGAGATATACATGTTATAAGTTGAAAGCAACCGCTGAAACTTAATCTTCCTTTGTGTTGCTTCAATACCTCTACTTTGAATTATTGCTTTATGAGTTAACTCTTATGCAAGACTTATTGATGCTTGTCTTGAAGTACTATTCATGAAAAGTCTTTGCTTTATGATTCACTTGTTTACTCATGTCATTACCATTGTTTTGATCGCTGCATTCATTACATATGTTTACAAATAGTATGATCAAGGTTATGATGGCATGTCACTTAAGAAATTATCTTTGTTATCGTTTTACCTGCTCGGGACGAGCAGAACTAAGCTTGGGGATGCTGATACGTCTCCAACGTATCGATAATTTCTTATGTTCCATGCCACTTTATTGATGATACCTACATGTTTTATACACATTATATGTCATATTTATGCATTTTCGGAACTAACCTATTAACAAGATGCGAAGTGCCAGTTCCTGTTTTTGGTTTTGGTTTCAGAAATCCTAGTAACGAAATATTCTCAATTGGACGAAATCACCTCCCAGGTTCCTATTTTGCCCGGAAGCATCCAGAACACCCGAGCCGCCGGAGGGGCCTGGTGGGCCCAGATGACATGGTGGCGCGGCCCAGGCCTGGCCGCGCCTATGGTGTCGTCGCCTCGTTGACCCTCTGCGCCTCTTCGCCTATTTAAAGCCCCCGCATCGAAAACCCTACGGAGGAGCCACGATACGAGAAAAGTTCAGAGCCGCCGTCATCGCGAAGCCAAGATGGGGGACAGGAGTCTCTGTTCCGGCCTGAGCGGGGAAGTGCCCCCGGAAGGCTTCTCCATCGACACCGCTGCCATCTCCACCGCCATCTTCATCACCGCTGCTGCTCCCATGAGGAGGGAGTAGTTCTCCATCAAGGCTCGGGGCTGTACCGGTAGCTATGTGGTTCATCTCTCTCCTATGTAGTTCAATACAATAATCTCATGAGCTGCCTTACATGATTGAGATTCATATGATGATGCTTGTAATCTAGATGTCATTATGCTAGTCAAGTGGGTTTTACTTATGTGATCTCCGGAGACTCCTTGTCCCACGTGTGTAAAGGTGACAGTGTGTGCACCGTGTGGGTCTCTTAGGCTATATTTCACGAAGTACTTATTCACTGTTGAAGAGCGTAGTGAAGTGCTTATTTATATCTCTTGATGATTGCAATGTGTTTGTATCACAATTTATCTATGTGCTACTCTAGTGATGTGTTATTAAAGTAGTTTTATTCCTCCTGCATGTGTGCAAAGGTGACAGTGCGTGCACCGTGTTAGTACTTGGTTTATGCTATGATCATGATCTCTTGTAGATTGCGAAGTTAACTATTGCTATGATAATATTGATGTGATCTATTCCTCCTACATATGCATGAAGGTGACAGTGTGCATGCTATGCTAGTACTTGGTTTAGTCTTTTGATCTATCTTACACTTAAGGTTACTTAAACATGAGCATTATTGTGGAGCTTGTTAACTCCGGCATTGAGGGTTCGTGTAATCCTACGCAATGTGTTCATCATCCAACAAAAGTGTAGAGTATGCATTTATCTATTCTGTTATGTGATCAATGTTGAGAGTGTCCACTAGTGAAAGTGTAATCCCTAGGCCTTGTCCCTAAATACTGCTGAGTTACTACTGCTTGTTTACTGTTTTACTGTGTTACTACTGCTGCAATACTACCACCATCAACTACACGCCAGCAAGCTATTTTCTGGCACCGTTGCTACTGCTCATACATATTCATACCACCTGTATTTCACTATCTCTTCGCCGAACTAGTGCACCTATTTGGTGTGTTGGGGACACAAGAGACTTCTTGCTTTGTGATTACAGGGTTGCTTGAGAGGGATATCTTTGACCTCTTCCTCCCTGAGTTCGATAAACCTTGGGTAATCCACTTAAGGGAAACTTGCTGCTGTTCTACAAACCTCTGCACTTGGAGGCCCAACACTGTCTACAAGAATAGAAGCACCTGTAGACATCACTCCTCCCCTATCCGAAAAAAACCCCAAATCCCAAGCTCAAACCAAAACAAAAAAAACAAATCCCCTGGCCGCCATGCATGTCCTCGTTAACCTGCTGGAGATCGTTCCCGCTGGAGATCGTTCCCGGACGATGCGGACTGATGTCTACTCACGCTTCTTTTCCTGTAGACAGTGTTGGGCCTCCAAGAGCAGAGGTTTGTAGAACAACAGCAAGTTTTCCCTTAAGTGGATCACCCAAGGTTTATCGAACTCAGGGAGGAAGAGGTCAAAGATATCCCTCTCAAGCAACCCTGCAATCACATACAAGAAGTCTCTTGTGTCCCCAACACACCAAATACACTTGTCAGATGTATAGGTGCACTAGTTCGGCGAAGAGATAGTAAAACACAGGTGGTATAGATGGTGGTAATATTGCAGAAAGTAAAGATGCAGTAAAAAGCAAACAGAACAGAGCTTGCTGGAAAGGTGTTTCTTTGGAAACAAGGCCTAGGGATCATACTTTCACTAGTGGACACTCTCAACATTGATCACATAATAAATAAGTTCTCTTCCTTTGTGCTACATATACTCTTGTTTGATAATGAACACCACTAATTGTGTAGGATTACACGAACCCTCAATGCCGGAGTTAACAAGCTCCACAACATTCGATATTCATGTTTAAGTAACCTTAGAGTATAATAGATCTTTGCAAAATAAACCAAGTACTAACATAGCATGCACACTGTCACCATCACACTACGAAGGAGGCATAAATCACATCAATACTATCATAGCGATAATTAACTCCATAACCTACAAGAGATTATGATCATAATCTACGACAAGAACTACACGATGCACACACTGTCACCATTACACCATGCAGGAGGAATAGACTACTTTAATAACATCACATGAGTAGCACATAGATAAATAGTGATACAAAACACATTGCAATCATAAAGGGATATAAATAAGCACTTCACTACGCCATTCATAACAGTGAATAAGTATTCTGTGAAATATAGCCTAAGAGACCCACACGGTGCACACACTGTCACCTTTACACACGTGGGACAAGGAGTCTCCGGAGATCACATAAGTAAAACCCACTTGACTAGCATAATGACATCTAGATTACAAGCATCATCATATGAATCTCAATCATGTAAGGCAGCTCATGAGATTATTGTATTGAAGTACATAGGAGAGAGATGAACCACATAGCTACCGGTACAGCCCCGAGCCTCAATGGAGAACTACTCCCTCCTCATGGGAGCAGCAGCGGTGATGAAGATGGCGGTGGAGATGGCAGCGGTGTCGATGGAGAAGCCTTCCGGGCACTTCCCCGTCCGGCGGCGTGCCGGAACAGAGACTCCCGTCCCAGATCTTGGCTTCGCGATGGCGGCGGCCTGAACTTTCTCATACCGTGGCTTATTCGTATCGGGTTTAGGTCAGGGACCCTTAAATAGGCGAAGAGGCGGAGTCGGAGGGTCGACGAGGCGACGACACACGGGGGCCAGCCCTGGCCACGCCACCACCATGTGTGGGCCCCCTGTGGCCCCTCTCTGGCGTGTTCTGGATGCTTCCGGGCAAAATAGGAACCTGGGCGTTGATTTCGTCCAATTCCGAGAATATTTCGTTACTAGGATTTCTGAAACCAAAAACAGCAGAAAACAGGAACTGGCACTTCGGCATCTTGTTAATAGGTTAGTTCAGAAAATGCATAATAATGACATATAATGTGTATAAAACATGTAGGTATCATCAATAAAGTAGCATGGAACATAAGAAATTATAGATACGTTGGAGACGTATCAGCATCCCCAAGCTTAGTTCCTACTCGTCCTCGAGTAGGTAAACGATAACAAAGATAATTTCTTAAGTGACATGCCATCATAACCTTGATCATACTATTGTAAACATATGTAATGAATGCAGCGATCAAAACAATGGTAATGACATGAGTAAACAAATGAATCATAAAGCAAAGACTTTTCATGAATAGTACTTCAAGACAAGCATCAATAAGTCTTGCATAAGAGTTAACTCATAAAGCAATAAATCAAAGTAGAGGTATTGAAGCAACACAAAGGAAGATTAAGTTTCAGCGGTTGCTTTCAACTTATAACATGTATATCTCATGGATAGTGTCAACATAGAGTAATATAACAAGTGCAATATGCAAGTATGTAGGAATCAATGCACAGTTCACACAAGTGTTTGCTTCTTGAGGTGGAGAGAGATAGGTAAACTGACTCAACAATAAAAGTAAAAGAAAGGTCCTTCAAAGAGGAAAGCATCGATTGCTGTATTTGTGCTAGAGCTTTTATTTTGAAAACATGAAACAATTTTGTCAACGGTAGTAATAAAGCATATGAGTTATGTAAATTATATCTTACAAGTTGCAAGCCTCATGCATAGTATACTAATAGTGCCCGCAACTTGTCCTACTTAGCTTGGACTACCGGATCTTCGCAATACACATGTTTCAACCAAGTGTCACAAAGGGGTACCTCCATGCCGCCTGTACAAAGGTCTAAGGAGAAAGCTCGCATTTTGGATTTCTCGCTTTTGATTATTCTCAACTTAGACATCCATACCGGGACAACATGGACAATAGATAATGGACTCCTCTTTAATGCATAAGCATGTGGCAACAATTAGTGTTCTCATATGAGATTGAGGATATATGTCCAAAACTGAAACTTCCACCATGATTCATGGCTTTAGTTAGCGGCCCAATGTTCTTCTCTAACAATATGCATGCTCTAACCATTAAGGTGGTAGATCTCTCTTACTTCAGACAAGACGGACATGCATAGCAACTCACATGATATTCAACAAAGAGTTGATGGCGTCCCCAGAAGCATGGTTATCGCACAACAAGCAACTTAATAAGAGATAAAGTGCATAAGTACATATTCAATACCACAATAGTTTTTAAGGCTATTTTGTCCCATGAGCTATATATTGCAAAGGCGAATGATGGAAATTTAAAGGTAGCACTCAAGCAATTTACTTTGGAATGGCGGAGAAATACCATGTAGTAGGTAGGTATGGTGGACACAAATGGCATAGTGGTTGGCTCAAGGATTTTGGATGCATGAGAAGTATTCCCTCTCGATACAAGGTTTAGGCTAGCAAGGTTATTTGAAGCAAACTCAAGGATGAACCGGTGCAGAAAAACTCACATAAAAGACATATTGTAAACATTATAAGACTCTACACCGTCTTCCTTGTTGTTCAAAACTCAATACTAGAATTATCTAGACCTTAGAGAGACCAAATATGCAAACCAAATTTTAGCAAGCTCTATGTATTTCTTCATTAATGGGTGCAAAGTATATGATGCAAGAGCTTAAACATGAGCACAACAATTGCAAAGTATCACATTATCCAAGACATTTTAGAATTACTACATGTAGCATTTCCCAATTCCAACCATATAACAATTTAACGAAGAAGTTTCAACCTTCGCCTTGAATATTATGAGTAAAGCCTAAGGACATATTTGTCCATATGCAACAGCGGAGCGTGTCTCTCTCCCACAAAGTGAATGCTAGGATCCATTTTATTCAAACAAAAACAAAAACAAAAACAAACCGACGCTCCAAGTAAAGAACACAAGATGTGACTGAATAAAAATATAGTTTCAGGGGAGGAACCTGATGATGTTGTCGATGAAGAAGGGGATGCCTTGGGCATCCCCAAGCTTAGACGCTTGAGTCTTCTTAAAATATGCAGGGGTGAACCACGGGGGCATCCCCAAGCTTAGAGCTTTCACTCCTCTTGATCATAGTATATCATACTCCTCTCTTGACCCTTGAAAACTTCCTTCACACAAACTTCAAGCAAACTCATTAGAGGGTTAGTGCACAATTAAAATTCACATATTCAGAGGTGACACAATCATTCTTAACACTTCTGGACATTGCACAAAGCTACTGGACATTAATGGATCAAAGGAATTCATCCAACATAGCAAATACAATGCGAAATAAAAGGCAGAATCTGTCAAAACAGAACAGTCCGTAAAGACGAACCTGAAAGGGCACTAGACTTGATCAAATGGAAAAACTCAAAACTAATGAAAGTTGCGTACATGCTCGTAATTTTGCAGATTTTTTTGAATTTTTTACAGAGACTTATGCCAGAATTCGTGACAGACAGCAATGCTGTTTCTGCGCAGCGATCCCAAATATAACATCAACTTTAGCATAGAAACTTTACTTGGCACAAAAACATGATAAGGAGAGGTTTCTACAGTAGTAAACAACTTCCAAGACTCAACAAAACAAAAATTGCTGTAGTAAAATAAACACATGGGTTATCTCCCAAGAAGTTCTTTCTTTATAGCCATTAAGATGGGCTCAGTAGTTTTAATGATGCACTCGCAAGAAATAGTATTTGAAGCAAAAGAGAGCATCAAGAGGCAAATTAAAAACACATTTAAGTCTAACATGCTTCCTATGAAAAGGAATCTTGTAAATAAACAAGTTCATGAAGAGCAAAGTAACAAGCATAGGAAGATAGAACAAGTGTAGCTTCAAAAATTTCAGCACATAGAGAGGCATTTTAGTAACATGAAAATTTCTACAACCATATTTTCCTCTCTCATAATAACTTTCAGTAGCATCATGAGCAAACTCAACAATATAACTATCACATAAAGCATTCTTATCATGAGTCTCATGCATAAAATTATTACTCTCCACATAAGCATAATCAATTTTATTAGTTGTAGTGGGAGCAAATTCAACAAGGTAACTATCATTATTATTCTCATCAAGTGTAGGAGGCATAGTATAATCACAATAAAATTTACTCTCCATAGTAGGCGGCACCAAAAGACCACTATCATTATAATCATCATAAATAGGAGGCATATCATAATCAACATAAACTTTCTCCTCAATACCCGGAGGGCTAAAGAGATCATTTTCATCAAAACCGACCTCCCCAAGCTTAGAATTTTCCATAGCATTAGCAACAATGGTGTTCAAAGCATTCATATTAATAACATTCCCATTAGCATGCATATAAATTTCCATGGGTTTTTTAATTCTCTCTTCAAACACATCATGTCCTAATTCAAGATAAAGTTCATAAAGATCTCTCATATTTTTGTTGTTTTCCATTATGCCTAACTAGTGTAAACAAGAAACAAAAAGATGCAATTGCAGGATCTAAAGGAAATAGCTTTGAGTACTTACAACGGCGCCGGAAAATAGCTTAGTAGCCGAGATCCGGAGTGTGAGTACCTTTTACCTTTCCTCCCCGCAACGGCGCCAGAAAATAGCTTGATGTCTACGGGTGCTTCTATTCTTGTAGACAGTGTTGGGCCTCCAAGAGCAGAGGTTTGTAGAACAGCAGCAAGTTTTCCCTTAAGTGGATCACCCAAGGTTTATCGAACTCGGGAGGAAGAGGTCAAATATATCCCTCTCAAGCAACCCTGCAACCACAAAGCAAGAAGTCTCTTGTGTCCCCAACACACCAAATACACTTGTCGGATGTATAGGTGCTAGTTCGGCGAAGAG
This sequence comes from Lolium multiflorum, assembly GCA_030979885.1. Lineage (NCBI taxonomy): Eukaryota > Viridiplantae > Streptophyta > Magnoliopsida > Poales > Poaceae > Lolium > Lolium multiflorum. Next base: position 134,164,423 of record CM061751.1, on the reverse strand, counting down.
ATAGTAAAACACAGGTGGTATAGATGGTGGTAATATTGCAGAAAGTAAAGATGCGTAAAACAGATAAACAAGCGGCGCAGAAAAAAGCTTGCTTTGGCGTAGAAGCAATTCTTTGTGAGAAACAAGGCCTAGGGATCATACTTTCACTAGTGGACACTCTCAACATTGATCACATAATAAATAAGTTCTCTTCCTTTGTGCTACATATACTCTTGTTTGATAATGAACACCACTAATTGTGTAGGATTACACGAACCCTCAATGCCGGAGTTAACAAGCTCCACAACATTCGATATTCATGTTTAAGTAACCTTAGAGTATAATAGATCTTTGCAAAATAAACCAAGTACTAACATAGCATGCACACTGTCACCATCACACTACGAAGGAGGCATAAATCACATCAATACTATCATAGCGATAATTAACTCCATAACCTACAAGAGATTATGATCATAATCTACGACAAGAACTACACGATGCACACACTGTCACCATTACACCATGCAGGAGGAATAGACTACTTTAATAACATCACATGAGTAGCACATAGATAAATAGTGATACAAAACACATTGCAATCATAAAGGGATATAAATAAGCACTTCACTACGCCATTCATAACAGTGAATAAGTATTCTGTGAAATATAGCCTAAGAGACCCACACGGTGCACACACTGTCACCTTTACACACGTGGGACAAGGAGTCTCCGGAGATCACATAAGTAAAACCCACTTGACTAGCATAATGACATCTAGATTACAAGCATCATCATATGAATCTCAATCATGTAAGGCAGCTCATGAGATTATTGTATTGAAGTACATAGGAGAGAGATGAACCACATAGCTACCGGTACAGCCCCGAGCCTCAATGGAGAACTACTCCCTCCTCATGGGAGCAGCAGCAGATGGCAGCGGTGTCGATGGAGAAGCCTTCCGGGGGCACTTCCCCGTCCCGGCGGCGTGCCGGAACAGAGACTCCTGTCCCCCATCTTGGCCTCGCGATGGCGGCGGCTCTGGAACTTTTCTCGTACGTGGCTTATTCGTATCGGGTTTAGGTCAGGGACCCTTAAATAGGCGAAGAGGCGGAGTCGGAGGGTCGACGAGGCGACACGCGGGCCCAGCCCTGGCCGCGCCACCACCATGTGTGGGCCCCCGTGGCCCCTCTCGCGCTCTCGTGTTCCGGATGTGGCAAAATAGGAATGGGCGTGATTTCGTCCAATTCCGAGAATATTTCGTTACAGGATTTCGAAACCAAAAACAACGAGAAACGAACGCACTTCGGCATCTTGTTAATAGGTTAGTTCAGAAAATGCATAATAATGACATATAATGTGTATAAAACATGTAGGTATCATCAATAAAGTAGCATGGAACATAAGAAATTATAGATACGTTGGAGGAAGTTCCGCCGGAAAGTGCTCATGGCAACCGTGCAAGCTCACCGGCGTGCTGTATCCCGAGAGGAACTGGTCAAAGCTTTGCTATTCGCCACACAAAAAAAATTGCGGGCCAAGATCTGGTCAAAGCTTCGTCGATGGCTTGCCGCGAGAGGCTTGGAGTCCAGAGTCAATAAACTAGCTGCTCGAGGACTGGGCGGTTTACACGGATTCATATTAACTGACTCAAGTTTGTTAGTCTAGTTAACAAATGCATCTAGATACATCCATATCTAGACAGAATTGAGTCAATTAATATGAATCAGAGGGGAGTACCTGAAAGTGTTTCATGCTACCAACTAATGCGCTGGCAGGAATCGCTGTAGAAGTAATTGTGCTACTACTCATACGATGAACTGATTGTGTGGGTGTCGAATTTTGCAACGCGATCATCCACTGAATGCTTAATCTAGCGCCAAAGGCGTACAAATCATAACATACTACAGCACCAGAACATAAGAGTACGAATCATAAAGTAGCTCAACATTTTGCATCAGGGCTGGGTGGTCCTGAGACTACCGGGACGCCCCTGATGATCTCCGGGTGTGCATCCTCTTCAACGCAAAGTTGTGTACTCGGTCCACGGCCTCCTTCTGTAGGCTGGATAATCTCAGGTGCAGGACCTTCGTCTATGAGAGGCTCGTCATCAGTACCATCCACAGGTGCATCAGGGCTGGGTGGTCTTGAGACTACCCGGACGCCCCTGATGATCTCCGGGCGTGCATCCACTTCAACGCAAAGCTGTGTACTCGGTCCACGGCCTCCTTCTGTAGGCTGGATAATCTCAGGTGCAGGACCTTCGTCTATGAAAGGCTCGTCATCAGTACCATCCACAGGTGCATCAAACTGAGATTCATCTTCAAATCTCCCATCAAACTGAGAGACCTCTTCAACTCTATGCTTCTGCAATTAGTACATCAACCGATTAGACAAACATCTAAGGGATGCAACCTGAACAAATGCCGTTTTACATATTTACCTTCTCATCTGGCACAGCACATGTCCCAGAGCTGAAACCCGTTTCCTGAAGCAAGCGCTTTTTCTCTCCTTCCCGTCCATCCATCTGCAACAAGTTAAATTTGAGTACAGAACCTTGCACAACAATGCAAACTATTGATTGAAACAGCGGCAGCATCAATATAAATAATTAACTACATATGCCAGCACACATACAGTGTGAGCAAGATCTGCTTCTCCTGCTAAAGGATCATTATATGGTTCACCATGCTAAACCCGCCTAACATATGTGCGGTCCATCCCAAAAATGTGTAAATGATCTGCCACTACAGGGTGAGGCCTCTTCTCACCATTCATACATGTGCAGCGCGGGCAATACACGTCCAGGTTGTGACCTTCATGAGCTCTAATAAACCCCATAAAGGGTTGAACACCATTTATATATGAAGGGGAACATAAGTGTCCATGCAGTATCCAAGTTCTGTCCATCTGTTTAATTATGAGATACAGTGGTTGGTGATTAATTTAAGGCGAAGTAGGAAATGTATATCCATCGAGTACAAAACTATACTACATGATTATGCATTTCAGCAATCATGTCGAGTACAAAACAAAAAATGCCCATCGACATTTTAGCAAACAGATCGTGTACAAAACTCTGCCATGGCATTTCAGCAAATTAACGGATCGAGTGCAGAACTGACTCTATATGCCCACGCAAATGAACAAATTGATCGATGACAAATCGAGCGGAAAACTATAAAGTGCCAATTAGTTCGAGCATACTGACGAATTTTTTTAGCAGCATCAAGAAAATATAAATCGTTAGGCCGTCTTGCCCGATACATGATTGAGCTAGAGATAGCAGCCCTACCGTGGATCAACTTGACCGCCGGTGCGTCTCGAGAAGAACGACGGGGAGGGGAAGCTTCTTCTTCGCACGGACGGGACGGGGAGGGGAAGCTCTTCGCACGGACGGGGATAAGTTGTGTAGGGGTGGGTGGGGGGTCATGCGGCCGGGCCGCCGGGGTGATAATTAAGGTCGGTAGGTGGCGTTTAATGGAGTTGCGTGTGTAATTTGCCGTGCACAAGGTTGAGGAATAGGCGGTTCCCTTTGCCGCGCGCACAATTCAAACTATCCCGCCCATGTAGTTTAAATTCGCCATATTTTCGTTAAATCGACATAAAGTCATGTGAGTGGGGGAAAATTAGCAAAGTTGCTTGAAAAATAGTAAAACTCTGGAATTATCCTTTAAATATGCTCTACTTCGTGTGAAAATCGGGGTGTGGAAGCATGTTGAGCTGTTTTATTTGTACTTTCTTCATTAAAACTCCCATTTTATGCACTTTGGATGGAAAGAAATCATTTGTACATAAATTTTGACAACGCCATTTGCAAACACTAATTGTTTTACATGCCAAGATGCACCCATCCACCAAATATATATGGGGCAAAAGTTTATCACAATCTAGCAGATATGCATAATTGGAGGGACCCCTTTTGATTTTGTGCAATTTCCACTAATTAGGTAGAGAGAAGGGGTTAATTAATTAGGCCATGTTAGGGGTTATGTGTTTTAGATTAGGTTGTGTGGATTCAAATACAACTTCTTTATTTGTGTGCTATGATTAATCAAAACTAGATCGATCGACTGCGCACACATTATTAGAGGCGCATGCCTTTGCGCACAAAGTGCATGTGTGTGTTGTTGGCCACCAATTAACGAGAGAGAGAGAGAGAGAGAGAGAGAGGTAGAGAGAGAGCTACATACGAGAGAGCGATTGAAATCCCCAAATTAAACACATATATATGCATGGCACATTTAATTTAATTAGAGGACCGCGAGGCACCCCTGGCCTGCTTGATGCACAATTAAGTGTCATTGGCCTATATATAGGGTTTAATTAGGGTTTAGGGTTTAGGGTTAGGAGGTTAGGGTTTAGGGTCTAGGGTTTAGGGTTTAATGTTTATGGTGTTTAGGGTTTAGGGATTAGGGATTAGGGTTTATTTAGGGTTTAAGGTTTAGGGATCATCGATCGAGTGCGCACACACACATTATTAGAGGCACACGCGCCTTTGCGCATAAAGTGCATGCGTATATGTGTGTGTTTTTTGGCCACCAACGATATATAGATGATCGAGAGAGAGAGAGATTGAAATCCCCAAGAATATGTTCAAATATATATTAAAATATATGCACGAATGCATGCATGGTAGGCCATGCATGCACACTAATTATATATATATTATGAGGAAACTTAATCAAATGTGTTTTCATTCGAGAGAACTTGTCAAAATTCAAGTTAATTAATTTATCATCGATAATTATATAATTAATTAATGAATCTCAGGGAGATGTTATACAACATATGATCGATATAGGCCATGTATATATTAATTGGTGTTAATCTACCGTTTAATTTGCTAGCTAGCTGCTATATATAGAGCATGTTTTTATTAGATCGGGTTATAGCTAGCTAGTATAGTTTAGGGTTATGTGTTTTAATTAACTAGGGTTTGATTAGCTAGGGGTTAGTTATATATATATGGTTTAGGGTTAATGCATGGCACATTTAATTTAACTAGAGGACCGCGAGGCACCCCTGGCCTGCTTGATGCACAATTAAGTGTCGTTGGCCTATATATAGGGTTTAATTAGGGTTTAGGGTTAGCTAGGGTTTAGGGTTTAGTGTTTAGGGTGTTTAGCTAGGGTCTAGGGTACGTTTAGGGTTCTAGGGTCTAGGGTTTAGTGTTTAGGGTGTTTAGGGTCTAGGGTTTAGGGTCTAGTGTTTAGGGTGTTTAGGGTCTAGGGTTTAGGGTTTAATTAGTGTTTAGGGTGTTTAGGGTTTAGGGTTTAGTGTTTACGGTGTTTAGGGTCTAGGGTTTAGGGTTTAGTGTTTAGGGTGTTTAGGGTCTAGGGTTTAGTGTTTAGGGTGTTTAGGGTTTAGGGAGGTTTAGGGTTGTTTAAGGTTTAGGGATCATCGATCGAGTGCGCACACACATTATTAGAGGCACCCGCGCCTTTGCGCATAAAGTGCATGCGTATATATGTGTGTTTTTTTGCCACCAACAACGATATATAGATGATCGAGAGAGAGAGATTGAAATCCCCAAGAATATGTTCAAATATATATTAAAATATATGCACGAATGCATGGTAGGCCATGCATGCACACTAATTATATATATATTATGAGCTAGGCAACTTGATCAAATGTGTTTTCATACGAGAGAACTTGTCAAAATTCAAGTTAATTAATTTATCATCGATAATTATATATATAATTAATTAATGAATCACAGGGAGATCGATAATTAATTTAGGGTTTTAGGGTTGTTTAAGGTTTAGGGATCATCGATCGAGTGCGCACACACATTATTAGAGGCACCCGCGCCTTTACGCATAAATTGCATGCGTATATATGTGTGTGTTTTTTGGCCACCAACGATATATAGATGATCGAGAGAGAGAGATTGAAATCCCCAAGAATATGTTCAAATATACATTAAAATATATGCACAAATGCATGGTAGGCCATGCATGCACACTAATTATATATATATATTATGAGGCAACTTAATCAAAATGTGTTTTCATTCGAGAGAACTTGTCAAAATTCAAGTTAATTAATTTATCACGATAATTATATAATTAATTAATAAATCTCAGGGATATGTTATACAACATGATCGATATAGGCCATGTATATTTTAATTGGTGTTAATCTACGGTTTGCTAGCTAGCTGCTATATATAGAGCATGTTTTTATTAGATCGGGTTATAGCTAGCTAGTATAGTTTAGGGTTATGTGTTTTAATTAAGTAGGGTTGATTAGCTAGGGTTAGTTACATATATATGGTTTAGGGTTAATGCATGGCACATTTAATTTAATTAGAGGACCGCGAGGCACCCCTGGCTGCTCGATGCACAATTAAGTGTCGTTGGCCTATACATAGGGTTTAATTAGGGTTTAGGGTTAGCTAGGGTTTAGGGTTAGGGTTAGGGTTAGGGTTAGGGTTAGGGTTTAGGGTCTAGGGTTTAGGGTTTAGTGTTTAGGGTGTTTAGGGATTAGGGATTAGGGATTTAAGGTTTTAGGGTTGTTTAAGGTTTAGGGATCATCGATCGAGTGCGCACACACATTATATTATTAGAGGCACCCGCGCCTTTACGCATAAAGTGCATGCGTATATATGTGTGTTTTTTGGGCCACCAACGATATATAGATGATCGAGAGAGAGAGATTGAAATCCCCAAGAATATGTTCAAATATACATTAAAATATATGCACGAATGCATTGTAGGCCATGCATGCACACTAATTATATATATATTATGAGGCAACTTAATCAAATGTGTTTTCATTCGAGAGAACTTGTCAAAATTCAAGTTAATTAATTTATCACGATAATTATATAATTAATTAATGAATCTCAGGGATATGTTATACAACATGATCGATATAGGCCATGTATATTTTAATTGGTGTTAATCTACGGTTTGCTAGCTAGCTGCTATATATAGAGCATGTTTTTATTAGATCGGGTTATATCTAGTATAGTTTAGGGTTATGTGTTTTAATTAAGTAGGGTTGATTAGCTAGGGTTAGTTACATATATATGGTTTAGGGTTAATGCATGGCACATTTAATTTAATTAGAGGACCGCGAGGCACCCCTGGCCTGCTCGATGCACAATTAAGTGTCGTTGGCCTATACATAGGGTTTAATTAGGGTTTAGGGTTAGCTAGGGTTTAGGGTTAGGGTTAGGGTTAGGGTTTAGGGTCTAGGGTTTAGGGTTTAGTGTTTAGGGGTGTTTAGGGTTTAGGGATTAGGGATTTAGGGTTTTAGGGTTGTTTAAGGTTTAGGGATCATCGATCGAGTGCGCACACACATTATTAGAGGCACCCGCGCCTTTACGCATAAAGTGCATGCGTATATATGTGTGTTTTTTGGGCCACCAACGATATATAGATGATCGAGAGAGAGATTGAAATCCCCAAGAATATGTTCAAATATACATTAAAATATATGCACGAATGCATTGTAGGCCATGCATGCACACTAATTATATATATATTATGAGGCAACTTAATCAAATGTGTTTTCATTCGAGAGAACTTGTCAAAATTCAAGTTAATTAATTTATCACGATAATTATATAATTAATTAATGAATCTCAGGGATATGTTATACAACATGATCGATATAGGCCATGTATATTTTAATTGGTGTTAATCTACGGTTTGCTAGCTAGCTGCTATATATATATAGAGCATGTTTTTATTAGATCGGGTTATAGCTAGCTAGTATAGTTTAGGGTTATGTGTTTTAATTAAGTAGGGTTGATTAGCTAGGGTTAGTTACATATATATGGTTTAGGGTTAATGCATGGCACATTTAATTTAATTAGAGGACCGCGAGGCACCCCTAGCCTGCTCGATGCACAATTAAGTGTCGTTGGCCTATACATAGGGTTTAATTAGGGTTTAGGGTTAGCTAGGGTTTAGGGTTAGGGTTAGGGTTAGGGTTTAGGGTCTAGGGTTTAGGGTTTAGTGTTTAGGGTGTTTAGGTTTAGGGATTAGGGATTAGGGATTAGGGATTTAAGGTTTTAGGGTTGTTTAAGGTTTAGGGATCATCGATCGAGTGCGCACACACATTATTAGAGGCACCCGCGCCTTTACGCATAAATTGCATGCATATATATGTGTGTTTTTTGGCCACCAACGATATATAGATGATCGAGAGAGAGAGATTGAAATCCCCAAGAATATGTTCAAATATACATTAAAATATATGCACGAATGCATGGTAGGCCATGCATGCACACTAATTATATATATATTATGAGGCAACTTAATCAAATGTGTTTTCATTCGAGAGAACTTGTCAAAATTAAAGTTAATTAATTTATCACGATAATTATATAATTAATTAATGAATCTCAGGGATATGTTATACAACATGATCGATATAGGCCATGTATATTTTAATTGGTGTTAATCTACGGTTTGCTAGCTAGCTGCTATATATAGAGCATGTTTTTATTAGATCGGGTTATAGCTAGCTAGTATAGTTTAGGGTTATGTGTTTTAATTAAGTAGGGTTGATTAGCTAGGGTTAGTTACATATATATGGTTTAGGGTTAATGCATGGCACATTTAATTTAATTAGAGGACCGCGAGGCACCCCTGGCCTGCTCGATGCACAATTAAGTGTCGTTGGCCTATACATAGGGTTTAATTAGGGTTTAGGGTTAGCTAGGGTTTAGGGTTAGGGTTAGGGTTAGGGTTTAGGGTCTAGGGTTTAGGGTTTAGTGTTTAGGGTGTTTAGGTTTAGGGATTAGGGATTAGAGATTTAAGGTTTTAGGGTTGTTTAAGGTTTAGGGATCATCGATCGAGTGCGCACACACATTATTAGAGGCACCCGCGCCTTTACGCATAAATTGCATGCATATATATGTGTGTTTTTTGGCCACCAACGATATATAGATGATCGAGAGAGAGAGATTGAAATCCCCAAGAATATGTTCAAATATACATTAAAATATATGCACGAATGCATGGTAGGCCATGCATGCACACTAATATATATATATATATTATGAGGCAACTTAATCAAATGTGTTTTCATTCGAGAGAACTTGTCAAAATTAAAGTTAATTAATTTATCACGATAATTATATAATTAATTAATGAATCTCAGGGATATGTTATACAACATGATCGATATAGGCCATGTATATATTAATTGGTGTTAATCTACGGTTTGCTAGCTAGCTGATATATATAGAGCATGTTTTTATTAGATCGGGTTATAGCTAGTATAGTTTAGGGTTATGTGTTTTCATTAAGTAGGGTTGATTAGCTATGGTTAGTTACATATATATGGTTTAGGGTTAATGCATGGCACATTTAATTTAATTAGAGGACCGCGAGGCACCCCTGGCCTGCTTGATGCACAATTAAGTGTCATTGGCCTATATATAGGGTTTAATTAGGGTTTAGGGTTTAGGGTATAGGGTTTAGTGTTTAGGGTGTTTAGGGTTTAGGGATTAGGGATTAGGGTTTCAGGGTTGTATAAGGTTTAGGGATCATCGATCGAGTGCGCACACACATTATTAGAGGCACCCGCGCCTTTGCGCATAAAGTGCATGCGTATAGTTTAGGGTTATTTGTTTTAATTAAGTAGGGTTTGATCAGCTAGGGTTAGTTACATATATATGGTTTAGGGTTAATGCATGGCACATTACATATAGTTTAAATCTCAAGAATGTTTATACATGATAGGCCATATGTGCAAAGGAATTTTTTTCCCTGTGAACTTGTCAAAATTCAAGTTTATCAGTGCCAATGGAAACTAGTCCAAAAAATTACATAGAGGACCAAAAGTACTAGACAATAACTAATAGAACCTGCAACTTTACAAAAAGGACCCCAAAACATATAGAAGAAAATCAATCGAGTCCTTCTGGACCGCACATCAGATCTCTGCTCCGCATCCTTTCCAGCAACTCCGTCGCCGGGGACGCACCACTTGGGACGGTGTCGCCGGTAGTCGCCAGGACGAAGGAGAAGAAGGGCCTCAGCAACGGCATATTGGCTCTGAGAAGGGCCGCTGAAAGGCCAAGATGTGCACGGGCAAGACGGATGACGCCGTCGTATGCCCCGAGCTTGTGAACTTTAGCAGCTTGACTTCCCCATTGGCCAGATCTGAAGCACTGACCAAAGCAAGCCTCACCGTTAGCGCCATCACATTGATGGCACCAGATCGGGGTTTGGCCGGCAAGATCCGCCAGATTCACCATAGGCCAGATCTGAAGCCGATGACGAGATCCCCGACTCCATTGCGCCATTCTGCTCATGGGAAACACTGGATCTAAGCTTACAACAACACTAACTCCCTCGGATCCAAATTAGCTGACTCAACTTTGCTTATCTAAATATGGATGTATCCACACATGTTTTTACTCTAGATACATACACGTCTAAGGAAAGTTGAATCAATTAATTTAGTTCGGAGGGTGTACAATATACAGAGAGAAGTCGGCCTCGTCTCCGGCCGGCGAGGCCGCCGGAGAGAAGGGGGAGAGGAGCCGGGGGAGTGGGAGAGACTCGAGAGAGAAAGAGAAGAGGAAGAAATGAGAGCTCCCTGGGGAAGAACATTATTTTTGTCGTTCTGCTCGTAGCTTGAAACTGAAAATTTCGGCCACGCGCCAAATCATCCCGCCGCATCCATTCGAAAATCCCGTGACCAGTTTTACCCTTTTAACCCTGGTCCGGAAGCTACAACCCACCGACCATGGAGGGCTCATTCGGTAACAATGAAATATCTTGCCTAGATCCCGAACCCTCCCCACAGGCCCACACCCACCCACCAACCATTCGCCCCATTAGCTCAAAAATACTCTCACACGCCAAAGCTCTGACTCTCTACAGTACTAGATCTGCTTCGCCGCCGGCATACTCCTCCACAGCGTAGCCTTGATCGTGTTGGCTGTCCACCCACCTGATCCGCTCCCCCGCCGCCCTCGTCACCGACGGATCTGCTTCACCGCCGACCTCGCCACCGACGGATCTGCTTCACCGCCGACCTCGCCACCGACGGATCTGCTTCACCGCCGACCTCGCCACCGACTACCTCGCCGCAGCGGCTGTATCAACTTCACCGAATCCCTTGCCAGCCAACCAGATCTGCTTCACTAACGCCCGCTTCTACTGAAACAGGGTCGATTCATCGTCTCCCGCGTTCGCCGCCGCTGGAATGCAAGTTGCCGCCCCCGTCCACCCCGCCGCAGCTTGGTTAGTACGCTGGCCCGTTAGATCGCGGTGTTTCTTTAGCCATGTTTTGTGTAGTTATTTGCAGATCTCATATGCCGTTAACTTTCTTGATGTGTTGCTTCGCATGAAGTTTGTTTAAATATTGTACAGTACAAAAGCATTATCCGGTCGCTACCATCCTGTTCATTCTACTGACACCTGTGTGCATCCACATATTTATAGCCTTATACCCATTCATTTGCTGCCAACTGTTTTTGTACTGCATGCTATTGTCGCACTGCTTTTATAGTCATGCTATGGGCATTTCCAATCTGCTTGTTCTTATACCACGTCATTAGCTCACCGCTAGCTGTTTTCTCGTGTCTGCTATTCTCACACTGCTTTTATAATCATGCTATGTGCATTTCCAATCTGCTTGCTCTTATACCTCGTCTTTAGCTTATATAGTTATTGTTGCGTGCATGTCTGGTCTTTGTATTATCGTAGACTGACTTGTCAATGTTATTTTTCCTAGGGATTGATCATGCGAACCACTTATTAGAACATCCAACATTAACAGCGGGGACGCTAGGGAAGGTTGGAATCTGAGTTCTTGGTTGGTAATTTTGGCAGTTTACTTCCGTTATTATCTATAACCTATATGCATTGTTCCTTATGCAAGAGATTAACACTTGGAACCCTGCCATAGCAATGCCATTCATGCTTTACTATGTTTCTGCCTATTTGATATGCTTGTCTTGGAGAAACTGCGAGGGTGATTTGAACCTGACATTTGGTCATTCTTAATGCCAGTTTACTTTATGTGGAAAACCTTGGCATTACCCTACTCTAAATCTGAATGTCTGAAATTCGTATCTCATGCAAAGCAACATCTAGTTGGTTTTAATCTGATATCTGGTAAATATTGGCTTATTCATTTGGCAGCTCAAGTTTTTTGTTATTTGAAACCAGCTGACTTGGTCTTAAATGTGATATCTAAACACAGATTAAGGACAATGGAGCAGGAGGATTAGCATTTCACTTGATGGCTGAACCTAAAATGATAGGCATGTTGACCACGACTAGTGCACGCAAGAGAAGGACCTGCAGTGAGCCAGTATGTGCTTAGTACATGCATCTTATCTTATCTTGTGCTTATTTCTGCTACATGCTGTTATCTGATCTCTACATTGCGTAATACATGTTTGAATAGTTAATTGTTGTAACTATGTTTGCAATGTTACCAGAATGCAGTTTTAATGAAGCAGTCATCATTAGAAGATAGTCGCCAAAAAAGGATCTGTAGCGACCCTGTGCAACATTATGATGTAAGTTTGTGCTTAGTACAAGTTCCATACATTGTCTCATTTATGCAACTTGTTATTATCTTATATCTACATTGCATAATAAATGTTTGCATAGTTCATCGTTTAACTCTTTTTGCATTATTATCAGAATGCAGTTGTGATGAAGCAATCTTCATTAGAAGTGAGGCCCACAAAAAGTTCTGATCTTTCTTCTGATGCATCTTCTCATAGCCGTCAACCTAGACCATTTCTTTCATCAAACAGTAAATATCTCAAGGCTGTACTTTATAAAAGACATGGTATTGCTGCTTTAAGATCTGTAGCTGATATGTTGACAAAGAGTACACAAGATTCAATCAAGGCGATTGCCAAATGTCAACGTGTTATTGATGATGCTAATAGAAGTCCTCAATGATTCTATGTAATTTTTTTATTTGGGCACATTAATTGCCTTGTAATTTTCCTACTTGTTTTATTTGTGTATGTAATTGTGTGTATCATTGATATCAGATTTTAGGCTCATGAAATTTAATGCAAGTTGACTAGTCAAACAAGTAGGGCCCTACAACAGATTGGGCCGGCCCACTTACAGTAGTGTGGGACCCACTTTCATTTTGGGCCGGCCCACTTCTTTAGTAGGCCGGCCCGGTTACACGATAGTGGGCTCCATATTGGGCCGGCCCACTATCTTGTTGGGCCGGCCCATTTGCTATATGGTGGTCCCACATGGTAAATGGGCCGGCCCTTTAACGGAAGGTGGGACCCACTGTGTTTTTGGCAGAGCCCACTATCTTGTTGGGCGGCCCACTCCTGCTATGGTGGACCCCACATACTAAATGGGCCGGCCTTTTAAGCTGGAAAAGTGGGACCCACCTTTGTCATTTTTGGCCGGTCCACTTTTTGTTAGGCGCCACTCCTATATGGACACATCAAATAGTAGGAAGGCCCTTTAACGGGAAAGTGGGACCCACTGTGTTTGGCGAGCCCACCTCTTGTTGGGCCGGCCCACTGTTTATATGGTGGACCCGCTACTAAATGGGCGACCTTTAGCCCGGAAAGTGGGACCCACACTGTGTTTTGGCCGGCCCTTGCTGCCATGGTGGACCCCGCACTAAATGGGCGGCTGGAAAGTGGGTTTTTGTATTTTGGCCGACCACTTACTTCTTGGGCCCGACCCGGTTCAGCATGGGTGATTTATGTTAAATGGGCCGGCCCATTTAAGGTTTGACCAGTCAACCTTAGAGGTTAGGCCCGGCCCACGTAACTAATGGACCAGCCCAGCTATATAGTTGACCGGTCAAACTATGTCAGCTGGCCCGGCCCGCTTAAGACGTGGCAGGCCTCGTGTGGGCCTACCATCTACCACGGGGTTTCAGCGGTTAACGCCGTTAACTGCCAGTTAACGGCGTCTGCCACGTGTCAGTTTGCATGACGTCAGCAGTCAACGGGCTCCCGAAAACACTTCCGCAACGGTCCGATTTTCCGTGGCGGAAGGGCGCCCAAGCGCGACGGACCGAAAAAATCGTCGTAGGACTTTGCCTGACGCAGTTTCGACAACGGAACCCATATCGTCGGGTTAGGCCCATAGGCGACGAAAAATACCCCTTAGCGGACGATTTGAGGCGTTGTATCGAACTTTTCTTGTAGTGTGAACAACTGGATTCTTCGTACGCGATATACGATGGGTAATACTGCTAGAGACGATATAGGCCCGTGGTGATCTGCTGTTTGGTTGGCCTTCTAGTGATAAATTGATGTTGTTGATGGTCTTTCTCCACCTTGGTGTTTTTGTCTCAAACGATCCCGAGCGCTGTAGTTGATGCCGGTTGTGTGTTGAAGTGATCTGTGGTAGCGATTGTTGTTCTTGTTTCGGCTGGTTCTATTTGTTTCTCTATGTAATAGGAGTTCTCTCGATAAATACTAGCGGTCGGCGGCGTCCTACACAACTTTTATTCAGCTTTAGTCTCTGCTGTTTCTGAACATACATGGTTGTATCTTTGTTTTAGATTATCTCCATGGTAATGAAAAATTATTGATGGTCGCTTGGAAAAAAATGCTTCTCCCCTGATTGTTCAACAGTTGGGGGAGTCACATGAATCGACACGCTCAAG